>CM050166.1:351642360-352242360 GCA_027410445.1 Discoglossus pictus | reverse complement strand
ATGGTTACAGTACCTCTTATTACCCCACAGACTGAGTTTCAAAGAGAACTCCAAAGCAGACTGGCCTTTTTCCCAGGTACGCTTCCCATGAAAACCTTGGAATGGTTAATGACAGATGTCCACAAATCCATAATGGAAAAGCAGCGGGCACGGGAGCGGTCCATCTTGGGAGCTGCTAACCCACCTCCCACCATTAACCCCCCCCCCAGCACTGCGTCCGGGTGGTGGGAACTACCAAACCCCTCCACGGTACATCAGGTGCCACACGTGTAACCAGCAGGGTCACATGCAGAGAGACTGTCCCAGAAACAGTAACCGCTCCACGTGGAATACTCCAACTAATCCCCCCCCCAGCGGCAGTGTGTACCCCAGGGAGCCGAAGGTGTCGTCCTCCCCCCCCAGCGGCAGTGTGTTCCCCAGGGAGCTGAAGGTGTCGTCCTTCCTCCCCAGCGGCAGTGTGTACCCCAGGGAGCTGAAGGTGTCGTCCTTCCTCCCCAGCGGCAGTGTGTACCCCAGGGAGCAGAAGGTGCCGTCCTTTCTCCCCAGCGGCAGTGTGTACCCCAGGGAGCAGAAGGTGCCGTCCTTTCTCCCCAGCGGCAGTGTGTACCCCAGGGAGCAGAAGGTGCCGTCCTTTCTCCCCAGCGGCAGTGTGTACCCCAGGGAGCAGAAGGTGCCGTCCTTTCTCCCCAGCGGCAGTGTGTACCCCAGGGGACCAAAGGTGTCGTCCTTCCCCCCCAGCGGCAGTGTGTACCCCAGGGAGCCGAAGGTGTCGTCCTTCCTCCCCAGCGGCAGTGTGTTCCCCAGTGAGCCGAAGGTATCGTCCTTCCTCCCCAGCGGCAGTGTGTACCCCATGGAGCTGAAGGTGTCGTCCTTCCTCCCCAGCGGCAGTGTGTACCCCAGGGAGCTGAAGGTGTCGTCCTTCCTCCCCAGCGGCAGTGTGTACCCCAGGGAGCTGAAGGTGTCGTCCTTCCTCCCCAGCGGCAGTGTGTACCCCAGGGAGCTGAAGGTGCCGTCCTTCCTCCCCAGCGGCAGTGTGTACCCCAGGGGGGCGAAGGTGTCGTCATTTCCCCCCAGCGGCAGTGTGTACCCCAGTGAGCCGAAGGTATCGTCCTTCCTCCCCAGCGGCAGTGTGTACCCCATGGAGCTGAAGGTGTCGTCCTTCCTCCCCAGCGGCAGTGTGTACCCCAGGGAGCTGAAGGTGTCGTCCTTCCTCCCCAGCGGCAGTGTGTACCCCAGGGAGCTGAAGGTGTCGTCCTTCCTCCCCAGCGGCAGTGTGTACCCCAGGGAGCAGAAGGGGCCTCCTTCCTCCCCAACGGCAGTGTGAACCCCAGGGGGCAGGAGGTGTCGTCCTTCCCCCCCAGCGGCATGGTGAACCCCAGGAGGCAGAAGGGGTCGTCCATCCCCCCCAGCAGCAGTGTGAACCACAGGGGGCAGAAGGTGTCGTCCTTCCCCCCCAGCGGCCGTGTGAACCCCAGGGGGCAGAAGGTGTCGTCCTTCCCCCCCAGCGGTAGTGTGAACCCCAGGGAGCTGAAGGTGTCGTCCTTCCTCCCCAGCGGCAGTGTGAACCCCAGGGGGCAGAAGGTGTCGTCCTTCCCGCCCAGCGGCAGTGTGTACCCCAGGGAGCAGAAGGTGTCGTCCTTCCCCCCCAGCGGCAGTGTGTACCCCAGGGAGCAGAAGGTGTCGACCTTCCTCCACAGCGGCAGTGGGTACCCCAGGGGGCCAAAGGTTTCGTCCTTCCCCCCCAGCGACAGTTTACCCTAACCAGGGGAGACACCAATCTCCCAGACGGCGCAGATGGGGCCGTGGTCTCTGCGCCTGCAGCCTGTCCAGATCCCCAACTACCCTCACTGGGACAACCGGAGGAGGGGGTAAGTACAAATTCCCCTCCCCAGCTAACTTCTAATTTGGCCCCAGGGTTAACAGAGGAAATGTTAACCCCCACTGACCCCCACGTTTCCATGGCTACTGAGCCGGAATATGTCCCAGGTACCCCAGCAGAAGAGCTGACAGCGGGGCAGAGTGCAGTCGGCCTCTGCCCTCCCTTTGTCCCTTGTACAGAGCAGGATGTCCTGCAGGTTATACCAGCAGAAGAGCTGGCATCAGGGCAGAGTGCCGCTGGCCTCTGCCCCTTAAGTCCCCTCAGCGTGTTGCACCATCACCCCAGCGAAATATCCAGGTGCCTGTTTAGACTTCCCCCCAAAGGGGAGATGTGTGACGAAGTGCCCTTCGCCACTTTGGCTTGGAGAGGACTGGTACATATTGCCCTTTGGAACCAGTGTTCGGCCATACCAGAGTGTATGTCACTCATTCTGGCCCTTTACATACAGGGGGGTCATTCTGTACTTGCCCTGTGGGAGCGGTGATACCCCAGATAGCTATGCCATGGAGCCCATTCATATGATGAAAGACTATGGGAAAGACTTTAGCTACATGGCAATTGAACTGTGTGAATAGGATCTGAGCGCTATTCGGTAGTTTTGTGCGCTCAGATCCCAGCTATCTGGGGATATGGGAAATGTGAGTAAATGTGAATTGCAGTAATGCTGATGGGTTGTCAAACTAGAGAATTGACCAACAAATACTTTTGTCCGGACATCCCCAGGCCGATCCGTTGGGATCAGACTGTGTATGCCGGCTTATGGTCACGGGGGAGGTGTGTAGCGGAACCCATCACTGTTTTACCCTGTTTTATGATTATTATGGTTAAAATATGATCCTACTATATATATGTTGGTTGATGCTCTGCAGAATATTGTCCCAGACATTTGCAGCTACTTGGCATGGGAGATAATCCTGTTACAGCGACTCCGCAAAAGATAAAGGAAGTCTATTGTATACAGTGTTTTCATTCTCAGATAAGAACAAAGAAGTGTAATTGAATCAATGTCTGATTGTATCAAAGTTGCCAGGGAGCCCCGGAGAGGTGTGACCCACCTATTGTTCTCTTTATGGGTATTGTGCGGCCAAATATGGGCATGTGTATTGCCTGTGGGAAGAGATGGGTATAAATATTTCTGCAATAACAAAATAAAGTCAGTATTCATTTGACTCCCAAATTGTGTGTCGTCCAATATGGGAGGTCGGGAATGGTGAAACTGTAGTGCCTCTTGGATATTTTACCGTATACCAGCGGAGATATCGGACTGCGTGTTCCAGCTCCGTTACAAAGTGGAATGAGAGAGTTTTTGGAGGCACAGAAAGTGCAGCTGCAGAAACTGAAGTCTGCAAATAATACTGTGGTTACAGAAGCAAGTGGAAGCATGAATCCTAATCGCTTCCTAAAGAGGATGACAGCTCAGGATGACGTTGACACCTATCTACTGAACTTTGAGAAGATTGCCACTAGGAAAGGTTGGCCTAAACAGCACTGGGCCACAGTCCTGGGTCCCTTTCTGTGTGGAGACGCTCAGAGAGTGTATTGTGATCTGTCTGAAGAAAAGGCTATAAATTATTGTATCCTGAAGGAAGAGATCCTTTTCAGACTGGGAGTGAAAACAGTACAGAGACTGCACTCCTGGAATTTTTTTGACAGACCGGCTTATTGCTATCCAACGGACATGCTTGTCTGCCCAAGTTTAAAATTCAGTTTCCCTGTTAAGGGAAGGCAAATCAAACCTGATGAAGAAAGAAATCAGGAGTTAGAGAACTGGTGGATAGCAGAGAGAGTGCAACAAGCCACGAAGAGAGCGTCAAAAAAGACTGCAGAGCAGGCGAGAGAGACGGCAGAGCAGACGAGAGAGACGGCAGAGCAGACGAGAGAGACGGCAGAACAGACGAGAGAGACGGCAGAACAGACGAGAGAGATGGCAGAGCAGATGAGAGAGACGGCAGAGCAGAAGAGAGAGACGGCAGAGCAGACGAGAGAGACGGCAGGAGCCGCTGCAAGTGAGACGGCAGGAGTCGCTGCAAGTGAGACGGCAGGAGTCGCTGCAAGTGAGACGGCAGGAGTCGCTGCAAGTGAGACGGCAGGAGCCGCTGCAAGTGAGACGGCAGGAGCCGCTGCAAGTGAGACGGCAGGAGCCGCTGCAAGTGAGACGGCAGGAGCCGCTGCAAGTGAGACGGCAGGAGCCGCTGCAAGTGAGACGGCAGGAGCCGCTGCAAGTGAGACGGCAGGAGCAGCTGCAAGTGAGACGGCAGGAGCCGCTGCAAGTGAGACGGCAGGAGTCGCTGCAAGTGAGATGGCTGAGAGCGCCGCAGAGAGGGCCACTGTGAAGGCTGAGAGCGCCGCGGAGAGCGCCACTGTGACGGCTGAGAGCGCCGTGGAGAGCGCCACTGTGACGGCTGAGAGCGCCGCGGAGAGCGCCACTGTGACGGCTGAGAGCGCCACTGTGACGGCTGAGAGCGCAGCAGAGAGCGCCACTGTGACGGCTGAGAGCGCAGCAGAGAGCGCCACTGTGACGGCTGAGAGCGCAGCAGAGAGCGCCACTGTGACGGCTGAGAGCGCAGCAGAGAGCACAAGTGAGATTGCTGAGAGCGCAGCAGAGAGCACAAGTGAGATTGCTGAGAGAAGAGCAGAGAGCACAAGTGAGATTGCGGAGAGCGCAGCAGAGAGCACAAGTGAGATTGCGGAGAGCGCAGCAGAGAGCACAAGTGAGATTGCGGAGAGAACAGCAGAGAGCACAAGTGAGACTGCTGAGAGAACAGCAGAGAGCACAAGTGAGACTGCTGAGAGAACAGCAGAGAGCACAAGTGAGACTGAGAGCACAAGTGAGACTGCTGAGAGAACAGCAGAGAGCACAAGTGAGACTGCTGAGAGAACAGCAGAGAGCACAAGTGAGACTGAGAGCACAAGTGAGACTGCTGAGAGAACAGCAGAGAGCACAAGTGAGACTGCTGAGAGAGCAAAAGAGACCGATGATGCTGATAAAGTCATTGAGGAAGAAGGGAACCCAAACAGATGCGGAAATCTTGTGGACAAGAGTGATGAGAAGGCCTCCATAAGAGACCTGGACAGACACAGCCACCTGTCCTTGGTGAATACTCCTGAGCTGGAGAGTACTTGAGAAGGAAAGTGCCTGACAAAGATCTCTGACCTAGAGAAAGGAGAGACCAAGTGGAAGAATATAGCAAGTGTTTTTAGAAAGGAAGAATGTCATAAAAATGATAAAGAAACTGGAAATCTTGCCAAAGTAAAAGATAAGGAAGAAAAGAGTCTGGAGATTGAGATGGAGAAAGACAAACCACTGTCTCTGAGAGAACATATGAAGCAGGGCATGGAGATGTGTCCTTCTAAAACTATTAAGTGTCCCGAGAGCGTTCTGTCTCAGTTTGCCATAGAACGAAGTGCTATGGATAAAGAGAAGCAAGACGGGAAACAAGTAAAGCAAGGAGTACAGTTGAACTCTATCCCAGTAGGTTTTAAAAAGCCGGAAGTAGAAGACAGGCAAGTTGCTACTGAAATCAAGGGGATCAGGATGATGCCAGGTTATATTCCTGAATGGAGAAGGAAGCCTGCGTTTGAGGACAACAGAGTGTCCTATAGGAAGAAGACACCGATGTCTAATTGGGAGCAGTGGAAGAGTCTCCCCAAGTACAAGATGAATGAGAGAATTATGCAGAAGCGGCTGCACAGTGGCGAACAGGTGAAGCGAGACCTCCTCACTGACCGTAAATCCCAGAGGGAAGCAGCTGTAATAGAAAAGGAGCTCCTGTTCCATACTCCTGAAAAGCAGAGGGTGAGCACACTCCCTGATATTGAGGCACAGTTGAAGCAGAGTGGAGTTGGTTCAGAAGAGACTAACCCCGATCTTCAGGAACTGTGTGCACAAGATGCTACCTTTAATGCAGAGCGATACTTGCAGAAAGCTCATATGCGAGGCATAGTGAAGGAGCTTGTACAAGAAAGACAGAATGGTGAAGAAAACACGGCTGAGCAGCCAAAGATATTCGGGGACGACCTGATAGAAGAGTCAGAGGAGGTTCCTCTGTTGATCATGCAGCAAAAGATCCAGTACAAGCAAAGTCAACTGGATTTGCAACAAGCTAATGAAGAGAAACTGAGGCTGAAGGAAGCCAAAGACGATGAAAAGCTGGAAGCCTTGGAGGCAAAGCAAGTGGACAAGCCACTAAAAGAAGATATAATACGGATGAAGGCTGAGGATGCCGGAAATAAAAGTGTTTTCCAGGAATCTAGGATTCAAGAGGCCACTAAGAAGTGTTCTGGCCTATATGCTGAGTGTCAGCCTGGAGTTGGGGAACAGCTGGAGATATTCAAGCAAAACCCAACATCTGAGAGATCCTTCCTGGCAGAGGTAGAGAGTTGCAGACCTTACAGGACTGAAAGTACAGTGGTAACGAGTAGGCCTGCTGTGAACCGCAAGAAAGAGGAGGTGCGGACCCAGGCTCAAGAAGCAGCCCTGAGAGAGGACATGCTTGTGAAGCCTCTTAAAGATACTGTACCAGAAAAAAAGCAAGATGACTGGATGAGGCTGATGCATTTTGGTGAGTGGTCAGCCAGCCAATAGGAGCACCTGGTACCGAGAGAGCCAGAAACAGAGGGAGGAAAAACAGCCCAAGAAGTTGTTGTTGTTCCATAGTAAAGTTGAAAGAGATGAGAAAGCTGTGGATAATCTCCTGGAAAAAAGAACGTTTAACAGGAGGATTAAAGGAGCAAATGAACTCAAAGCATAAAGAGGCCGAAGTGAGGCAGCTCCAGTCCCAGGCTCCCAGTCTGCAGATGAGGCATAAATACTGTCGGGGTGACTTTGAACAGACGAAAACACAGTGTCTATCCACAAACTGGCAGGGAGTATACAAGCTGGAGAGTGAACTGGTGAACGTCAGTCCTTACATTAAAGATATAAAGAGGATAAGTCAGAGCTGCGAGAATAAGATGACGGGTCTAAAAGAAAAGATACATCAGCTGGAACACAAGGTCACGGAAACCTGTGATGTACCCCCAGGGAAGCGACTGTATGGAGAAACATATTCTCATACCAAAGTACAAGAAGTACTTTTCAAGGGTCCCTGGGGCAAGACACTCTGAGAGATGGGCGGGCCGGTGTCCTACCCTCAAAGTTTAAGTGACAGCAGGCGGAACGCCAAAGAAAGCAGGAAATATAGAGTGAAAGGAAGAGCGGGAAAAGGAATCGTCTCTTCACCCAGAAAGGAAACACGGTTCCAAGGAAAGGCAAAGGTATTTGAAAGCAGTGATGAAGAAGGTAAGCTGCGAAATTGGAAAAGTCCTATGATGGAGTCTAAGATGACAATAGAGACACATGATGTAGATGCTCCTAGAATTATAAAGACGGATGGTGCAGCTCGAAGAGCGGTAGCTCTGAGTAGAGTAAAGCCTCACTGGTGTCGCCGTAACGAGAAGAGTGCGGAGAGAACACAGATGGTTCAGAGGATGTGTTGGATCGCAGATACGGCCTCACGGCGTTGGACGCTCAACCCCATGGTGTCGAGCTGGGGTGGGGGATATGTGATGGTGTGTCACCAGAGGGCAGTAGAGAGCCCTTCAAGAATTCTCCCCAGGAGTGAAAGGGTTAAGAAGATCCTTAAAAAGCTTGGCTGTGGCTGCAATCAAGACTAGCGGTTGCTGTCTCCAGGTGGAAAGCTGTTTGATAGTGCTGGAGTGTTGAAGTGTGCAGGGCCGAAGTCAGAGGCCGCACTGAAAGCTAATGGAACAAAGCCAGAAGCTTTGAAGAGAAAGTACGCAGATAAGAGGAACAGAAAGTCCCTCAAGGTGATGACCGAAGGAGGGATCTGCTTTGGAAAGAGAGGCCAGAGATACAGAGCCTAAGAGAGGTGAGAGGAAAAGACACGTCTGCTACCGTTGTATGGACTGTATGTTTGCACGCCTACATAAGACAGTAAGGGAAACTACAGTTCAGTTATGCAGGGCTTCAATGAGAAGCTAGAGTTTTGTTTCTGCCTTCAGTTTTATGTTGTATGCTGTTAAAACAACCAGTAAAGTGTGGTTAAATATTTAAAGAGCTCCTGCGTCCTCCATTTTATTGAAAAACCAGGCAAGGATCCTGAGAGTGACAGTGAATCTGTCACACCATGTACATCGGAGTTAAATTCTGTATTTCAGCTTCCTGGTCATCCTGTAAGTTTTGTATTCACTTTTATTGCCTTTTAACTTCTACCCACCATATTATGAACATCTAAATGTTCTCCACTACTTTTTATAAAACAAAATTAGTGATAGTGTATGCAAATATAATATATGAGGTGTTGTATTTTGATGAAATACAGAACACATAGATTTGTAATTTTTGGTCATCATTAAATAGAAATTGTTGTATAGCTAAAAAGGATTTCTTTTAAAATGTTATTTACAATTAACTGTAAGCCATGTAAAACTATTCAGATTTTTTTTTTGAATGGGACAACTCATTTCCTATCTAAAAATGTTAATGGTAAACATTTAATTTAATTATATGGCTGTCAAATGCTGCATTTTAATTATTGCGTGTGTTCAATAATATGTGAGAGAGATATCTTACTTCTTATCTCAAATTCCTGAAGATGAAAAAAACATTCTTAGTTATTTTCCAACATTTTTCAAACTTTTAAAATGTGTTTTCCTCTGTATCTATCACAGTACATTGAATATCTTGCTTCTTTCACAAAATAACTATTTTACTTCATATCGTTTATAGATTCCTTAGATACTGTAACATTTATTTTCTTATTAATATATAAGTATAGTTAATACACATACATATTGAGAGAGGCAGGAGGGAGGGAGAGACAAAAGAAGGGAGAGAGAAGGAGGGAGGGAGAGAGAGAGAGACATAGGGAGAGAGAGAAGGAGGGGAGGGGAGAGAGAAGGAGGGAAGGGGGAAGAGAGGCAGGAGGGAGGGAGAGACAGGAGGAGGGAGAGAGAAGGAGGGAGGGAGAGAGAGATAGGGCACAGAGATAGAGCATATGGAGAGGGAGAGAGCGCACAGAGAGATAGGGCGCACAGAGAGAGACAGAGAGGGCACATAAGGAGAGAGAGAGACAGAGCAGATCATATATTATACCATCATTTTTGACGGGCAATCGACTAGCAGCCTTATTAAATTGCTATTCGGCCAATTGAATATGGCTCTATATAAGCACACAGCATATTTTTTTTACAGAAGTGTTTAGTTAGTGAACTTCTATCCAAAAGCAAGGTCTTCACTAACTAAACACTTCTGTAAAAAAAATGCTCTGTTCTTATTTAGAGCCCTATTCAATTGTCCAAATCGCAAGTTAATAAGGCTGTAGTTATTTATAAATATGATTCAGAACTTTCAAAACACCAAGGGCTTCTTCAAGAGTAAAAAAAAAGCTTTGCACCCCATCTGCTAAGAAACATATCAGTTATTCTTCCAAAAAAGTATAATTTAAAGTTTTTTAAGAAAAGCTGTGTTGCTCCTTAGAGCGTACACAATACCGTTCTCACGGTAGTGTGGCAATGTGAGCAGAAAGTAAATAAGTGCGGATTGGAAACTGTCACAATGCATTAAGGGAAACTTATTGCCAAGCTTGTGTAGGTATCAAAAATATACATTGGTGGTGTTAGTTTTGGATTCAAAACTATCACAGAGATCTGTAACATTTTAACCTGCAAACTTATCGTTGACCCTTGCACTACAACATACTGTGTGTGTTTATACAGCTTTTGCAAGACTTTGTTCTTTTTCAAGTCAAAAGTAATATGGATTACACTTTACAAATTATGAATTTACACATGGAATGAATATAAAATCTGATTGTAACACTGGTCAAATTAAGTTGTGAGAAGTAGATATACACAAAGCAAAACTCTTAATTTCAGAACATTCATTATTTGTAATGATAGTTATTATTATTATTATTATTTTATTTTATGAATACTACACAGCCCATATTTGTGTTTTGTCATACTAGATGTTCTTTCATTTGTTTTGCATCAAAACCTATATTAATAAAGTAGTTGTAGGTACAGAATGCAAACTCAATTTACAATGTGTGATTCATACGTACAAGGAAAATGCACTATATTATTATGTAGATGGCTTTCCGTAATTCTATTATATTTTTCAATTGCCACTAGAGGTAGCCGCATAAGTAATAGAGCACAAATCTAAAACACCATGATCAAATCTGAATCTCACTGTAAACTAAAAGCTTTTTTGTTTGTAGTACTGAATTTGGTGTTATAGCTTCTAACTGTGTGCTTGAAGGATTAAACGTAAGTGACATGAATTTATTCCATGAGCTACAAGCTAAATGACCTTCTCAAAAAATGCGTGCAAGATGAAAAACAACAGTCTGATAATAAATGTTTATCTATATATGCCTATTTTATATATATTATATATATATATATATATATATATATATATATATATATATATATATGTAAAAGTTATAAATTCACACATATTGTAATTGTCGAACTACGAGACGTCGTCACGCTTTGCGAGCTCGCAAAGCGAGGGGCCGAATTAGCGGAGGTGGAGGCTCTACGGTGCCTCACCTCTGTAACAACAACCACCATAAAAGCTTTAACTCATAGCAGTCCTCTCCCTTCCCTCTGTCTCTCTTTCCCTCCTCCTCTCCATACCCTGTCTCTTCCCCTCCTCCTCCCTTATCGTGTCTTTATTCCTCTCCTTACCCTGTGTTTCTCTTCCCCTCTTCCTCTCCTTACCCTGTGTCTCTCTTCCCCTCCTCCTATCCCTCTCCTGTGTCCCCCTCCTCCTCTCCCTCATTGCCTGCGAGCCAACATTACGAGCCACGGGACTTAGAATGGTTACATGCAAATTTAACCCGAAATTCCCCAGTTTCGGCACTTGAAAATCGGTTAAGGAAGAAAAAAAACTATGGCTGAAAAAAAATGAAAACGAGGCTCCACGCGCAAAACACTGCCAGCCACGTACAACTTTGCCAAAAGACATCTGAGATAAGCTCGGAACCCCGCATTAACCCCTTGCTACGGGGGTCCAATTGGACCCCCGATGTGTTCCCACATTAGGCCCATGCTGGGGGTCCCCATGGGGGTCAGTACAGATCCCCATAATCCCTTAATTAACCCTGTCATTTATATGGGTCAATACAGAACCCCATAATCCATTAATTAACCCCTTCACTAATAGGGGTCAATACAAACCCCCATAAACACGTAATCAATGCTTTCACTCATGGGGTTCAATACAAACTCCCATAATCCCTTAATTAACCCTGACACTCAAGGGGTTCAATACAGACCCCCATCATCCCTTCATTAACCCTGCCATTCATGGGGGTCAATACAGAGCCCCACAATCTATTCATTAACCCTGTTACTCATAGGGGGTAAATACAGACCCCCATAAGCCCTTCATTAACCCTGCCATTCATGGGGGTCAATACAGACCCCCATAATCCCTTAATTAATCCTGTCACTCATGGGGGTGAATACAGACCCCCATAATCCCTTCATTAACCCTGTCACTCATGGGGGTCAGTACAGATCCCCATAATCCCTTAATTAACCCTGTCATTTATGGGGGTCAATACAGACCCCCATAATCCATTATTTAACCCTGTCACTCATAGGGGTCAATACAACCCCCCATAATCCATTAATTAACTCTGACACTCATGGGGGTCAATACAGACCCCCATCATCCCTTAATTAACCCTATCACTCATGGGGGTCAATCCAGACCCCCATAAGTCAATAATTAACACTATCAGTCCAATAGGGGTCTATATAGACCACTATAGGACACTAATTAACCCATGTTATAACACTATAAGTGCCATGAGGGTCCTGGATAACCCTCATGACACAAAGTGTAAGCACTACACTATTAACCCTATTGACTCAACCCTGGGCCTATTTAATCCTAACAGTACATATTTAACCCTAACAGTACCTATGTAACCCTAACTGGGCCTATTGAACCCTAACTGGGCCTATTGCACCCCAACTGGGCCTATTGAACCCCATCAAAGCCTTTTTAACACGGCCTCTTATGGGGGTCTATACAGACCCTCATAAGCCTTTATTTAACCCCATCAGTCCCCTAACGGTATATAAAGACCCTTATGGGGCAGTTACAACCTTAACATTAACAACATAAGTGCCATGACGGTCCTCAAGGACCCTCATGACACTAAGTACAAACACTACACTGCACTTTACCCCCCAATAAACCAGTAAATCTAAAATTACACCCCTTCCACACTAACCTATTAACACCTACACTACCTACCTACACTAATAACATAAAATAATAAAACCTAACTCACAAAAAATAATGAAACCTAAGTCACAGAAAATAAAAAAATCTACATTACAGAAAATAAAAAAACCTACATTACAACCCCCCACTTCAGAAAAAAAATACATCCAGAATATATACATTACATGACAATACAATACAAATAAAATACAATTCCCTCTATCTAAAATACATTAAATCCAATCTAAAATACATACCCCCATATCTAAAATACATTAAATCCTATCTAAAGTACATACCCCCATATCTAAAATAAATTAAATCCTAACTAAAATACACACATAGCCCACAATATCGGTTGAGGTTGAGGAGGGAGGTTGACGATGAGGAGGGAGGTTGAGGAGGGAGGTTGAGGATGAGGAGGGAAGTTGAGGAGGGGGTTGAGGATGGGAGGGTTGAGGAGGGGGTTGAGGAGGGGGGTTGAGGATGAGAAGGGAGGATTAGGATGAGGAGTGGGGTTGAGGAGGGAGGTTGAGAATGAGGAGGGGGGAAGAGACACAGGGAAGGGAGAGGGGGGAAGAGACACAGGGAAGGGAGAGGGGGGAAGAGACACAGGGAAGGGAGAGGGGGGAAGAGACACAGGGAAGGGAGAGGGGAGAAGAGACAAAGGGAAGGGAGAGGGGAGAAGAGACACAGGGGAGAGAGAGGGGGACACAGAGGGCACAAGAGGGACACAGGGGGGCAGCACATTTCCCACCCTCTGCTTATACTCGAGTCACTCATTTTACCCAGTATTTTGTCGTAAAATAGGTGCCTCGGCTTATACTCGGGTCGGCTTATACGCGAGTATATACGGTAATATACATTCAACTTACCTCCCCGCGATGTCCACGTGCTCCTCCTCTTCTTCCCCAACTGGGCCCTAGAAGAATCTGTGTTCTAAAAAAAAACTTGCAGAGCTCCCCGACGCTAATGAGCCTCCTAGAACCTTTTCTGGAAGAAAATTGCCAATGGCTCCTTCTGATTTTGCTGAAAACGCTGCCAATCAAATTTCAGCCAATTAAAAGGCTTCGAGGTGTGAGACACCCCCATATCCCATTCTGATTGGCTAATGCACCTGGGCTTGCATCACCCTTTACCTGGTTACTGCCAGTGTCTCATTCCTAACCCCCCCTCATCCTCCTCACTTTCCCTCATCCTCCTCCCTTCCCCTCATACTCCTCCCTCCTTCCTCTCCCTCGTTCCCCCTTCTCCTCCCTCCTTCCCCCTTCTCCTCCCTTTCCCCCTTCTCCTCCCTTTCCCCCTTTCCCCTCTCACCTTAGTATCAGGCGAGGGAGGAGGAGGTGAAAGGGAGGAGAAGGGGGAAGGAGGAGGGTAAGGGGGAAAGAGGTGGAGGAAGAGGGGGGTTAAGAGACACAGGAGAGGGAGAGGAGGGAAACAGACACAGGAGAGGGAGAGGGGGGAAAGAGACACAGGAGAGGGAGAGGGGGGAAAGAGACACAGAAGTGGGAGAGGGGGGAAAGAGACACAGAAGAGGGAGAGGGGGAAAGAGACACAGAAGTGCGAGAGGGGGAAAGAGATACAGTAGAGGGAGTGGGGGGAAGAGACACAGGGGAGGGGGAAGATTCCCTCGATTTTTTTATGTGCAAGTAGCTAGTATATATATTAACTGTATATAGTTACATACAGCCCTATTAAATTCAAAGCTCGCAAGTGCAATGTGAGACCCACAATGACTATGAGCTTGAAATTTGGCCGAGTTAAAGAGCTATTAAATTTGAGCAGAGCGCGAATTACAGGTTTGAGATGCAAGCCTGTAAATCCTTTCCGCGACTGCAAGCTGTAAAGGGGATGCACGAGCCTCGATCTGCGGTAGCTATCCAATTGCGGTATAACGTAGTACGACACAGACCTCTCAGCCAATTAATAGTGGTCTACACAAATATGATTGACAGTGGGAGCTTATAAATTTAAGTTCCACACACATATGCGTTGACTGTGTTGTATTTTTCATTCGAAGTAGCATGCAGGTCCCGGAGTTGCAGGTTTTGGTCTTTTGGAGTGAGTGTACATTAAATCCAATCTAAAATACATACCCCCATATCTAAAATACATTAAATCCTATCTAAAGTACATACCCCCATATCTAAAATAAATTAAATCCTAACTAAAATACACACATAGCCCACAATATCGGTTGAGGTTGAGGAGGGAGGTTGACGATGAGGAGGGAGGTTGAGGAGGGAGGTTGAGGATGAGGAGGGAAGTTGAGGAGGGGGTTGAGGATGGGAGGGTTGAGGAGGGGGTTGAGGAGGGGGGTTGAGGATGAGAAGGGAGGATTAGGATGAGGAGTGGGGTTGAGGAGGGAGGTTGAGAATGAGGAGGGGGGAAGAGACACAGGGAAGGGAGAGGGGGGAAGAGACACAGGGAAGGGAGAGGGGGGAAGAGACACAGGGAAGGGAGAGGGGGGAAGAGACACAGGGAAGGGAGAGGGGAGAAGAGACAAAGGGAAGGGAGAGGGGAGAAGAGACACAGGGGAGAGAGAGGGGGACACAGAGGGCACAAGAGGGACACAGGGGGCAGCACATTTCCCACCCTCTGCTTATACTCGAGTCACTCATTTTACCCAGTATTTTGTCGTAAAATAGGTGCCTCGGCTTATACTCGGGTCGGCTTATACGCGAGTATATACGGTAATATACATTCAACTTACCTCCCCGCGATGTCCACGTGCTCCTCCTCTTCTTCCCCAACTGGGCCCTAGAAGAATCTGTGTTCTAAAAAAAAACTTGCAGAGCTCCCCGACGCTAATGAGCCTCCTAGAACCTTTTCTGGAAGAAAATTGCCAATGGCTCCTTCTGATTTTGCTGAAAACGCTGCCAATCAAATTTCAGCCAATTAAAAGGCTTCGAGGTGTGAGACACCCCCATATCCCATTCTGATTGGCTAATGCACCTGGGCTTGCATCACCCTTTACCTGGTTACTGCCAGTGTCTCATTCCTAACCCCCCCTCATCCTCCTCACTTTCCCTCATCCTCCTCCCTTCCCCTCATACTCCTCCCTCCTTCCTCTCCCTCGTTCCCCCTTCTCCTCCCTCCTTCCCCCTTCTCCTCCCTTTCCCCCTTCTCCTCCCTTTCCCCCTTTCCCCTCTCACCTTAGTATCAGGCGAGGGAGGAGGAGGTGAAAGGGAGGAGAAGGGGGAAGGAGGAGGGTAAGGGGGAAAGAGGTGGAGGAAGAGGGGGGTTAAGAGACACAGGAGAGGGAGAGGAGGGAAACAGACACAGGAGAGGGAGAGGGGGGAAAGAGACACAGGAGAGGGAGAGGGGGGAAAGAGACACAGAAGTGGGAGAGGGGGGAAAGAGACACAGAAGAGGGAGAGGGGGAAAGAGACACAGAAGTGCGAGAGGGGGAAAGAGATACAGAAGAGGGAGTGGGGGGAAGAGACACAGGGGAGGGGGAAGATTCCCTCGATTTTTTTATGTGCAAGTAGCTAGTATATATATTAACTGTATATAGTTACATACAGCCCTATTAAATTCAAAGCTCGCAAGTGCAATGTGAGACCCACAATGACTATGAGCTTGAAATTTGGCCGAGTTAAAGAGCTATTAAATTTGAGCAGAGCGCGAATTACAGGTTTGAGATGCAAGCCTGTAAATCCTTTCCGCGACTGCAAGCTGTAAAGGGGATGCACGAGCCTCGATCTGCGGTAGCTATCCAATTGCGGTATAACGTAGTACGACACAGACCTCTCAGCCAATTAATAGTGGTCTACACAAATATGATTGACAGTGGGAGCTTATAAATTTAAGTTCCACACACATATGCGTTGACTGTGTTGTATTTTTCATTCGAAGTAGCATGCAGGTCCCGGAGTTGCAGGTTTTGGTCTTTTGGAGTGAGTGTAAGAACTAGTTGAGTGAGGTAGTTTGCATTTTTATTGATTTATATTCAATTCCATACAGATTTACACTTAATACTTACACATATTTATAGATTACACATATTTGCAATAGACATAGACAGAGGAGACAGAGGAGACAGAGGAGGGAGAGGAGGGAGAGGAGGGCAAGGATGGTGAGGAGGGCAAGGATGGTGAGGAGGGCAAGGATAGTGAGGAGGGAGAGGAGAAGGAGGGAGTGGAGGAGAGTGCAGAGGTGGGTGGTGGAAGGGGGGTCCGAGCGTCAGGCACACAGAGGAGAGGGACAGAGGGGAAGGGGCCTGGTCCCAGGGAGGGTGGTAGTTCGGGGAAGGGACAGGCCCCAGGGACAGGTCAGGTAGGCAAGGGTCCCCATCCACAGTCGAGGGCAAGAGGCTGCGCTCATGCTCAGGGGCCACAATTATGCGCACCGTAGAATGTGGTCCTCCTCTGTGCTATCCGTGGCCCCTCCATCATGCTTGCAGGAAAGAGGGAAGTGAAGCCAGGCCCTAGGGCTCAGACTTGGAAGCAGATAGCAGAAGAAGTTACTGTGGTAGGCACAACGCCAAGGGATGTGAGGTCTGTCAAGCAAAGATTTGATGACATCAGGGCCAAGGTGAAGAGGAAGATGGCTAAGGAGGACAGAGACTGCAGTGTGACCTATAATGAGTGGGAGAGGGTCGCAAGGGACCATCTGAGACCGTTGCCCGCCGCTGGAGCTTCAGGCCCAGTGGCCCAGCAGGACCCAGCCTCCATGTCAGGTAAATATGACATACACCAACATGCCACCACATTTGCCTCACACACACTACACATGCACATGATGACCAACAAGGAAACTGACATGTCGGCTCCATGGAATTAACAAGGGATAGATGGAGGAGTCATTAAATCCATGAAACTGAAAAATCACCGTCATTCCTGGGTACAACAACAGTAATCAAGCAACAGAGAGTCCATTTATTGGTGTGTCTACTGCAGCCTATGCAGTTACAGAATGCAGCCGGATTCAAGATAGCTTTAGGAGCCAAGAACGATTAAGACAATAAACCAAAGAATAGATCAAATCTAGCATTTCATAGCTAATCTGAGTTGCAATTAAGAGAAACGGCTAGTTTCAAGCCTAGATGTCAGATAGTTAGGAATGAACACATAATTCATCATACTAACTACATATACCTTTCTTTTCTATCTTTCAGCATCCAGGAGGAGGTCTGGGTCCAGTGGTGAGCCAGAGGCAGGTGCGTTGGCTCTATCCGAGCAGGATGTGGAGGAGCAAGCCCCCGCCCATCAGGAAGGAAGGAAGAGGGGGAGGAGGAAGGAAGAGGATCAGAGGGCCCTGGCTGGGAGGAGAGGGAGGTCATTTAAGTGGTGGGGTCCCCCACTGGACCTCCTCAAAAGACTGAGGATTTGCCGGGGCCCTCCAACCAGCCACCACCTCCTTCCCCACACAGCAGTGATCTGGCCTGGCCTTTACCACCACCGGGCACACCAACACCACCACCAGCATCACCACAGGTTCCAGTTGGGCCCCAGACCCTTCCCACTCCATCACTGCCACCTCCTCACCTAGCCCCTACACAATGACCTCCATCCCTACCACCACCAAGCCAGGCTGCGCAGGAGGAGATGCTGGCCATCATGCGCCGGGGGATCCAAGCCAGCATCTCTGCCAATTATGCGGAGGTTATGCGCAGCCTGGCAAGGTGCTCTAGGGAGGAGAGGAGGCATCATCTTATGACTGAGACCTACCTGGCAGGTTTGGATCTTGGCCTCTGTGATGGGGATAGTTTGTATGCAGATGGCTACCTCCCATCACATGGTCCATGATCCTCTTCTCTGTGGACACGTAGGGTTCTGTTTAACATCTCACCAATTGATTGTCATGGAGGAATGCTGTTGAGAAGAAATGCTGCCTATGATTTTCTAGGCCTATGATTCCGGTCCATGAAGGCATTATCTGCATCTGCAAGCATTGTGGAGGAAATTTATGAGGTGTAAGGTTTTGCCAGTGACTCTAATTTAGACATTCCTTCAATGACAGACCCCAGTAATATGTAGCTCCCACAATCTTAAAACTATAATATAGCCACATATCTCAGACATGTTTTTTGTTAGCTTAAATGTAGACTAATATTACTATGGTGGTGCACTTCCAAAGTTTCACAATGGCATGCTAATGACAGCCAGCATTGATATATGCACTAGTGAAGCATGTGATCCTGACCTCAATATTGGTCTGAGAACAGATCCTTGGGTCTAATGTAAGTAACATTGAATTTGGCTGCTGACCTTTGTGTCATTTCCGTGTAAATGGCTATTTGCCTATATTACTGATTACCCAGAGACCTAATAGTTAGAAATGCTTGCAGATGGGAATCGGGTGAGTTGGTATATTTTTACAGTTGCAGTATTTAGCACTATACTGTACATGCATGTTGATTAGTATTTTTTATCCTCCTCCACCTTTTTTTAGTTGACAACTTTTTTTTTTATTTCACCACACTGTATGTGTGAACCTGGATTGGGTTACACAGTCCAGAGGTTGAATCATCTGTTTCAGTTCTCTAAATCATCTGTTTCAGTTCTCTGCACATTAATGGTTTCTTCAATTAAATGGAGTGATTTCTGATGATCCTTTTTTTATTAGATTCCGGTTGCAGTGGTGTAGTGACCACATGTGACCCTGGTAGTTGCTATGCATCATGCTTATTCTAGACTCTGACATTACCCCCTGTAGGTATCCCCTTTTCCCCATAAGCCTGTAGTCTGTTTATAAAATAAAGCTTTGTTATACCATTCTAACTGTGTCCGTGTGTTTTCAATGGCTGACCTAATACTGAACCCTGAGGAACTCCACTTACCACATTAGTCCAATCTAAGTATGTTTCATTTACAACAACCCTTTGCTTCCTGTCTTTTAGTCAGCTCTAAATCCATGAGCAGATCTTTACTGCAATCCCTGTATCCCTTACTTTGCTCCATAGTCTCCCATGTGGCACTGTATCAAAAGCCTTTGTAAAATCCAAAAAGACTAAATCCACTGAGTTGCCATTATCCAAGTTCCTACTAACCTCTTCATAGAAACTAATTAGGTTTGTTTGACATGACCTATCACTCATAAATCTGTGTTGATTCCTACTTATAATCTTGTTTAAATAGACATATTCTTGTATACTATCCCTTATTAACCCTTCTAAAAGCTTTCCCACCACAGAAGTGAGATTTCCTGGATTTTTTCTTTCTCCCTTTTTAAATATAGGCATCACCTCTGCGTTTGTCCAGTCATCTGGTAGAGACCCTGTGTTGAGTGAATCTTGAAAAATTAGATATAATGGTTTGGCTATTACAGAGCCCAGTTCCTTCAGTACCCTTGGATGTATTCCATCAGGACCTGGTGCTTTATTAACATTTCTCTTTTCCAACCTCTTTTTGATTTTTTCCTGCATTAACCAATTATTTGGTGAAGGTAGTGTAGTCCCATTATGTTGCAGTGACCCAACTACTGGTACCTCCCTTGTGTATAACAAAGAAAATAACCTATTTAGCTTATCTGCCTTTTCCTGATTACTAATTGTCAGACAGTCTGTTTCACACTGTAATGTTCCTATAGCTTCCATCCTGACCCTCTTCCCATT
The DNA here is from genome assembly GCA_027410445.1 of Discoglossus pictus. NCBI lineage: Eukaryota > Metazoa > Chordata > Amphibia > Anura > Alytidae > Discoglossus > Discoglossus pictus. The sequence continues at coordinate 352,222,671 of CM050166.1, read as the reverse complement.
AATATATTTAAAAAATATTTTAGGTTTAGTCTTACTCTCCTTTGCAACTAACTTTTCATTTTCTATTCTAGCCAGTCTGATAGCCCTTTTGCATGCCTTGTTGACTTCCTTGTACTCATGTAAAGCAGTCTCTGTCCCCTCTTTGTTTATGAGAATAGATAGACAGATCAATAGATACAGTACTTTGCATTCATCTCACATTTTCACACTTTCTATTGTTATAACCTGGAATTAATATTAATTGAATCTGACTTTTATGGCACTGTTCTATACAAAACTGCCCATAATGGCAAAGTGGAAAATATCTAGATGGCTTTCAAACATATATACAGTATAAATACACATTTGAAAAGTCTTGATTGTATTAAAAGTATTAAACTCTTTCCTGTAAAATCCCTAAATAAGCTCTAGTGCAACCAGTTGCCTTTATAATGAAAATAATTAGCTAAACAGTGTTCACATGTGTGCAATTAAAATGTTTCAGAAAAGAACACCTTTTTCTGTAATGTGTGAGAAAATTTGTAAGAGAGCATGTCTAAACAAACAGCAACAAGACGACCAAGGATCTATCAAACTAAGGGCCTTATGCTAATTGGATACGTTGGTTAAGTTACATGTCAAGTTACGTAATTACCAACGTATCAATCCAAATCAAGCTAAAGTTCAGCTCTGTGTGAAGGCAGTTCTGAATAGAGTAAAGTGACATGCGCTAGCAAGTTAGGGATAGCTGTCACATTCAAATTTCCCTTCAAGCCATCCCAATCGGAGACCCTGGTGCTTCACTCACGCTAGCAACTATGCGTAAGCCCTTTTTTCCACCCCAATCCTTTGTGTACTCCAGACTGCCTGTACAGGCATAAAAATGCCTCTGAAAATAAATTAAGCGTCAGGCAATGATTACACTAACACCTCAACTGAGTCAGATATGATTCCTCATATCAAACACAATTAAGGTGTTACTAACTCCCACCCTAACACAAGTAACATGTCCTTAACCCTAGTACCCCTACCCCCTATGAACCCACACGCTAAAGGGAACCCTATGAATTCTTTCCTCCCACAAGCTAAAGGGAACCCCTGGGATTTCTTGTCTCGCTAATCCCTGATCCCCACCGAAATATATAATCATATCATTTTTCTAGACCCACATGGCAGCTTACTATTAAAAGAGCCCTGTGTCCTTAACAGTTGCCACGGAGGTCGTTAATGGACGATGGCATCTCCAAATTAACCCCAAAGGTCCTCAAAGGAACCTCATGGAGCTTAAAGATTAATACGTAGTACCATGGTGGTCCTTAAAGGTCTCTATGACATCCTAACAATAATCCCTAGCACCAAGGGGGTCCATATGGGTTCATATTTCAGCTAATCAGAGTTGAGTTTTTCCGTGGGAAAATTATTTCAACCAATCAGAATGATCAGATTGGCATGGTATGGGGGTAATTGTTAGATGCAACAGAGTTACTTATAGGACCTCCATGGCAAGGGTTAATGATAGGAGCCTCTGAGAACCACCTTAGCATACTAGGCCCATTAGGAGCCATGGGGGGGGGGGGGGGATACATTTAAGTGCCACAAAAGTCCTGTAAGGACCTCAGTAGTATAGGAGTTAATACTAGGTGCCATGGCATATATTATATTATTTAAAAACACTGCCTATATATATATATAAGAGGGCTGTGTGCTTCGGTGTTTCACTGCTACGGAGACTACTGAGCTGACGGCTCAGTGTCTGTTGCAGCAGGCTACATGGACACCATAGGGCTTAGGGACAATGTGAGAACAGCTTGTTCTACACAGCTATTTTCAATGGGAGAGTAACAAGAGCAAACCCATTAAAAAACCTACATCAAATCTCATGCAAAGTTTGTCAGAAGACACATGGAGGACTTGTCAAATGTAGAAAAAAAATCCTCTGATAATTAGACCAAAAACTGACCATGGCCATTGCTCACAAGTGGAGTAGAGCGAACATTGCTCCTCACTCTGGTAACACCATCCCCTCATAAAGGACCCGTTAAAAAAAAAAAAATTACACTATCACGCATGGGGCTCTATACAGAGCCCCATCAACCATTAATTAACCCTGTCACTCATGGGGGTCAATATAGACCACCATAAGTCCTTCATTAACCCTGTAACTCATGGGGTCAATACAGACCCCCATGAACCCCTAATTAACTCTGTCATTCATGGGGGTCAATATAGACTCCCATAAGCCCTTCATTAACCCTGTCACTCATGGGGGTCAATACAGACCCCCATAAGTCCTTCATTAACCCTGTCACTCATGGGGGTCAATACAGGCCCCCATAAGCACTTCATTAACCCCCTCACTCATGGTGGTCAATATAGACCCCATAAGCCCTTCATTAACCCTGTCACTCATGGGGGTCAATACAGACCCCCATAAACCCCTAATTACCCTGTCATTCATGGGGGTCAATATAGACCCCCATAAGCTTTTCATTAACCCTGTCACTCATGGGGGTCAATACAGACCCCCATATGCACTTCATTAACCCCCTCACTCATGGGGGTCAATACAGACCCCCATATGCACTTCATTAACCCCTTCACTAATGAGGGTTCATACAAACCCTCATAAGCCTCTATGTAACCCCATCAGTCCCATAAGGGTATATTAAGACCATTATGGGCCTGTTACAAGCCAACATTAACCACATAAGTGCCATGACGGTCCTCAAGGACCATCATGACACTAAGTGTAAACACTACACTGCACTATACCCCCCCAAAAAAACATTAAATATCAACTAAACACCATCTACACTAACCTATTAGCACCTACACTACCTACCTACCCCCTAATAACCCCCACCACTCTAATTACACAAATAAAAAAAAAAATACATTACAGAAAATAAAAAAAACTAAGTCACAAAAGTAAAAAAAGGAACATTACAGAAAATAAAAAACACATTAAACCCCCCCCACTACAGAAAAGTAAAAAAAATACACACCTGAAAAGGAAATACATACAATACAAATACATACAATACAAATAAAATGAAATACAATACAATACACCCCTATCTAATATATAATATATCCTATCTATCTAATATACATCCCCAATCTATCTAAATAAATACCATAATCTAATATACATCCTATCTATATAATATGCATCACGCAATCTATGTAATATACAATAAATACTATCTAATATACATCCTATCTATCTAATATACATCCCCCAATCTATCTAATATACAATAAATACTATCTAATATACATCCTATCTATCTAATATACATCCCCCAATCTATCTAAATAAATACTACAATCTAATATACAATGCATGCTATGCTATCTATATAATACACATACACCTAGCTAACATACAATAAATGCTATCTATATATAAAATAATCTAATTCTAAGCTAAAATAAAATAATTAACACCACTTACCTTTTCAGATGTCCCTTCAGATCAGCCACCTAGGGAAAAACACATTTACAGTAAATAAATAAACATTCTAAACATTTTAAATATTCTACTCACCTTTCCTTCTTCTCCGTTGCTGCCCATAACATTAGTACACATATATAAGAATAAAAACAAAATAAAATAAACATAATCTACATTGTACTTACCTCCCCGCGATGTCTCCGGCCTCCTCCTCTTCTGCCCCGCCCTGGAACCGCGCTCTAAAAAAAAAAGATAACAGACATCCGCACTCACGGACATCCCCGACGTTAATGAGTCTCTCGGAGACTTTTCCGGAAGAAAATAGGCAATGGCGCCTTCTGATTGGTTGAAAACGCTGTCTATCAAATTCACCCAATCAGGAGGCGCCAATGCACCTGTCAATCTTTATTTAAACCAATCACAAGGCGCAGATGCTTTCCGCCAATCACAATGGAATACACCCCCACGTACTGATTGGCTGAAGGCATTTGCGCCTTCTCATTGGCTTTTGTCAATGTCAATCAGTATAACAGCCAATGGGAAGGCGCAGATGTCTTCACCAATCAGTATGTGGGGGTGTATTCCATTATGATTGGCTGATGGCAAAAAAGCCACCGGATTGGTTTAAATAAAGATTGACAGGTGCGTTATCCAATCAGCGTGGGATTTTGGGGTGTATCTCTTTCTCATTGGTTTACAATTGGCGTCTTCTCATTGGCTGAATTTGATAGACAGCATTTTCAGCCAATCAGAAGCTGCCATTGCCAATTTTATTCTGGAACACTCCGTAGGAAGCTCATTAGCGTCGGGGACATCCGCGAGTGCGGATGTGTGTTGTTGTTTTTTTTGTTTTTTTTTTAAAGAGCACCGATGCTTCCGGGGCAGAAGACGAGGAGGCCGGAGACATTGCGGGTAGGTAAGTACAATGTAGATTGTGTTGATTTTACTTGGTTTTATATTTATGTATGTGTATTAATGTTATGATTTTTTTTTAACAGGTGCCGCGCCGGAGAAGAAGGCTGGGACATGCTGGAAAGGTGAGTAGATTATTTAGAATGTTTACAATGTTTATTTATTTTATGTAAACGTGTTGTAGTAATTTTTGTAATCTTTTTTACCCTGGGTGACTGATCTGAAGAAACATCTCAAAGGTAAGTGGTCATAATTATTTTATTTTAGCTTAGAATTAGGGTTTCTATATAGAGATAGCATGTGCTGTATATTAGATAGATAGGGAGATGTATATTAGATAGATAGTATTGTATTTTAGATAGGGGGATGTATATTAGATAGGCGTGTATTGTATTGTATTTCATTGTATTTATTTAATTGTATTATATTGTATGTATTTCCTTTTCAGGTGAGTAATTTTTTTTCTGTAGTGGGGGAGGGAGGGGGTTTTAATGTATTTTTTTATTTTCTGTAATGTACATTTTTTTTGGGTGATTTAGTTTTTTTTATTTTATGTGATGTAGATTTTAGATTTTTGATGACTTTAGTTTTTTTGGTTTCTGTAATTACAGTGATGGGGAGGGGGTTATTAGGGGTTAGGTAGTGTAGGTGTTAATAGGTTAGTGTAGAGGTTGTTTAGTTGATATTTAATGTTTTATTGGGGGGTATAGTGCAGTGTGGTGTTTATACTTAGTGTCATAATGGTCCTTGAGGACCGTCATGGCACTTATGTGGTTAATGTTGGGTTGTAACAGGCCCATAATGGTCATAATATACCCTTATGGGACTGATGGGGTTAAATAGAGACTTATCAGGGTCTGGATAAACCCCTATTAGTCACCGGGTTAAAATGGTGTAGTGCTTACACTTTGGGTCATGAGGGTCCTGGATGACCCTCATGGCACTTATAGTGTTATTACATGCGTTCATTAGTGTGTTAGAAGGGTCTATATAGTTGAGGCAAACAGTACACTCACATTGTGTGACAAGCAGCATTTCAACACTTTCTTTTATTGACTGTCGTTTTTTGACGGGCAAGTCGCTAGTATAATATTATTATTTATATTATATATTATTATATATTATTTATATTATATTATTTTTATTTATATCTAAAAATCATTCTCATGATTATGTTGACACCCACATGTGGTGTCTACACAAGCCCCTGACCCCCCTTCCCAATCAGCATGTAGCATTAGGAGAGCAATTTCTCATTACATACCTTCTCTGCCTTCCTCAGCCAATAGGAGAGCACCAATGACAGCCCTGAAGTCTCTGGGGTGTGCTACCAGGTTCAGTGTCGACTCTCTGTCTGTGCTGCCCCACCCTTCACCACAGGTCAGCACAGACACACTACATATCCCAAGCTGCTTTACAGCATTAACAGGAACCCCAGAGAAATCCTCCTGATTGGCCAAAACGAATTATGCATTTAATGCTAATTTAGCCTGGGTTTCAATGGGATGTTTAGTTCTAATTTTAAACTGTCAGAAATTACAATACATTTTGCAAACTTCAAGGTATGTTTTTAAATGTTTATTTTGGTATTTTTTCATGCAAAAAAAATGTTTGCACACACTACTGACTTCCCTCTATCAGCTGTATTCATAATCCAGGAAACTTTCGAGATACCTTTAAGAATAATGGCCAAAAAATGCAAGTTTCAAATGGGCAAACATTGACAGCAGTAATTAAAGCCATGGCTGCCTCTACCAAGTATTGATTCATGAATTAATACTGATGGAGCCATGAAATGTATGTTTTTTTAATTTGATTAACATTTATGTTACAATAAAAATAATCTTGCACCTTTAATATATCAAGTAGCAGGGGAGGAGCTACTGCCGGTCCTGGCACTGCATTGCAATCTAGAGGGGTCCGATGCTGCCCCATAATTTTAAACATTTTTTTGCAGATTAGTTTATTATTTTTGTAGTTTAGTTGTCTCCTCTTTTTGGCACACTGACCTTTTCTTTTTTTGAAGGTGAAAGCCCGGAGGGAAAAGAGCAGCACTGGAAGAAGCAAGTAATTGTCTTTCTGTCCTTTCTCCTCCTGCCATCTGCCCACTGATATGCCCCTATGCTCTTAACTGCCTAAACTACTTTCCTCTGCCCTACACCTAACCTCCGTTTTCTCCACTTCTTTTCTCCTCTGCTGCCTCCACTACTTCCCTCTGCAGTCACCTGCCATTTATTGCCTCCACCTACCCTCCACTGCCTTCACCTACCCTCCACTATCTCCCTCTGCCTTCAAATTCCTGCACCTACTCTCTGTTTCTTCCACTTACCATTCCTGTGCCATTTACTCCCAGCTACCTCCCTCTGCCTCCTCCTACTGTTTGCTGCCTCCATCTACTCTCCACTGCCTGCATCTGCTCCACATTGGCTCAACCGACCTCCCACTACCTCCACTTCCTCCTGCTACCTCCCATTACCATCTCCCATCTTGCCCACTTTATCTTGTTTGTATGTGTTTTTATTGTTACAGCACTGGCATCTTCACAAATGTCTTATGTTCACTCCCTCTCTTCTCACGTCTCCTCACATTTCTCATCTCTTGTCTCAATTCTCTTATCTTGTCTCACTCTCTTGTCTTTTCTCCCTCCATCTTTTCTATCCTTCTTCTCCTCTTTTTTTCTTTGGTCTTCTCCCCACTTTTGTCTTTTCTCCCTTTTCTCTCTGTTCTGTTGCCTCTGTTCTTTCAGATATCTTTTCCCATTTTCTCTAAGAATCTTCCCTCTTTTTCTGGTGACACCTTCTCTTCTGCTCTCTTTCTTTTTCCTCTCTCTGCTTCTCTCCCTGGGAACTTTACTCCCTTTTCCCCGCTCGTTTTTTAAATTTCTTCTCTTTCTCTCTACTCTGTATACTCTGCGCCATGTTCTTCTCTCCTGTCTGCTCTCAAGTATGTCTTACTGTTCTACTGTTCTCTCACTCTAATTTATTTTCACTTCTTTCCCCCTTCTTCTCTTGTTCTCTCACACAAATCTAGGTACCTCACCTTTCAAAGCGCTCAGTTCTCTTTTTTCCCTAATACAGAGATGTGTAAGAGCTTTGGTGTCTGGTCTGGGCTAGCTGCAATGAGAAGTCTCAGCTGTTAATCAGGAACGAGGACCAAGGGATCTTTACAGGATACTTGAAGTCAGAGCAAACCACTGATGTCAAAGGTGAAAAAGTGGGGAAGAGATCTTAGACAGATAAAAACAGGACCAGGGTTCATACCTATTTTCTTACACCAGGTATAGTGTTTTTTCAGTAGTGTGTAAACAATTGTAGCATTCAGGGCCACATACTTTTTGTCTCTTAATGCCAACCGATTTTTTTATTGACTCCTACATTCTTATCTAGTAGCACACCATAGTTTAGCTCCACCACTGTTAAGGAGGTTTTGTAAATTTTAATTCCAGGTTGTAACACAACCTATATATGTGTTTTTTTGTGTGTATTATATTCTAATAATATAGAAGACTAGCGAATTGCCCGTCAAAAAATGACGGTCATAAAATTGTAAGGTAGGTAATGCTGTTTGCCACACAACGTAAGTCTTTTGGTCGTCTGAGTACCTTCGGCGCTCATTGAAAGGACAGCACTGAGCGCCTTTGGCGCTCAATGCGAGCCTCTCCCCTGGTGTACTTTTGCTCCTCTGAGCACCCTCGGTGCTCATTGTGAGCTGCGAGCTGAACGCCTTCTGCGTTTATTGCCATCCTGTTGCCTGGTCCTTTTTTTTCTTTCTCTGTATGTATTTTTTAATGATAATTAATGAATTAATAAAATCATAAATTAATATACTTTACCTATTTGTAATTAATAAATGCATCAAACAATATCCTGAAGAGCTAACAACATTTTTTGATGTTCCTGCAGCATACAATGTACATTTGCACTCTTGTTGAGCTGAGGTGTAAGTGTCAGCAATGTGTGAAGTGTGTAGTATAAGTAGGCTGCATGCGTGAGCGTTTGTTTAGATGTGTTATTATACAGTTTGGAATGGTAATGTTATTAGTTGCAAGTTAGTGTTGTAAAATGGGGGCGATTGTGTATGTGTTACACGGTTGTAGAGCATTTTGCGTCCTCCCTAATAGTGTATTTTATACCTTGTACGGTCTTGTGTAGAAGTCTTATGTGTCTGGCATGTTTATGCATGTTTATTGCTCATGTAGCCTTGTTTTCGTTTTTTTTCTTCCTCCATTTTTTTTGTAGCTTAGGTGATTTTCGTGTGTGGAAACTCGGCTAATTGTGGTTCAATTGTTGTGCAACCTGACTCCCAGACGCCGTGGCTGACCCCCCGTGCTGTGAGTGATGTTTTTTTTTTTTTGTTTTTTTTGGTGGTGTTATTGTTGTTTTTGTATGTGCACGGTTCAGCGGTTAACTTCCTATTGTGTAATTGAGTTTTGTGTTGATGTGTAGTTCCGTGGGTCGTAGGGATGAGCGCCTACAGCGCTCATCTCCACCAGCACAGTGAGCGCCTTTGGTGCTCCCTGCCTAAGTCGTGCGTGGTCGTAGGTATGAGTGCCTATGGTGCTCATCTCCACCAGCACAGTGAGCACCTTCGCCGCTGCCTGCCTAAGTCGTACAAGGTCATAGGGATGAGCGCCTACGGTGCTCTTCTCCACCGGCGCAAGGAGCCCCTTTGGCTATGCGAGCCTGCAAGCATTAGCAACAACCCATATTGCTGAGAACTATATATGTGATCCTGTGAGCAAAAACAAGCTTAGGCAATTGAGAGAAGGTTGATTTAAAGTGAAAGAGACAAGGCTTTATTACAAAGCACCGAGAGTGAAAGAATATCCATTAGAAAACTTTATATGTCCTATGAGTCACACATTTTAGGAGAAAGACAGTTTTTTCAGGGGTCATTACATTTCATCATATGTGCTAAAATAAATTTAGTTCTTCTGCTTTGAGTTATCAGTTTTTTTCAGGCGTTTCTAGTATGATACATTTTTATGGTAAGAAACATCACATCACTGAAATACACATTTCTGAAATAAAAATCAATCCTTAAACTAAAATATAAAATTAATGCTTAATGCAGAAACCTAATTCTGCATGACATCATGGTAAACTGTTGGTAATCAGGAAACAGAACATGACAACAAATATTATATTGTTAAGGAAAACTTATGGATTCACATTCACATTATGAAATCTGCTGGTGCATTTATCTAGAGTAATGTGATCCGACAGTTACTGATATATCAGTGTACATATGAAAGTTTAAATAAGTACTTAACAGTTAAACACATTTCCTATTTAATGAATAATTCTCATATTTTGATTTTAAATTTGTATGTTAAAATTTAAGACAGTATTTTTCTTTTTTACAATAAAAAAACATTTTGCTATTTTCAAGTGTAGTTCTTCAAAAGAGATTTTTTTACAGTGGAAAGATAAGTAGCAGCATGGCATCTTGATTACTATTTCAAGAGGATTTGTTCATTTGATAGGTCTTGTGAAGATAATTAATATGAATGATTAATTATTCTAGTAAGCCATGTGTGCACTTTGATGTTAATGCTTTGCTTGTATACCACTTCTTATGTTTAATTACTTGTAATGCGATTAGAATGTGCTGTTTTATATGTCAGGAGATATGATTATTTCTAATTAATTTTAATATGCCATTCTTTAAAAAAGTGATATGACATTTTGATTATGAATGATTTGGTGCATTTATTATGGTAGATTTTTGTAGTTGCTGTTTTTAAAGGTATATTTTCTTAAGATTTCACATTAACTTTATTCAGGTTGTTTAAATTTCTTTTAGGCAGAAAAGCATTTTTCTATGTAAATGTTGATACTTAAAAGGACGGTGAAAGTCCCCTGCGTTAAATTTTAAAACAAACTACCGTATATACTAGAGTATAAGCCATCCCGAGTATAAGCCAAGGCACCTATTTTACCACAAAATACTGGGAAAAACGAGTGACTCGAGTATAAGCCGAGGGTGGGAAATGTGCTGCCCCCTGCAACCCTCTTGTGCCGTCTGTGTCCCCCTCTTGTGTGCCCTTTTCTTGTGTATCCCCTCTCTCTCCCCTGTGTCTCTTCTCCCCTCTTCCTCCCCTGTGTCTCTTCACCCCTCTCCCTTCTCAACCCCCCATCCTCAACCCCCTCCTCAACCACCCTCCTCAACCTCCCTCCTCAACCTCCCTCCTCAACCTCCCTCCTCAACCTCCACCCCCCTCCTCCACCCCCTTCCTCATCCTTAACCCCCTCCTCATTCTAAACCCCCCCTCCTCATTCTAAACCCCCCCTCCTCATTCTAAACCCCCCCTCCTCACTTTACCCCTCTAAACACCTCCCCCTCTCCCTTTCCCCTCACTGACTTCCATGTGCAGCCTCTGCTCCGGCCTCCGCTCCTTCCGGCGTCTTGACCGGCCAATGCTAATGAAGTGGCGCGCATGTGACATCACGTCATTAGCATATACCGGGTGCCAACGGCGAGGCCGGGGCAGAAGCTGCAGATGGAGGTAAGTGAGTGGAAATGGAGAGTGGGAGGTATTTAGAGGGGTAAAGTGAGGAGGGGGGGGGTTTAGAATGAGGAGGGGGGTTGAGGATGAGGAGGGGTGAGGGAAAGAGACACGGGGGGTAGAGAGACACGGGTGATAGAGAGACACGGGTGGTAGAGAGACACGGGTGGTAGAGAGACACGGGTGGTAGAGAGACACGGGGGGGTAGAGAGACACGGGGGGTAGAGAGACACAGGGGGGTAGAGAGACATAGGGGGGTAGAGAGACATAGGGGGGTAGAGAGACACGGGGGGGTAGAGAGACACGGGGGGGGGGTAGGGAGACACGGGGGTTAGAGAGACACGGGGGTTAGAGAGACACGCGGGGGTTAGAGAGAAATGGGGGGGGGGAGTGACTCGAGTATAAGCCAAGGGGGCCCTGAGAGCTGAATGGGACTGCTGGGGGTGAATGGGGCTGCTGGGGGGTTTGGGACTGAATGGGATTGCTGGAGGGTGAACGGGTCTCCTGGGGGTTGGGAGGTGAATGGGACTGCTGGGGGCGGCAGGGGGGAGGCTGCTGTGGGACTGAATGGGGCTGCTGAGGGGCTGAATTCTGCTACTGGGGGGTTGGAGGTGAATGGGGCTGCTGGGGGTTTGGGGGTGAATGGGGCTGCTGGGGGGTTGGGGATGAATGGGGCTGCTGGGGGTGAATGGTGCTGCTGTGTGGCTGATGAGGGGCTGCATGGTACTACTGGGGGGTTGGGGGCGGAATGGGGCTACTGGTGGCTGAATGGGGCTGCTTTGGGGTTAATGGTGTTGCTGTGGGCTGAATGGGGCAGCTGAGGGGCTGAATGGTGCTGCTGTGGGACCGAATGGGGCTGCTAAGGAGCTGAATGGTTTTGCTGGGGGCTGTGGGGCTGTATTGGGCTGCTGAGAGGCTTAATGGTGCTACTGGGCGGTTGGGGATGAATTGGGCTGCTGAGGGCCTGAATGGTGCTACTGGGGGGTTGGGGGCAGAATGCGGCTGCTGGTGGTGAAAGGGGCTGCTGGGAGTGAGTGGTGTTGCTGGGGATTATGGGGCTGCTGTGGGGCTAAATGGGGCTGCTGAGGGGCTGAATGGTGGTACTGGGGGTTGGGGACTGAATGGAGCTGCTGGGGGTTGGGATGTGAATGGTGCTGTTGTGGGGCTGTGTTGGGCTGCTGAGGGGCTTAATGGTGCTACTAGGTGGTTGGGACTGAATTGGGCTGCTGAGGGCCTGAGTTGTGCTACTGGGGGCTAAATGGGGTGCTGGGTGGTGAATGGGGCTGCTGGGGTGAATAGGGTTACTGGGAAGTTGGGGGCTGAATGGGGCTGCTAAGGGGCTGTTGGGGGGTGAATGGGGCTGCTTGGGGGTTTGGTGGCTGAATGGTGCTGCTGGGAGGTGAATGGTGCTGCTGGGGGAGGTGAATGGTGCTTCTGGGGGAGGTGAATGGTGCTTCTGGGGGAGGTGAATGGTGCTTCTGGGGGAGGTGAATGGTGCTTCTGGGGTGGGGTGGGGGGTGAATGGTTCTGCTGAGGGGTTGTGGAGCTGAATGGTGCTGCTGGGGGAGGTTGCGGTGGTGCACTGCACTACAGAAAATTAACATGTTAGCATAAGGCACTGGAGGGGGGAAAGTCAAAGCACCTTTTGCCCCTCCTCCTTGCATATGAATTCCCCTCCCCACCGGGCCATGAGCATTTTTTTATAATGGAAATGGTCCCTGGTGCCAACAAGGTTTGGGACCACTGTTCTACAGCCCAATGCCCCTTGACTGGTGTATTGTGATGCAGTCTTAGCTGTTATACAAGTGCCGAAGGCACACTTGATGGTGTGCAGTACTTTATTACCAATTACTGAAATAAAGTGATACAAAGGAACAGTCACATGGCACATAAAATATCTTTCCCCTCTCCATGTGGAATATTTTCTATATCTCTAAACCTGTGTCTCCACTGATACCACTACTGCCCATGCAGATGAAAAAGTCTTATTAGGAAAGTTAAAAGAACCTATCTGTGCTGAGTGACTATGTGCTGGGCTGCAAAATTAAGTTAGTTGTTTGAAACAATTTATTTTCCTGTTGGATGTATATTTTTTTTTGGGGGGGTGGGAAATATTACTACTAAGAATGTTCGGTAATTAATATTCAGACATGCATTAAAGGGATATGGAATGTTTCTGTTTTTTAAGATGATATTGCATATTCCTGTGAATCTTGAATATATACTTTTACGTACTTTGTTTTATATACTTTGCACTGTATGCAGCCACAGACTCTGTAGTACTTGCTGTGCAATGTGTCATACTAACCAGTCAGTAACCATCTCTCAGCAACATTCTGCAATGTACTGCTAGGCCAGGACATTACACTGAACATCCTCACAATTTATATATAACATTACCAATAACCATAGTTATAAGCAGATTATAGAGAAAATTATCTGCAGTTAAACTGTTCACTGTACATTCAAATCTAGAGGTACATTTAGTATGGCACATGCAGTATAATCCTCCTAAAAATGTTCTGGATCTCACAGCCTGTCCATCCTCAAGAGCATTGAAAGGTAACTAATTAGTCCCCATGAACACTGGAAAATAACCATCAGGTCCCAAAACCCCACAAAATGAGAAGCATTTTATACTACTGTGCTACCAACTCCTCTTTTTATTTTATACTCTTGGAGGCACAGATTTCAATCGATTTTTGTGGAAACATGTATAACCTGTTATTGCCATGTATTGACTTATTTTTAGCAAGTGAAGGAGCTTACACTGTCAGCCAAATTATGTAAGAGGGGTCTTCCAGGTATTTTTGGAAGTTATACAATATTCTAGCCAATATTATTCAGCTTTGAAACGGAAAAATGAAGAACCAGTGAGAAAAGCATGCCAACAACTGACAATTTATTCAGCTTTTATATAGGAGCAAGGTACTGAAGACAAGCACTAGTCGGGCATCAGGTTCTATTGGCAGCAAAATGGAGGATGTTATTGTGAGCATGCTGGAATACTTGAAAGAGCTGGAAGAGGAAAATAGAAGGACGCAATGAACAATTAAATTAAATTATATAAATCACAGTTGCCAGAGCTAAAAAAAGAGGCAAACATTTTAAGTTTAAATGTAACACAAAAGTCCTGAACTACAAAACCTGATTGCAGAATGTAGATCATAAGCATCAAATGCATGCTTGTTTAAAAGTGTACAATATCTTCGGGGTATAACATTAGACTCTTTCATAAAAATCATTGGGCCCAATTCTATTGCCCAGTCTATAAATTTACACACAATTAAAATCACATTTAAAATTGCCACATTTCTATAAGCTACTCGCAATCCAATTATGAGTTCCACGCTCACAATCCCTACAGGACAGCCAAAGACGCAAAATTGGCCATAAAACACCACTAATTTTAGTACAGCTCTAAATAAATAAAGTTACACAAAATTGATATTCTTTTAGACCCATAGCTCTAGTTCGCAAATTAAGTCTAACCCTCATATTTCTGTCAAAAATATTCTGAGTAGTAAATAGGACTTGCAAGGCCTATTTCAAACACTTATTAAAGCTGGAGCAGCCATTAAACACGCAATACTATACTGTAAAAGCATGGAAATGCATGGAAACACATGAGAATTAACTGCACAACAGTCTCAAACCCACAAATATGCAATTACAAAAATATTATTTTTAACTGTTATTTCGGAGTAATATTGATCCCGGTACTCAAATATCATGAGACCCACATGGACAAAAACAGATGATCTAGTGCTAGATTGTTTGATTGCGTGCCCGGTCGCAAATATTACTTACTAGCGACTTGCCCGTCAAAAATAATGGCATGCTATAGTGTTATATATTGTGTTTTCTGTCTGTTTACTGTCTGTTGTTCGTCTCTTTCCCTCATCTCCCTCCTCTGTGTCTCTTTCCCACCCCTGTGTCTCTTTGCTCCCCCCTCCCTCCCTGTGTCTCTTTCCCACCTTCCTCCCTCCCCTATGTCTCTTTGCCCTGCTCTCCGTATCCCAGTGTCTCTTCCCCTCCCTCCTCTGTATCTCTTTTCGCCTCTCTCTGCTTGTGTCTCTTCCCCCCTCTCCCTCCCCTGTGTCTATTCCCTCCCTCCCCTGTGTCACTCCACCTCCCCTGTGTCTCTTTTCCCCATCTACTTCACATGTCTCTTTCCCCCCTCTCTCTCCCCTGTGTCTTTTTGCCCTCCTCTCCCTCTCCTTTGACTTTCTCCCCCGCACTCCCCTGTGTCTCTTTTCCCAGCTCACCCTTCCCTATGTCTCTTTCTCCCCTCTCTCACCCCTGTGTCTCTTTTCCCCCACTCCCTTCCGTGTCTCTTTTCCCCCCTCTCCCCCATTTTTCACCCTTGTCACTCTTTCCCCCTCTCCCTTCCCTTGTGTCTCTTTCCCCCCTTTGCCTCCCCTGTGTATCTTCCCTCCCTCTCCCTCCCCTGCATCTCTTACCCCCCTCCCTCCCCTATGTCTTTTCCCCCTCTCCCTCCTGTGTCTCTTTCCCCCCTCTCCCTCCCGTGTCTCATTCCCCCTCTCCCTCCCGTGTCTCATTCCCCCTCTCTCTCTCTCTCATGTGTCTCTTTGCCCTGCTCTCCCTCCCTGTGTTGCTTTCCTGTCCCTATCTCACCCCTGTGTCTCTTCCCCCACTCCCTCCCCTGTGTCTCCTTCCCTCCTTCCCTCCCCCCCCCTCTCCCTGCCCTGTGTCTTTCTCTCCCCTCCCTTCCCTGTGCTTCTTTTGCATTTACGTGTGTGAAAACATTTGCGGGCTTGGGGAAATTGATCAATTTCCCCAAGCCTGCAAAGGGCTTCCGAGTTCCGGCCTTGAAAAAACTATCGTAACTCGGAAGCTGTTCGGACCCCGCAAAAAGATTCCAATTGAATAGCAAATTAGCTTCCAACCTCAAATGAGCTTCCAACCTCACTTATATATATAATTAAAGAGTGAAACATCCGTAAATGTGCAGTAATCTAGTAATTATTAATCTATCTATCTATCTATCTATCTATCTATCTATATATATATATATATATATATATTGTAACAGGGCGCCCCCTTCTGTCGGGGTTTGCATCCTGCACTTTCTTATTTCTTTTACCCAGGGAGGAAGACACAGCAGGCTTGTCCAAAGTTGAGTTTTATTGCTATTTTATTTGTTTGCATAAACAGAACAAAAACAGTGCTTGTATTCAGCAACAAAATAAAACCCTACATAAACGTGCTTACTATACTCAGGAACGCCCTGACTATATCCTGTGCAGCTTATCTGCGACAGGGAGCGCCACCTTGTGGCCAGGATGCAAACAGTCTCTTATTTGCGTTGTATCGCCACCTTGTGGCCAGGGAACAAAACAGTCTTTTAATGTCTTTTCCTCTACGGCTTCTGCCAATAGTGGGTGAAGCCTAGGGCCCTTGTCACCCTCTTGAAATGAGAAACTATTACTTTCTCTCAATGCACTCTTCTTCCTGGGGCATTTGTACTTCTTATCCTCATATGGTGAAAACAACATATATTTGTCACCAACCTTTTTATCCCTTGTTGCGTTCGGCTTCCCAGGGATGGGGTCTTTAGATAATCCTCTCTCAGTGGAGTATCTCTGATACCACAGGCGTCTTCTCTGTGAACAAACTCTGGAGTATAATAGTCTTCCTGACTGTCTCGCTCCAGCACAAATCCCAGCTCTCTGGATCCCAGAGGCAGCTGAGCTGTTCAGGGCTTCCTCCTGCAACACACACAGCCCACGGCTCTTAGGCCCAAGCCTAAGTGAGAGAAACTCCACCCATCTCTCTGCTGCTTTTAAAAGCAGTTCACAGCTAGGCTGCTTCCATTTAGCCACTGATAACTGAATGGAATTAACCCCTTTCATTCTCTTACAGAGCTCTCTTGTGACCCCTAGTGGCACTCCATCACATATCCTCCCCCTCAGCTCAACACCATGTAGTTGAGCTACATGAGCCGAGAGGCCGAAAACGCTTACTTGTAACTTTATCTTCCCCTTGTCTTCTCGTTTACGGGGCCCATCTTCATAGGGCATAATATTCTCTGGTGCAACTATGCAGTATGGGCTTGGGTCTTGCTCTATTCTCTTGAGCTCAACAGCACGCGTACTTCCATGCGCCAGGAGAACTTTCCCTTCTTCAATTGATCCATCAACTTTGACGAAGCAAGGCTTGAGATACCCCTCGAATAGACTACCATGGACTTCGTCCACCGCATCATCTATGGGGAACACACCGTTTTGTTCGCCACATGGCACCCCTGGACCTGGTTGGATACTGACAGTATCTCCAAACCACACCTTTAGGTTGTTACACACAACTCTGTTCCTCCTGATCTTCCCATCTAGGCAAGTGTCATCTGTACAACCTTTGTACGCAGTTTTCTGTCTCTTCTTTCTTTTCAGAAGAACAGGTTTTCCTTGGTACAACAGAAGCTCATTCTTCTGGAGTCATCGACATCACTTTCTCTTCATTGCTTTGTTTGTCTTCAATTTCTTTTAATAGGACCTGCAGTTCAGATAATTCTGCAGAGAGCGATTTGGTTGTATGATTTCTCTCACAACCGGTTTCTTTTACATAATCTTTATAACGATTTGCCTTGAGTTCCTTACTCTTATGTTTCCATTCTTCCAATTCTTTTTCTGCTTTCTGGGCAGTAGGTTTGTCCTCCTCATCAATGGGTTTCTTTTCAGGTTTACGTTCTTTGACTTGAACGGCCTTGACAGAGGGACGTGAAATTCCCGGCGACCGTCTTAATGTCCGGCCTATGCTTTCCTCTGCTTCAGGCTCCTCAGCTTCTGCAACTGCGGAAACCACAAATAATGCGTCACCTCTCTTCCTCTTGCTGGAGACCCTGATTGTCAACTTGAGACCATCTTTATGTTTATTTTTTGAAGTACTTGTTTTCTGCTCAGTTTCAGAAGATTTATCTGTGTCAAGTGATTTTGTCTCCTTTTTTGTTGATGTTTCAGGTTGCCGCTCTGTATCACACTGATCCGCTATGGTTGGTGAAACCTTTGTTTCCCTGCTTTCTTTTGGCTGATCTATCACGGCTGACTCCTTAGTTTGCTTTGCACCGCTCTCAACTTTACTAGATGCCTCTTTGCGTACACTCGCTTTCTCTTTATTAGAGACAGAAATAATGTCTTTCTTTTTCTCTGTCTCTTCATCCTTGGCACTGGTTTTGTTTGAATCGGTCTTACGCAGCTCTTCTTTTGAAAGTACTTTTTGGTTTGATTTTTCAAGAGATGAAGTAATGTGATCATTTCCAAGATCTGGGGATTTTTCTAAATTCTCTGAGCTTGAAAGCTTACTGTTCTCTTTGAGGTTATGTAGACTTTGGTTTACGTCACTCTCTAAGAGATCTTTCAGATTTTTCACAGTCTCTTCCATAGCAAGCAATTGTTCTTTTAGGTGAAGGATTTCTTCTGTCATTACCTCCTTCCCAGAGATTCTCTGTTCATAAAGCCGTAACTGGTTGTCCTTCTCAATTAATTGCGTCTTTAGAGACTCCATTGTGGCTGCGTGAGTCTTACTTTGCGCCTCATTCTCAGTGTCCAGATTCTGGCATTTAGCAATTAGATCAAGGATTGTTGCATCCCGTTCTTGCACTTTAACTGCCAACTCTGATTTTTCCTTTTTTAGCTCCTCGGATGTGGCCAAACTTGATTGAAGACCTTTCTCAAGAATCTCTACAGCTTGGTTTAAAGAGTTTAATTCTTGTTCATTTGTGGATTTGTACTCATTAAACATATTAAGAGTTGACTCTCTCTCACTAATCACCTTATTGTGCTCTTCCCTTAACTGAACCATCTGCTGGGCCTCGCTCTCCAGTTTTCTGGTGAACTTTGCTAGCTTGTCCTCAGTTTTCTTCAATATACTGCTTAGATTGTCCACGTCGTGGTTGAGTCCAGCTATGTTTTGTCTTGATGACTCTTCATTACTTTGCATGTCTTCAATCACCTGCACCTTCTGCCTCTTCTCATCTTCCACCCGATATTGGAGTCCCTCAAGCTCCTTGTCCTTTTGCGTTAATACTGTTTTCAGCTTGGAGATTTCCAGTTTCAATGTGGTTATTTGACAAATCGGCTGCTCCTCTTGAGTTTGAGCCGCTTGGTCTTGTCTCTCCTTCTGTACAGCGTTCTCTGAAAGGGATGTCTGCAGATTGGTAATTATTCCCTCTAGCTGCAGTTTCTCAGAATCAAACCGGGCTCTCTGGGTTTCTAGTTCTGCATTGGTGGAGCTCTTCTCTTGTTCTAGCTTGGTGATCTGTACTTGGAGGGCTGTACACCTAGCAGTGATTTCAGCTACTTCCTGGGTCAATCCTTCCATCTTCAGGATGTCCCCCATGTTTTCCAGCTTAGACTTGGGAGGATTCTTCCTCTGCTCCCAAATTGGCATCAGTTTCTCATTCCTGTAGGACACTCTGTAGTCCTCAAATGCAGGCATCCTCCGCCATTCAGGAATATAGTCTGGCATCATCTTTACCTCTCGCCGGTCTGGTTTGGTATGACACATCTCCAGGCTCTGCATCATATGTCCTGTCTGGGACAGTGTGTACTCCTTGAGTTTTTCTGCATTACGGTCAGCCCGTTTGTTTTCTCTGTTATAAGCAGCTTCCACTTCTCTGAACTGGTTTTTTATCATCTCTAAGTCGGATGCACTTTGCGAGTAGCTGGCCTTTTCCACTTGAAGTGAAGACTCAAGGTCCAGGATCCGCAACTGGATAACTTCAGAGTTAACCTTAGACTCCCGATGGGCTGCTCTTTCCGATTCTATATCTTCTTCCAGTCTTTTTATTGTTTGTGCTGCTGTCTCCAGTTCCAGAATCAGTCTTTCCTCTCTCTCACGACTGTATTCCAGCTCATTCTTCTGACGTGAGAAGTTATCCATGCAGAAATTTTTCTCTGCTTCCATTTCATGTAGCTGCTTATGCAACTCTTGAACCTTCCTGTTTTGGGACTGGATAACAGATTCCATTTCTTTCTTCATCTCCTGCTCTCTCATCTGAAGCTCCTCAATCTGGACTTTAAATTGTCCTTGGAGCCTTAAAGAATGCCGTTTCTCTTCCTCTAAGGCCATTCTGTCTGCACTAGCAGGCTCTTTTGCTTTCTCAGCAATATCTGTTACTGTCTCTGCAGTTTCTTTTGTGCACTCTGCATTCTCATCATCAGCTCCTGCCGTCTCTGTGGCGGCTCCTGCCGTCTCTGTGGCGGCTCCTGCTGTCTCTGTGGCGGCTCCTGCCGTCTCTGTGGCGGCTCCTCTGTCAGCCCGCCAGTTCCTTGCTTGTCTATCTTTGACAATATCACCAAATGACTTCTCAATGCCAAGCTCCAATGGGGTGTCCATAATATTTGGATGGAAATCTCTCCTTGTCATGCCAGTCGCACCTTTCTCGTGTGGTTGAAGTATAGGAGCACTTCTCCGGCTAGCTTGTTGCACCCCCAGCGCCTTTATGCTGGCTGTAAAGTACGCCTTCTGTTCATTCTGGGTACTGATTCTCTGTGCTCTGACATCCCGGGTAACTCCAACTCTGGCAAGGATCTCAGCTTTGAGGTCATCATAGTTTTCTTTCTTTTCTTCATTCAAGCTCAGATAAGCTTTCTGAGCTTCGCCCGTCAAATACGGGGCAATGAGGCTGGCCCAGTACCGTTTGTGCCACGCCTCCCTAATGGCTGTTCTCTCAAAAATGGTGTGGTATATGATCACATCATCATCCTCTGTCAGCTCCCAAAGAATTTCATTGGCTCTAACTCTGGCCGCATCTTTACTATTTTGTTCCAGTATAGCTTCATTCTGGGCTAGCTGGATGGCCCACTTTCTAGTGAACTCTTGATGAGCAGCTGTGGCCTCTCTCATGTAGATTGTTTCCTCCTCTGCTTGTCGCTGCTGTTCCTGCTGCAGTTGCTGCTGCAGTTGCTGCTGGTGCTGCTGCAGTTGCTGCTGGTGCTGCTGCAGTTGCTGCTGCAGTTGCTGCTGTTGCTGCTGATGCTGCTGTTGCTGCTGATGCTGCTGTTGCAGCAAGGCCTTCAGTATATCCTCCATCACTGTACTGTACTGTGGGCTGTCTTCTTGCACTCAGACACTTCACAATCCCACCACTGCCACCAGTGTAACAGGGCGCCCCCTTCTGTCGGGGTTTGCGTCCTGCACTTTCTTATTTCTTTTACCCAGGGAGGAAGACACAGCAGGCTTGTCCAAAGTTGAGTTTTATTGCTATTTTATTTGTTTGCATAAACAGAACAAAAACAGTGCTTGTATTCAGCAACAAAATAAAACCCTACATAAACGGGCTTACTATACTCAGGAACGCCCTGACTATATCCTGTGCAGCTTATCTGCGACAGGGAGCGCCACCTTGTGGCCAGGATGCAAACAGTCTCTTATTTGCGTTGTATCGCCACCTTGTGGCCAGGGAACAAACAGTCTCTTATTTGCGTTGTATCGCCACCTTGTGGCCAGGGAACAAAACAGTCTTTTAATGTCTTTTCCTCTACGGCTTCTGCCAATAGTGGGTGAAGCCTAGGGCCCTTGTCACCCTCTTGAAATTAGGAACTATTACTTTCTCTCAATGCACTCTTCTTCCTGGGGCATTTGTACTTCTTATCCTCATATGGTGAAAACAACATATATTTGTCACCAACCTTTTTATCCCTTGTTGCGTTCGGCTTCCCAGGGATGGGGTCTTTAGATAATCCTCTCTCAGTGGAGTATCTCTGATACCACAGGCGTCTTCTCTGTGAACAAACTCTGGAGTATAATAGTCTTCCTGACTGTCTCGCTCCAGCACAAATCCCAGCTCTCTGGATCCCAGAGGCAGCTGAGCTGTTCAGGGCTTCCTCCTGCAACACACACAGCCCACGGCTCTTAGGCCCAAGCCTAAGTGAGAGAAACTCCACCCATCTCTCTGCTGCTTTTAAAAGCAGTTCACAGCTAGGCTGCTTCCATTTAGCCACTGATAACTGAATGGAATTAACCCCTTTCATTCTCTTACAGAGCTCTCTTGTGACCCCTAATGGCACTCCATCACAATATATATATATGGTTAAACCTCTCTGTATCAAGTCTGAAGCACTAGTAACATGAGATGGAACCCTCAGTTTGAATAAAAACAGCAATGCAGATAGAGTGGAGAGAGCATTTGAAATCAAGTAAATACACATAGGGGGAATAAACACAAAATAATAAAGGAAACATATATACACATACTATATACACATATACATCAATTTGTATACATGAAAAAACAGGGCACTGTATTCCACAGTGATATCTTTCCTGTTGGACAAACATCTCACTAAGAGTGCTAAGTCTGTTATGGTATAAGGAACATTTCACATGCAATTCTAATAATGTGTTAGAAAACCCAAGTCCATATTAAGTCCTGTAATTTTAGTGTTGAAGAATGTGATCATCTTTACTTCAAATGCTTTTCTCTCTTGGGTATTTTTACATTTTCTTTTGAGTATTGTGACTTTAAAGTTTTGTATGGAGTGATCATTCTGGCTAAAATGGTGTCCCATTTGGCTATAATAACTGCCTTCATTATGCTTTCTTATTGAATGCCTGTGTAAATTCATCCTTAAGAGCATTTCTTGGCTGGTTTCTCCAATGTAACAAATGTGTTGACATACTTGTAATGATGACACAGCCACACATAACAACAAGACCTATAACATCAAAGGATCGTATTCATGTACATCGTCCAATGTGGTGTATTTAACACAATGTACTTTATGTGACACAGGCTGTTACATTGGAGAAACCAGCCAAAAAATGCTCTTAAGGATGAATTTACCAGAATGATCACTCCATCCAATACTTAAAAGTAAAAATACTCAGAGGAAAATGTAAATACATCAGAGAGAGAAAAGCATTTGAAATATAGATGATCACATTCTTCAACACAAAAAAACAGGACTTACTATGGTTCTTTAACATACTATCAGAATTTCATGTAAATTTTTCTTTTTTTATACCATAACAGACTTAGCACTCTTAGTGAGATGTTTGTCCAACAGGAAATATATCACTGTGGACTACAGTGCTGTTTTTTCATGTATATATTGATGTACAGTGGATATAAAAGGTATACACACCCCTGTTAAAATGGCAGGTTTCTGTGCTGTAAAACAATGAGACAAAGATAAATCATTTCAGAACTTTTTTCACCTTTAATGGGACCTATAAACTGTAAACTCAAATGAAAAACAAACTGAAATCTTTTAGATAGAGGGAAGAAAAAATATAAAAATAAAATAATATGGTTGCATAAGTATGCACACCCTTAAACTAATACTTTGTTGATGCACCTTTTGATTTTATTACAGCACTCTTTTTGGGTATGAGTCTATCAGCATGGTACATTTTGACTTGGCAAGATTTGCCCACTCTTCTTTGCAAAAACACTCCAAATCTGTCAGATTGCGAGGGCATCTCCTGTGCACAGCCCTCTTCAGATCACCCCACAGATTTTCAATCGGATTCAGGTCTGGGCTCTTGCTGGGCCATTCCAAAACTTTAATCTTCTTCTGGTGAAGCCATTCCTTTGTTGATTTGGATGTGTGCGTTGGGTCGTTGTCATGCTGAAAGATGAAGTTCCTCTTCATGTTCAGCTTTCTAGCAGAAGCCTGAAGGTTTTGTGCCAATATTGACTGGTATTTGGAACTGTTCATAATTCCCTCTATCTTAACTAAGACCTCAGTTCCAGCTGAAGAAAAACAGCCCCAAAGCATGATGCTGCCACCACCATGCTTCACTGTGGGTATGGAGTTCTTTTGTTGATGTGCAGTGTTGTTTTTGCGCCAAACATATCTTTTGGAATTATGGCCAAAAAGTTCAACCTTGGTTTCATCAAACCATAACACCTTTTCCCACATGCTTTTGGGAGACTTCAAATGTGTTTTTGCAAAATGTAGCCTGGCTTGGATGTTTTTCTTCGTAAGAAAAGGCTTTCGTCTTGCCACTCTACCCCATTGCCCAGACATATGAAGAATAGGGGAGGTTGTTATCACATGTACCACACAGCCAGTACTTGCCAGATATTCCTGCAGCTCCTTTAAAGTTGCTGTCTTCTCTGCTTTTCATCAATTTTGGAGGGAGCTCCAGACTGTTGTGCCATATTTTCTCCACTTGATGATGACAGTCTTCACTGTGTTCCATGGTATATCTAATGCCTTGGAAATTCTTTTGTACCCTTCTCCTGACTGATGCGTTTTAACAATGAGATCCTCTGATGCTTTGGAAGCTCTCTGTGGACCATGGCTTTTGCTGTGGGATGCAAATAAGAAAATTTCAGGAAAAACCAACTAGAGCAGCTGAACTTTATTTGGGGTTGATCAGAGGCACTTTAAATGATGGCAGGTGTATGCTGACTCCTATTTAACACGATTTGGAATGTGATTACTTAATTCTGAACACAGCTACATCCCCAGTTATAAGCGGGTGTGCAGACTTATGCAATCACATTATTTTTATATTTTATTTTTCTTCCCTCCATCTAAAATATTTAAGTTTGTTTTTCAATTGAGTTGTACAGTTTATAGGTCACATTAAAGGTGGAAAAAGTTCGGAAATTATTTATCTTTGTCTAATTTTTTTACAGCACAGAAACCTGACATTTTACAGGGGTGTGTAGACTTTTTATATCCACTGTATATGTGTATATAGTATGTGTATATATGTTTTCTTTTATGCTGATGTCCGATGCTCTCTCCACTCTATCTGCATCACTGTTTTTATTGAAACGGAGGGTTCCATCTCATTTTAGTATTGCTTCAGACTAGATAAAGAGAGGTTTAACCTCTCAAAAGCTTGTCACAATAAATAAGATGTTTTTCCAATACAAAAGTTATCATAATATACTGTAATACTCATGATTAATCTATATACAGTATCTCACAAAAGTGAGTACACTCCTCACAAAAGAGGAGAAATTGAGGTGAAAAAGGTCAAATATGAAGTGATAACAACCAGTGAAATAACACAGAAGCTTTGCCTACTGCATTAGTGCATATTTTACTGCATAATCTGTGTTTTTGCCTCCCCTTTCAACTAGCAAGTTTCATTAATTGCTTTTAGGTTACCTCTTGCCATTCAAATACAAGCACAAGTGTCCACCACTGTTACACACAGTTCTACACAATTTGATGATCCTGGGGAAGGGACTTCAACAACTGGATTGCAGTATGGTAATACTGATGCCAATGTGGACTTTGTGATGGGGCTGGGCCATGTTACTCCTACAAATGCTCAGGGTAAAGTTGTTGCTTCTGGCACGATGCCATTATATAAGAATTAGGTTTCCTAATTACAGGTGCAAGAGAGGTAGGAATATAAGTGGGAATATAACCTGCAGCTGTCATTCATCACATATAATAGTTGTGGTAAGTTAAGAATGTTGGTCATGCAATGTTAAAAGTTACGGGCTTGCGCATGCGCAATGAGTGCTGAAGATGCTCATTGCGGGCTTTGCCTTGAGTGCCTAGGCACTCATTGCTGGAATGATTGCTGAAGGCTCTCAATGCAGGCGTGAGGCCCGCAATACTTTGAAAAAGCCTGGCAATGAGTGCCAAAGTCACTCATTGCCATGCACACGCAACACTTTGAATATATATGACTTTAACGGCCTCCATTTTTTTAGCCCCATAACTCTGAAGCCGTCGTAAAAATCGCCAACAAACCACAATTACTTCAAAAAATACCTTACAACCTCACACACAGCATAGTTGATCAGGAAGAGAGAGGAGAAACACAGATTGGGGAGAGGGTGGAAGACACACGGGGTGACTGAGGGGGGAAAGAGACACATGGGAAGGAAATAAGGAGAATAAAAACACAGAGCAGGGAGAGGGGGAGAGGGGGAAACAGACTCATGGAGTGGGGAAACAGACACAGGCGTCAGAGAGTGGGGAGAGGCACGCGAAAAGCGCCGAAGGCGCTCATTGAGAGGCACTAAAGTGGCGTGTTGGACGACATCTGCAATGAGCTCTCATTGCGGGACTCGCTATGGGTGCTGAAGGCACTCATCGCTAGGTCCATAAAGTAGACCCTGGGAGAGGCCTGCAATGAGCCCCGAAGGCACACATTGCGAGTCTTACAAGTTAGAGGGGGGTGAGCCTTGCATTGTGTGGCAAACAGCATTGCAAGCTTGCAAATTTTATTGCCGTAATTTTTGACGGGCATTTCGCTAGTCATCTTATATAGATAGTGGCCAATGGTTAAAGAACTGCTTATCACGATTTTTATGAGTGGTGCATCAAGTAGATTTTAGATCTAGCTCTAGGAACATTCAAGTCAGAGATTATTCACATCAAGACAGATCTATAGGCATTATAGGTATCTTGAGATATTATAAATACCTTATAGAGATCATCATTCTGCAAGATCCACCAATGTCAGGAATACAGGGCATAGAGTCAGTAGTAGGAAAAAAATTGAAAGGTCAAACCTGAGGAGGGAGGTATGTCCTTTGTTTGATAAAAGGTCTGCAAGGAACCTACATATAGACCATCTGCAGCAGGAACAGCAGGGTATCTCCTTTAATAGGCATCAGGAGATGATGCTTGCCGAGACTGCAACTGCATCAGGATACTCAACCCAGTACAAGGTATTTGCCTAGTTTTACTATTGCTAAGTCCATTGTATCTTATACTATTATTATACTATAACTATTATTAGTATATGGATTTCAATGTTGATTCCTTTACTTCTATTATTGGTGGCTTGAAAGTACTAGTGTTCTAATTAAAGAAAGGAACATTTCAGGAACCAGCTTATTACATGCATGGTTTCTTCCATGTTCTCCATCAGGCTTTGCTCCTCTTTTTTTCTATTTCTCTTTCTTTCATGACTAACGCTATTATGTTTACAACATAAGTCATGTAAATTCTGGAACAGAAGGAAACATTTGAAAGAGACCAAAAGGTGGTGTTTCCTTGCGACAACCTGGGGGTTGTTATGGCAATTAATAATTTGAGTGCTTCTTCTTTGCCGGTAGTCAGGCTATTTAGTATCACCTTGCCTATAATGTAATATTATTGCAGGGCTTTGCACTTTTTTAGATTCTCAGAATATGATTGATAATGTTTCTCTGTTTCAGTGGCATCAATTCCAGGAGGAAGACTCGTAGGCAAGTCTTTGTGGGATCTCTTGACCAGATCATCTAATACTGAGGCCCTTGTTTACTTTGTTTTGATTTGTCCTGGACTATGGTTTATGTGGTGGAGGGATTATGTCATCATTAGCTTTCTTATTTAAAAGGCCATGGGGTTATGCATTTTCATAAAATATCAGGCTTGAGATTATCAATATCCATTCAGCTTAAAAAGTCTAAGTCAAACAGATGTGGTAAGGGAGTATATGTTTTCTTTTATTCCATTCATGATGTTTGTTGTCCATAAAGGACCGTCATACATTATTTGTCCAAGTTGTACTAAGATCATTGGGTGTTTGAGGACTTTCAGGAGAGCAAGTTTTACTAAATGTAGCTATTACTTTCTCATGTTTCAACCTGGCCAGCTTTATTTGTAAGTTGGGGGTATTTCATTGAGGCACACAGATTTGAAGGTCTTGAGGAAAGGTGTTATTTTCTCAGGCATGGGGTGCATCTTAATGAGTTACATCATATGTTATTTAACTTCTGTTTGTTAAGGTGAACTCAGAGGGCCATAGCTTCTGTTTGGGGTGGGGGGCACAAGGTTTGAAAAGTTTTGCGCTTGTGGTTGGGTGCTTGCCAGCACTATGTTTTAATCCTCCCTACTGGGACACAAAGTCACCTCAAGTGTAAATTTGGATAAGAGGGCAAGAACCATTTCTTAAGGTTTATTGTTCATACAACTGTTATCACATATATAGTTGTTGTACTGCAAGTTGTCACAGTTTGCGAACGTCGCAACGCGAGTCGAGCAGTTGAGGTACGCGAGACTTAGGCTGCAATGAGCGCCGAAGGAGCTCATTGCACTGCGAGCCTCGCAAAATGAGCCGGGCAGTGGAGACATGCGAGACTTAGTCTGCAATGAGCGCCAAACGGCACAAATGCGGCTCATTGCAGCAAAGGGGTGCGAGCCTTGCAATGAGCACCTGCGCCGCTCATTGCAGCAAATCATGTGGGCCTTTGGCGTTCATTGCGCATGTGCAACCCTATATCTTTTAACATAGCGTTACCAATAAACTCGCAATACGACAACTATATATGTTATATATACCAGAGGCGGTCAAAGGGTGTGTGCAGGTCCCAGAAATGACCATACAATTTTCTAAATGAGTATGCCTCTTGCTTATTTGTATTGTGGTGTGATATTTTACCCCAAGCCCTGGTTGTATGCCTTGAGCCCTTAGGGTGATCAGTAGAAGCTTCCAGTACACAATCGCCATACTCAGCCCCAGGGCTGGGCTCCGGTCCAGGACCCGAGTTCAAACTCGAGGTAAGCAGTAGACTTCAATGGGGGATTCAAGGGGTTGATTAAGTCAGCAAGTATTCTTAAAAAGTCTGTTATAACAACAACTGAAACACTTTGTTTTAATAAAGTGGGACAAAGTGATGTCAAGTGTTTTGCAAGTGATTCCACTTTATTCCTTTGCTTTGCATTACCCACCAACTGGGACATACTTGATCATAGTGATTATTCATAACCCTTATTAAATCTAATAGTGAGCCTGAATTGCTAAAATTGTAATGGAAGCCAAAGTCAGTGCCAAAAGTGGATACACCTGGAGGTGCTCCAACACCCCTAGTTGACTCTCCTCTGACTCAATAAAGGTATCGCTATCCGAGGGCCAGTTGGCTAGGGAACAGATGGAGCCAACCTCCAAGTTCCCCAAAACTCCACTCTTATTATTACTTTCCCTCTCCGCTCAGGAGGTACCCAGAACTCGCTAACCAGACCCACTACCCCCTGCTGAGTCCCCTGAATAGTGGAGAGCCAGTCCCTGAGAATCTAAAACTTGCACACCCCAGGTCTTTGGTTCCCTACATGGATTAGACTCAGAGCCATCACTCAGACTACTACTCAAACTACCTCAGACTACTACTCAAACTACCTAATCAACCCCTGTCTTTTTCCGGAGGTAGCTGATAGCTAGGTCCATAGATCCCTTGTCACCTAGATGGGGAAGGAGAAAGAC
Organism: Discoglossus pictus; assembly: GCA_027410445.1. Taxonomy (NCBI): domain Eukaryota; kingdom Metazoa; phylum Chordata; class Amphibia; order Anura; family Alytidae; genus Discoglossus; species Discoglossus pictus. The sequence goes on along the minus strand of CM050166.1, from coordinate 352,193,683 downwards.
TGGCACCAGGTCTTTGGAGACAGACCTAGTCCACGTGGGGTAGTTCAAAGAGGGCAAATTGTGTCAAACTTGTGTTTACCAAGGGAAGTAGCCCATTGGTGGCTGGTGCAAAATGTGTATATAAAGGTGTACTGCAAAACAAAGTTCATGGGCTGTTTAGGACACATATGCATGATTTGTTTCATTTAGAGGAACGTCTCTTATTATTTTTGTTAATCAGAAATGAAATGCAACATATCCTGGTAACAGTTAACTTGTCCTGAGCGTAGGGGTAAGGAACCTATACAATCTGCAAATAGGATTGGTCTTGTTGGCGTTTGCAAGCCCAATGAAGAGCGGGTTGTGACATAGTGCTTTAAAAACATTATTAAAGTTTCAATTAAAATGGAGTGGCGTGCCCGGAAATGTCATGGTAGCCGCGTAGTACGGCAGAAGGTCGATGGGGAGAGGAAGCATATAGCCAAGCTCCACGCTATGTTTGAGCCAGCAGACATTGGGATGAAAAGAAGACTTCTGACCTTTAATATCGACTCAAGCCAACGGACACAGACTCTAAAGACCCGGAGCAAGGTAAAGGACACCCACCGGAAGTTGAACCCGGTTCTCGCGGTGAGGTGAGAGAGCTCTGTGAGACCGGGCTTCCAAGGGAGCTCCATACCCGATAATCCATACGAGCGCGTGTCGCTGGAAGGAGTCGCGATACGAACACAGTGGATGCAGGTCAGTGGAGGCTGTTTATAAATGCTCTGTCTGCTGCTGAAGCATGTTATTAAGCTGAATAGAACTGGCAATACGGCGATCTAAGATACCTGAGTGCTGGCCGGAGAGCTCAGAGCAGCGGAACATAGCGGATGCAGGTCAGTGGAAGGTGTTACATGAATGCCCTGTCTGCTGGCTGAAGCGTTTATTGTGCTTAATAACATTGACATTATGGTGTTCTGAGAAACTTGAAGGCTGGCTGGAGTGTTACAGAGCAGAGCACGGTTAACTGAAACAAGAAGCTTGGGGAACCAAGGCACGTTGGTGTGCACCAAATAGCACAGATGACTATGCTTGGAATGATTTGTTTGTGACATTTATCATTGGTACTACACTATGCTTTGAACTGGTCTGACTGTGATATTCATCATTTTGCTTATTTGGCACAGGTCTCATTAGAACCTCAGAGCCTCATTATTGTGTTGGTAGTTTAATCAACTCTGGCAGCTCATAAGAGTTAGAAGATACAGCAATTTGCAATCTACAAGACCCCGAGTTACTGATATAACAGGTTGAGGACAACCTCAACAGTATAGAGGATATAACAGTATAGAGGATAACTGAGACCAACGATTTTACATCCTTTATGCTTAGAAATGAAACCGGAACTTAGGCTAATACATAATAAAATATGCCTAAAGCAAAAGGCATCTTGCAAGGCAAGGCCAAATCAAATAATAAAACCAGTCAGATCACGGCTAAATACTTTCTTCCTATAAACAAAGAGCAGGAACAAGAAAGTTTATCCCCCGAATTCCACCAAGGGAATAAATCTCTGGACTGTAATCTGACTATGTTATCAGATAATTCTTCCAATACAGATACAAAAGGTCAAGGTGAAGAACTACTAACTATTTCCAAAATGAGGAGTTATTACAAAACCTCCAATCGTCCTTCATGTCGGATATTAAACAACAAATAATAGAAAATTCTAAGCTAATAAATGAAATCAACATCAGAACATCAGACTTGGAAGTTAAATTTGATAATCTAATAAAAGATCATAATGCACTTCTAATTCACTCAGCAAAACTGGAAAATAAATTAACTGAGTTAAACAGTAAAATGGCCCTCATAGAGGACCGATTGAGACAAAACAACTTAAGAATTAAGGGAATTTCCAAGGACATACTGAACGAGAAGCTAAGACAATATGTTATTAACATGATGTCTTCCTTGGCTCCGGAAGTTCTATAAACAGAAATGAGATTGGATGCTTGCCACAGACTTCCGAAACCTTTATATTTGGAGAAACATATTTATAGAGATGTCATTATGAAATTACATTATCTGTCAAATAAGGAAATGATAATAAAAGCCAATATTAAAACAAAAAAGCTCCAACCACTGTATGACAATATAAACATTTTCACAGATTTATCAGCTATAATGCTCTTAAAAAGAAGAGAATTTTCAGTTATAACCTTAGCATTAAGGAAAGAAGGATATGTATATAGATAGCTTGCTCAAGGAGGCCTGTCAATTTTGAAAGACACTCGCTGGTATAAGGTTAGCACCTTAAAACAAGTAATAGAACTACTCAGCTCTAGGAACATCACGACAGGGAATCTGGAGAAGACAAACAAACCACTATCTCTTTCCAATCCAGAATGGCACAAAGCTTGACTTAAACTGATAACCAACTGAGATTACTGAGCTGGACAACTATTGTTTGGATAAGATCATAAAATTACAAAAAACTCATTATATGGGTTTAGAGTAATAGATACAAGCTAAGATTAAGTAATCCTAGGTACAACCTTCTTACAAAAGTAATCATGTTGTGCTTTAAATACTAGAATACCTATTTATTCTTCTTGTTTGATATAAAAAATATTTACGTTTTTGATAAACACGAATATAGGTTTGGTATAAAGATTGTTTAACTGCATTTTTTAGCGTAATCAACCATGAGGTTAAATTATCCAAGTGAAGCATTGAAGGGCTTTTCCTTTCTTATGTTTTTTTTTTTTTATTAAAATTAACACTAAAGTAATAAAGATGCAATATCAGCATATGCAGATAAATTTCACGAAACGTTCACGAGATTTTGATATTTAAAGATTCCTTTTATTTTTCTAATTAAATGTAGAAATTGTTAGATCACAAGGCTAACTTACACACTTATACATGTAAGTATGCCATTAGCAAACCGAATAATTAGCAATAGATACATAAACTTTTGAATAACACTTTATTTTAATACTAGAATTTTTATACATTATTACTAATTCACACTTCCTTTCATTGCAGATAGGATTCAAGTAATAGTAAAAAGGTTGGTTAATTAATGAGCTACAGTGCATAGGTCTCTCTCCTCATTTTGTTTGTTGACCAAACATTTCTGAACACTGGCGTATAGCCCTATTGTTATTTGTTGGTGTATAAATTTGTCTACGAATGTAAGTTTGAGTGGGAATGTATGGATGAGAGAGACTGAGGTTTTGGGAGCTCTAATTGACTTATGCAAAAGAATAAAGTGTAGGCTGAACTATCTAATGAAACTACTAGCGGAATATGTTTTTTTCTATAAATGTAACTGTTCCTTTCAACTGCTAGCATAGAAGAAGTTATGTTAATTAAAATATTGAGTCTAAATGTTAGGGGTCTGAACTCCCGAAATAAGAGACTTTCAATTTTAAGATTGATCAAGGCAGAGAAAGCCAAAATTATCATTTTACAAGAAACACATTGGTCAGAAAACAAAATCCCTATATTTGATTCAAACAGTTATGAATATAAATATCATTCAACCTTCAAAAATAAATCAAGAGGTGTTCTATATTTTTAGATCATAGCTTAAAAATTAAGGAAACCCTATGTGAATGCGACCCTTGGGGTAGGTTTATATTGTGGATAGGGGAAATCAACGACCAAAATGTCTCCTTGCTCAATATTTATGCCCCTAATGAAAATCAATTTCCATTTATAAAAAAGACAATGAAGAAACATAAAAAATTAGGACACGGAATTGAAATAATGGCAAGAGATTTTTATTCCAATATTAATCCAATGTTAGACAAAAAATCTAATAAAACGTACATGTAGTGCTTAGATATGCTGATAACCTCTCAAAATGTATAAATGATAATCAGATGTATGATATTTGGAGAATATTACATCCAAAGGAAAAGGATTATTCATACTACTCTATGGTATATAAAACCTACTCAAGAATAGATTTTTTTTTTAATTAACGAAGGAAGTTTAGCCAAAGTTACGGAAGCCAACATAGGCCAGATATCTATATCGGATCATGCTCCAGTTAGCATAGAACTAAAATTAGACCAAGAAATAAAGGAAAGACCAATTTGGAAACTGGATGATGCTTTGTTGAGAGATAAAAACACAGTGTCGGCATTGAGAGATGAAATAAAAAAAAAATATATAAATTCTGGAACTGTTGAGCTTAATAGTACACTGTGGATGTCATTTAAGGCCTATTTCAGAGGTCTTTTGATTCAGTTAAACCATCAAATAAAAAAAAGAGAGGTCTGCCACTAAGGACTTTACTAATCCAGCTATATAATCTAGAAAAAGAGCATAAAAACAATCCTAAAGACAATATTTATTTAGAGATAAAAAAACTTGCAAAAACAAGTGAATTCAATCAATCAATATATCTCTGATAAGGCGCATAAATTAAAAAACAAAATGCGTAACTTTAGAATAGAGTATTTAATGGACGAGGGTAAACGTTTTTTTAGACCAAAAGATATAGCTAGGATTTTTGCTAAATATTATGAAGGTTTATATAACTTGAAAAATGATACTTTATTTAAAGAACCAAGTGTCCTCGAAATTCAACAATTTCTTAGTAAGACTAAACTCCCTAAAATTTCAGATTCTGAACTTAAAAATGTAATTTCACCAATTACTGAAAACGAAATAATGGAGGCTATAGGTAAATTAAAAGCATACACTTCTCCTGGTCCAGATGGATATACAAACCTTGGGCCTCATTCTATTATCGGCCGTAAAATGGCCACAAGGCTGCGATTCCTTGCGGGGGTTCCGTTATCCCCTTACGGCCGGCCGTATATCTTGCGACCGGCCGTAAGCTCAGAAAACTTTAAACGCAAAAATAAATTCAAGACGGCACTGTACAGCTCTGTAAATGCTAGGGATCATATTGGGGGACATAAGGATTAATAGCAACCCCCTCTCAAGCTTGCACATCAGTCCAAATCCGAGTTTACATTAACTGTTTATTTTCCGGCCGCAGCGTGGGCGGGTCTGAGGTGCTCCAAGCCCTCGGGACTTTTTACATGGATTTTTGACATAAATAAAAAAATAATTTATTTACGGATTTGAGTGTAGGGGAATGTTGTGCTATTTTTGCTAACACCTACAATCACTTTATAGTCTCATAAGAGTGCAGGATGGCTTTATTTCGGCTTTATAATGTGCTTAATTGGTGCTAGCTGGACCTTTTTCCTGCAAGTAAGCTGCGGCTCGGTTTTAGCCTTGCAGAGAGGGTTCCCGGAGCAATTGAATAGCAACCAGGATTTTCTTGCGGCCGAAACACTTGCGGCCGTTTTAGATCAAAGGCTTTCCTCCTGCGCGAGCGGCCGCAAGGGATAGCAAGGCCGGAGGGGAATAGAATAGCCGAATAGCTTGCGGCCGGTCCTTGCGGCCCCGCATCTCCTACGGACGATAATAGAATGAGGCCTCTTGTCTTTAAACTATTTGGTCCAGTACTTGTAAAACAGTTAAAAGTTCTGTTTAACGAGTTTAAGGATTCGGGCAAAATTCCAAAAGGACACGTCGAAAGCCCACATTATGATGATCCCCCCAAAAAATCAAGAATCCTGTCATTGTGGCAATTACAGGCCAATCTCCTTGATGAATACAGATTTGAAACTGTATGCAAAGATATTGGCGTTTAGATTGACACATAATTTAAATAAATTGATCTCAAAAGAGCATACAGAGTTCATGACCGGTAGGCAAGGACCAGATAATATTAGAAAGCTTATAGACTTGATGTGTGTTCCAATGGCTGGTAATGCCCTCACCCTGTTCTTATCTTTAGATGTTGAGAAAGAATTTGATAGAATAGGGTGGGGGTATATGAGACAGGTTTTACTGGAGATGGGGTTCGGTTTCTTTGGTTCCCACACAATTGGAGCCCTTTACTCTAATCCATCAGCCTCAGTAATTGGAGCAAGTTTCAGATCTCAAGAGTTCGATATTAGTAATGGAAACCTCGACAAGGTCGTCCCTTCTCCCCCACCCTATTCATTCTATTATTGGAACCTTTAGCTTTAGCTATTTAAAAATGATGAAGCAGTGAGGGGGATAGGGGTGGGAGAGAGGGAATACAAAATCACCATGTTTGCAGATGATGTGGTGCTGTCATTGGAAGAGCCACTGACAACTTTGCCTCATGTATTGGACTTAATAGAACAATACAGTAAAGTTTCTAATTATAAATTAAATGTACAGAAATCAGAGATTTTGAGTATAAATGTATCAAAATTTTTCCCCTTGAGTGGGAGGTTAATTCATTTAAACATCTGGGTATAACTTTTGATAAAAATATAAAAAATATGATTAAAGTGAACTGTGATACAACTCAGGCGAAAATGAAAAATGTGATATCAAGCTGGGAAACACTAAAAATCTCCTTTTCAGGGAAAATTGCCGGTTTCAAAATGCAGATTTTGCCTATTATCAGTTATTTGATGAGATGTATTCCACTGGAACTTCCTAGACAATATATAGCAAAGCTACAAAATAAGATTGATACTTTCATTCACTCACAAGAAAACACATCAGAATAAAAAGGGTCGGAATGTCCAGGACATTTTCTAAAGGGGGAATTGCATACCCACTGTTATATCTCTTTCAAAAAGCTTCATTACTTGTCCATGCTCTCAAATGGTTAGAGGCTGGTGATAACTTGGCCTGGTTACCAATAGAAAGTAATATGGTGCTGAATAAGGATTTAAAAGCTTTAATTTTTATAAATAGTTTTGAGACTAAAGCCATTAAGAAAGAGGAAATTGTTGTAAAGAAACTATTTTTATTTTGGAAAAGAAACTATAATAAAAATACTGAAATTGCAACAGTGACTACATTTTGCAATATAGTATGGAAAAAACATTGGACAAATCATGGTTTTCAATATTTGAATAATTTATTTCAGGCGAAATGGCTTCTATTCAGCAATTGGAAAAAAAATATGGGAGTAAACCATTTAACTGGCTGACATATGCACAATTAAAGATTTTTTAACACCAATTTGAATAAATTTGAAGTAATTCTCCTTAGAGGGGAATTTTCTCACATGATCTCTAAAATGTTTAATTTCTTACGTACTCAGATAGAGTCAAATATAACTAAAAATATGCACTTATGGTCAAACGAATTGAAGATCAACTCAAACTCAAAAGCCTTAATAAATACCAATAAGGGGATTAAAAACGCGGCTGAAAGAGAGATCTACTTTAAAGTAATAAATAGATGGCACATAGTGCGGATTAAGCAATATAATTTCTCTCATAGAAGTGAGGATAAATTATGTTGGAGAGGCTGTGGATAGCAAGGCAGGTATCTTCACATTTGGTGGACTTGCCCCCTTGTTATATCACTCTAAGAAATTTTTTTTGACTCTATTTCGAATACTCTTAAGGAGGTTGTCCCCCTGGCGGCCAGCACTGGTCTATTACATATATTCTCGAAGAACTACAAAAATGAAGAAATAGCGTAGATGATACAATTATTTACAATAATTAAAATTGCGATTGTTTCTAAATGTAGTCAAGTTATCTCTCCAAGTTGGAATGAAATTTGAGTTAAAATGGACCGTTGCCGGGAGCTCGAGAGAAACCTCCATGATATTGGAGTTTTAAATAAAAATAGTAAAAAATGGCTGATTTGGGATTCCAGAATTTAACTATTTCATCAGTTAATTAGAGATTGGTTTTGGAGATCACTCAAAGTGATCTACTGACATAAGTGGCTGTAGGTATGTATGTGTATAAATGTTGGATATTTGCAACTGTCCATAATGTGTATAAATATGTATATGACATCTAGCATAAGTTGCTAAATGTTTTTCCTTACTACTGTATTTACTGTAAATTGAACGACTTGATGTTACCCAAACATTTTATATATGTTTATATCTTTAATAAAAACTATAAAAAAAAAAAAAAAGCTTCAATTAAAATTTACATTATACCCTTCTGTTTTTCCTCATTCTTTTTACCTAACTCTTCAAAATTTAAAAAGTAAACAAGTTAGTTAATATGTTTAATCATGTATGACATCCAAAGGAAATTTTAAATGTACAGTTGCCACCTCCAGCAGATTTTACAAGGTTATAATCTTTGCCACCACATGGTGATGGCATCACATAACAAACAAGAGTGCAGTGAATAAAGGAGAAATAACCTGTAGTTAATTTAGTATCCCACCTCAAAGTTTGTATAAAGCTATGATTTTTTAGGTTATAAAGAGAAATTTCATTAAATACAGTAGTTACATAGTTACATAGTTACATAGGGCCTCATTCTATTATCGGCCGTAGGAGATGCGGGGCCGCAAGGACCGGCCGCAAGCTATTTGCCTATTCTATTCCCTTCCGGCCGGGGCTCCGGCAGGCTTGCGGCCGGCGCCTTGTTATCCCTTGCGGCCGTACGCGCCGGAGGAAAGCATTTGATCTTAAACGGCTGCAAGAGTGTCGGCGGCAAGCAAATCCCGGTTGCTATTCAATTGCTCTGGGAACCCTCTCTGCAAGGCTGAAACCGAGCCGCAGCTTACTTGCAGCAAAAAGGTCCTGCAAGCACACAATTAAGCACATAATAAAGCCATAATAAAGCCATCCTGCACTCTGATGAGACGATAAAGTGATTGTAGGTGTTAGCATTCATAGCACAACATTCCCCTACACTCAAATCCGTAAATAATTTTTATTTTAATTCATGTCAAATATCCGTGGACAAAGTCCCGAGGGCTTGGAGCACCTCAGACCCGCCCACGCTGCGGCTGTAAAATAAACAGTTAATGAAATGTCGGATTTGGGCTGATGTGCAAGCTTGAGAGGGGGTTGCTATTAATCATCATGTCCCCCATTATGATCCCTAGCATTTACAGAGCTTTACAGTGCCGTCTTGAATTTATTTTTGCTTTTAAAGTTTTCAGACCTTGCGGCCGGTTGCAAGATATGCGGCCGGCCGTAAGGGGGATATCCTTGCGGCGCCGTCTATTTGAATTGCAAGGTAACGGGAGCCCTGCAAGGAATCGCAGCTTTGCGGCTGTTTTACGGCCGATAATAGAATGAGGCCCATAGTAATTAAGGTTAAAAAAAGACTTTCAGTCCTTCAAGTTCAACCTTTTAAGATCTCCTCAGATCTGCAATATGCAGATTAGTTATTAATTAATTAGTTGTTAATTAATTATGAATCAATTATTTAATTATTTATTTTTTATTTTATTTATTTTTTAAATTATTAATTAATCCAGAGGAAGATAAACAGAAAAAAAAAACAAGTGAAACTTAGCCAATCATCTCAAAGGAAAAAAAAAAAATTCCTTCCTGACCGCAGATACTGGCGATCGGATTTCTGCCTGGATCAATACTCTCTCTCTAATTATCCAGGATAACCCTGAATTCCCTTTTTAATTAGAAATAAACCCAGTCCCCTTTTAAAGTTTAAAAACTTAAGATTAACCACCCTTACTGTGAAGAACCCTTTTCTTTCTTTAAGGTGGAATCTTTTTACTTCTAACCTCAAGGGATGAACACTAACTATTTTAAAAATAGTTTGTAAAGTGGAACATCATTTATATTTTGTTTGCCCGTTTTAAGCCTATGCAGATATTTTGAGTGGGATATGGAAAGCTATTTATTTTGATTACGTTTACATTGATATACAATAATTATTATTTTAAGCACTATAATTATATCTGAAATTTGTATTTAGTTTTTTCGTATTGTAATCTACTTCTAAAGAATTACAGATAACTTTCCGATAGCCCTATAACAATAATTTGCATATATTGAAATTATGTACATTATATTATCAATTATAAGAGCATATTAGTTATATGCTCTTATTTTTCTGGTGTGTGTTTATAAATATACAGTATATGTTTCGCTTTGTATATGAATACATTAACTCAGTAGTAGCATTATTACAGTGATAATTAGCTAATTATTCACATGCTGTGAGACTGAGTTATAAGTGATTCATGTTGGTTTTCAATGTGAGTCATTCACTTGTGTTTTAATTGTATTAATTGTAGTATGTACAAAATGAATCAGAGACACAGTGTCTAGCATGGCTATGATTATATGGTTTGCGTAGAATGCGTAATGCTTCTCGTCTCAAATTCTTCTGTTGGTGTTTCTAAGACAGCTCAATAAGTAAAAAGTTTTTATACCAGATGCTTTAACGATGTACGTTATTTCTCATTGAGTGGTTCTTTATTTTTTATTGTTTAAGGGTAATCTTCCATCACAAAGTATTAAATTTCATTATCGAGCTTAACATGCCTTTTCTTGATAATTAAGAAAGATCTTTACTTCTTGGATAAAAATCTTTATTTAATAGGCATATTGTATTCCTATTTGAGTCTTCTGTATTTTTCTTCTGAAAGTCCAATCTAAAAAGCTGCACAGCTCTGCCCCATGAAGAGCTGAATCCCATCATGTTTCAGCTTCATTATTATGAGTAATAGCTTGCATGTTCAAATTGCTTAATAGATTAACAGGTGCACTTGTATAAATGCTAAGTTTTGGGTCAGTACCCTTTGTTCAAGCCATGACAAAGGGTACTGACACAAAATGTAGCATTTTTGTCTGAGGCACACTTCCAATAAATAGGATAAAAAATTGGCACTATAATGCTTCAGTGTTTTTTGCTATATATTTTGTCAATGATTGTACTAATGAATTCCTCTCAGCCACTGAATTTATTTTGGCTTGTGGTGTATATATCCAACCCTGACAAATCAAAAAACGCGAGTGCAATAATAATCATATATGCAATGTTTATGAAATAATTAGCTTTTCTGTGCAATCACACAACACCCCTCCAAATCTATCGGCTCTGCAGGATAAAACAAGATAGGGAGACATAGTGCCTGGCACATTATTTGTCCAAAGTTGAATTCTGCACCACATGGCAAGGTCCCCATATTTATAATAAAGCATAAACAGGAAATTATAGTGATGATTATTGCACAATTTTTATTAAATAATCAAGCCTCAGGCACAAGGATTTACAGCTGAAAGGGCACTTTATTTGATACAAACTTACAGTTATAAACTGTCCCATTTAAAGCATTGTTTTAGCTCCACAAAGGACCTCTTACATCTCCATTTAAAAATGTTAATTTGATTACACCTCCATAGACCTGGTCACACAGTTTACCTTGAATGTATATAAATATTTTTACAAATATCAGGGATGTTTAACATAAATATAACGAAAAATATAATGCACACAGCATTTCAGCAAAGTAAAACAATTACTTCTATAGTACAGTAAATAAACCAAGTGCTGGAAAGGACATAGAAAAAGGAAAAGATAAATAAAATAAACAAGTAAAGAGAAGGAAAAAAGAAAACAAAAATGGTGAAGTATGTCAAAAACAGGTAAAATACCTTAATGAAAATATACAAAAATAGTGGAGCCTATTTTAATTTGAATACAGCTCAAAAATGTACATATCACAAAGCTAAAATATCCAAACTGAGGGCTCACATAAAGGTCAGCTCCGAACTGATGCACACAGATCAAACACTAATGGGCTCCCAAAATAAAGTCATCTGTACCTTTAAATGCCCACATAGACACTATGGATATTTCAAACTGGTGTACAAACAGTACACAGCTTTCCAAAAGCAGAAAAATACTTCCTTGTCTGCTTGATGAATGTCCACCCAAGAATGAATTTGAGACAAATTATTAAATACAGCTATAGCTAGGAAACTTATAATATCAAATAATATATTATTAGTGTGAAAATGCTAAGCACTCCACTGTGCTGGTCCAGAGCTCACCAGTTTGTATGTGCTGGTAAAGGAGCATATATGTGCACATGTCAACGCAAGGACTAAAAACTAGAGGCAGAAATACAAATAATAATAATAAAAATTTATTTAAGCTCTAAAAATGGATAAATCAGCATGCCAGTGGTCAATATTAAAAACCACAAATCATAATAACTTAAAAACATACCAAATATATATATATATAGTATCTCACAAAAGTGAGTACATCCCTCACTTTTTTGTAAATATTGTATTATATCTTTTCATGTGACAACACTGAAGATATGACACTGCTACAATGTAAAGTAGTAAGTGTACAGCGTGTATAGCAGTGTAAATTTTATGTCCCCTCAAAATAACTCAACACACAGCCGTTAATGTCTATACCATTGGCAACAAAAGTGAGTACACCACTAAGTGGAAATGTCCAAATTGGGCCCAAAGTGTCAATATTTTTTGTGGCCACCATTATATTCCAGCACTGCCTTAACCCTCATGGGCATGGAGTTCACCAGAGCTTCACAGGTTGCCACTGGAGTTCTCTTCCACTCCTCCATGATGACATTACGCAGCTGGTGGATGTTAGAGACCTTGCACTCCCCCACCTTCCGTTTGAGTATGCTCCACAGATGCTCAATAGGGTTAAGGTCTGGTAACATGCTTGGTCAGTCCATCACCTTTACCTTCAGCTTCTTTAGCAAGGCAGCAGTCGTCTTGGAGGTGTGATTGGGGTTGTTATCATGTTGGAACTGCCCTGCTGCCCAGTCTCTGAAGGGAGGGGATCATGCTCTGCTTCAGTATGTCACAGTACATGTTGGCATTCATGGTTCCCTCAATGAACTGTAGATCCCCAGTGCCGGCACCACAACAGCATTCCCAAACCCATAGAGAATGCTGCTGGTAAGTGAAGTGTGCACATCCTGGAGCTGTCCTGGAGGCATAGGAGCTTTGCACAGCCAGTCGGTAAGTGAAGGGGAGCAGCTATTTAAAGAGGAGCAGTCATGGAAATGGGTCTTGGAGAGGACCATTGAGTGAGTTGGTACTGAAGGGAGGGCAGCACAAAACAATTACAATCGCCCCTTGGGGGGGGGGGGGGGGGAGGATTTACTTTTTTGCACCGGGGGCCCTCTATTCTCCAGCTTCAACAATGAAAGGAATGCTAATCTCTGCTTCATTTAAATCAAAAAGTAAAACAGTCATTTAAAGTAGGAATCTAATAAGCTTCCCTTGGCTTATCTATTAAATCCATGACCCAGAGAAATATTAACTGTAAATTTGTAACAAATATCATCAGAATTAATCAGATGCTTGTTAACTAAATGCCTATACACAGTTCTCTGCTTAATCTTTTGGGTAATCTGACCCACATATTGAATGCCACATGAAAAAGAAAGAAGATAAATGTACTTTTTCAACAGATTAATTCTTAAAAACTCTTGCAACCATTTATAATGTAATCAAATGTTAAACAATGCTTATGAATACACTTGAAATTATCTTCCCTTAAAAATTTGGATCTCTAGCTTAGATCTCAGTTTACTAGAAACTAGGGTATTTTTGTATATTAACTCCCCTTTGAAAGATAACAGTGGTTCTATTAGGTAATTCAGATAATAAAATCAGATCCTTTATTAAGATAGTCAGTGTTGATTGATAATTCCTAGTATTTTCTGATCTAATATTGTTATAGATAGGCACACATATTTATTGTCCTCCAATTTCTTCCTGCTTTTGACATTTGCAGTGGAAATCAGTATATTTCTACTTAATCACCTAGCCTTAAATGGACACACACTTTGTTGAAATTTGGCCTTCAGCATCAGTTATAGAGTTTTAGAATTTAAAAAATGTAAGCTTTTTAGCAGCATTATTTTATTCTAAGATTTCATGTTTACATTGCTTCCAAACCTCCTCCTTGCTTCCTCATTTTTATGTCATGGGGAGAAGGTCCTTTGCCAATCAAAATTGAGATGTTTTCTTCCTGTCTGCTCTATTTACTTAGGATGGATTAACACAGTTACTGTTTAGACCACAGCATATCATTGTACTACCGTACAATGGAAGACAGACAGATAGATAGATAGACAGATAGATAGCCTATACACATAAACATTGTGTTAGCTAGCAAATAAATGGCACTCTGTGAAGTAAAGAAGTGTGCATGTTTGCTTTTTTTTAAACCTCAGCATGAACACATATTTGCCTCTTTCTTGTTATCTGTCCACCAGCATTGGTGGCCAACGGCCACTAGGTGGCACAGCCAAACATTTGTTAAATTTCCTAGGGTTAGGATTAGAGATAGATTTAGGGGTTAGGGTAAGGGGCTGTGCGCACAACTATGTAAAGCTTATCATCTGCCACTGCCCTAACCCTAACCCCTGACTCTAATCCCAACCCTAACCCATAAATCTAATGCTCACAAAAAGAAATTTGAAAGAAAAACTAAGAAATTCTCGACCACTGCAGGCGGGCAGAAAAGATCCCTTATTTCAACTCTGTGAATAAGATCCATGTATAAGAAAAATATATGTTTTTGTGTTTGTGTGTGTGTATGCATCCCCTGCTATATTAGATACTCGATGCAAAATACACAGTGGGCTTTCTGACATTGATAACATTGGCCAACAAAGATTATGTCTCAGAGCAAATAAGGGTTGTGCTATATAATTTATCCCACTGATTGTGCTATATAACACATTCATATAGCATTAAGATATGTTAATTTTTCATCTGTAAAATCCTAGTATTATTTTCAATTGTTGGAAATTCTACTGATTAGTCAACGTAAAAAGGGCCCAGAGTCATAAACAGTTGAATAATATTCTGTCACGTGATGCTCTTGAGGCATGATGAGTCACATGTTTGCTTTGTTTACTGTCAGTGCTCCTTGCCAGTTGGTGGATATAGTTCCTTCTTGAAACATCTAATGCTGTGAGTATCTGTTTTTTGTGTTCATAATACGAAGTTGAACAATGCCAAGAACTTTTATTAATCATCTGTACTCATTTTGCTACATTTGCAGTGAGGTGATATTTAAAAACCATAAACGTCCACTTATTAAGAAGTGTTATGAGCTTTACTTTGGATGCAAAGTCAATGACCAAGATACATTTGGGCCCCTCATTTTTGTTATCGTACCTGTGTCAGACTTTCCACAAGTTGGTTAACGGGTTCTCGGTACATGAATTTTGCTGTTCCAATGATTTGGCAAGAACAAAAAGATGACTCGAAAAATTGTTACTTTTGTCTTACAAACATTTTAGGCATCAGTTCTAAATTAAAGCACACTGTGAGATATCTGATTTACCATCTATCATCACGCCAGTGCTGCATAGTGAAGAATTGCCTGTGCCAATGCCTCCAGAAGAAGTAATACTTAATGATGATGAACAAGAAAAAGATCCTTTAGAGCTTGGTGCTTATGATGATATAAGGCTTGATCAAATGTTTGAGGCTCCCTGCTTATCATTGCAACCATATTTCCTTACCTAAGGAGATCTTAATGACCTTGTCCAAAACTTGAACCTAGCTAAAACGCAAGCAGCACTTTTAGGCTCCAGGTTGAAAGGCTGGAACCTTCTCCACAAGGAAACTAATGTTTTTTTTTTTTAGAGATAGGCATAGTGACTTTAAGGATTTATTTTCCCTTGAAGATGAATTTGTTTTTTTGCAATGATGTTTATTCTTTCATGGAAGCATTTGGTCACGAGTACAAAACAGACAATTGGCGTTTATTTATCAATTCTTCTAAAGTTATCTTGAAAGCTGTGCTTCTCCACAAAGAAAATAAGTTTCCATCAGTGCCACTAGCTAATGCTGCCAATATCAAAGAAACTTATGAGAACATGAAACTCGTGCTTGAAAAAATCAAATATGAAGTATACAAATGGAATATCTGTGGTGACTTGAAAGCAGTACCTGTTTTGCTTTTACTACAACTTGGTCACACAAAGTACAGCTTATTTGTGAGTGGGACAGCAGAGACAAAATAAATTATTACACTCAGAAACAATGGTCAAAACGAACATCACTAACTCCAGGACAGAATAATGTTGTCAATACACCACTCATTGATCCAGAAAAAGTGTATCTACCTCCACTCCATATAAAGCTCGGTCTTATGATTAACTTTGTCAAAGCGATGGATCAAAGTGGACCTGGATTTACATATTAAAGAAAAAAATTCCAAAGGATCAGTGATGCAAAGATCAAAAAGGGGATCTTTGTAGGACCTCAAATAAGACAACTGAATAAATATGAGATCTTTGATAGTCAGTTGAACCAGGCCGAAAAGGCAGTATGGAAATCTTTCAAGAGTGTTTGCCAGAACTTCTTAGGGAATCATAGGGCAGACAACTGCAAATAAGTAGTGGATGATCTTTTGCAATCTTACAAAACCATGGGATGTAACATGTCTTTGAAAATCAATGTATTTTTCTTGGGGAAGTCAGTGATGAACATTGTGAACAATTCCACCAGGATATTTCCAAAATGGAAAAGCGGTACCAGGGCAAGTGGAGTCCAGCCATGCTGGATGAATACTATTGGACCCTTAATAGGGATGTTCCTGAAAAAAATACAGGAGAAAATCCTATACTTCTACCATTTAGGGGAGTTAGTCCTTTACTATGTACGTATTGTAAATACATGTAATACTGTAAACTAAAAATCACTGTCTCTCAAAATTCTTACATGACAGAGAAATCCTAAAATATATATTTAGATTCAGCACAAAAAATACTATAAGTTTGTTGACCACTGTAATTTCCTCCCGTCCATAACATAGCTCCCAGCTATTCCATTTTATTCTAGATCTGCCTACTTGTGTCCTACACAACTTTTTCTAAATCTATGACTATAGTTTCACCACCATTTACATGTGAAGGTCCTCAAATGGCTCTAAATACAGTGTTTTGTAAAAACACAGAGGCCTCTAGCAGTGATATCACCACTGTTTTGAGCATTCTTAGAGGGTCTAACTGACTGAGTTGTTAGTAACAGCCAGCTGCCTAGACCCTAATGTTCCATGTAGCATGCAGTCTATTGACTACAGCTGCTACATACCCGTACTAATTACTAATGCAAGATAATGGAGGATGGCTACAAGGATCATCAGAAACTCATATTGACAAAAAGAGTGGGTGAATAAGACCTTATTTTAAAAACTGGAAGTACATTTTTACTTTATTGCTCTTTTTGTATCTGATGAGCAGTTTGAATGACTTCAGCGACCTCTTTAATTCTAAATGAGAAGTAATCTTGGCAATAACCTTTTTTGGACAAATGTATTGCTAAAGCAATTCAAAGCATTGAACTTCAAAATCAGCCAATTGGTCGCAATTCCTTCTTAATCGGTTATATTGAATGAAATCGATGTTGCAAATCCACTTAGGACTATGATTTCTATTTGCATGTAAATATGTAATAGTAGCTACCTCCGTGTTTTAAAATTTGGTAATAATATTCTCTACCTAGCTACCTCATTCTGGTATTGGCATCATGATTCAACAAAAAAACAAAAATAATTGTATTTGCATTTACAATGCTATGAACAGATGTTTAACCCCCTTGCGAGTCCTATCTGGTACCCGTAGGATTTTCTTCTACATTTGCCATTTACGGGTGTGAAAACATTTGCAGGCTTAAGGAATTGTAGCAATTGAATAGCGATTTGCGATTTTAGTCATTGTAACTTTTGCGGGTTTGAAAAATCAAAGGCTTAGATGGGTTATAAGTTACAATTTTGACAACCGCATGGATTTTCAGCCTGTAACCTGTAGATTGTTTGCGGCTCTCTAAAAGATGGCAATTGAAAAGCAAATTAGTTTACTGGCTACATTACGGGCTCCCGTAAACTACAATGAATAGGGGCCTTAATATGGGGAGCCTATCAGTATCTGATCCATGTGCAGCTGTCTGGAGAAGATTGTAGACTGATATCAACCCATCACTTTGGAAACTTTACCTTGGTGATACAAGCACTTTTATTGTCTTATTCAAATTAATATATATGCTGCCATTTTAGGGGTTTGTTACCATTATTTCATTAATATATTCTTACCTTTAATTCTCCTATTTTACAATATTTGCTATCTTGAAACTATCTTTTCATTCACAGATTTTCATTAAATAATTTTTCTTAATTTTTCTAACATTGACTACATTCTTGATTATTTTTCTAATTGTCATTATGCCTTACTGATGCCATGTGTTTATACTGTAATAGTTTATAGATGTGCAAAAAAATATTAGATGTGAAATGTTACATTTCAAAGTAATTTTATTCATCAATGGACATCTCACTCTGTAGACAGTTTTGAGTTTTTTAAGTTGATTCATTGAAGCATTCCGCCTTCGGCACTCATTGCCCTGCTCGCCTCGCATTGAAGAACGCAGGACTTAGGTTGAAATGAGCACTTAAGCAGCCGCGCAGCACTTAGGCTGCAATGAGCACCACACAAACATTCAGCTGACACACAGAAGAGAAACACACAGGAAAGGCACAGGGGGGAGATGTTGGAAAGAGACACCTGGGGTTCCCATGCACAACATTTGCAGGTTAATGAACCCTGCAACGAGCGACCCATACAGTAGGCCGGAGGAAAGCTTCGCAATGAGCGCTGAAAGTGCTCAGAGAAGCAAAAGCCGCACATTGTGTGGCAAACAGCATTGACTTAAAAATAAAGCTTGAAAGACTACTGCAGTTCAAGAAAAAATGTTCAAAACTAACTGAAGCAGACTTCTTACATTCTTCACAGCAACACTCGCTCTGCAGAAATGGAAAACACCCCTCCTACACATACAACCACCAATGTATCATGGATCTCTCCACGGTCCTGCAGATACATCAAAATGTACCTTTTTCTAATTAAAAACTAGATGCATGATTATTTTCATGATTAATTATGCTCCAAGTCAGACCAAGGCCTCCATTCAATTGCAAGCCCCCAGGCTTACGGCCGGTATGAAAATGAAAATTGCAACAGTTACAGATTGATTCAATTGAACAAGGCCGCAAGTACAGGGCCGAAGCTTCGAAACCTTAAACCCTAGTTTCATATGTAACACTTCTGGGTATCCAATCAGATGAAGTGCACCAAACTCAAGCAAGCACATCATTTTCGATCATGTCACAGCCCACTTAACCAGTAGGAACCAGATAACACTAATGAATGCCACAGGAAATTATTTTAGATGCCTGGAGAAACCATAAGTCCTTGACTGTGCTGTAGCTGAGAAAGTCAACACATAGGTCTAGGCATTGGTGTTCTTCAGAGTTTTAGAGAGAGAGAGAGAGAGAGACAAGGGGCAGTTTTGTCAGTTGTTTGCTATTATTACTAGTAAGAAATAATAACACTTAATTTACAACACACATAATTGATGATATTACATAATTCACAGATGTATATTAATACGTACACATAGCTATGAATAGTGTTAGGCCACAGCACATATACAACCCCCATACCCCCACCTACCCCCCGCCATGCCCATTCTAAAACACATAATACACACATTCTTGTTTAACCTCATACACATACACATATATATTATATTGATTTATCCTTATATTCATTTCATAATTTTCGGGAGGCTAGAGGAGGGAAGGAAGAGAGAGAGGGGAACACTGGAAGAGGATATGAGGAAAGGTAGAGGTATGGAGAGGGGGAGATGAGGAGGCAGGTCATAGATGGGAGGTAGCAGGAGGAGGGGAGGGATGTGCCTCCAAATGTAGGAACACAAGGAGTGTGGGCAGTGGGTCAGGGGCCTGATCCCAGGGGAGGAGGTAGTGAGGATGAGGGACCAACCCCAGGGAGAAAACAGGGAGGCCAGGAACCCCAGGCACAGTTGGGAGGACAGGGGGTTGTGCCAAAGTACAGGGTCCCCAATTATGGCCCATAGGAGATGACATGTTGGGAGGGAGTGAGTACTAGTCACAAGACACATGCCTGGACTGAGCTTGCTACAGTAGTTGCTGCATTATGGGTTGCACACAGAGATGTGAAGTCTGTCAAACACAGACATGATGACAGCAGGATGAAGGTGAAGATGGCAGACAAGGCCAGAGCAGCCCATGCAACCGGTTGTGGACTACCACCCATCATTACATACTGAACATGGAAGTGGACACTGAAGGAGTGGATCGAGCCATCAGCAGTAGTAAGCCTTCCAGGACAGCTGGACATGAGTTTTCTGAGAAACAGGAAATGTGACCATCACACCCTCATATGCACACACATTACCCCACTGTTATGGCCCAAAACTTTCAGGGCCACAGGCACCTCACGTTTCTGCTTTTAGGTTTTGCAGTTGTGTTCAATGTCAGCACCCAGCCATTAAATGAATTCATGGAGATGCAGAGGAATTAGACCAGCAACACCGTTCATTTACTGTAGACAGACTGAGCGTTTATTCTTGCTTACATTTCACAGATATATCAAAACACAACAAAACTCCCCCCCCATGCCCCACCGTATCAGGGATCTGATTTTATAGTGCAACCTCCTTACCCCATCACTTAGGCCCACTGCCAGATACACCAAAACCTAGAGGTTATCTGTTTAGGTCACTAATATGCCAGGTCTGTAGGGGGGCACAGGGTAATAGTGTCACTGGGGAGGGACACATCCACATATTTCACACAACAAGATAAATGCACATTAGCAAGATGCCATGACTGTAACTATGTGCACATATTACATCCATGCCAATAACTATACTCACATTACATCCATGAATGTAACTGTATGTACACATTACATCCATGATATAACTATACTCACACATTACATACATGACAGTAACTATACACACACACATTACATCCATTATATAACTATACTCATGCATTACATACATGACATAAACTATATTTACACATTACATTCATGACAGTAACTATATGTAGACATGAATTCTTTGAACATGACACATAAATGAAAGACAAATTGTTATAATCATTAGAACACACCCCATGTCCATTTGATAGCATTTATGTTATCAATGAGATGTGTAAGAGTCTCAGATAACAAAGTTACTTGTGGGGTGCAGGGGAGCCCATAATGGCCTAAAAATCAGTCATGACATTCACACACATAGATAACTGACATACAATAGCACTGTAAGCTCCTCTCTGGTTATGACTAAAGATATATGAGGCCACATAAGTGTTATCAATTAAATGTATGTAACAATACCTTAAAACTGATTCTAAGTAGCAGTCACCAAATAGATCAAGATTGATTTGACATCCAAAAGAGAGTACATGTATGGGTGTGCACACTGCAGCATATGCGGATACAGACTCTGATGGACTGCATGTGCATGTCATGCACTAGTCTGACCTGGACCATGTCTCATCTTCATGTTAACAACCATTTCTGAGAATTACACAGGAGGCCTAGCCCGCCCACAGAGACACAGGCGATCCCTCCACAGGAGGAGGAACCACATCCACTCCTGTAAGTGGTGGTTTAGGAAGGCAAAATCATCCCAAAGGGCCCAGGGCTGGCCCATCAGCAGCAAGACAACCATATCACTAGTGTGGGAATCACCCCCGGGCCCTCACATGCATCATGGGCACGTTTGCAGCCTTTTCAGCCATCTCCACTTCAAACTCACATGTTTTGGAGGCAGCAACCACTGCCACATCCACAGATGTCCTGGTACTGGAGATAACCATCAGTAGGCCCACCACTGCCACCTGCTCCAATCCCATGGATGCCTTGGCAGGACCCCACCGCAACTCCACTCCCAACCAGGGCTCACTCAACATGGGCTACAACATTGCCACGGCCTACACCAACACCATCGCCATGGCACCTCTGCCATCACATCCCCACTGGCACCCCTGTCACTCCCACAGCCCAATTAAAGGCCAGACATGTCCAGTGACAGACCTCACACCCCCTCACAAGCTACTTTGAAGGAGCTCATGCACAAGATTCAGAGGGAGGAGACAAACCATTACACCATAATGGAAAACCTGGCACTCCAGCTGGAAAGGCAGAATGACATTGCATCCTCCCTCGTTGACAGCATCGGATTGCTATATGGTAAGATGAGGAGGCACAATTAAAGGATGAAGAGGTATGAATAAACTGCAAATAGGGCAAAACAAGCCCAGAGAACACTCACTGAGCGGCAATTGGAATTGGCGGAAGGCCAGGTCATATCTCTCCAGCCTTTGGTTCCACAGGCATCACCACCATCACAACCAGAACTGTTGGCCTCCTCATTTCACACCTTACAGATAACGGTGGGAGCTCAGTGCTGAGAAAAAAGGAGGTCGACGAGACTAAACTAATATCATTTGGTATTAATGTTTACCTACTATTACCTGCTACAGTGTGTGTACACATATGGTTATGTTGAATATTTCTGCAATTGATGTTCAATGTGGATTGCCGTTGAGATGTTGAAGTCAATAGTGTTCTGATTGATATCTTGTTCTTGTCTCTCTAGGTCTTAACAGCACAATCTCACGACCATAAAAAGCATGTTCCTCAACCTCCTCTTTCTGTTTTCCCGATTCTGATCATAATTACATAGTTACATAGTATTTGAGGTTGAATAAAGACTTTTAGTTCAACAAGTTCAACCTCTTTATATTTCTTCTGATCCTTTTATTATGTGGGTTATTTAATAATTGTTAATTGATCCAGAGGAAGGCAAACAGTATCTGTGTGAGGAAGGGATTTTGCTTTTTTTTATCTGGTGATCAATATTCCATCGCTAGTTATCTAGCATAACCCTGAATGCACTTTTCTTTCTTTAAGGTGAAATCTTTTTTTCCTCTAACCTGAAGGGATGTCTTCTTGTCAGTTGAAAACCTCTTGGCACAAAAAGTTCACTTGACAAAGCTTATATTGACCCTGGAGGTAATCATATCCCCTCCTAGATGCCTTTTTTTCTAGGGAAAATAAGTTTAATTTGGTTAGTCTTTCTTCATGTTCCATTCCCCTTATTAGTTTTGTTGCCCTTCTCTGTATTGTTTTCAGCTCTAAAATGTATTTTTTTATGAAGTGGTTCCCAAAATGTCACTCCATTTTCCAAATGAGGGCGTACTAGGGATTTGTACAGTAGCAGAAATATATTTGCTTCCCTTGCTTCTATACCCTTCTTAACACATTCTAATATTTTACTTGCCGTTACAGCTGCTGCTTGGCATTGAGCACTGCTGCCTAGGTGGCTGTCCACAAGTACTCCCAAATCCCTTTCTATATCAGATTCCCCTAGATTTGCTCCATTAAGATTATAAATTGCATGGCTGTTTTTCGTTCCCAAATGCATAGCTTTACATTTATTTGTATTAAATTTCATCTGCCATTTAGTTGCCCAGTTATCTAATTTATGCAAATCACTTTGGAGGGAAAGTACATCATTATCTGATTTAATTACCTTGCAAAACTTAGTGTCATCAGCAACAATGTATACAATACTTTTGAGTCCCACTTCTAATTCATTAATAAATACATTAGAAAGGAGAGGATCTAATACTGAACCGTGAGGAACCCCACTTACCACAGTAGTCCAATCGGAGTATGTTCCATTTACAACAACCTTTTGCTTCCTGTCTTTTAGCCAGCTCTGAATTCATGAGCAGATATCTGCTTCAATTCCTGTATCCCTTAGTTTGCACAATAGTCTTACATGTGGTACTGTCTCAAACGCCTTTGCAAAATCCAAAAAGACTACATCCACTGAGTTGATCTTATCCAAGTTCCTACTTACCTCCTCATAGAAACTAATTAGATCTTTTTTATAAATACGTGTTGACTCCTACTTATGATCTTGTTCAAATAGACATATTCCTGTATACTGTCCATTATTAGCCATTCTAAAAGCTTCCCAGCTACAGATGTCAGGCTTACAGGTCCATAATTTGCTGGATTTGCTCTTGCTGCCTTCTTAAATATAGGTATCACATCTGCTTTTCTCCAGTCATCTGGTAGTGACCCTTTTGTGAGTGAGTCTTGAAAAATTATATATAATGGTTTGGCTATTACAGAACTCAGTTCCCTCAGTATTGTTGGATGTATTACATCAGGACCTGGTGCTTTATTAACATTTATTTTTTCCAACCTCTTTTACTGCGTTAACCAATTATTTGGTGAAGGTAGTGTAGCCCCATTTTGTGGCAGTGTCCCAGCTACTGGGTACCTCCCTTGTGAATATTGAAGAAAATAACTAATTTAGCACATCTGCATTTTCCTGGTCACTAATTATCAGACAGCCAGTGTCACATTGTAATGTTCCTATAGCTTCCTTTCTGGCCTTCTTCCCATTAATATATTTAAAAAATATATTTTAGGGTTAGTCTTACTCTCCTTTGCAACTAACTTTTCATTTTCTATTTTAGCCAGTCTAATAGCTCTTTTGCAAGCCTTGTTGATTTCCATATATTTACATAAAGCTGCTTCTATTCCTGCCTTCTTGTATAATGCTTTCTTTCCCTTGTCATGATCTAAGTCATTATTAATCCACATGGGATGTGATTTACTCCAACTCATTTTATTTTCACACGGTATATGCCGATTTGTTTGTATATTTAGTAGGGATTTTAAAGCTGTCAATTTATTTTCATTATTTTTCCCTGTAAGTTCTTTATCTAATATACGAAAACACACTGAGCATGGAATTACTTTGTATGACATTAGCCATGATTTATTGCATCCGTTTAATTGAGCAGATGATAACCAAAAGTGCTAAGTGCTATGCACATTACCGGTATTTCGATTAAATTGAGTGATTACTGATAAACCTTTTTTTTCATCAGATTCTGGTTGCAGTGGTTTAGTGACTACATGTGACCCTGGTAGGTGATATGCATCATAATTACGCTAGACTATGACATTTCCCCTTTTGGGTATACCCTTTTTCCAAAAAGCCTCTTGCCCTTCCGGGATCCGCCCGCACCACACCCATGATATTAATGCACAGTCTTGTACATTTCTAAGTGTGCTTTATGTATGAAATAAAACTTTGTTATACCGTTATCACTGTGTGTGTTTTCAATGGTTGGGGTTTTGGGACAGCCACATACATCACATTAGCGTCTAATTCCCATATCTATAAACTAATAAGCCCTAGTTACTGTGCAATAGATTAATACACATAATAATAATACTAATACTAATATAATAATATAGGGTTAATACACATGAGAGGTCCAATTTGTTATACTGTGGTGTATCAACATTCCCCTGAAGGGCTGATAACAATATGACAGGTGATAATGTGAATTCATAGCAAAACACTTGATGTGATTTCACCAAATGATAATGTGTATACATCTTGGCACATGGCCAACAGCAATGACTTTCCAGGATGGGCGTATCAGAGATTGTCTTTGATGGAGGTGAGTTGGCTGTTGCTCCACGTTCCTTTACACAACCTCTATGTGTGTTTGTGTCCCTTCCTGATGGGTTGGAGTAGATTAGTGTGGTGTATGTTCCATTTGTACTTGATATATGTCATGTGGCGGTGTAATTTGGCCACTATTTGTTTTCCCAATATAGATCTGATGATGTAAATAAGATTATCTTTATATTCTTAGGGTCAACATTAGAGCCTCTGTGAGTGAGAAAGGTATAATATGGCAGGCAGCTTCATGTTTTTGTGTTGCAATTTAATCAAGTAGTGTGCCTTTAATTGGTTTATACATCTTGCAGCCACACTTTTTATATTGGCATATGCATGACCATTCCAACAAATGAGCTATTAAAATATCCTATTTGTTTTTTGGGAATTCTAATGCGTTCCATTGCTTTCCCCATGTTTTAAAGTTCAGTAATGTGTTTTAATTGTCTTGTGTATTACAAACTAGTCTGTAAACCCTTTAAGAGTCCTATTTGGAACCTGTAATATATTTGTCTACATTTGCCATTTGCGGGTTTGAATGCAATTGTGTCCTTGGGGAATTGTAGCATTTGAATAGCAGTTTGCGATTTCAGCAATTGTAATATTTGCAGGCTTGAAAGATCAAAGGCTTAGATGTCTTGGAGTTACGATTTTGACAACCACAGGGATTTTCAGCCTCTAAAGACTCTAATTGAATAGCAAATTATTGTACAGGCTACATTACAGGCTTCGATAAACAACATTTGCTCTATTAAATGGAGGCCGAAGTTTTCAAATACATTTTTTTTTTCATTGTGCCGTGGTCTTTTAGTCATTTTGGATTCAGGAGGTAATATTGATACAAATATTTTTCAGAATAAACTATAAATTAAATAAATTGTAATAAACTATAAATTAGAAACAAACACCTTAAACATATTTCCTTTTAGTTTATTCCTTTAAAAATTCTAGTATATTTTTGTGACAACTCTAAGCTTTTATTTCTGTTCATTATTTAAAATTAATTGTTTCTTTATTGTATATAGAAAGGATTACAGTTAATTATAACAGAAGCCTACAAAACATTTTCTGTAATTTTCCATGACTAACAATTTTGCAATCAAAGGTAATGCCATGCTTACTAGAAATTAAAAGTGACCTTCTCATAAAAATTAAACAATAAATTATTATCAGTCATTGCTCACACATTAATAACCTTTCCATGCTGTGCTTGTACCTATACTAACAGAATAGGAAACAATTTACAGTAAAACTCCCACACACTGCCAACAATGAATGGCTCCATGTTATCAATGCTCACCTCATGACAAAATTAGACCACATTTCATTGTGTAGAGCTAGTCACAACAGTTTGTAGAGACTTATATTTTGCATTTAAATTCTTTAAAGTTTCTATGACTTAAAATGATTCAATTTCGATCAAGTGCATTGGCACTATATTGTTTCTCTGGAAATTAAAGCATAGTAATTTTTGTATTTTTACCCAGACACATTTTTTCATAGAAATGTTGAGACTCAGTGTTTTCATTAATTAAACAGTTTCCCAGTCCCATTGCTTTTGTCCTAAATTAAACAGAATTTTCCTAGTCTTGCTTTCCTAGTTGCTTTTGTCCTAATTGGCTGTAAATCACATTAGTTAAATTATGTACAGAGGGGTTGGGTCTGTAATCAAAGGTAAGGGATGAATATGAAACAATAGAGGCTAGTAGCAGACAGAAATGGTTCATGGTTCGGCCAGCCAGGACCAGACTGGAAGCAGACAGAATCCAGGAGTAGGTCACAGATACACTGACATGATGTAGCGATCACTGGAGGCATAGGGGAATGGTTAATGGTTTGATTAGACTGGAAAGGACTGGAGGAAGATATGGAATTGAGCAACAGGACAATAACAGGAACCAAAGAGGTGCAGCCAGAAGCACAAGTAGAAGCAACAATGGCTATAGCATGCACAGACCACAAAAGAAAATATGGGCTTGCACAGTGTTCTAATTTGTAGTAAGATAATCAGAGAATTAGCCATACCTGAAGATACTAGGATAGAGTGTTTGGCAAAGCTGTGCATGAGGACCGGAAAACATGGCTGCTAATTCAGTACTCTTGTTGTGCGTAAGAGCACTTATCCAGGAAGGATATTGTGCCTACACAATCAGCGAAAATAAATTTCCTGGATCAATTGAGCAGATTGCTGAAAAAAGTCTACAATGCTTGTTTTACATTAAGCTATGTTTACAAACATCCCACTGCATTAAAAATTAGCAGTGATTTGAACAGACAGGGCGAGAGTAGTTAATAGTCAGTGATGCACTGCAGAACATAGCTTTGTTACTAAACCATTGCCAGTGGTTTGTTATCAATAGGGGTGTTCTCTATTCTCAGTGGTTTCATTGTCTCTAATTTCCCTGTCATAAGCATTTCAGCACAGAGGTCATATGCTACACCGGTGCCAGGGTTGTCACAGGGTTGTGCCAGGGTTGTCACAAATGTCAGAAATAGTGTTTTAATGTAGAGCTAAAATCTTAGAATACATTTTAATATCAATGTTAAATAGAGATATTGGCCTATAGTTTGTACAGATTGCTGAGTCCTTCCCCTCCTTTGGAATTGAAATGATTGCTGCTTCCAGCATCTCCTTTGGAGCCCAACGAGAATCCTTGATTTCATTAAAGGCTTTTGCCATATATTCACCAAGAGATGGTAAAAAATAACTTATAGTAAATGGTTGGGAAACCGTCAGGTCCTGGTGCCTTATTAGACTCCAATGCTTTAACACAATTATTCAGTGACCAAGATCTCTTCATCTAAGAGCTCGCCCTGTTCCTTTCAGGTCTTATTTAAATTTAGGTTTTTAACCATTTCCAATATATTACTCATAGTTGGTTTAATCCAATCTGGGTTTTTCTTTAAGTTGTACAATGACCAGTAATACTCGTCTAGGATTGTACCTATTTTGCTTGGGTTACGTTTTAACTTGCCCTTGGAATCCTTCATTTTTTGTATCCTTTTACTATTGTTTTTCCTTATTATGGTATCCGCCAATAACTTATTTGCTTTATTTCTCAAGTGATAGTTTTTTTGTTGAAACTCCCATATTTTCCTATCAGACTGAGCTTGCAAAATGTTTCCTATCTGTGCATGCATAATTCTCATCTCTGCCATTAATCCCTTATCTGGCAAGATTTTTTTGCCATAGTTAGCTTATATAAATCGAGGTACAATTTATGCAGAGGCTTTCCTCTTTCCTTGGGTTTCTTAACCATTCTAGACTTCAGAAGACCTCTCATAAATGCCTTTTGAGAGTTCCAAAGCATTATATCAGAAGAAATTGACTCCTTATTTAAACTGGAAAATTCTTCAATTTCTTTCTGAATTTCAATTTTATCTTCAGCCAAATGAAATACCTGTGGAATCATATTACGATTCCTATTTAAGTAAATAGTCAAGGCGCCTTTAAGTTCTAATTTAACATATCCATGGTCCGACCAGGACATTGGTCCTATTTCTACTTTATGTACTAGCCCCCAAGTATCTATATCTACTAGAATATAATCAATTCTAGTATAGACACTGTGTCGGCACTAGAAAAAGGTATAATCCCATTCTTCGGTATGACCTAACCTCAATGCTTCAAAAAGATTATATTTGAGCAACATCTCATTAAAACGCTTCGCTTTCCTCAAAGAATCATTATCTGGAACTGAATTTACACTAGAGTTCCTGTCCAATTTTGGGTCTAGGCACATCTTTAGAACCTGCCCATTTTAATCTTGAAGATGGTTTTTAATTTTTTAGCTAAAAAAGTATTTTGTTTGGCATTAGGTACATTTATTTGGCCCATCCACATTATAAAGATGCCCTCTAAATCTCTTTCCACATGATCCGTTATTATATCATTCCTATTGTGAAAGAGTATGGACACTCCCCTAGTTTTTTTCTTAAAACTGGAATCAAATTGAAGGACAAAGTTCTTATTCCCTGTCATTGGTTCTTTATCATTCACCCATTGGGTTTCCTGCAAGCAGACTACATCTGCTGCAGCTTTTCCGAAGTGATACAATGCAGAGTGCCTCGTAATCTCTTCGCATTTTGAGAAAGTACTTTCAGTGTCACTGACATTCCACCCCTCGCCTAGTACTATCTTCTCCTCCATATTTTCTACTTAGCTCCAAGATCCTTTGGCGCTCATTGCGAGCCTTCGACTGTTGGTTCTTGTTTTTTTTTTCTGATAGGCGCTTTTGCTGTTATTGTTTGGTCGGCGCTGATCTGCTTTTTGCACTTATTGCAAGTCTTTATGTGCTATGAGCAGCGTTGGCGCTTGTTGTGAGTCGCGTGGTAAATGGCTTTTGTGTTTATTGTGAGAGTGTTTTCTTTTGTGTATATGTATTTTTGTATGCTAATTAACTCATTAATAAATTAATTAATTAATATACTTTACCTATTTGGAAGTAATATATGCAGGAAGCATTGTGCTGAAGAGCTGACAATCTGTTTTGATGTTCCTGCAGCATACAATGTCAGTTTGCACTGTTGTGGAGCTGAGGTGTAAGTGTCAGCAATGTGTGCAGTGTGTAGTGTAAATAGGCTGTGTGCACGAGGGAAAACCATTAGGGTAGCTGTGTTCTTCTGCATTGAGTAAGTTAGTGTTGTAAAATGGCGGCGAATGTGTATGTGGTACCCGGCTGTGGATGAATTAGCGTCCCTGCTAAAAGTGTATCTTGACTTTGTACGGCTTTTTGGAAAATCGGTATGTGCTTGGTGGTGTTTTGCGTCTTTAGGGTCCTGTAGCCTTGTTTTAGTTTTTTTCGGCAGCCATTTTTTCTCTTTTTAATGTTTTCAGGTGCGAGCGGTTCGGCTATTAAGGTCGTATTTTTGCAAGGTCTCGTATTTTTTTATGCTAAGTCCATACATTTTGCGTTTTAAGTCCCGTGGGTTCTTTTTTTGTTGTTTAAGTCTTTATTTAGTGATTGCGTGTTAGATCTATTTTGGTGAAGTGCCGATTTTGTGGGTGTTTGTAACCGCGTGTAAGGCTTCGCGAGGGACCGCATTTGCAGCCTGCAATGAGCCTTCGGCTCATTGCAGCCAATGTGGGAGCCTCCTCCTCCGCAAATGCGGCCCCATTTGCGGCCTGCAATGAGCCTTTGGCTCATTGCAGCCGACATTGGAGCCTCCACCTTCCGCAAATACGGCCCTCGCTTCGCCAGGGACAAAGTTTTTGCGAGCTCGCTTTGGGAGCTCGCAAAGCGTGATGACAATTTGTAGTTTGATAACTATTATATGTGATATATATGTACAGTATATACAGTATATACAGTATATATATATATATATATATATATACACTGTTTATACAAACACGTGTATAAGGAGCAAGTGTCCAGTTCCTTGTTTTCATCTGCTGGTTAAACAGATCCCTCGAGGATATTAGACTTAGACTCTGGACAACCTCCCCAATAGAAGAGTCTCTGAGCTCCAGAAGCCGATCCACCAAAAATAGAGCCATTAATAAACAACTTGCAGTTGGCCCCCACAGAGAGAAAGTTAGATGAAAAATAGTGTATTGGGAACCTTGAGGAAAGATTTAGTCCCAAAATGTGGGACCTGAGAGGAGGTCTGCAGAGCAGCAAATGAAATGTTGACACCAAGCTATATACACACTTATATCCACACAATAGAGAGGCTGGCTGTGATTGATTCCACCCAGCAGTAACTTTACAAAACTCAAGATGAACAGTAATGAGAAGGTAGTGGAGCACAGCAGAGCTTCAACTATTGATGAACTCTAGGGAACTGCAACTTAAGGTTATGTAACGCCACTCAGAAATATATAAAAAGTATAATAGAAAAATAAAAACAGGCCAAGGGCAAAGCTAAAACAAAATAAGCAGGGGAAGGAGGGATACAAATCTAAAACTTAGACAAAAAGTGAACAGCATACAATCAATAAACAAAAATAAAAGACAAAAAATTAAAATGATAACACATACAAAAATCAGAAAACAAGAAAAACAGCAAAAATAGGAACAGAAAGTGCAGCACAAGAGAAATGATACCCTAATGTAGGAAAAAGGTGAAACAAATACAGAAAAGCTTCAAAATGTTTAATTGACACTAACATGTTACTCCAAGCAAGTCATATTGATACCTGGAAGGATCATATCAATATAAAACATGTGCCATAAAGTGCTTTACGAAATCCAGTTCTTTAGCTTGGCTGTATAGGCATTCCCAAATGCAGAAGATAATTAATAGCTGTCATAGTTCCATGAGGGTGATCCCTTGACTCAGCCCAACCGATATCCAACACTGCATCGCTTAATAAAGAGGTGCCCACATCCTACACAGGGGATCAGTGGGCAAGAGTGAGATGATTTCAAGGAGAGAAGCCCATGGAGGAGTTATGATACTCCCATAATCCTTCAGTACAGTTGCCTACTCCTGGAGTCTAGCAGGATAAGTTCAAAACACCATTTGAAAAAAAGGAAAGCTAGAAGTTGAGAAGTAAAGGAGACACAAAGGAAACATACAATATAGGACACAGAGACAGGTACAATTAAATCAGTATCATCTCAGAAATACATCACATTTCTACAACCATACATGTTACAACCACAAAAGTCCCCTATATGTGCACCGTTAGAAAGAGGGTGAAAAGACATGCCGAAAAAGTATTTTATTTCTTAAAACTGATTTTGAATTTATGAAGTATTGATCAATTGAAGTCAGGCTATTTCACTGAGTTGCCTTTGTCTGAATGAGTAATGAGCTCTGTACCGCGAGGAACATAATGAATATTAATTAGAATCAGTTCTAGAAGTGTTGAATGAGTCATTGCATAGTAATTTCTATCTACTTTTAACTGTTCTAGCAGTACAAGTCGCAACATGGCAGGTGACAGACCGATTATGTTCCCAACTGTGCTGCTCGAGTTCCTGGGTTCAATTCCCACAAAGAGCAATTAATTTTTTTTTATGGTTTACAAAATCAAAAATATGTTGTTTAGTTTATATAATAAAGCATTTGTCATTATGAGGTAACTGATTTGTGTTTTGTTTAGTTAAAACAAATGAAATAATATTTGCATAATTATGTGAACTGCTTATTTAAAAAATATACACACATACACATATATATATAGCTGATTCACTGTAGCACTCTTTTTGCTCTAATTATCCTCCTTGCAATAAACCCAACTATATTGCTGGTTTTAGCCCACTATAATGTTGTTTTTTCGTCACAGGACCCCATTTAAAGCTCAAAACAACGCAAGAGCTTAAAACAAGACAGCAGCAGAAAAGAGCAAAAAGCAAAAAGAAGAAAAGTTCCAGCCTAAAGAAAGAAAAAGTCACAAAAGAACACCAAATCCTACCTAAACCAGCCAGAGAGAAGGAACAGAGTATTTTTCATGTTCCCTTATTATTATTTATATGGTTGTTAATTGTCTAATTATATCAACATTTAATGTATATTTGTTGTACGGTTTAGACAATTAGAGATTGCAAAGAAGATCAGGCAAAATTGAAGCTCCTAAACATTCCTCTGGATGTGAACATGCAGGTGCTGGACTGCCTGGAAAAAGGACAATGCAAAGTGGACATTGGAGCGGACTTAAAGTTGCAAACCTCCACAATCTGTACCATCCTGAAAAATAAGGAGAAGATCAAGTCTTTGGCAACCACCAGCACTACATCTTACTCAGTCCAGATGTTATGCTCTGGAGGAAGTGGAGAAGCGGCTTTCCATCTGTATTGATGACGACATAGAGAGCAACATGCCTCTCAGCCAGGCCATCATCATAGAGAAGGCTAGAAGCATTTATGGGCATATTTAAAGCCAAACACCAGATGTGATTGAAAGCTTCTCAGCCATCAGAGTACAACATCAAAATCACAGGAGAAGTGGCAGGTACTGACACTGTGGCCTTTCCAGCCTCTTTGAAGAACATCATAGGAGGATGTCCTTCAAAGTATTCAACGTCAACGAGGTTACCTGTGAGTTTTTCTTTGTGTTCTGAACAATTATTCTGGCAGTTGTGGCTGAAATCTTTTTTAGTCTACCTGACCTTGGCTTGGTATCGAGAGATCCACAAATTTTCCACTTCTTAATACGTGATTGAACAGTACTGACTGGCATATTCAAGGCTTTGGATATCTTTGTATATCCTTTTTCCGTCTTAATGAAGTTCCATTACCTTGTTGCTCCCCATGGCTCAGTATCTAGCCTGCGCAGTGCATCCACGTGAGAGCTAACAAATTCATTGACTATTTATACACAGGCTGGGAACATAATCTTTAATTGTCATTTTAATCTGTGTGTGTCACCTTGTATGTCTGTAACAAGGTCAAACATGCAAGGGTATTTAAACTTTTGATCAGGGCCATTTGGGTGATTTCTGTTATCATTCTGATTAAAAAAGTAGCCAAATAACTATGTGATAATAAATGGCTTCATATGATCAACATAAATGCCAAAGTTTCACAATTTCCACCAGGGTATGCAAACTTTTGAGCACAACTGTATATCACATATTATAGTTGTCAAACTACGAGACGTCGTCACACTTTGCGTGGTGCATACCACTTGGGCGATGAGTGCCAAAGATGCTCATCGCTGCGAGCCTCGGGTAGCGAGGCGAGCCATTAACTCTGAACACTTAGGCGATGAGCGCGGTTAAACCACTAAAACTTGTAGCACTTATGAGATGAGCGCCAGAGGCGCTCATTGCCTGCTAGGCGAGCAGTGGAGGTAATGAAACACGTGGGACTTAGTCAGAAAAAAGAGCTGAAGCAAGGCGAGCCCATCACACATTGAAACACGCGGGACTTAGCCTCCAAACGCGGGTTTGCCTTAGGCTGCAAGCAGTTGACGAACGAGGGACTTAGAAAAAAAATACGAGATGGGGCACTTAGAAAAAAAAATACGAGACACAGGACTTAGAAAATAAAAATATGGCATAGGAAAATTACGAAGTTAACGGCCTAACTGCGCAAAGCAAAAACACGTAAAACACAAAAAATACAAAAACAAATGCCACAAAAACATCACACACAGCACAGGAGAACAGCCAGGACATTTGGGAGTGAGGTGGAACGCAAATTTAAGTTGAATTTAAGCAGTTTCGGCACTTGAAAATTGGCTAAGCGAGAAAAAAAATGGCAGGCTAAAAAAATTAAAAAGAGGCTACACGATCCCAAACTGTGCAAAATACAGCCAGCGGCATATGATGTAGAAAAAATACTAATAGGAAGGACGCAAAATGCTTGCGAAATGCGTAAAACATAGACTAATGATGCCATTTTACAACACTAACTTTTGTTTACACATTATGATTCTGAAATGGCGGGTTTCCCGCCTAAACCAACGGTTTTGTCTTGCGCACGCAGCTTCTATATATGGCACACTTGCCACAGAACTGACACTTTCTCATCAGGTGATGACAGTCTGAGTGGACATTTTCTGCTGCCGTAAAATCCAAAGAGAGTGTTAGCTCTTCAGGATACTGATTGCTGAATACTAATTACAAATAGGTAAAGTATATTAATTTATATTAATAATCATTAATAAATAATGAATAAACTAATTATTCTTAAAAAAAGGTATATATTAGTAGTTAAAAAAATAAGCAACAAACTTATAACTTACACTGCCTTTAGTTTATGAATACTTTTGTGCTTAGCTCTTTCTAATATATTTATTCATTGATTAATTCATTTGTAATGTACTTTCATTTATTAATTATTAATTACTAATCATTATCAAAAAAATTGAAAATTTGAACATTTTAAATTGCCTTTATGTTTATTAATATATTAATGCTTACCTCCTTCTAATATATTTATTCATTGATTAATTAATTATTAATGTACATTATTTTATTAATTAATAATTAGTAATCATTATAAACAACAAATATTCCATATGCCAATGATTTTACTTTATTAATATAGTAATGCTTAGCTCTTTATAATACATTTATTCATTGATTAATTGATTATTAATGTACATTCATTTATTAATTAATAATTAGTAATCATTACCAAAAAAATGGGTATTTTGCAATGCAATAAAAAAATATAGATTTCAGATTGAACTTATATCTCTGTTATTACAGATAATTAACCTACATTACTTTATTAACTATTAATTAGTAATAATTAAAAAAAACAAAAAAACAAATGACCACAAACAATATGTACATTTTACAATGCACTGACATATCCGTGTTGCTGCTGATTGCCTGATAGGGATGAAAATGCTTTCTATCTCATTTGACAGTTTCATCATCTCTACAGCTGACTGAACACAGATAGTGACATTTGCAGCCTTTGAACAGCATAAAGATCACATTTACCGGTATATAATTTAATTATGTTCTTATAAATGAAAAAGGATTAAGTCTTTTTATTTTGGATTGACGACAGGTATTGATTAATTAATGTATATTAATATTTTAATTAATTAATAATTAATAATCATTACAAAAACATTTTTTACACTGCAATAATAATAATAATAATTTTTAACCTGCACATATATATTTGACTTACTGCTCATTTATGTACATTGCTTTTGGAACTATTAATTAATAATAATTAATAATAATTCCCCAAAAAATACATTAAAAAATTGGTACATTTTACAGTGCACTTACATATCTGAGGGCTTATAATTGCCTGACAGGGATAGGACCTTCAAAGCACTTAAATATTTAAAGCAGTTTCTTAGATTCTGACACGTGCTACATTTAATATTTTATACTGGTTTTATTTATGAATATATTGATAATTATGCGATTATGTTTTGCATGTATGCCAATTGAACATCATAGTATCAATGAGTCATGAATTAATTGAATACAAACATTCAAAATGATTTTCATGCCATTTCACAGATTCCTCATCTCTGCACCTGACTGACGACAGAGAGTGCGCTCTGCAGGATTTTATCTGCAATAACATCAATTTCACAGGTATATGATTTCATGATGCCCTTTTAGTTTTTCATTGATGACAGTTAATGATTAATGAATTAACCTATATTAATTTAGGGCCTCATTCAATTTCGATTTCCCCAATTGAATAGGGCTCTATATAAGAACATAGCATATTTTTTACATAACTGTTTAGTTAGTGATTATCTAGCAAAGACCAAGGTATTCACCAACTCAAAACTTTGGTAACAAAAATATGCTATGTGCTTACATAGAGCCCGATTCCATCGCACAAATTGCAAATGAATGAGGCCCTTAGTATTTAATTATTCATTAACATATATGCTTACCTAATTAACTTTTAAAGAACGCAAATTACACCTCATAAGTTCATTGATTTATTAATTAATTAAATAACAAAATTGAACATTATTTTAACCCCGATTGATACTTTGCTCATAGCTCTTTGGGTTTGCCCTTCTTTAGGAAAACATAATTACCTCTTTAGGTTTACCATTGATGTCAGTTATTAATTAATTAATTAACGTATATTCATTTCTTAATAACTTAACAATTAATTATTAAAATAATAATCACTTATTTATTAAAATATATGTGCAGTGCTTTCCTTTTTAATGTATGCCAATAAAAAAAAAAACATAATGAATTAATTTATTTCATGGAAAAAAAAAAATGCTTTTCAAATCATTGCATTCTTTCATCAATGCTATTTAGGTTTTGCATTAAGAGCAGGTAAATAAAATATGCACAATACAACAAAAATTGCATCTTACACCTGTATTTACAATTACAGATTTCAATGGCGGACAACGGAGAAGACAGAATTGAACGCGGCAAGAGAAAGGAAGAAAAGGTGGAGAGATGCACAGTCCCCCGAGACTTCCCAATGCTTAAGAGAAAAAGACTGACAGAGACTTTTAAATAAAAGAAAAATTAGTAAGAAAGCACAAAGTGAGTGTGCTGGAGCTTTAAAGAAAAGAAAAATTAAACAAAAAAATGTCTGTGAAACATTGCCTAATGATCCAATATTGCCTCACAACACCAATGTTCATAAACATGACACCAATGTAGATATAGAAAGTTGTACTGATATCTATGTTGAGGAAGCTCAGGATAGTGCTTTAATTACAGCACTAACAGTAGACACTCATTATTGTGGATTACTCAATGTGGTTTGTCAGTTTTGTGGCGCCTATCATTTTCTCAAGGAAAGACCAATTGCCGAAGACTTCATTAGTTGCTGTCAGAAAGGAAAGGTAAGACTTCCCCAAAGACACACATTTCCAGATTACTTACAAAGTATAATGAGTGATCCAACATTTCCAAATTATACCATTATAAAAATAAAAAATCATCAGGTCTTACCACAGTGCAATTTCATTTGCTTCTATGGGTGCTACATTAGCAGAAAATGTCCTAGGACATTGTCCATATTGTATTAAAGTTCAAGGACAAATTTACCACCACACTTCACATTTACACCCACAAGAAGGAGAGCAAAGGACATTTGCACAGTTATATGTCTTAGATACAATGGAAGCTGTTGAACATTGGATGACATGTCCAGAAAATAAACAGTGTTTGCGCATAGTCTTTGAACAGCTGGATAGAATTATGGCCAAAACCCCAAACAGTCAAGCATACAAACAATCAGCACAGGTTGAAAATACATCAATTGCCAATGCCAAGAGTAAATATGGATTTGAAAAGAGATCACAATACTGATCAAAGACGGTATAATTTACCAACAGTAAATGAGGTTGCCATGGTCTTTAAAAATGAGGATGGTGAACCACCTTTTCAGCGGGATATTAGAATATATCCACGCAATGAAGACCAACCTTTTATAAACATAAATATTTTAAGTTGTAATTTGGAACCAATGACATATTCCATTTTCTTTCCAAATGGTGAGCCAGGATGGGAACCAAAATTACAATTGAAAAGTTATCCCAATAGTAAAGTTTGTGTTCGAAACAATATTTCTATGCTGGAATATAAAGTGGCACAAACTGCTATTCAGGATCATTTTAATCCTATTTTATGTGGGTGCAAACTCACACAACAATGGATTATTGATTCCTATCTACAAGTCGACGCAAATAATCTACATTTTATCAAATTTCAACAAAACAAGCTTTGCATAGAACAATCTTGTAGATTGATGGATTATGTCGCTGAATTGGCTACCAACAGAGACATTCTAGCTGAAAAAGCAATCATTTTTCCATCCACTTTCTAAGGATCTCCTCGCAATATGCGAGAAAGATATAATGATACCATTGCTATTGTCACAAAATTTGGAAAACCAGATTTATTCGTTACATTCACATGTAATCCACAATGGCCAGGAAAATTTGAATCTTGGACAAAATACTTCTGACCGACCAGGTTTAGTGGCAAGAGTATTCAAAATAAAACTCAATTCATTAATACATGATATAACTAAAGCACAGTTATTTGGAAAATGTGTGGCTTTTGTTTATACCATTGAATTTAAAAAAAGAGGCCTGCCACATGCATACATATTTTTAATCCTGCAGGAAAAAGATAAATTGAATATAGCAGAGAGAGTGGATTCAGTAATTACTGCTGAATTGCCACATCCAGAAAAATATTAAGAAATGTACAAAAGAGTTCACAAAACAATTTCAAATGCTAATTGTGATGGATACTCTTTGTATAAAAGAAGATAAGGACAAACAGCTATTATAAGTGGCCAAAACGTTGATAATAGATATGTGGTTCCATATAATCCACATTTGCTGATGAAGTACAATGCACACATAAATGTGGAAGCTTGCACTTCTATAAAATCCATCAAATATGTGTATAAATATATATATACAAAGGATATGATGCAGCAACTGTTGTTGTGCAAGGTGCACAAAAAGAAAAGGAAAATCCAATTTTCATGATGAACTTTCATGTTATTTAGATGCTCGCTATGTCAGTGCTCCAGAAGCATTGTGGAATCTTCTGAAATTTGAGATGCATGATTGGTCACATGCTGAGTATCGATTAGCTGTACATTTGCCACAAAGTCAGTTTGTTCATTTTACTGCAGGCAATGAAAGAACTGCCTTAGCCCAAAGTGAACATTGAGAAACAACACTTACTGCTTGGTTTTCACTGAGGCCAGACAATTTTTATACATTGAGATTCCATATCACTATGTATTTGTAAATGGCCAATTGTGACAGCGAAAAAGAGATACTCATAAAATTATCCCACAAATTTATACCGTCAGCACAGGAGACATTGAATGTTTCATTTTAAGATGACTTCTTTTACATGTTCCCGGTGCACAAAGTTATGAACATTTACGCACAGTGAATGACATAGCTTATGATACATTCCTATTACCTGCAAGACATCAAAACTTCATAGCAGATGATACAGAATGGGAGAGGTGTCTGGAAGAAGCAGCACTATGTCAAAAGCCAAAGTAAATGAGAGAACAATTTACATTCATTTGCATATTTTGCAATGTACCTCGTGCATTTGCTTTGAGGGAAACATTTAAATTAAACATGTGTGAAGACTTCTTGAAACGTTACAAGGAGCCTATTACACTGTTAAAAGCATTAATGGAAATATTTATTGCTCATAGTTTAAAATGTGCAAGTTTTAATTTGCGTGATCCAGGACTTATAGATGACATCTACTTTGATGACTATGGCATGGAGCTTCAAAAACTAAAAACATAAGAAAAACGTGCAACTTTAAATACATTACAATTGCAAGCATTTAATGCCATCACAAATGCTACAGATGATGAAATGGTCAAATACTGTTATTTCTATCTAGATGACCCTAGTGGATCAAGAAAAACGTATCTGTACAATTGTTTAATGAGTTACATTCAAGCACAGGGTCAAATAGCAATGCCATTTGCAACAACTGGAATTGCCACACTTTTGTTAGAAGGTGGTAGAACTGGTCATAGTGGATTTAAACTGCCAATTCCCATTTTAGAAACATCAATGTCAGATATGCAACTGAATTCTTTACAAGCAAAAAAAAAGTAAATTAATTAGCATAGACGAGGCAACAATGATGTCATATCATGCCTTGCAATGTATTGATAGATTATTAAAAGAACTGATGGATAATAATTTGCCATTTGGTGGAAAGGTGATGTTGTTAGGAGGAGATTGTAGGCAAACATTACCTGTT
This sequence comes from Discoglossus pictus, assembly GCA_027410445.1. Lineage (NCBI taxonomy): Eukaryota > Metazoa > Chordata > Amphibia > Anura > Alytidae > Discoglossus > Discoglossus pictus. The sequence continues at coordinate 352,153,427 of CM050166.1, read as the reverse complement.
TTGCCACATGGAAATAGAACTGACATAATTGAAACATTTATCAAGACAAGTAAACTGTGGAAAATATTTACACACCTGAAATTAGAATTAAATATGAGGTCTGAAGGCCAAAAATGAATTCAATGGTTGGCTCATTCAAATTGGAGGAGGAAAACATCCACAAATAAATAATTTATAGGATGATACAATCAAAAAACTATCACATATTTGCAAGAAATCACTCATAACGGCAATCTTTCTAAACAGTCTCAATAATGACGATTGCTCAGACATTGCAAACAAAGTGATGTTAACATCCAAAATTATAGATGCCTTGAATCTAAATTAGATTTAGATTATTACAGAATTATTACAGTGCAGGTTCAGTTCTGGGTGACGATAAAGACAGTGAATCTAACTTTAGTATATAATTTATAAATTCTTTAACACCATCTGGAATGCCACCACATGTTTTGCAATTGAAAAAAGGGACAATTGTCATGCTATTGAGAAATATGAATAAAACAAAGGACTTTGTAATGGGATCAGATGAATTGTGCAGGATTTAAAAGATCATTTCATACATGCAGAAATTATGAATGGTACCCATAAAAGTTTTTATACCAAGAATTGATTTGGCTCCAAGTGGGAGTGGTTTGCCTTTTGTCCTTCAAAGGAGACAATTTCCAGTTATCATGGCATTTGCCATGACCATCAATAAATCCCAAGGACAAACTTTTAAGTCTGTGGGTATATTTTTACAGGAACCTGTTTTTGCACATGGACAACTCTATGTTGCTTTTTCAAGGTGCACAAATCCAGATGATATTAAAGTTTCAATTGAAGACAACCTAAGTCAGGGTGATCTATTACACGATTGATGCATTTTTACAAAAAACATTGTATACTGTGAGGTTTTGTATACATAGAGAACAGTGGTTTGATTTCGAGGACGAAATTTGATGTCCCTCGGGCTGTTTTTAGAGGATTAAAACTACGACAATAACAACAAAAACTGGAAAAAAAACAAAAACAAGAATAAACAGTGGTTATATCCCATAAACAAAATTAAAAGTCTTCTGGGCTTTTTTTAAAGGAAGCACTTGGACATGCAAAAACAAAAAGTGTTGGAATGTCTTGGAAGTGCCCTTTTGCCAGGATTGGCCCCACAAAACAGTTATGTTGTATATTATTTATTTTAATGTTAACTTCATGTTTGTAATGTTAAAATTATTTTTTCAAAGGTCAAAAAATACAGAGTATTGATTCAGGGAGTAATACGATAGCCAGTTAATGGGGTTTAGGAAGGAATTCATTTTTTTTCTTTTTTGATACAATTAGCTACATTTTAATGGGGTTTTGATTGTTTGCTTTCCTCTGGATTCTATACCTATGTGGTTTAACAGCACTTTAAGTAAAAGTTGCATGTTACAAACTATGATGTAATGGTTTAATATACTCATTGATATAAAATTGACCTAATGTTACCTTACTCATCCATACCTCAGATTTAAAAATGTTAGTATTGTTAATACAAATGGTTCACTAATGTTTCAAATATAAGTTGCATGTTGCAAAGCATTATGTAATCGTTTAAAACAATTTATTCGTACAAATTTCATCCATTGTTACATTATTCCTGCATACATGATGATTAAAAAGTTTAATACGGTTAAAAAATGATCGTTTACCAGTTGTTGAAATACAAGTTGACTGTTAAAAAAATAAAAAAAAGTTATTATAGTTGTTGTACTTCTTTCTACATAACAAAAAGGTTAAGAGTGTCAGAGACTCACATGTGGCAAACAGCATTCCCAGCTTTAACATTTTAATGACCGTCATTTTTTGATGGACAAGTCGCTAGTCATATATATAGTTGTGGTAGTTACGAATTGTCAGTCACACCATGTTAAAAATTATGGGCTTGCTCATGCGCAATGAGCGCCGAAGAAGCTCATTGCGGTCCTTGCAATGAGCGCCCAAGTCGCTCATTGTATGGCCCGTAATCCTTTTAAATTTTTTAATGATGGGTGCTGCAATGAACGCAGAAGGCACTCATCGTGAGGCCCGCAAGACTTTAAAAAACAATGGCAATGAGAACCAAAGGAGCTCATTGCCAGGCCCACGATGAGCGTGAGGCCCGCAAGACTTTTAAACAGGCTCGACAAGAGCGCAGAAGACGCTCATGGCAATACCCGCGAAGTCCGTAGGTCTTTGGCACTGATCACAAGGCATGCAAGACTTGAAAAATGATGTCTTTAATAGCCAACATTTTTGTCAAGCGAGTAACTCGGAAGCAGTCGGAAGACTGTCAAAAGATGACAATTAATTAAAAAAATAGCTTACAACCTCCCACACAGCACAGGGGGAGAGACAGGAAGCCAGCTGATGTCTCTTAAATGCCCTTACTCAGATGCGGTATTTAAAAATATGAATGCAGGCTCAGCATTATGAAAAAAATCAGAAACTGCTTTTATTGCTGTGGGAACTTCATAACAAGTCTAATAGATGTATATTTAAACTTGAACTTATAATATTCTGCAATAGTCTGTAAATCTTCTGGGTTTTATATAAATTGCTAATAGTCATTGACAATGTTTCATGTGCAAAACAACACAAGATATTTACATCCATTTCAGTAGTTGTACAGGACTAGGACAGCTATAATCCCTGCTACTCTGACACATATATATCTTCCAGATATCTTATTTCATATATATATTATTCTTCTCTGAGTCATTGATAGCTGGGTTACCTCACATTTCTCCTGTTAGAAGTATCACAGACTGCATTCAGACTGAATTTTCCTCAGCTACACACATTACTCACTAACTGCATCTCAACTAAATCTATTTGGCAGTTACAGCTTGACACAACATTCTAAATTATTTAACACTTATGAACCAAACATGCAACATACAGAATCCAATATCACAAGTCAATCACACATAGTGAAGCAACAAAACATACAGTAACCAACATACATAGGGTAATCAACTTAACATAAAAACATACAGTATTAAATAACAATAACAATTACTGAACCCAAAGGATGGTCAGAGGGATCATGACAGAGAGGTCTACTGATCTTGACATATAGGGCCCTATTAAATTCCAGGAATTACAGAGTGATTAAATTAGAAAAGGCTGCAATGACATGGCCAGAATCCAAATCTGTAAGCCATGCTTCGCACGTAGAATTTCCGGGCATGAAAGATCAAAGGCTTAGCTGGGCCGGAGTTCAGATTTTGACTGCCTGTAACCCACAAATTGTTTGCGGGTAGCTAAAAGAGGCCAATTTAATAACCATACGTTTTGTGGGCTCCTTTACGGGCTTCTGGAACTACAAATCGGAAAGTTTAATATGGCCCATAGTAAGTAGAAACTCTCAAGGTGCTTAGAATTGTATCTGAATAAAAAAAAAATCAATAATACAAGAGAATAACACTTGAGGAGTATAATTAGCAACTAGCATACAAAAAACAGTCAGTGAGGTTAAGCAGGATTATGTGTGGTTGAGAAATATATGCATACTTTGTTTATCTTTTATATGCCTAGTCTTTTCTGTACAGGTGACTTTCACTCAAGGCAATGGACTCAATAATCTAGATACAAATCAGTAATTTATGGCAATTATTTCTCATAAACAAAAGATTTGAATCTCTGTTTATGGGTGGATCAAAAATGCTAGCTGACAGCAAAATAAAGCATTTCAATGTTAGTTGACTGTAAGAATATGAAACTTTCAAAATAACATTCAAATGATAAAGTACTATACTGTATGTGTATTATAACTTAACATTTTTTTAATTATACCATTTCTAGAACCTTCTTTTTTGACACTAATTAAAAGTTAGTGTTTGTGATTTATCTATTCTATGGGTCAGAATTAACTAAGATTAAAAATGGCAGAAAGATTCCCTTTTCATAATGAAGGCATATTGAGGATAGCTTTACAGTGCATCTAAAAATATATATGCTTATCTTTAGGAGTTTACTATAAGTTCAAATTGTCATCCTTACTCTACCAATTTGTCACAAACCATGCTGTGTGTTATGGCCTATTTAGCATAGCAAAAAATGTATTTGTTGCAGATACTAAACAGTGAGTGGCACGAATTGTAGCCAAGCATTTTTGCCACATTTCATGGCAATTTGCATGTTTTCCTCAAACTATTAAATAGGAAATGTGTATTTATACGCAGATGATACTACTCTGGTGGCTGAAAATAATGAAAAATTAAAGAGCCTATTGATGCGGTTGAAATAAGAGAGTGCAAAAGCTGGTGTGCTGATCAACATTAAAAAGAAAAAGATCATGGAAAACAGCAGTTTCAGTTTCTGACAAATAGATGAGGCAGACATATATTTTATTTTCCGGGACTCCAAGCTCTCTTGAGATGGTAACTTCAGCCATGAAATGAAAAGATGTTGCTACAGGGTCGGAAAGCTATGGTAAGACTGGATAAGCTATTTTAAAGTAAAGATATATCACTATCACCAAAGGTCTGCATAGATAATACAACAGTATTCCATGTAGTAACATATGGTTGGGAGAGCTGGACCAAAAGAAGGCTGAGTGCTGTAGAGTTGACGCCTTTGAATTCTTCTTTGGACTGCAAGATGATTCAGTCAGCCCATACAACTTGAAATTAAGCCAAACTATTCCCTGGGAGGTATGATCATGAGTCTAAAGCCCACCATGAGTCTAAAGCCCAAATATTTGACCATATCATAAGACAGGATTTCCTATAGAAGACTCTGATGCTGGGAAAAAATGTAAGGCACAATATGAAGGGGATGGCAAAAGCGGAGATTATTAGATGAGGTCATTGAAAAAATGAACAAGAGTTTGATGGAGCTCAGAGGGGCAGTGGCTGACAGATGTGCCTGGCATACTGCGGTCCATAGAGTCCCAAAGAGTTGTACAGTCTGAACTAAACAACAACAATTATATACCGTATATACTCGAGTATAAGCCGACCCGAGTATAAGCCGAGGCACCTATTTTACCACAAAATACTGCGTAAAATGAGTGACTCGAGTATAAGCCGAGGGTGGGAAATGTGCTGCCCCCTGTGTCCCTCTTGTGCCCTCTGTGTCCCACTCTCTCTCCTGTGTCTCTTCACCCCTCTCCCTTCCCTGTGTCTTGTCCCCCCCTCCTCATTCTCAACCTCCCTCCTCAACCCCACTCCTCATCCTCAACCTCCCTCCTCATCCTCAACCTCCCTCCTCAACCCCCTCATCCTCAACCCCCTCCTCCTCAACCCCCTCCTCAACCCCATCCTCATCCTCAACCCCCCATCCTCAACCCCCTCCTCATCCTCAACCGCCTCCTTAACCTCCCTCCTCAACCTCAACCCCCCTCCTCATCCTCATCCTTCCTTCTCATCCTCAACCCCCTCCTCAACCTCCCTCCTCATCATCAACCTCCCTCCTCATCCTCAGCCCCCTCCTCAACCCCCTCCTCCTCAACCCTCTCCTCAACCCTGTCCTCAACCTCCCTCCTCAACCCTGCCATCCTCATCCTCAACCCCCCATCCTCAACCCCCTCCTCAATCCCCTCCTCAACTCTCCCTTCCCTGTGTCTCTTCCACCCTCCTCATTCACAACCTCCCTCCTCAATCCCACTCCTCATCCTCAACCTCCCTCCTCATCATACCTCCTCAACCCCCCATCCTCATCCTCAACCCCCCCATCCTCATCCTTAACCCCCAAATCCTCAACCCCCTCCTCAACCTCAACCCCCCTCCTCATCCTCAACCCCCTCCTCAACCTCCCTCCTCACCCTCAACCCCCCTCCTCATCCTCAACGCCCTCCTCAACCTCCCTCCTCATCATCAACCTCCCTCCTCATCCTCAGCCCCCCTTCTCATCCTCAACCCCCCTACTCATCCTCAACCCCCTCCTCATCCTCAACCCCCCTCCTAATCCTCAACCCCCTCCTTAACCTCCCTCCTCAACCTCAACCCCCCTCCTCATCCTCAACCTCCCTCCTCAACCTTCCTCCTCAACCCCCCTCCTTAACCCCCCTCCTCAACCTCAAACCCCCCATCCTCAACCCCCTCCTCAACCTCCCTCCTCAACCTCAACCCCCCCATCCTCAACCCCCTCCTCAACCTCCCTCCTCATCCTCAACCCCCTCCTCATTCTAAACCCCCCTCTTCATTCTAACCCCCCCCCCTCATTCTACCCCTCTGCCTTTCCCCTCACTTACCTGCATCTGAAGCTCCTGCTCCGGCCTCTGTCACATGCGCGCCACGTCATTAGCATATACAGGGTGCCGGCACCCAGTATATGCTAATGCAGTGACGTCACATGCGTGCCACGTCAAGACGCCGGAAGGAGCAGAGGTCGGAACAGGAGCTTCAGATGCAGGTAAGTGAGGGGAAAGGGAGGGCGGGGTATTTAGAGGGGTAGAATGCAGTTTCATTGGTGCTTCAGTGGAGTCCCTGCCAGCGTGTCTGCAGCATAGGGGGACTCCAAATTGACTTCAGAGCTATGCGCCACACTGGAGACAGAACGGGTGGGACTCCACTGAACCACCAATGAAACTGCAGGTAAGGAGGGACAGAGGGAGCATCCGGGGGAACAGAGGGAGCATCCAGGGGGACAGAGGGAGCATCCTGGGGGACAGAGGGAGCATCTGGGGGGCAGGGGGAGCTAAGGGCAATCAAAAGGGGTGGTATGAGATGCGAGGCGGGTATGAGATGCGAGGGGGAGGGGTATGAGACACGAGGGGGGGTATGAGACGCTGGGGGGAAGGTTATGAGACACAGGGGAGGGCGAGGGAGGTATGAGACACAGGGGAGGGCTAAGGGAGATGTATAAGGAACAGGGGAGGGTGAGCGGGTGTATGAGACACAGGGGAGGGAGAGGGGGAAGAGACACAGGGTAGGCACAGGGGGAAGAGACACAGGAGAGGGGGGATGAGACACAGGGGAGGAGAAGGTGGAAAAGACACAGGGGAGGGGGGAAGAGACACAGGGAAGGGGGAAAGAGATACAGGGGAGGGGAAGAGACACAGGGGAGGGGGAAGAGACACAGGGAAGGGGGAAGAGACATAGGGGAAGGGAGAGAGAGGAAAGAGACTTAGGGGAGGGAGAGGGGGGAGAAACAGGGGAGCTAGAGGGGGAGACACACAGGGGAGGGCGAGGGTGGTATGAGACACAGGGGAGGGCGAGGGGGGAAGAGACACAGGGGACGGTGATGGGTAAGGGACACAGGGGAGTGGGAGAAAGACACGGGAGGGGGGAAAGAGACACAGGGCAAGGGAGAGGAGGAAAGAGACACAGTAGAAGGGAGAGGAGGGAAAGCGAGACAGGGGAGGGAGAGGGGGAGACACACAGGGGAGGGAGAGGGGGGAAGCGACAAGTGGGAGAGAGACATAGCGGGGGAGACATAGGGGAATGAGGGGTGGGGGAGAAAAAAATATATATAGAACTCCATCATGCCGTCATTTTTGACGGGCAAGTCGCTAGTATTAATAATGTCAGTGATCTTGTAACTTCCAGTTTGCTTTAGTGAATCTGTGTTATCTTTGTGAAGACATACAAAGACTATAGCAACTGGATCTGGCTTCATATTTTTGCACTTTGCAACACCCAACCAAGATTTCTGACCAGACCTATTTTAGTCATTGAGACTAGCTCATATCAGCTGTTGAGCATCTGCATTTTCCTGCACAGTACTCAATATATGTAATTAAATAAAAACTAGATGCACCTGAACTGGATGCACAAGCCATGAAATGTCTGGATTTGTTGATCAGCAACAGTGTGTCTATTCTTAGATCCAATATCTGAAATGTATTTCATTGCTAGTTTACCGAAACATGTTATTATTGCAGAAGGTGTAAAATTGTTTTGACTTGTAATATTTTTAAATTCTTAGACATAATTTATTTTGACACACAAAACGTACAAAATGAAACAAACGCCATTTTACATTAATGTTTCTGAACAAAAACAATATATTTTGAAGAAAATTCAAGACATTCTTATTTTTGGCAATTTTCCTTCTAAGGGAAGCACATTTACTGTAAGGTTGCTGTTCCTGTAATACAGTTACTTATTTGACGAAGAGCCACATTAAATTCTCCTAAAGTGTAAAACCGTAGCTCATAATGTAGCCCGCAAGACTTATGGTTATTAAATTGGCCTTGCAAAGCAACCCGCCGCAGACTTACGCGATGTGAGAATTCCACTTGCGCCCCCGCAAATCCTTTGGTCTGTCAAGCCCGTAACTGTTACTTTTTCAATTATGCAATTAAATTGCAATGTATTCAATGGCATTCAAGCCCGTAACCCACAAATGGAGCCAAGAAGCCAATGAGTGTTAGAGAGGACCTGCAAGGGGGTAAAGTCCAATCAATAGCACTTTAAATGCACATATACACACACTACTGTACTCTTATTAAATATTAGAAATCTTAGAATTAATTAAAATTAATAGCACAACATCGGCCCCATGTTTAATTTCCGTGTTATATCAATCCCGACAATCAATGTGTTAATACATATATAGAACTTGCATGTGATAGAATATCATATTTACGGCTTTATCAATATTGCATTATATCTGGAATGTGGGTCCGATCATAACTCCTAATTGAACCTGGTAAATCCAACCTCCATTTTTCTGTGTTGCAATGATGACAATCTCTGTTTCCATTGGCTCCATCTAAACCCATAACTACGTGTTTGACTAATTGATCACGATCACGGACGCGCATCCAATGTTCAACAAATGGTCTACGGGTTTGCGTCTCAAGCCCATAACGGGGCTTTAATGTGCCTCTAAATCGGCCAGACAGGGGTTCAATTCTATCAATGTATGATAGTGTGAGCCTTTTAGCACAGGTAAATATGTTATCATTTCTTGGCATCATATTTGGGGAAATATGTCACTGGTACGCATTTAGACATAACACTATGGGCTCAATCTTTTCAGGCCAGGGGATGCATTAAATAAACATTTAGGGTTTGAAAGACCTATATTTAATTAGGTAAATGCTGCTTAAAGTGACTGCAATGCTGTAACACTCTACATTATCTTGCAGTCTTCAGTATGATAAACAACATTGAATTAATATTTGGTTTTAATGAAATCTTCCTTGTAAATTTGCATTTTTCTCCCCTCTCAATGTTGCATATCTTGGGATGTAATGTCACACAATTCTTGGTGGATCTTTTTTTGCAATTTACCCTATAATCAATCTATATTTCTATATAATTTAGTATTGGTAATACGGATAAAGAGGCAGTATATTCACAAATCATTAGGTCCATGATTACTCAGATAGTGTTGACCATGTTGATAACATGCCCATTTAGGCTAGGCTAATAGGCCTCTGCATGGCTACCTTTTCATGGTGAAGAGGCTTGTGTACTTCAATGAGCGATATAAGCGATATCATGTAGCTAGGAGCAATAGCATGTAGGGTCACCCAAGATGGACAGATCATAGCAGAGAGATCAGGCAAATTGTGGTCCACTGGAGAAGGAACTGGCAACCCACTCCATTATCTTTGCCAAGATAACCTTATGGATAAGCACAACCAGAGACATAATCATATATCATTGGAAGATGAGCCCATCCAGTCAGAAAGTGCCTACCACATTATTGGGGAAGAGCAGATGGCGAGTAAGAGTAGCTGTAAATTTAATTAAGTGGTTTGGCCTAAGCTGACAGGACACACAGCTGTGGAAGTGTCTTGAAGAGGAAAGTCTGCTGTTTTAAACAACAATTCAGCATAGGAAACTGGAATGTTAGAACTATGAACCAAGGCAAACTATACATGGTCAAACATGAAATGACAAGTTTAATCATTGATATCCTAGGAATTAGTGAACTCATACGGACTGAAATGGGATGTTTCATATCAGACAATAGATCAATCTTCTATTGTGGTCAAGAAATCCGCAGAAGAAATGGAATACCCCTGATCATCAAATAAAGGCCTATGCAGTGCTTAATTACAATCCAATAAATGACAGAATGATTTCATTTCAAATTCAAGGCAAGCTATTTAACAATGAAGTGATCCAAGTTTATTCTCCAACTATGGGTGCTGAAGGGGCTGAAGTTGCCCAATTCTACCAATATATTAAACACCTCCTAGATATACCACCAAGAATAGATGTTACACTCATCATAGAAGATTGGAATGCTAAAGTAGAAAACCAAATGATACCTTGAATAAAGGGCAAGTTTGTCATTAGATTACAAAATTAAGCAGGTCAGAGACAAGTAAAATTCTATCACGATACTTCTCTAGTCATAGTAAAGACCTCCTTACAGCCTCAGAGATAACTTTACATATGGATATCACTAGATGGAAAATAAATAAATCATATTGACTATATACTTTGTAGCCAAAGATGGAGGAGCTCTATACAGTTGGCAAAAACAAAACCTGGAGCTGACTGCGGATCAGATCATGCACTTTTTATTGCAAAGTTTAGAATTAAACTGAGGAAAAAAGGGAAAACCATTAGAACACGCAGATATGAAATAATTAATATCCTGTGTGAATATGTGTTGGAGGTAAATAATACAATTAAGAGACTAGACATGGTAGATAACATGTCTGAAGATCTATGCACAAAAGTTTTCTGACATTGTCTAGTAATCAGCAACAAAGAATATATCCAAAAGAAAGTAAACAAAAAAGGCTGGCGGTCTGATGATGCTTTGAAAGTACCCCAGGAAAGAAGGAAAGTAAAATGTAGTGGTGATAGGAAAATATTTGTCTAACCGAAAGCAGAATTCCAAGGAGAGATGAGAAGACATTCTATAATGGGAGATGTAAAGAGATAGAAGAATTGGAAAGTCCAGATATCTCTTCAAGAAATTTGGAGATATCAAACAAAACATTCCTGCCTTTCATGCCAAAGTGGGTATGATAAAATACAAAAATGGTAGGGACTTAATAGCACTGAAAACCTCAATAGTTTGTCAAATGAGATTGAACCAGAGATCTTGGGGAGAGTGGTGGGCCCTAGGAAGCCTTGCTGATAACAAGGCTGCAGGAGTTTTTGAAATGCCAGGTGAACTGTTCACCAGCTTCTATGATTATTTGCCTCCCATGCCTATGTGCTTCTCTGCTCCCTGTGAATCTTATGGCCAGGGCAGGGAAACCCAAATGGCATCATGTGTATGTGACAGCATCCAGAATTCCCTGCCCTTGCCTAAGGTGCCCAGGAGGGTTCAGGAGGGGCATGGGTGGCGTAGCATGGGGGGCATTAAAAATAATATGTTAGAAAACAGCCCTGTGCTCCCCCCAGAGAAGGGCCCCAGTACATTGCACTGGGTGCACCAGTAGTACAACTATACATATGTGTGAACTGGACTATAAAGAATACTGAGTGCCGTAGAATAGAGGGCTTTGAAATGTGCTGGAGAAAACTTAGAGTCCCCTGGACTGCAAGTAGTTCCAATCAAGCAATACTAGATAAACTCAAGTCATACTGTTCACTTTGAAGGTATGATCATGAGGCTAAAGCTCAAATCTTATGACCATATTATAAGAAGATATGATTCCTTAGAGAAGATTCGGATGCTGGGATAGATTGAAGACCCACAAAGAAGTAGACAGCAGAGGATGAGATGGATAGATGTGTGCAAGGAAGCAAGGAGCATGAGCTTGATTGACCTCAGAGGGACAGATGTGCATGTCATGGAAAGTCAGACATGAATGAATGACTAAGCAAAAAAAAAAAAAAAAAAGTAAACATATGATGAATATAATGACACTGCGATAATGATAGAATGATTAAAGACTGAGGGAAGGTCAAAAATGTTACCTGCCCATTAAGCCAAATAAAGGTTATTTTAACCTATCTTGAAGTAGTACTGGAACTGACTGCATGAAGTGGCGCACTGCTGTTCCTTTCCTGTCCTTATTACAATAGCGTTAATACTTTTTGAGAGCAAGGGCACCAGTGATGTGTTCAGATGATAATCAATGCAGGTCATTACTTTTGATAACCAAGATGATTAGAGTAGAAAGCTTTATATAAGACATAGTTGACTCCAGTTCATTCCTGAGATGCTCTAGATGCTAATATGACCTTTTCCAGAGTTCTTTTTTAGTCAGAACACTAAATAATTATAAAATTGTTTATATAATAGGGAATTTATCTGAAGTGATGGCATGATAAAGGTTTGACAGGTTTAAATATAATGTATCCACATCGTTTTCCTTAATATAGGCAGATATCTGCCTTGTTTTTTACTTGATATTCTTTCTTTACTATAGCAAAAAATGTATCTCAGCTCTCATTTCCAGGACACCCCCCAGATACAAATAATATATGTCAGATCTTGCATTTAGATGATTTTTCAAGACATCCAAAATGATCAAATGTTTGCTATATGTTCATAGTTTGACTAAAATTGAACAGATAAAATAAAGATGACGCAAAAGCACACAGCTGGTAAATAGATAAATTTCTTCTTAGAGATTACAAACTAGATGGGTACTCGAAAATTGGCAGTTGCATTATTATATTACTTACTATTTATTTAGCTTTCCTTCTGCAGTCATTGCATTCACAATATATTTAAGGGCACGGGAGGGAGCTACTCTAAGAGTTGGGCCCGAAATATTCATATTGCTATACATTTCATATCCTACCATTGACCCATGTCTTAATTTAATGACCAACAAAGATAATGTTATGAAGCTAAGGTAGATGCATTATATAGAATGTAGAGTTTGTTTTTACTTTTTAAAGAGTGCCAGACATTTTATGCAAGATTAAAAAAAAAAAAAAAAGACTGTCATTTTATGTATTTTGCCCAATATAGCTGGAGAACAGGGGGAGATTGCTTCAGCTAGGGCCAGTTTACATATGCGTCTGTGAGAGGGAGGAAGAACACTTAAAATATAGCCAGCATGGGAAGTTGGAAAAAACAACAAAAGCAAAAAAAAATCTTCTAGTTTGTGAGAGGGACTTTTTTCCCTTATTGCTACTGAGTTAAGCTAAACAGTTATTGTAGTTTAAAATCTCTGTATAGCTATTGGATTATTAAAGAAGCTGTGGGATATATAACCACTGGACCTCCTCATAAAGGGTTGAGTATATTGTTTAATGCATTTACCCTGTTTCGGTGGATCATTGAATATATATTTACCATTACTTCATTAGTATCTATTTATCTACTGAGTTCTTTTAAACCATCATTGGATTGATGTGATTTATAAAGTGAAGGTTCCCTTAGAATGAGCACAATATGGACTCTATGGCCTCCATTTAATTGCAAGCCCGTAGTTGCCGTCATACAGGCAGTAAGTCTGCAGCAACAGTTACAGAGCGATTCAACTTAACAAGCCTGTAACTACACGGCCAAAAGCCAAAACCGTAAAACCATGAACCTGTAAGAAGCAGGCCTTGATCATGATCACTTAAGCAAGCTCGTAACTACAGATTAATAAACAGCCCATAGTAAATGAGACCGCCATCATGACTTAAAACATGGAAGTTAAACATGAATCAATTTGTGTTTAGAAGTCCAATATGCGATTCGACTCGCAATCCGGCAATGTATAAAATTAAAAAAATTCTTAACAATACTGTTCTAGTCAATGTGGGTGGCCTGATATGTATTAACTCCTTGATTGCCGACATTGATATAACACTGAAATAAAATGTAAAATAATTCATTTTTTTTTGCAGATTTGCGATCTTGAGACTGCTGTGCAATTAATTATAATATCTTGCATCACTTTCCCCCTCTTTTAAAGTGCAGTATTAATTTTGTATTTGCTTTGACATTGCTACAAACAGGTGTTTAACCCCCTACATCTGCCATTTACAGGTTTGAAGGCAATTGTGGGCTTGAGCAATTGTAACAATTAAATAGTGATCTGTGATTGTAACATTTACGGGTTTGAAAGATCAAAGGCTGAGATGGATCGGAGTTATGATTTTGACAACCGCAGGGATTTTGAGCTTCTAACCTACAAACTGATTGTGAGTAGCTAAAAGACGCCAATTGAATAGCAAATTATTTTACAGGCTCTTGTAACTACAATTTGCCCAGTTGAATGGAGGCCAATGTAAATCATTGGAGAACACATTTTTCTTTCTTTTTTCTGAATAATTATTTTAGCTACATAGTGCATTTAAAGGCGGAACAATACATTGCAATATCTCAATATATCTCTGAATGTCATTGCATAATTTTTGCCAGTCCCCCAGAATTTCTCATTAGACTATCAAGCATGGGCTGTTATCAGTGCAATAATTACAAAAAAAGCTAATTACCTCATATGGTCTATCTGCATTGTTTTCAGTCCAAAGTCATATGAGAAGAATGAGCATGTGCAGACGACAAGAAGCAGTAGGTCAGTTGTGCTGATGGTTCAATGATACAACCGGGTGAGGCCGGAAGATGAATGTGACTGAGAGGGACGAGTCACGTTGGCCTCAACCCCCTGTATCCTTGAGATGTTGAATTAGGGCATGTTTTATAACTCTCTCCTTTAAAAATATAATTTTTCTCTTCTAACAACAATTTTCAAATAATTCATTTTCATAAAAATAGCTTGTAGAAAAAAACAGGTAAAAAATAATCACTTTTAAAATGTTTTGAAAATAGAGGGCGTAAGTAAAGTAGAACTAAACAATATAACATACAATATATGAAAAATATCCACATAGTAAATATAACTATGAATTTCTATGAAGCTCTTCTAGCAAACTGCATTTTTTTGTACTATGGCATTATCATTTGTATCTTATATTAATGTATCCATGGTCCATGTTACAAATATGCCTCTATAAAATTCAATTTACTTAACCATAATTAGAGCAAGACAGAATATTCTATTCAGTTGAGTTTAGAACACATAAAATAAATACAATGGAAAAAATAAGAAATTATCATGACCTAATCCTAATTCATCTCAGTTTAAATACATTTTAATTGCTGTACATGAGAATAATTAGAAATGTTGAAGATGATCATTAGAGGCTTAAGTAAATTTATATTAAAATGTGTTCCAGAAGAATAACTGCAATTTTAATATAATCACAATTAACTCCCTTGTGATTTGTGCTAACATTATATTACTTATTGTTGGTGATTTTTTTTGTATTATAGTTTACAGTTTTATAACAACATGGCTTGTAAAGATCATACAACAGAACCTATATTAAAATACGTTTTAAGTATAATAGTCAATTCACAATTTTATGTGAATACATTATATTAATATAAAACATTTTAATAGAATATTTAAAGTTTGATAGGATTGCAAAATAATAATATATGTTTAAAGAATCTCAAAACACCTCACGAGTAAACAATTTAGTAGTAGAGATCTGTAATAAATATTTCTCACTTATGGAATGGATCGACCCGTTTTTACTTGTATCACTGGTATTATTTGTATATATTTATTCTTAATGTCTAAGGCTCCAGAATATTTTTTAACACTGTCCAAAGGGGAACAAAAGAAATGAAAACCAAAACATATGCAAATACCAATAAAGGAGGGAGAGAGGGACCTGAGATTGTGACATTTTACAGTCTTAGAGGTGAGTCCTGGAAGAAACACAGCAGTCTGGTGGACTGTGGTCTTAATGGTGGCATATTAGGTGTATGACCATATTGTAGATATTAAGGGGGTAAGTGCTATACTTCTTTGATGAGATGAGTTTTCAGAGTGCTTTCAAAATTGTGAAAGCTACTAAAACTGCATGAAATGTACTGCAAGTAAGAGTGTTTTTGAAACAGTGTCTCTATGAACCATTTGAATATGCGACTATCAATGGATAGATGTTTTTATTTTGTTGGGGTTGCTCTATGTGAGAGTCCTCAAAGAAAGGATGCGACGTGGGTTAATGTGAGTAATGATTTCACTGTGAGAAGTTGAGGTGGGTATTGCAGTGTGCTGTGTAGGCTATGAAAGTGGTTATTGTATAGGGAGGGTTTATATTGTTCATGAGTATATTGTGCAGGTTGCAGATGTAAGCAGAGGTTCCATGCTAGAGTACTTGCACTGAAACCTGGAGGTATTGAGTCAAAGTTCTGTGGAGAGAAGGTAGATATATGAAAACCTCTTTCATGTAGTTATGGGAAAATCTGGAATCGGTTATTTAGTGATAGGTATGCCAATTTCTTCATGTGGGACATTGTGAAGTCAGCGTTGAATTTGAGTCTAGTTATTGCTGAGTATGTTGATTTTTCTGTTGTTATAAATTGAATGGCTCGTCTATCCAGCGATGGCCCTGTGTACTTGAGCCTACCAAAGCAGGTATGACATCTCTTGCAGTTATGGAATCTTCATAGGGATGTGGCCATGTAGAGGTGATACTTTCTATGCTGTGAATCACCTACAAGTGAGTTTAGAATACTTACACGAAAAGCTGGGGTGAATGGGAAGATGGTCTGGTCAGAAAGAATGATTGTCTATTCTATTGTTTCAGGAATATTGACCATATGTGGAGGTCAGTTAAGGATTGGTCGCTTATGACAAATTATTGTAATTGGTTTGAATGGCATGACAAATGATTGAGGAGATTGCTAGTGAAAGCTCTTCCTTGAGATAGCATGCAAGTGGCATATTTCAAATGAACTAATAAGGATAGGAGTTGCTTTGCAGAACATCTTTTGGAAAACTGGAATGCAATCAGTGTGTCATTCAATTATGGATATAGGGATGGATCAATCGGAAGCTGCTGGAAAGAATCCTTTAAGGCATATCTAAGTTTCCTTGTTTTTACCTTTTTCTAAATTAACATATGCTACTTATAGCAGAAACACACATTACATTGAGTCATTCTATGCACACACAAACGTATTTTATTTAAAAATAAAACGTGTTTTCCACATTCACAGAGCTGCTTACAGGCACAGTGAACCTTCAAGCCAACAGCAGCTCAATATCAGCAGCAGATCTTGAACAATGTCTGGCTCCTCCTGTTTCTTTCTGCAGAGGACTACACATTCCATAATTCCTTCCTGTACAAGCTGTTGTCACAGATTGCTACAATGTATTAAGATGTATTAGCTGCCTGTGGTCAAAATATATTATGAATTTTATAATCTGATAATAATCTAATCTGAGAAGGGATATCTAGGGGTGTTAACTCACAAAAGCAGCTGCTTGCAAACCTAAGAGAATTAGCAAATATCAGGGTGAGTTTACCAAGGTTTACATTGGTATTTATTCATGCAAACATTTTTTTTCATAATTATTGATTCTCCTCATAATCCATGAAATGTAAATATGTCTTCAATGTCAGACTTTGAAAACCAACTTCTAGGATATACAGAAAGCAAGTTATGTAATATATAGTGTAATCTACAGTATTCTAGCATATTGTAGTGAGAATTCGTCAGAGGGTATAAGTGAATTTATCCTGGGTGTGGATGTGTCGTAAGGGGAAGATAGATCGATAACAAGTGTTTTCTTGAGGGTGTACTTACGAGTGGTGATTTTTAAAGGGTTGACTCTCCAATGGGAAAAGATGGTGTACTAAATGGTCCTATGATTTCTATAGAAAGTCTGTCCATGACCCAGACTTCTTTATAGCAAATAAGAGATTCTTGCTAGCGAAGGAGACCTGAGACAATCTTTTGACTCCAGTGGGAAACCCCAAAGTTAAACCTGAAATGTGATAGGAAGTGAATAGGGGTGATTCCTAAGGTAGTAAGAAAGGAGTGGAAAGTTAACCGCCGCTAGTAATTTTGGGTCCATTAACTGGAGGAATATGTTTTTTGCAAGGACATTGTGACACAAGGCACAGTTGTGAAGATTTCGCCAGCCGCTGAAAGTACATGCTTTTGTATTGAAATTGTTACAGATAGGTGTTGCATACACAACAATGAAATTAGAGGTGCTCAATCTGAGAATGGACAATACCTGAAGTAGGTTTGTCCTATAGATAGGTGTAGCACCTGATGGCCCAGTTTATCTTTCTAGACACATGTATATTGTAAATGAGTGTATAAAGGTAGTGATGATTGTAAGGAAGTGCCTTGGCCAGACATTTTTAGCATGGATGGGTAAGTGGCAGAGGTGACATAATACCATTTTGAGGCAGGAAACGTGCTTTCAGAATAGTCCTTGCTCTTGGGAGTCCAATTCAAAATGTAGTTAAATTGAGCTGTGGAGGCAGTAGCTTTGGCAGTGAATAATCAATGATAGTCGTAGTAATAATAATCACCATACTTATCAGCGAGGTGTATTATTAACTAGAGCTAGTCATCAAGTTCTTGTCTTCTATGTGGGAAGGTAGAACATAAAATGTCTCCAAAGACACTAAATCCTAGAACAAACTCATTGACTGTCAGGTTTTGGTTTAATCTAGGGTGTTTGGCACTTTCCCTTGAAAAACTGACTTATTTTCTTTGGCTTTGTGTGATGGGAACAAAAATGAACCAGGTTCATGTCTTTTCCATTTACCATATCCCTTCTGATATGAGTAGGAATTAAATCGGATGGCATGATGGTAGGTGAATGGTGCAAGGCACACCTGAAGTTGTTGGAGCTCTGTGTGGTGTTGTTATTATTTTATTATTATTTTATTATTATCTTTTATTTGTATCGCGCCAACATATTCCGCAGCGCTGTACAGGGCATAAGAACAGGGTAAATACAAGTTTAACAAATTCAAAAGTTGAAAGGCCCTGTTTTGAGCTTAGAATCTTAGCAGAAAGTGCTTTATCCCAAAGCACCCTACAAGACTGGAAACTCGCTACTTACAATCTAAAGGGAATTACAGGGCAAAGAACTGGGGAAGAGTAACAAATATGGAATAGCAAAGGTCAGGAAGCAAGTGAAAGATAGAAAGAGTTTTATTTTAGAGGGAGAGGGGAGGGATCAGAGGTTTAAAGACTAGTATGTTGGCTGACCCCTAGTGTTGAGATAGTATATCTGCAAGTAGGAAGTCAGGTGTTTTCCATGGTTCTATAAATGTAATCTAATTTAGGGTGGGTGGGGGAGGGCAATATTCTGAGAACCTCACAGATGTAGCAGGCCTTGAAGCAGAGTGAATGTGCACTGAAAGATATAGAGAATGGATTGGTGGACATACAGTACAGGAAGATAGCAAAGTTAGAGAGGAATGGGAGAGAGACTTTAGAGTGAAGGTATGTGAAGAGGGGGAGGAGATTTGAGGTAATTATGCCAGCCATAAATGGGGAAAGGATGGGGAAGGTGGGGACAGCAAATCAGGTTATAAGAAACAGTTAGAAATGGAATACAAAAAGTTAGAAATATTTCTATCTGCCAATATATAATAACATGCATAGAGTAGTGATATTAATAAACATATTGGCTCCAGGGATGGCGCAGTTTCCATAGTCTCCTCCATACCTGCTGAGGTGTTGTGAATGCAGCTCTGATAGGATCCCGAGGCTTGGGGATTCTCTAGTCGAATCATGTGATATTCAAGGGAATTGAGGTTGCAATTTCAGTTAGTATTCTTTGAATTTGCATCAATTGTTCACGTGTGGCATTGGTTTGATTGCTGCTGTTGTGGGTTTTGTCTGCTGAGGAGGAGGTGGTATAACGCTTACCTACTGGTTGCCGGAATGGGATCCCTCTGTCATTAAGCTCTTGAATGATACAAGATACTAGCCACAGCCATATGAGGAGTTGCTGCCTGCCACTGAAAGAGGTCACAGAGGAGAGGATGCTACCTCAGAAGGGAGGCTTACTGCATCCAATAATGCCTGATTGACCATTCTTATAGTAGAGATATGCATATAGCTCAGGATTATTGACTGGGTGCTTCTATGCAAAGCATTAGTTTGAATGTTTAGCCAGTAGACTTATTGTGTCTTAGTTGAAGAGCGACTATGGTTCAAAAGGGAACAATTTAGAGACTGGCGAGGAAGTCATGAGGGACATCCAATATGGCTTGGATGACCAATGCATTAGGATTATGAGCTTAAGTCCTAAATGTGGCGCAATTGGCCAAGTTATGAAAATATTGTATACAGTCATAGGTTTGGTGTGGTTAGAGAGATTGATGTTAAAGGTTGGGGGTGAAAAAATCTAGATGAATAAGTCAGTGACTAATAGTGCCTAGGTAGGACGTGCACAGCTGGTGGGCAGAATGGACTTTGGGCATAATTCAATGTCTTTATATGAAAAGTGGGTGCCAAACTGGAAATTACGTGTGCAGGAAAAGGTGGGCTGAAAAAGCTGGAGAGAAGACAGGAGGCATAGCGAAGATGGAAACCACCCAGGAAATGTCAAAGACAAGGCCCATGCAAAATGAGAGGAGAATGGGACATAAAACATAGGCAGGAAAGCAGGCCAAGGGAGACCAGTGGCAGCAGGACCAGGCAAACATGAGAAGTCCCTGGCAGGAGAAAGTAACCTAGGTCCTCAAAAAAAGGAGGGACTCAAGGACTAACAAGCTCAGAATTGCCAGCACAGCCACAAGGGGTTGGTGGAGGAGAGAAGCACCAGCATGGAAAACAGAAGGCTAGACAGGCCGCAGCAGTCAGAGAGCAGGTGGAGGTAGGGAAGCAGACAATCAGGGGCCCAGAAGAAGCCACTGCAAATAACAACCAAGAGAGAAATGCATGCAGCAGAGGGAAACAGGATGCTGGAGGGAGACCCAGAGGATGCTGGAGGGAGGCCAAGACCACCCACAGGAGTCACAAAGCACGGAGCTCCAGACCTTGGCATGGGAGCCTAGAAGCGGACGGCAGCTTGAGAAGGGGAACATGGCAAGCTGGTGGGCAGGAGAAGCAGACAACTGACAACCTGCAACAACTTAGAAGTAAGCATAGGTGCACAGAATGTGAGGTCCGAAGGAGTTATGTAGTGTGAGCATGCTCTTCCCACAACTCCAGGGGGAACAGGTGTATACAGAGAGAGAGTTGTGTATAGAGCTGTGTACCAAGAGAGAGATTGGGATTCTTCCAGAGACTGTCATTTTATTACATGAACATGCATGAACACCAATTGCTGAAAATCATACAGTCAGTGTTGATTTACCATTTATGTGGCAGCATTAGCACATGGTATTTTAGCTAAGAAAGATGTATTTGTATTTGATGTTAGTGAGAATAATTTTTGTATTTGAATTTCATTTTCTACAATTATATTTTGTCTGTTGTATAACTTGACCTCTTGACTTGTAATCTTGACAATTTTCCATCTGTCACTCGTTTTGACTTCTATCTACATAACATTATTATTTTATTTCTCCTGCCTATTCTTGGAGCAGACTACAGATTTTTCTGTAGGGATGGATTTACTGTGGCCTCATCAGGTGATAAATTCCTATCTCACTCCAGCTTACTTACTTCCAGTTAGAAAACAAAATATGTCATTAAGTGATGGATCTGTGTCTCCCTAATAGTATGCATTCAGAAACTATTGTTGAAAGCTATCTTTTTAAGCAAGACCCCTTTGAAAAGGAACATTGTCTTTGTATCTTAACCAGTGATATTAAGATACATTAACTAAAAAAAAAAGAATTATTTTCAACAACTAATGACTAGCAGCCTTATTAAATTGTGGTTCAGTAAATTTAAAAGGGCTCTATTTAAGCACACAGCATATTTTTTACAGAAGTTTTTAGTTAGTGAAGGCCTTGCTTTTGGATAGAAGTTCCCTAACTAAAAACTTCTGTAAAAGAAATATGATGTGTGCTTAATTAGAGCCCTTTTAAATTTACCGAATCGCAATTTAATAAGGCTGTAAAAACCTATTGAAATAGAGTATTGTCAGTAACCAATGCAGAGGAGAACAAGGAGCATGGCTATTAAGAAAGAGGACTGGTTCAGTGTATGTATAAAAGTATAGTGAGGATTTGCCTACTGTTTGCTATGGTAAAGTTGAGCTTGTGCCAAATGGTAGGAAGCAACTAAATTAATTAAGAAGAGCTAGGTAGACAGTGTGGATGAGTGGAACGTTTTTTTAGGAGCAGAGAGTGGGTAAAATATCTAGACTGTCCTTGCATGACATATATATACTTATTTCTGGAGGATTTCTGCTGATCTAACTGACTTGCAGGACTGCAAAAAAGTAAAAAGGTTCCTATTATTGCATTAAACAGTTTCAGGAGATATGCTTAAAAATAAGAGTAATTGAAGTACTATTTATTTTGTATCTCTCAGTCTGTTCATAATAAGACAAACTATATGCTCCATCAGAGACACAATGGGAAATGGTTCATTCTCTATTATATTAACTCATTCCATTCATACCATCTTAAAACAGCAGAGGATGAATAGTTTCCCCTCACATTCCCAATCCACTTAATCACTGAAGATTTAGGATTTGGGAGAATTTGCTTGAGGCACTCGTGGAACTTTCCGAAAACCTCTAGGGTGATCCCTAGGGTGGTTTTATCATTGTATCAGCAGTTTCACCTTTATCTGAAGAATCCTAAATGTTATGTTACCCAGTACTCACTCTATGATTTTAATGTCAGTAATAAAATGTTTCTCGTGCTAAAAGCCAGGGTCACCTTGGATTAGTAATAGAGAAAAAAATCCTAATAGATTTACAGGAATGTATAGTGCTATTCCACTACATATGTTGTTGCAGTCGTGTACGACTCTCTGTGACCATATGGACCACAACACACCAAAAACATCTTTATGTCCATGACCATGCTGATCCACTTGGCTTTCATGGCAGAGATACTGGAGTGGGTTGCCAGTTCCTTCTCCAGTGGGCAACAGTATACAGCTACTGGTATTCAAAATTCAATTCAAACTGACCAGGCCAAACCCTGCATGTCTACAGCCATGAAAGCACTGAATTCTTTGACTCCATTGTCAAATTGCCTTATGTGGTTGCATTTGAAAACTGCTTTTTTAGTCTCTGAACAGAGGGTTTCCCCCATCCCCACCCAATATCAAATTTGTCTCAGACTACATATGTACTCTGAGAAAAAGTTTATATTGGGTGAGGATGGGGGAAACCCTCTGTTCAAACACTAAAAATCCCTCTGTTCAAACAATAAAAATGCAATGTTCGAATGCAACTGATTGAAGCATTTTGAGAGAGAGTCAAAGGATTCAGAGCTTTCACAGCTGCGACCTGGGTTCAATTCCAGGCAGGGAACCAAAGACAGTTGTAGAAATGACTAAAGTATATCTAGTGCATATTCCAGAATGAGATATTATACCCACCTGGTGCTGACTGTCGCTATGTTACCAGCTGCACATAACATTGTATTGTTTTATGTAAACTGTGACATCATAAAGCACCTATAAAGGCCGGATCAGTCTTTAAGAGACACCAATTACTAATCAGCATCAGTCTTAGGAAGAACAGAAGCAGACTTGCAGCTTCATAAACTATAGCACATCACTATGTAAATGTTCTAGTCCGTGTGGATGGCCTGGTATGTATTAACTCCTTCATTCCAAAGACTGATATAACACAGAAATTAAACGTGAAAAAAAAAATTTTGATTCGAGATTTGCAAGCTTGAAACTGTTGTGCAATTAATTATAATGTTTTTCATCGCTTTCCCCATCTTTTAAAATGCAGTATTTATTATTTATTTGCATTTACAGTGCTACAAACAGGTGTTCAACCTCCTTGCGAGTCCTATCTGGTACTCGTAAGATTTTCTTCTACATTTATGGCTGTTAAAGCAATTGTGGGCTTGAGCAATTGTAGCAATTGATTAGCGATTTGCGATTGTAACCTTTACAGGCTTGAAAGATCAAAGGCTTAGCTGGATCTGAGTTACAATTTTGACAACCATGGATTTTCAGCCTGTAACCTGCAGATTGTTTGCTGGTAGCTAAAAGATGCCAATTGATTAGCAAATGAGTTTACAGACTACAATACGTGCTCCAGTAACCAACAATAGCTCAGTTGAAGGCCAGAGGAGTATTTTTTTTAAAGACCTGGTGGAACTTTTTCATAATTGCCCTGAGAGACTTGCATATGTAAAATGGTCTTTGATGGAATAGTTATGCTTAAGTGGTTCACAAATGAAAGAAATGCAAGATTAGGAGCTCAAAAGCTGAAGGAAGGAGATTTAGAGATAAAGTACTCTTTTATAGAAAGGGTAGTAAATAGGCCAATATAGGGAGTGCACATCATTACTGTTCAAGAGGTCATTAGCTAGAGCAAGTGGTCCAAGCTATATATCACTAATATAGTTGTCGTACTGCGAGTTGTCGTCCCGTTGCGGGCCTCGCAAAGCGAGGGACGCAGTTGCAGGGGTGGAGGCCCGCGGGACTTAGCTGCAATGAGCGTCAAAGGCGATCATTGCAGGGCTGCAGATGAGTGCCGCAGTTGCTCATCGCAAGGCCTGTGGGACTTAGCTGTAATGAAGCCACAGGCACACATAGCGGGGCCCCTAGTATGCAGCACTCTCTCTCTCTCCTCCCCACTGAAATGAGCGGCAAAGGCGAGAGACACAGGGGAGAGAGAGGCGGGGGCGGAGAGACACAGGGGAAGGAGGGGTAGAAGACACAGGGGAGGGAGGAGAAAGGACAACAAACACAGGAGGGGGGAGAAAAGGGGGAAGAGACACAGAGGAGGGAGAGGGGGAAGAGATACAGGGGAGGTATTGGGGGAATAGACACAGGGGAGGTAGAGGGGGGAAGAGACATGGGGAGGGAGAGGGGGGAAAAAGAGACAGGGGAGGGAGAGAGGGGGAAAGACAGACAGGGGAGGGAGAGAGGGGGGAAAGACAGACAGGGAAGGGAGAGAGGGGAAAAGACAGACAGGGGAGGGAGAGATGGGGAAACGAGAGCCAGGGGAGGGAGAGAGGAGGCACAGAGAGACAGGGGAGGGGGGAAAGAGACAAAGGGGAGGGAGAGGGGGGAATTGGGGGAAAAATCCATCATGCCGTAATTTTTTTTACCGACAAGTCGCTAGTTTATATATAATTTACATATATTCATACACAGACATAAAGACATTAGTCTGTGCATTTCCTGTTACTTTCAAGGATGGGTAAAATTATTTTACATCTTTTGTTCATGCAAAAAAGCAACTTCTGTAATATCTAAAACATGCTCTTTAAAGTGCATGAATGTTGTTCCATAACCCCTTTAAGCAGAGGGTGCAGGCCATTTTTAAATGAATTAAAAATAATGTGATGTTACTAAAAAATATATAAAAGTGGACATATGAATATTTTTAAATTATCATTATAGTACTGATTCAATGTAAAGTACATTTTTTTTGCAAACCATTAAAAATATTTAAAGTATGAATCAAGAAATTAATTATTTAGACAGTGCTTGGTGTCAATTTTGAATTACTCAGGTTTTCTATATTATTAAAGTAAAGCACTGTCAATGTCTAATGAGATTTTTTTGTTGTTGCTAGGATTTAATTTAAAAGAACTTGCCTGCATTTTCCTGATGTTGTATTAATTCTCTCTATATACCATGTATTGTTCAAGTATTTAATTACATAATAATTAACGACAGGATAATTAGGCAACAAGTGATGTTTCCTGCTAACTATGGGCAATTAGTGATGTAGCAGGTTAAGTACTGATTGTTTAGATGAATGTACCAGGGTATCACACATTTTCATTGAACAGTTGTTATAAGATAGAACACCTGGTAATATCTTCATTGTAAATCAGCTTTACACCCAACATTCCAATTATCTACACACCACAATCCATATTCATTCAAATTGTGCATTTTTTTATAATCTAGTCTTTTGAAGCTTTTGAATTAGTTTTTATGCAAACTCCTTGATGAAATGAAGGTTATGTATCAAATAAAGTTAAAACGGAAATTGAAGTTGTGTTGAGTACTGCATTCCAATGTTACACCAACCAGAAAGTATGTTATTGTTGGTAAAAAGGTGATTGAAATACCTTCCACTGTAACCAGTAAGGAATGAAAAGTACAATTGCAGGTCTCAACCATTTTTCATTGGCAAAATATTAAGGGGGCATACAACATGTTTATTATTTATTTAAAATAAAATCTGCTACAAGTGAAGAAGCACCACGCCAGAGTTCCCAATTAATTTATGACAGTAAAGTACCAATACAAATGTAAATGTTTGCAATATGGGGTTATAATAAATGTAATTTAGTAATGGAAAAACATTTTTGTATTTAATAAATGTTGGCTGTCACTCAACTTAAGAG
This sequence comes from Discoglossus pictus, assembly GCA_027410445.1. Taxonomy (NCBI): domain Eukaryota; kingdom Metazoa; phylum Chordata; class Amphibia; order Anura; family Alytidae; genus Discoglossus; species Discoglossus pictus. The sequence continues at coordinate 352,127,376 of CM050166.1, read as the reverse complement.
ATCAGCTTACTAAAGTAATCTAATTACCTCACTAATGGCTCCCTTTTGCATATGACTTGTGTGTAACCATAGAGGCTGGCTGTTCACAGACTGTCACCTCAGAATCCATATACAAAATTAGGCCATTAATCAGGGAGAAAAAAGGAATTAAAGCATATACCTTTTACATGGTGCACACCCTAGGGCCTAATTGTAATATAGAGAATAATATATGATAAAACGTAGCGTTTAATAATTTGATTAAAACTCAAAATTAAAATCTTAATATTCTGACGTCACGTGAAATTAGATAGGGAGTGGATGGGACTCAATATGCCACTATATATATTGTTGCTAATCCTATAAGGGCACTGAATATGTGATCCAGTTATAAAGTGCTAGGTGCTGTAAACAACTGTGAGAAAAATTGCTATAATAAATTTTGCACAAAGTAAAAAAGTGAACAGTGCTAAGTGCAAATAATGATCATGCTAAATCACCTAATCATAAATATGATGGATATTAAAGTGCCCACATACCCAATGGATATACCAAAAAGAATTGAATGAATATATCAAAGTGCTGAGTGTCAGATATTTTTTTTCTATTGTAATATAACTTTTTTATCCCTAGTAGCACCACATTGCACCCAGTTCTTGAGCCATCTGTAATTTTGTTGTACTATTACCATTAATCAGGGAGCCATTAATCAATCACAATAGAAATTAGCTACATTGTCATGGTGAAGCAGTTTGTGTATCTAAGTAAAGCTGTAAGCAAAACCATGTAGGGTCACCCAAGATGGACAGGTCATAGCACGAGGTCAGACAAATCGTAATCCATAAAAGAAGGAACTGGTAACCTAATCCAGTATCTTTGCCAAGATAAGCACAACCAGAGATGTAACAATTTAACATCACAACGATTCAAGTCTATGCTCCAACCTTGGATACTGAAGAGGCCGAAGTTGTCAAATGCTATGAGGATATTCAACACCACCTAGATATAACACCAAGAAAACATGTTACTTTAATTATAGAAGTTTGAACCAAAATATACCTGGAATAAAGGACAAGTTTGGCCTTGGGGTACAAAGTGAAGCAGGCCAGAGATTAGTAAAATTCTGTCAAGATCATTCTCTGGTCAAAGTAAACACCCTCTTCCAACAGCCTCAGAGATGACTCTACACATGCACATTGTCAACTTGGCAATAAAAAATCTGATTGATTATATACTTTGTAGCCAAAGATGGAGGCGCTCTATACAGTAAAACAAGACCTGACTGTGGCTCAGAACATGAGCTTATTTTTGCAAAGCTCAGGATTAAACTGGGATAAAAAGGAAAAATCATCAGAAACAGATACGAAAAAATGAATACCCCTTTGTGGAGATAAATAATAGATTTTATAGACTAGATATAGTAGACAGAATGCCTGAAGAACTTTGGACAAACATTTGTGACATTGTCCAGAAATAGCAACAAAGAATATCCCCAAAGGAAATAAAACTAAGAAGGCAAACTGGCTGTTTTGTGAGGCTTTTTAAGTTGCCCAGGAAAGAAGGAAAGTAAAAGGTAGCGGGGACAGGAAAAAATGTGTCCAAATGAATGAAGAATTCTAGAAGATAGTAAGAAGATACAAGGAGACATTTTACAATGAGTGATGTAAATGGATAGAAAACAACAGAATGGGAAAGTCAATAGATATCTTCATGAGGATGTCAAAGTAACCTTTCAAGTGGGTATGATAAAAGACAAAAAATATAGGTAGGAGGAACTAAAGGGCCAATTGATGAAGGTGAAAGAAGAGAGTGTAAAAGCCTGCCTTAAAAAGACAAACATTGTGGCAAACAGCAATCTCGGTTCCTGGCAAATAAATGAGGTAGAAGTGGAGGCAGTGACACATTTTATTTACCTGGGCTCCAAGATCTCTGCAGATGGGGACTGCAGCCATGAAATTAGAAAGATGTTTTGGCTTTTGGGAAGGAAAGCTGGAGCAAGTCTGGACAAGCTAATAAAGTCTGGACAAGCTAATAAAAAGTAAAGATATTATACTATCAACAAAGGTCCACAAAGATAGAACTATAGTATTCCTAGTCACATATATAGTTGTTGGTTTGGGAAATGTTGGGGACTTTTTCAATGTTGGTCATGCACTTGCGGCCCTCGCAGTGAGTGCCGCAGGAGCTCATCACAAGGTCCGCGGGACTTAGGCTGCAACGAGCGCCGAAGGCGCTGGTTACAGAGCTCGCGATGAGCACCGCAGGTGCTCATTGCTATGCCCACAGGACTTTAAAACAGCATGCACAGAAGGCGCTCATGTCTATGGCTGCGAGGCACGCAGTTTATTAACGGACGAAATAGTTTTAATCGCATAACTCAGCACGCAGGACTTTGAAAATAAAACCAACAGCAGTCGACGCACTCCTGGCAAACATTCAGCAGACACACAGAGGAGAAAGACACAGGGAAGGGACAGGGGGAGATGGTGGAAAGAAACACATGGCATTCCTTACCACAAAAGTTGCAGGTTAACGAGACCTGTACAGTAGACGGCAGGAAAGGTTTGCAATAAGCGCCGAAGGGTATCATTGCAAAGCACAAAAGTTGTGGCTAGACTGAGGGACAGGCTCGCAATGATCGCTGAAGGTGATCATTGCAAAGCATGAAAGTGGTGGGTTGACATGCCCATTGCGGGGCTCGCGATGAGTGCAGAAGGTGCTCATCGCGAGGCCCGTACAGTACACAGAGGAAGAGGCTTGCAATGGGCTCCAAAGGCGCTCAACGCTGTGTTTGTGAAGAGCGCCAAAGGTCCAGAATTCCCAGCCTTAAAATTTGATTCCCGTAATTTTTGATAAGCAATTTTCTAGTAGTAACATATAAATATGAGAGCTGGACCATAATGAAGACTGAGTGCTGTAGCATTGACACATTTGAATTGTGATTCTGGAGAAAACTGCTTAGAGAAGATCCTAATCAATCAATACTACAGGAAATAATACGTTCACTTGAAAGTTTGATTATGAGGCTAAAGTTCAAATATTTTGGCCATGCCATGAGATGACGAATTCCCTAGAGAAGACTCTGATGCTGGAAAAGATTGAAGGCAAACAAAAAAGGGACTGCTGAGGTGGTGATCGATAGATGAGGTCATTGAAGGAATTAACATGATCTTGATGTAGCTCAGGTTGGCAGTGGTTGACAGATGTGCCTGGAGTACTGCAATCCATAGAGTCATTGATCGTCAGACACGAACAACAACAAAGAAAGACAGTCTGTTGGAGGATCTCTTCAGCAGAATGACAACCAATGTTTTTCTATTATTGATAATTTTAGGACATTTTTTAATTACTTTCAATTGCAAATATTATGATTGTATTGGAACTTTACTATCCTACCATAATTAGGACATCTGTTGTGGCCATGTTATCATTGCATCACTTATGTTCTGTATTTCATCAGTTAAAACTTTAATATTTCATAAAACAAAGTACTGTACATTTGATCCAGTTCTGTGGCAAATGCAATGAAATCTTCACAAAACTAAAAGCTTTAGTTGTGTCTTTTTTAATCCATTTGAAAAGTAAGAAGTATTCAGAATATCTTCTAAATTTGCTTGTCAGGTGCATTGATGCAATGAAAAAGAGATAATGCAGTTTCTCAGAGTAAATGTGTCTTTGTTCTTCTATACGGCTAGACACATTTTCATTCCTTGTTCAGTAAATAGGCTTAGGACATCAATCATCGTTTATTGTCTTTCTTTGAACAGATACATTGTCTATGTTCTAACTGTAACATATTCTATTAAAATGTATTATATAATCCTGTCTATTACATAAAGACCATTAGCCATTATTTTGTTATATGGTCAAATAAGATGACACGACAAATACATAATTAGCAGAAATATAAAAAATATACAGTTATTGTATCTTATTAAGCATACACAATAGGCTTGCTCTGTGTCTTATTTTGAGAGCTGTGTTTTATGACACAATATAATACGTTAACCAGTGGTTTTGTATCAGGTTTATACTAGTTAATTTCATTCTGTATTAGGTTATGTAACCCTTGAAGGACCACTGTACTGCAATATTTATAGTATATATTTTTTTGGTTTCGGGGACTAAATTGGTAACCAAGAGCTGCAGTGCTTCCTGACCAAGCAATTCACTTTTGCATACAGAGGTGAGGGAGGTGCAGGGCAACTAATTGAGAATGTAAGCAGTGTAAACGTTAAAACAAAATAAATAAATATTTAATACTTTATTTTTAATTTTGCATTATTTTAATTAATTTGATTTTACAAATACTTTGCAAAAACTAAATTGCACCTTTAATAAGAACAATTTATTGGAATACTGTTTTTTGCATGGCAATTGTACAATAAAAACAATATATATATATATATATATATATATATATATATATATATATATATATATATATATATATATATATATATATATATATATATTGACAGAAAGACCCTAGAGGGGTCGTGTGGAATCAGAGTTTGAAGATTTTGTCACAGAAAAGAGAGAGTTAACTCCTGGAGCAGTGATCAAGAGTTTATTTGAAGCCCATGTATGGACTGCCTTTAACACATAGAAGCAGAGAGATGGGCATGCCCCCCAATTAGGCACTGTGGCCTAGCAGACTGTGAGAAGCCTAACAGTTACAGCCAATAGTGAAGGCTATTTGATTTTTGAATCCTGCAGTTTGCAAAGCTGGTTGAGCAAACTGAGTGCAAGTTTGCGAAGACAGAGGCACAAGGTGTATACTGTTTTTGAAAGCTGTTTGCTGCATAAGGAATTGGTGGTTACTGAAACTGCAGGACTTGCAGCGTGAAAAGAAACAGAAAAGTGTTTAAAACCTAGTGGATGCAGGAACCCTAGAGGTGAGCTGCAGAGAGATAAAGACACAGAGAAAAAGTGTATGCTGTTTTGGGAAGACACAGTGAGAGCGCAATAATTTACGAGCAGGGAACTTGCAAGCATTTGCAAGAGAAAATTTGCAGAGTAGCTGCCCCAAGAAAAAGTTTTTTTGGGTGTAGCTAGCAAGCAGTTTGCAAAACAGACATTGGGATCCATTGCATATTGGAAGCTGAAAGAAAAACAGAGCGTTTTTGCAGGAATCCAAAAGACAAAGATTCAAAAAGAGGTACCATTTCAATCGGCTGTTTTGAACCCAGGCAGATGTCTGTTGTGAAGACAGAATATAACCCTCACTAGAAAGGTGTATTAAGGGTCCCTGGGGTGGGGAGAATGATGGGCCAGTGCCCCACCTGTTTGCTTAAAGCATGATAAGATCTGAAGAAGAAAGAACTAGAAAAGAAAATAACTGTGTTTGGTTTTTGGCTCCAATCAGAGATAGCTGAAAGGAAGCTCTGGTTAGATAGGGAATGTCACAACCTGGTTCTTCAATGGGGCTTGATAAGAACCTGGTTCAAACCAACCCCAGTAGAACTTTGTAGTTCTTGTTACGTCTGGCACATAAAAATGAATTCAGTATAGAGACATTCAGGATAGAGACAACACCAAAGAATAATAATAGAGAATGGTGCAGGCAGGATACTAGTGATTTCAAAACAGGATTACCCCCCACCCACTCAGGATACAGGCACACAGGAAATAGTCCCGCACATTGTTTATGTGAAAACTATAACTAACTTTTTTAATCCAAATCCAGCATATTTATAGCCTGTCTCTAGTTATGAGCAGCCAATGCCAACAATGTGCATTCTTGATTAGCCAATCAAGACATGCCTATATGTTAGATGGAACATTTAGTAACCACCAATCAGGCCAAGGTGCATTCTTAGTTGCCTTTGGAACACATGCGCACATGTCCAACAGAACACCTTAGGTGCACAGCACCACCTGTTCTGCAACAGTTAGTTCCCCCCCCTTCTGGAATTACCACATATATAATACAGAGTAAAAGTATATAAAGTACATATATATTTTACAATAACCGTGCTTCAACACCAAGATGTCTGGCCCAATCTAACATCAACTTATTCAGTCCAGGCTAGATACATTGATCTTCACAGTCTATTGGGGCTTTGGCCATGACAGGGAGCATCAGTTGAAGGTAGTGCTCAGACAGAGATAGAACATTTTATTTTCATTATTTTGTTTTGAGTTATGTTTGCAAACTGGTAACTATTTTAGTAAAATTTGAAAAACGCACTGAAAGCCTTCTGTAACTGTAAATCTGCATGGAAAAGTGTCAGAACTATGGCTGCAAAACAGGGAAGAGAGGGTATAATTAGAGAGAAAAACTACTTTTCAAAAAATAAAACACTGGAGGTATCCATGATGGAGTGTTTATATCTCTGGAGAGCAGGCCTTGTATGGGGTTTGGTGTTAAGGTCAATGAGAAACAGCTATCTAAGAAATTCTCCACACGTCTCCCTTTTACTGATAAAACTGTTAAAAACACACCCTCATGATCCAGTTTCAGTTTTTCCCAGCAGTTTTTTTCTGGAACTACCATAAGCAGTGCCATTAAATATACAGTAAAAGAAATCTGGATCAGCAACGATATACTTCCCCTGGAGTACACACTATTGTTACCAGATACCTTAAATACTTATTTCAGCCATTTTATTTACTGGCAAAATGTAGTCACTATTGACTGTGTAACACTGGAAGCTTGTATAAAAACTTGATCAACTAACTACTGCACAAACTAAACAGTTTTTATATTATGACTAGCGACTTGCTCGTCAAAAAATGACGGAAAAAATGAATTGTCATGTATGCAGTAATAATGGAACAATACATGAAATTTGTATGACTAGGTATTGTGAACCATTACATAAAGGTTTCTAACATGCAACTTTATATTGTAAACAGTGTTGAATTAATTATTTGTAACAATACTAACATCAATAGGTAAACTTTGTATAAATTAGTATTTTAAACAATTACAGAATGCCTCTTCACATGCAACTTGTAGTTTAACTACTGGTAAAGCACATAGTTATTGAATCTAGAGGAAGGCAAACAGTAAAAAACCCCATTGAAACTTAGCCAATTGTATCAAAGGGGGAAAACAATTAATTCCTTCCTGACCCCAGTAACTGCCGATCGGATTGCTCCCTGCATGAATCCTGTCTATTTAATTATACATTTAAATTTGTAACAAATGTTTATGCTGCTACTGACATAAATCCTTATTAGCATTCAAGAAATCAACTTTTCAAACCTTGTAAAATACAATGTTAACAATGCAAACATTACATTTAAAATGAAATTCTTTAAAAATATAGTGATCTTGAATATAGAATCCAGGGGATTGCAAACAAAAAAAACCAGTGAAACTTTGTCAATTGTTTCAAAGTGGGGAAAAAATTAATTCCTTCCTGACCCCATTGACTGGCGATTAGATTACTCCCTGGATCAATACTATATATATCATGAAACATTTACATTTTGCAACAAATGATGATCCTGCTAGTTATATAGAATGAAACAACTGTTCAGTCCTTTGAAAATAGAATTGTAACATGAACTTAAAGTATTAAAATGGAAACCGTAAAGATAACAAAATGCAAGGTAACGGTTTTGTGGGGCCAATCCTGGCAAAAGTGACTTCCAAGACATTCCATCTTTTTTGTTTTGTCTGTCAAAGTGGTTCCCTTTAAAAGAGCCCAGCAGACTGTGGTAACTTGTCTTCCTTGCATGGTAATTTATCTTCCTTTCAGGACCCCCTTAAATAGGTCTAGGTAGGAGGGCTAAGAATCTTTACTTCCCTCCCACAATTGCTAAAGGAAGTGATGCATGGACAGGATGTGATGTAAATCACATCATCTCAACTAAGGGTATATAACATAAGGCCAGGCAGGAAATCTTTCTGTTGCTTCCTTTTCTTCCTTGGACAGGATGTGATGTTGAACTTGCAGCAGTGAGTCATTACTAGATGTGAAGGCCTAACCGTGGGTGAGATCAAGCGTGTGGGGAAGGGGATTACTATATAGATAGATAGATAGATAGATTTAAAAAGGGTTGTTGCTCCGTGGGTCTGGGCTGTGTGTTTGTGATACATTTATAGTATTGTGTTGTTGCCTTTTAATCAATACCTTTTAATGTAGACGAACATTGTGTAATATATATATACATTAATTTGGTGATACACCACATTTGGCGACCACGAATTTTAGACTTCTACAAAGGTTATTTATGAGGTAATATCACATTAATAGATAGTCAGATTTTTTTTTTTTTTTGGGGGGGGGGGGGGGGAAATAAAATAAAAGTACTTTGTCTAATTATCCTCTGCACGGGAAATCAAGTGCTGATTGTGTGTGGATCCTAGTTCCATTTTAATATACAAGCTTAGGGATCAGGTCACAATTTTGAATATATTAGTTTTGTTGTGTGTTTCAAATACCTGAGTTTGTTGTGTTTTGACTACCATAGTTCAGGCCTAGTAGTTTTTCAGGCCTTCATTTTTATTTTATTGTAATAGACTACCAGCATAGGCCTCAATTATTATTTTTAATCCTTTATATCGTACTAGCTTATTTTGCTACATAAAACAAAGATATCATACAGGTTGTTTTTGTGGGTTTCAAATATCTGAGTTGAGTTTTGTTGTGCTTTGACTATCAGAGTACAGGCCTAGCCCTGCATTTGAATACACTATAGTAGGCTTCCATGTGGCTTCTTTTTGTATTTGAATGCTGATTTGATTCCTTTGTATCCTAGTTCGGGCCTCCATTGTAATATACAAGCTTGGGCATCAGGTCTCAATTTTGAATATATTAGTTTTGTTGTGTGTTTCAAATACCTGAGTTTGTTGTGTTTTGACTACCATAGTTCAGGCCTAGTAGTTTTTCAGGCCTTCATTTTTATTTTATTGTAATAGACTACCAGCATAGGCCTCAATTATTATTTTTAATCATTTATATCGTACTAGCTTATTTTGCTACATAAAACAAGATATCATTCAGGTTGTTTTTGTGGGTTTCAAATATCTGAGTTGAGTTTTGTTGTGCTTTGACTATCAGAGTACAGGCCTAGCCCTGCATTTGAATACACTATAGTAGGCTTCCATGCGGCTTCTTTTTGTATTTGAATGCTGATTTGATTCCTTTGTATCCTAGTTCGGGCCTCCATTTTAATATACAAGCTTGGGCATCAGGCCACAATTTTGAATATATTAGTTTTGTTGTGTGTTTCAAATACCTGAGTTTGTTGTGTATATTTTAATAGGCACTACTGGTGTTGAAGTTAATTAGCAAGTATTACCTTCACCATACTAAGATAAGTATAATTTGCATTGTGGGTACTAGTCTATTTTTCTACATATTACACCTGGCCTACTGAATAGTCATCAACTATTGTTGGCTACTCAGAAGCGTGCTACTTTAGTCGCAAATTCATTTGGATTCTTACTTGGGTGAGTAAAAGAGTAGGAATGTCTTTTCAAGGGGCCAAATACTTTCCCACAGAAGTGCGTGAGTACTTTAGGAAACATATTCAAAAACATGATGGTCCATATGAGCTTCCAGAGCCAGGAAACCCAGACAGTGAAAAAGAGGAGAGATTAATGGATGTTCTAACACAAATTGTAAATAACAAAAAGTATAGAACAAAGAAAAGAAAACGTTTGGTCACACAAGCTGTTGTAGCCACAATAGGAGGCCTAATAGACTTAGTTGTAGAATTACGGCAGCATAATTTGGAAACAACAATTAAAATGGAGAAAGCAATGGACAAAAGGGATTGTTTAGAAATTGCAGCTTTGAGAACAACTACAATTGTTGGGGAACTAGAAAGGGAGTTAAAGGAAATAGAAGAGCAGAGGGATGCTTATGGAGTAAAAATAACAGAACTTCAAAACATAATAATGGACTATAAAAATAAAACAAAGTTAGAAGGGATAAAAGGAGTCAGAGACATTGCCAAAATATATCCAGATCTGGATATGTTCGTGGCACAAAATAAAGAACCAGTGCCGAAAATGAACCAAGATAGAAAAGAGTTCTTATGTTATTCTGTTCCACAAGTAGATACCACAAGCACCAGTTTTTGTTTCAGAATTATTTAATGCAAGGCAAACACCTACAGGATTTTCTAAGCAGACTTGACCGATGTCTATGGCAGATAAAGACAATTTCCAGAAATGGTGGGGAAGTATGCCAACTAACAACTTTAATACGTTTACACATTGGTTTATGAGGGGAGCAGATAGAGCTAAAAAAGGAGGTCTTAACTTAGAGGAATGGACAGAACTGTTAGAATACGCTATGGGTCCTTTGGCTAGTAGACTATTGGGATTTAATAACAGTGTGTCTGATCAGGCAGGAGGAATTGCTGCAACTAATTTCTATCTACTTAGCATAGAGAAAGAAATAGCAAATATTACAATGAGGCCAACAGATGGTCCTAGAGAGGTAGCTCAAAGGATATTTTTTTGGTATACTCTACGACAACCTCAACAGCCTCTAGTGCTGGGCTCACCAGAACATATAGCAAAAGTAATGGAAGCCCTTCCCCGGGAGTGTCAAGAATTTGTCAGGCTTTTTGATCCAACACCAACAGACTTGGAAATGGTACTAACTAAAGCTGATAAGTGGTGGATCAAGCATCCTTTCACAGAACAGGCCTGCTCTGTTTCAGCTGTAAGAACATTTAAGGTTGAGTCTGGTAGAGATATAGATGGTAAATGGAGAAACCAGACGTGGGATGTACCCCAGAACAAGAAGGATGATCAAAACTGGAGACCAAAACAGAACCTTGACAAAAGATGGAGAGATCCACCTAGGGACTATAGGAATAGGGATGGCAGCAACTGGAGGGCTAATCAGGAGGGAGAGAGAAAGGGTAACATGGGCTATTGGGAACTCAGGAGACAGAAGGATAGGATAGAAGAGGAAAATCACATACTTAAAAACAAGGTAGCTGAGTCAGAGAGGAAATTGAAGGAAAGTGAGGCAAAGATGCAATATAGTGTTATAAAAGAGGGACAGAGTAGAAGTGAGTCACAATGACAAATCCCAACCCCTGCGCCTCAGCATCTCATTCATTCAGCTAATTTAACCATGGATGAGGCAGGTCGGCCTACCATTTATACAGTCATCGCAGGGGTAGGGAAAAATATGTTGGTAGATACAGGAGCAGCAGTTACAATGACCAACAGGGTCAAAAATGGGGATTCTTCAGTAAGTATTATGGGAATACTGGGAATCCACAGGAGGTTAGAGCAGGTCCAATTGATGTAGCAGTTGGAGGAAAAACAATACAAGTAGAAGCAATAGTGGGTTGGCCAGAGGAAATATTGGGAATAGAAGCTTTAAAAAAAGGAAATTTCATTGTAGATCTTGCCAATTTTTGTTTGTGGAAGACAGAAAAGGTGAATCAGGTAAGTACAGAGTTGACGAAAGGGGTTGTGCTCCCAATGGCATATATTGTCTCTCCGATAAAAAGTCTGGAAAAAAAACAAACTGAAACTAGACGGACAACCATAATGGCTGCAGAAGCTAATCCAAGACATAGCTGTTTGGGCTACAGATAAATTAGACTGTGGAAGAATGAAAGGAATGGTCTTGTTGGAAGGAGGAGACCCACAATGGCAAAAGCAATATCCAGTCCCAAGAGAATCAGTGGCATCAATCACCGAGATGATAGAAATGCTGGAGAGACGTGGAATAATTAAATCTGGAAATGGGTATGCATGTAACTCACCATGTTGGCCTGTGAGAAAAGCTGTGTTAAAAGGGAATGGAGATGAAAAAGCAGTCTCATCATGGAGACTTACCATTGATTACAGGGCCGTGAACAAACTTGGAAAAAGAATGGCCCCTGTTGTTTCTGTTTATTGTGAAATGATGTCCAAAATTTCACCAGAAATGAAAGTATTCAGTGTAATAGATGTGGCCAATGGATTTTGGTCAATTCCCTTAGCTGAAGAATGCCACTACCGGACGGCGTTCACCTGGGAGGGCCAACAATATGCTTTCACAGTATTACCACAAGGATATTGTGACTCCCCAGCTATTTTTCACACATACATGAAAAATGCATTGACAGCTTTCCCACGTCCAGATCGTATCATTCAATATGTTGATGATGTCCTCTTACAATCCACGAACATGGAAGAACACAAAGAAGACCTGGCAATATTATTACAATGCATACTGGAAGCTGGACTTAAGCTAAATGGGCAAAGGCACAATTGGCATGCCAGAAAGTCAACTTCTTAGGAGTAACCATATCAGGAGATGGACGATCAATTGATCAAGACAGGGCCAAAGTTATTGCTAAGTTACCTATTCCTACAGACCGTACAGCGCTCCAATCATTGCTTGGAATAATGGGATTTTGTCGTGAATTTACCCCACGATATGCTCAACTGGCACAACTCCTTTATGAACTCCTGAGAGCACAGAATTGGAATTGGACAGAGGAACACACATCAGCAGTACAAAAATTGAAGGCTGAACTAGGGAGTGCACCAACTCTGGCATCTCCAGACCATGAAAAAGAATTTAGACTATATCCAAATACAATGCCAGATTCACAAGGAGCAGTCATCACTCAACTGTGGGGACATGCAGAACGTCCAGTGGCTTTTGGATCTCAGATGCTGTCTGCCGTAGAGCTGAAATTTGGATGGTGTGAGAGATTGATCTTAGCAGCATACTGGGCAATTAGAAGATTTAAATACCTATTTGGCACACAGACAATAATAATCTGTACACATCATACTCCATTGCAGATCCTCAGACAAGGCAGCCTGGCAATCAGCCACATCAACAATGCCCGCATTCAGAAATGGACTATGGCACTGCTCGCTGATAACATTTCAACTCATGCCTTAAGAGAACCAAAAGAATGGGTGGCTGGAATTTGCATGCCAGATCTATCCTGAATCAACATGCCACGCGGTGTTCAAAGATGCCACTCATCTTGTGATGACCTCAGATCCTGTATGGTATACTGATGGCAGCTGTCACTATGCACAAAGAAAAAGAATATCAGGAATGGCCGGAGTAAAAATGTTGGGTAAAGATATCATAAAAGAATTTGAATTTAGAATCAAAGCATATTCAGCACAATATGCAGAACTGGCTGCAGTCATTGAAGTACTTCAGCAAGAGTCTTGAAGAAGTGACATATTGACAATTGTTTTGGATAGTGACTGGGTGTTCCGAGGCACATGCCTTCTGCTAAAATGGTGGGATAGTAACCAATTCCTTGCCACAGATGGATCCCCTGTTAAGTTCCAAGATCTATGGCAGATGGTAGAAAAGTTATCACAAAATTTCAAAAGAATTAACATGATCAAAGTACGGGCACATAAAAAGACAGGGCCACACCGAGAGGGAAACTTCCTTGCTGACCGGTATGCAAAAGAGGCAGCTGTCCAAGCAGAAGACTGGAAACCACCCACAAAAAAACACATTACAAATAGCTTCTACTACAAGGATCAAATCTACATTTATTTCAATTAGGATGAAGTAACTGCAGGAATTACAAGATCAAGATGAGGAACTAAAAGATATTCGGGAGAAATTACAAAAGGGAGAAGAAGTGATATACGGGGGAAAAAAAGTGATGGAGGAGCAAGGGCTAATATGTATATCAGAAACCAGGGAACCGATTTGGATTGTACCACAACAAGTAAGAAAAGACTTACTCCGATGGATACATGGATCACAAGCAGGAGGACATCCAAAGATCAGAGAAGCAAAAGAGAGGATTCGACATTTGGGATGGTGGATCGGGCAAAACAAGGATCTTGAAGAGTTTGTGGATAGTTGTATTATATGTGCAAGATTTGACCAGTCCAACAGGAAAAGAAGGGGAGAATTAATGAGACAGACACTTGTAGGCCCATGGGAAAGAATTCAATTTAATTACACCGGACCATTGCCAACAACCACAAGAGGAAATAAATATATTCTCATGATAGTAGATAGCTTCTCAAGATGGATGATCGCAATCCCAACAAGAAACTGTACAGCACTAACCACAGCCAGGAAATTAGTAAGCGATGTACTGACAGTGTGGGGAATTCCAAAAGTCCTTGATTGCGACAATGGAGCGGCATTCATAGGAAATGTAATGAAGGAACTTTGTAAGATGGTGGGTATTGAACTGAAACACCATATCCCATACCATCCACAGGCAGCAGGTCAAGTTGAGCGAATGAATGGCACCATAAAAAGAGAGCTGAAAAAGCTGGTGGCAGAACATGGGCAAGCTTGGGACATATACATACCTTTAGTATGTGCCCGACTTAGATCAAGGCCCTGTAGATCAACAGGATTTTCACCATATGAAATTTTAATGGGTAGACCAATGCCCTCCTGGAAAAACTGGATGACAATACCTCCACCTGTAGCTTTACAAACCGCTGCAATCACAGATCAATGGGTAAAGGAGTTGGCCACACACTTGGAAATTGTTCATAAATCTGTGGCTGTGGAAGATGAAGAACAATACCAACATCGAAAGCGATGGTATGATGCAGCAGGGGATCTGACATTATATGAGGCAGGGGACTGAGTTATGGTGCAGAATCAAGATGAACACCTTCCTTGGGGAAGAGCAAAATGGAAGGGACCATATACTGTAGTAGATAAATTAGGGACCTCTGTATACTTGATTGATCACGCAGAGAAAGGAGAAGTCTGGCTGCATGCATCACAGCTTAAAAGATTTAGGAAGGACAAAATATGGAATAGAGGTTAAGTACAAATTGAATAAATAAATACACATTGTTTTTTTATTATTTATTTATTAGTTTTTATTCTGTTTTTATTTTTTATTTTTATTTTTTTGTTTGTGTTTGTATATGTTTCTAATGATGGAATCTAGTGTTCCCACAGAGCAAGGCTGTATAAGAATGAAGATGCGTGTCAACAGAAGATTGTGGTGGATCCTTGTTACAGGATGGATAAGTATAAGCTGTATCACAGTAGAAATGGGGAGACAGGCAATAAGGCCAGAAGATACCGCAAATAAGGGAGAGAGTTTGAAAAGATTGGAGTTACATTACGTTCAAGCAGATAGATTTATTTGGCCCAGGGAATTGGAAGTAAAAGAGGGTGGAGGGTTACAAGTAAACATTATTTTGCCACATAATAGTACCAGGGGATTAGCTCTTAGAGCTCCAATAAAAAGTATAGAGGGACATAACTGGGAATGGGTTATAAGATATGGACAGATAATGAATACAGGAAACTTTAAAGGAAGGACTAAAATAACAACAAAGGTACAAGGGAGGTTTACAAATACTACAGTAGTAGTGAGTAACTTAACATTAGAAGAAGTTGGAGAATGGGATGCTGCAGTTATAGCTGCCCAGCCTGACCTAGAGGAATTCTGCAATTTTGATACTGGAAAGGGTGTGTTCTAACAATAGATGAAGTATTTGTCTCTGTAAAGGAGCTGCAACGTTGTAAAGATCAGAAGAAGGTACCATGGCCAATAGGCGGATTGGTGGTGGTACCAACACATGAAACAGTTGTGCAAGGGGTTGGGTGGACTTACTACCCAATAATTCTAAATTTGAATGATTTTTCTATTCCTCCAAAGTGCCCGGAATCACAGCGGCAGCGGTTTAAGCAAAGTATTCAAGAGACCATCATTGAGTGGACCGGAGCAGGGAGTCAAGAAAAATGGGACACACTTGCAGCCCTTTTAGGAGGAGTCGGAACTGGATTGGGAGTATGGAATTCAGCAGACATCATTGGACTGAACAGCAGGATAAACTCCCTTACTGATGGCATGGGACATGCTATGAAAACAGGTGGAGTAGCTGACTCCCTTATAGTGAGTAGACTGACAGACAATGTTGATGACATACACACCATTGCCAACAACCTGCATCTAGTTGAGGAAAATATTGCTTCCATTGCTAACAGCATTAAGAATGAAATAGTGGGAACTGCCATTTTCTGTTCTATGATTGGAGGAAAGCTGTTGGCAGATTTAAAGGAAACTATTAAAGACATCCAGGAAAACAAGTGGGCAAGACAAATCAATGCAACAAGGATTATCACGTCATTGAAAAGAAAAGGAGTGGACATCACTGAGGACAATCTTAAATACAGCTATATTGAAGGCCCAGATCAATGGATGCCACATGGACTACAAACTGGGACAATAGGACTAATCCTGGCAATTCCCCATTGGGAGGGGCAGGCAGAGCAACTGAACTTTATACAAAGCATTGGCACGTTAAGTGATGGAATCTACAAGCAACACTTCCCATCAAAAAAACTGGCCACTATTACAGGATTGGAGATGGAGGAAAGCTGTTGCAGGAAATCTCAACACAGATGGCTGTGCAGTTGTGTTTGGGAGAAAGGAGCTGAGGAGGATGGCTGGGTGCAGTTGATAAAAGAAAACCTGGTGCAAGAGGTGATCCGCATAGGGGACATTGCATGCTTTATCGGCCACTCTGAATATAGGACAGTTGATGAAATATGTTTGGTGGAAGAAGGGTCTTGCATCATGGTAACCACTACTATACATGTAGGAACTCATACACTATTTCCATCAAGAAACCTTACCACTGAAATGATCAATTTTACTGCAAATGCAGATTTGACAAATTTGACAATGAAGCTTTTTCCCCCAATTCCAAAGCTTACCTTGGAACTTCATGAGTTAGTAAAACGTACCAAACAACAACTACACCCCATCAGCTTACTGCTGGAACAACAGAAAAAGGAAATAGAAATTACTACAAAAAACGTTGAGCATCCCTGGTGAGGAATTCTTACCAATGCAGAGACACATCCAGTCCTACAAACACTGTCGCTGGTACTCATGTTCATTCAAGTATTAACGACAATTATAATAATATACTTTTGTGTGGCAATGAAACAAATGAGGAAGAAACTTGCAAGGAGGATATATAATAATGAAATTTAAATGTTTTTTTTGTCTTTTTCCTCTTCTTTCTCTCTCTCATACATTCTTCAATAAAGTTTTACATTGCACATACATAAACATTTATCACACACTCTCACCTAAATTCTATAAGTTCTGTTTTTGTGTAATATGTGGATTGACAGCCATAGGAAAGTACAGGAGAATTTATGTCGCTGAGGGAACTATTCAGGAGGGACGGTGGGTTGAATTTCTCCTGTATATCAGGTTTTTGCTCCCACTAGGTTCTCCTGTACTAGAGGGATAACTAGAAAACTGAGCAACATAGAAGAAGAAAAAGTGAGGGAATGTGGTAACTTGTCTTCCTTGCATGGTAATTTATCTTCCTTTCCGGACCTCCTTAAACAGGTCTAGGTAGGAGGGTTAAGAATCTTTACTTCCCTCCCACAATTGCTAAAGGAAGTGATGCATGGACAGGATGTGATGTAAATCACATCATCTCAACTAAGGGTATATAACATAAGGCCAGGCAGGAAATCGTTCTGTTGCTTCCTTTTCTTCCTTGGACAGGATGTGATGTTGAACTTGCAGCAGTGAGCCATTACTAGATGTGAAGGCCTAACCGTGGGTGAGATCAAGTGTGTGGGGAAGGGGATTACTATATAGATAGATAGATTTAAAAAGGGTTGTTGCTCCGTGGGTCTGGGCTGTGTGTTTGTGATACATTTATAGTATTGTGTTGTTGCCTTTTAATAAATACCTTTTAATGTAGACGAACCTTGTGTAGTATATATATATATATTAATTTGGTGATACACCACACAGACTAGTAATTTTGTGTATGGGATCTAACCACTGTTTATTGTTGTTGTTTTATTTGCTGTATTTGTTGGAAATGGCACATAGAGTTTCCTAACTGAAATAGTGGTCCTCTAAAAAGAGACCGTCAGACATCAAAGTTCGTCCGTGGGGTATAACCACTGTTCTCTATGTTTTTTGCCATTTATAGAGTTACCTTAGCGAAATAGTGGTCCTCTAAAAAGAGCCCGAGTGAAATAAAATTGCTTCCTCAAAATAAAACCACTATTCTCTATGGGCCTCATTCAATTGTGATTTGGCCAATTGAATAGGGCTCTAAATAAGCACATAGCATATATTTTTTAAATACGTTTTTAGTTAGTGAAAACCTTGCTTTTGGATAGATGTTTACTAACTAAAAACGTCTTTAAAAAATATATGTTATGTGCTTATTTAGACCCCTATTCAATTAGCCAAATCGCAATTGAATGAGGCCCTCTGTTTGTTGTGACTTTGACGTAGATATAAGAGCATTGTTGCTTATTGAATTGGGTTCTTTGTGGCTTAGTTGCAATTTGGTTTTGTTTGTAATTAAATTTACAGTACTTCATAGTAGACAATGTTTTTTGTAAAAATTCATCCATCAACTAATAAATCACCCTGACTTTGGTTGTTTTCAATATAAACTTTTATTTCCTCTGGATTCTTGCATCTTGAAAATGCAACATACAGTTGGCCATGGCAAATACTGATTCTTCTAAAAAGATTCCAACACATTTAAAAGTTTGTCCTTGTGATTTATTAATGGTCATGGCAAATGCCATGATGATGTGGAATTTTCTACTCTGAAGTACAAAACGCAAGCTACTTTCACTTGGTGCCAAATCTATTCTTGGTATGAAAACTCTTTCACCTTTATGGGTACCATTGAGAATTTCTGCATTTATTAAATGATCATTGAGTTCTTGGACAATTAATCTGGACCCTTTTTTGGGTTCATATATTGCAGTAACATGATAATTGCACCTTTTTTAGCTGCAAAATATATGGTGGCATTCCAGATGGAGTTAATGAATTAATAAATTCAGTTGAAAAGTTCGTCTGAGTTTCTTTGTCATCACCAAGTACACAATCTGTACTGTGATAATTCTCTTGTGGTGCATTTATTAATTTTAATATTTCATTATTCAGAAGCAATGCATCTTTATTTTTTGAAGTTAATATTACTTTTGTTGCAAGTTCTGCATAATCGTCATTACTTATTGCATTTTGGAATATAGCCGATGTAATGTCCTGATTGCAAATCATATGAGATGGAATTTCCATGGTATCATCGGGTAAATTCTGAATTACTTCAGTTTTTCCTTCTCCAATTTTGATGAGCCACTCATTAAATTCATTTTGTCCTTGTGATCTCATATTTTGTTCTAATTTGAGTTGAGTAAATACATGTTTCTCCAATTCCTGTGCGATTACTATGGACAATAACAGGTAATGTTTGTCTAAAATCTTTATCCAACAACATGACCTTTCCACCAAAAGGCAAATCATTATCCATGACTTCACGCAACAAATGGTCAATGCATTGTAGAGCATGGCATGACATCATTGTAGCTTCATCGATGATAATTAATTTACTTTTCTTAATTTTTTTTTCTTGTAAAGATGTAATTCTTCTATCTGACACTGATGTTTCCAGAATAGGAACTGGCAGTTTAAATCCACTGTGCACAGTTCTTCCACCTTCTAACAAAAGTGTGGCAATTCTAGTTGTTGCAAATGGCAGTGCTATTTGACCTTGTGTGCAAACAAAATTCATCAATAAATTATATAGATACGATTTTCTAGATAGAAATAACGCTCTTTTAGCAAGTCATCCTCTAGTGTACTATTTATGGAGTTAAATGCTTGTAATTGTAAGGTATTTAAAGTTGCAAGTCTTTCTTGTGTTCTTTGGTTTTGAAGCTGAATATCATATTCTTCAAAGTTTATTTCATCTATGATTCCTGGATCTGGCAGATTAAAATTTGTACAATTTAATCCATGAGTGAGAAAGACCTGTTGAATTTCAATTAATGCTTTTAATTCTGCAATAGGATCATTGTATCGTTGCAAAAAGTCTTCAGCCATATTTGTTTTAAAATTGTCCCACAAAGCTAATGCATTTGGAGCATTTGAGAAGATGCAAATGAATGCAAAATATTCTCTAATCTGCCATGGCATTTGACACAGTGCTGCTTCTTCTAGACATATTTCCCATTCTGTATCATCAACCAGGAAGTTTCTGTGTCACGCAGCTAAATGAAATGTGTCACAAACTGTGTCATTAGCAGTTCTCAACTGTTCAAAACTTTGTGCACCAGGAACATTTAAAAGGAGTAAATGTAAGCAGAAACATTCAAGGTCTCTTGGACTTACAGTGTATATTCAAGTTATAATTTTATTTCCACTGCTTTTTCTTTTTCACCATTATCCATTTACAAAAACATAATGGTAGAGAATGTCAATATACTACAATACCCTTGCCTCCAAGTAAGTACAATTTAATTGAATCCACACAGTTAGTTTAGTTTGCCAATGCTCACTTTGTGCCAAAGCATTTCTTTAATTTCCAACATTGAAATAAACTAAGTGTCCTTGGGGCAAATGTACAGCTAATCGATATACTGCATGTGAGCGATCATGCATTTCAAATTTGAGAAGACACCACATTGCTTCTGGCGCACTTACATAGCGAGCATCTACATGAGATGCAAGTTCATCATGTAATAACTTAGCTTGTTCTGGATTTTCTGCACTTTTTACAACTACAGTAGCTGCATCATAGCCTTTGTAAATATATTTGTAGACATATTTAATGGATTTTATAGAAGTGCAAGCTTCCACATTAATGTGTGCATTATACTTCATTAGTAAATGTGGATTGTATGGCACCACATATCTGTTATCCACTTTTTGCCACAAATAGTGGCAGTTTGTCCTTCTCTTCTTCTATATAATGGATAGCCATCACAATTGGCATACGTTTTGTCTCTATAATATTTTGGAAATTCTTTAGTGCATTTTTTATTTTCCATACATGGTGATTGTGGATTAAGATCTCCACATGGTCCATGAATCATGCGATGAGTTACAATCTCATATAGTCTACCATGTATTCCTGGATCTGGTAGTTCAGCAATAATGACATATGCGCATGTGGAAGTCCTCTTTTTTGAAAATTCGATGGTATAAACATAAGCCAGACATTTTCTAAATAACCGAGTTATGGTTATGTCATGTATTAATTCAGTTAATTTTATTCTGAAGACTCTTGCCACCAAATCTGGTCTATCAGGAGCAGTTTGTCCAATTAGCAGATTCTGTACAATCTCTGGCCATTGTGGATTACATGTAAATGTAATAAATAAATCTGGTTTCCAAATTTACTTACAATAGCCATATCATTATTGTATCTTTCTTGCATATTGCTAGGAGATACTTGGAAAGAAGAAGGTAAAATGATGGCTTTGCCAGCTGCAAGCTATCTGCTTGTAGCTGCCTCAGCGACTTAATCTATCAGTCCAGAATACTGTTCTACACGTAGTTTATCTTGTTTATATTTTATGAAATTTAAATGATTTGCCTCAACTTGCAAATATGAATCAATGATCCATTGTTGTGTCAGTTTTCCACCAAATAAAATGGGATTGAATCCATCTTGAATGGCAGTTTGAGCCACTTTAAATTCAAGCATGGAAATGTTATTTCTAACACGTACTTTTGAATTTGGGTCACCCTCAAGTGTTAATTTGGGTTGCCATCCGGCTTCCCTATTTGGAAAAAAAAATTGGATATGTCATTGGATCTAAATTTGTACTTAAGATACTTATGTTGATAAAAGGTTGCTCCTCATTTCTGGGATATATTCTAAAATCCCTTTGAAATGGTGGTTCTCCCTCATCATTTTGAAAGACCATTTCAACCTCATTTGATGTTGGTAAGTTGTAACAGCGTTTATCAGTATGGCGATCTCTTTTAAGAACCATATTGACTTTTGGGATTGGTAACTGATTTAATTGTGCATGAGTTATTTGTTCTTGTTCTATTTCTGACATTTTTTTACAGGCTTGAGTGTACAGGTTTTGGGCCATAATTTTATCAAGCTCTATAAAAACAATGGGTAAGCATGTTTTATTTTCTGGAAGCTGCATACGTTGTTCAACAGCTTCCAAATTTCTTTGCTCCCCTTCTTCTGGATGTAAATGAGATGTACGATGGTAAATTTATCCTTGTACTTTGAAACAGTAAGGGCCATGTCCTGGCACATTACTAGCTAATGTTGCACCCATAGATACAAAGGATATGGCACTATTGTAGGATCTTATGTTTATTTTTAAATTTTGGTAGTTAGGGAAAGAAGGCTCTGTCATAATACTTTTTAAATATGTTGGTAATTGTTGTCTTTCTGGAAGTCTTACCTTGCCTTTTTGACAGCAACTAATGAACTGGCCATCTCTGGGTCTTTCCTGTTGGAAATGATAAGCCCCACAAAACTGACAGACAATATTCATATTGCCACAATTATGAACCTCTACTGCTAAAGATTTAAATAAAGGACAATTGTGAGAATATATATCAATGTGACTGTCTAAATCCTCATTAGAATTCTTATCTGATTGTTGCTCCACATTTTCTAAATGCTTTTGTTTTTTATTAGCCTTCTTGGGCTTGGATGTTAGTTTCAGCTGCTAATCTTTTGCTTGCGAGTCTCTCCTGTTCTTTTTGTCGTCGAATTTCCTTCTGCTCCGATGTCTGATGATCTGCCCGTGTTCTTTGACGTTCTCTAGTTTGACATCTTTTCTTTTCCTGTTTCTTGTCAGTATCTGCCATATTAATCTGTAATAAAAGTAGTCCATTAGGATTTTTGCTCCTTTGTCTATTGATTTTTTTTTTTTTTTCTCATATCCTGTTTTGTGTGCACTACTGTTTGCATTATGAGGTTTGGTTTGTGAGGTTAGACTTATGAAATTTGTTAGGTTACAGTGTATGTTATGATAGGCGCACAGCAAATATGATAGTTCCTACTATTTTGTATATGAGAACAGCATTTCTTGTGTTATCATGTTTTGTTTGTGGCAGTGTTATTATTATATGTTTAGTTAGTTTTTTTTGTGCACTACTGTTGTCATTAGATGGAGATGGGCTTAGATGGTTTTGCACCAGAAATATGACTTATCCTTCCATTTTGTATATATTAAGAGCATTGTGGTTTTCTGTTTTGTGTGCAGTACTGTTGGCATTAGGGGTTTGGGTAGGGCTTATTTTTTTTCCTTCCTATCCTGTTTTGCATGCGCCAATGTTGTACATGGGGGTTTACGGTTATGGGGTTATGTTAGAGTGTTAGTTAGCATGCAGTACATTTGTACAAAGGCAGACACAAAACTGGATAGGCACTTCAATTTGATATGTGTAAACAGCAGTGTTTTTTGTTTTTTTACTTGTAATACTGTACCTCTTTTCTTCAAATGTGTTGTGTTGAAATTGCTGTTGAGATGATAAAAGTCTTCAGGCAGTGTCTGTTGAGAATTAAAGAGAGGGATGGAAATGTTAAAATGACATGTTAATATATATTTTTTGAAGTAAGAGCATATAAAACAGGATATATTCTTCCACTTTGTATGTATTCAGAGAGGTTTAGCTTATAGGGTTAGCCTTGGAGAGTGGTTCATATAAAACAGGATAGATCCTTTCATTTATTATGTTTTAAGAACATTTGTTGTATTGATCTTGTTTTTTTGTGCACCACTGTTGTCATTATAGGTTTAGGTTATAGGGTTAGGCTTAGAGGATATATTCTTTGATTTAGTATGTGTTAACCTTTTTTGGAGTATCCTGTTTTGTGCGCATTACAGATAGCATTAGAGGTTTAGGTTATGGGGTTAGTGTTTCAGTTTGGTGCACAGAAAACAGGATATATCATTCCATTTTATATGTGTTAACAATATTTGCTATAGTATCCTATTTTGTGTACACCACTGTTGAGATGATGTGTTTTGGTTCTGGGGTTAGGCTTATAGGTTGTGGCATAGCAAACAAAATATATTTTTCATTTTATATCTGTTCCCAAAAGTTGTTGTAGTTTCCTGTTTTGTGTGCGCCACTATTTTCATTATGGATTTAATTTTGTGTTTGTTTTGTGATATTCTCTTTTGTGTGTGTCACTGTTAACATTAGGGTTGTAGGTTATGGGGTTACGCTTAAAGGGTTAGTTATGTTGCAGTGCATTTTGACATTGGAAGACACACCAAACAGGATAGGATCTGTACCTGTTCTGTACAATTATTAATTGTGTATAAATGACAGAGGGTCCCCTGCTGCCAATCTTCCTGCGACCCTCTTTGGGCAGTGTCTGTTGGAAAAGAGAGACAGAAATGCAAATGTTGAAATGTGACAATATTCGTAGTAGTATACTGTTTTGTGTGCACCACAGTTGGCATTACAGGTTTAGGTTATGGGGTTAGGCTTGGAGTTTGCTGCAGCGGAAAAAGGATATAGTCTTGTATTTTATATGTGTTAACAACATCCAGTTTTGTGTGCACCCCTATTTATTTTATTTTTATTTGTGATATTCTGCTTTGTTTGCATCACTGTTAGCATTAGGGTTGTAGGTTATGGGGTTAGGCTTAGAGGGTTCATTATGTTGTAGTGCATTTTGACATTGGGGCACCCCAAACAGGATATATATATATATATATATATATATATATATATAGTAATAAAGGGTAAAAAATAAAAGTAAATAAATATGACAGATGGAATTAAAGAACACAGAATATGATAAGAGAGAAGAACAAGTAGTAATTAGAAGAGAAAGGAGTATAAGACAATCATAGCTAAAAATTGCTAGATGACTAAATGACTCAGAACTCTTAATTGATAAGTCCTCATATCACTGTAAAAGTCAATCATAGGACTTATATATACGTGGATAAAGAGAAAAACATAATATATGTAGACCAAGTGTGAAAAAGGGATAAAAAGGAGTGACAAAAACGTGTGTCTCCTAAAAGATAGATAAATAGACTAGGTATAAGAGAGTCTATAGAATGGTGTACAGTTCACCATATAACAGCGCACAATGCGCTTACAGAATCATAGAAGGAGTAATATCCCACTCTGTAGGCTCTTACCTTTACTGATAAGTATGTCGCATTAAGGTCAGAGGGCCTCATTCTATTATCGGCCGTAAATCGGCCGTAAGGCTGCGATTCCTTGCGGGGGTTCAGTTTACTCGCGATTCTATTATACGGCCCCGCAAGGATCTCCTTTTACGGCCGGCCGCATATCTTGGAACCGGCCGTAATCTGTGAAATATAAAAAGTCAAAAATAAATTCAAGCCTGCACTGTACAGCTCTGTAAATGCTAGGGATCATATTGGGGGACATGAGGAATAAAAGGAACCCACTCTCAAGCTTGCACATCTGCCCAAACCCGAGTTCAAATTAACTGTTTATTTGCCGGCTGCGGCGTGGGCGTGTCTGAGGTGCTCCAAGCACTCTGGACTTTTTACATGTATATTTTACGGATATTAAAAATGAAATATTTTACGGGTTTGAGTACAGGATGATTATGTGCTATTTTTTCTAACACCTAAAATCCCTTTATAGTCTTCTCAAAGTGCAGGATGGCTTTATTTGAGCTATTTTATGTGCTTAATTGGTGCTAGCGAGACCTTTTTCCTGCAAGTAACTGCGGCTCGTTTTTAGCCTTGCAGAGAGGTTTCCCGGAGCAATTGAATTGCAAATCTCTTGCGGCCGTTTTAGATCAAAGGCTTTCCTCCGGCGCGATCGGCCGCAAGAGATAGCAAGGCACCGGCCGCAAGCCTGCCGGAGCCTACGGCCGTAAGGGAATAGAATAGCAGAATAGCTTGCGGCCGGTCCTTGCGGCCCCGCAGCGGCTGCGGCCGATAATAGAATGAGGCCCAGAGAATGGATAGGAGACATCCCCATATGTCAAAAAATAAAAAAAAGTGGTATAAAAACACGCTGCCGACCGGTTTCGATAGATACATTACTATCTTTCTCAAGGCTGTGTTGTTAACGGACTCCTATTCCGTTTTCGCGGGTCTTTTTATAATTTCATCCAGCCAATGGGTGTTTTGGGCTTTTGCTCTCTGTTACTTCCGGGTTTGACGTTGATAGAGCGTCATAGCGTTATGCCGTTACTCGCGTATAGCGTTTCAGGGACGTAGTGACGTCATTAACGTGTTGCGTAGTTCCTGGCAGGGACGCCCGTCCTGGTAGTGGCGGAAGTAATTCAGGAGTATGATTATCGTTATAATATTTTCTCTCACTTCTTGTTAATGTCTTTACTGCTTTATAGCATATTTGTTGACAAAACTTTATGAGTATAAGGTAGAGGCTTCTGTGTTCTATGGTAGTGCACGGAGTTAGACTATTATTATAGTATTTAGACGTGCATCTACAGTCCATAAGGCATATTATTTTCCACTTCTATAGAAGGATGTGTGAGACTGAGGAGGCATTATGTTAAATGGCAAAGATTATAATTATTAAGTTGTGTTAAAATTTGCATATATATAGAGTAAAGAACTATATTAGTTTATTGTATCTAAACTTGAGGTTGATCAGTTTGACATCTGATCAAATTGAATTATTATTATACCATTCAGTAGATACGTATATGCTCTGTTATTGCTCAGTGTGTCCAGTAGTATTGTTCTAGTCCTTTTAAGGAAGAGTAGTATCAGATAAATGGGCTAAATGTAAATCCTTCGTTCAGGCCCCATTGGCCTTGGGCTCCCATCAAGTAGATCCATTTGCATCCTTCTTGCATTAAATTCTGGTCGATATTACCTCCTCTTTTAAGGAAGAGTAGTATCAGATAAATGGGCTAAATGTAAATCCTTCGTTCAGGCCCCATTGGCCCTGGGCTCCCATCAAGTAGATCCATTTGCATTCTTCTTGCGTTAATTTCTGGTCGATATTACCTCCTCTTATATTTGTTGTAACGTGGTTAATAATATGAAATTCGAGACTTTTTATGTCACCTTGATGATAAAGTCTAACGTGTCTTGACACAGGAGTGTCTAATTCTTTGATTATAGATGAAACATGTTCAAGTATTCTTCTCCTTATCTGTCTAATAGTCTTTCCCACATATAATTTTTTACATTTACATACTATAATATAGACTACATGTGTGGATAAGCAGTTATAGAATAAATTTAGGGGGAATTCTTTCTTAGTATAAGGATGGTAGAAGGATTTTTCGGGTTTGATAAATTGGCAGGCTTTGCAGTTTCCACATTTGTATAGGCCTTTAGTTCTTGTTAGCCAATTTTTATTTTCTTATTTTTTATTTTTGAAGAAGCTTTTGACCAGTTTATCACCTAGATTTGTTCCTCTTCTATAAGTTATACTTGGATAGTTTGAAAGAACTGTCTTCAATGCTTCGTCTTCGTATATTAGGTGCCAGTGTTTATTCAGAATATTTTTAACTTGCTCGCTATCTGTTCCATATGATAAGATGCATCTCATGTTCTTGTCCTGGTTTTCTTCTTTCTTTTTAAATAGGAGTTCTGTTCGATCTTTATTTAACGCTTTTTTATATGCGAGTTTTAATATTCTGTTGGGGTAACCTCTTTGTTTTAGTCTCAGTTTTAGTTCCTTGGCTTTTAGTTGGAATTCTTCTTTTGTGTCACAATTTCTCCGGAGTCTCACGTATTGACCAATTGGTATACCCACTCTTTGGGATCTGGGGTGCTGGCTTTCCCACCGAAGTATACTATTAGTAGATGTTTCTTTTCTGTATATGGTAGTATGAAGTTTCCCATTTGTTGATTTTGTAATTGTAAGGTCCAGAAAGTGTATTATTTTTTCGCTCGCTTCCCATGTTAATTTGATGTTCATATCATTTTTGTTCAGTTTAGTAATGAACTCTTCCAGTTCTTCTTGGTTTCCATCCCAGCAAATCAGAACATCGTCGATGTATCTCTTCCATAATAGGACTTTTTCAGTGTTGGCATCTTCATGGAAGACTTTCGTATTCTCCCATAGCCCTAGGAAGAGGTTTGCATAGCTGGGGGCACAGCTTGTTCCCATCGCTGTGCCTCTAATTTGATGGTACCATTTACCGTTGAATATGAAATAGTTTTTCGTTAGAATGAATTCTAGTAGATCCAAGATAAATTTGTTTCTTGTTTTATTTCTAGCACTTTTCATGTCTAAGTAGTATTTGACTGCTTTTATTCCTTGATCATTAGGAATACTACTATATAGTTGCTCGACATCAACGGTTCCTAATATTGCTGTAGGGGAAATTTCTAGGTTCTCTAAATTTTTTAGAGTGTCCATAGTGTCTTGTAAATATGATGATAGACTTTTCACTATATCATTGAGTTCTCTGTCAACAAATTGACTGATTTTTTCTGTTAAATTGTTTTTACTCGACACTATTGGTCTACTGGGAATTGGTACACGTTGTTTGTGTATTTTCGGGAGTGCGTAGAAGGTAGCTGCTACTGGATCTTTTGGAAGTAGGTATTCATAATTTGTCTTGGTAATTATCCCGTCATCAATAGCATGAAGAAGGAGAGATTGCAACTCTAAAGAATATTTTCTAGTAGGATCTTCTGATAGCACTTCATAGGTTTCTTTATCTCGCAGTAACGTAAGGCACATTTCCAGATAATCCTCTTTTTTCATGAGGACAATATTGCCTCCTTTGTCGGCTCTTTTAATTTCTATGTCTAGTTTTATAATTTCTTCTATTGCTTTCTTTTCTTTCTTCTCAATATTATTGTATATTTGATGGGCAGAGTAGAGTTTATTTATATAGTCTAAATTTTCCAGGTCTTTACTTACTAATTTGAGAAAGGTTTGCAAGTTTCCATAGTGTTTAATCTCTGGAGTAAATTTGCTATTATTTTTAAGAAATTTATTTTTATTTTCGTTAGGATCATCTTGTTTTAACAATGTCATTAGGGTTTCTAGGGTTTCTTTATCTTCTATTTTTAGTCCCATATCCTCTAGTCTTTTTTTTATCTTTTTTCATAGAAGAATTTTGTTAGGGATAGTTTTCTTACGAATAGATTTATGTCCTTTATGTTTGTAAAGAGGTTAGTATGGTTAGAGGGGACAAACGATAAACCTTTAGACAATATTTTTTTCTGTGAGTCATTTAGTCGAATATCTGTGAGATTTATAATTAGATTTTCATCAATTATTGCGTCTTTTTCTTCGGTTTGTTTAACTGTTGAAGTTATTTTTTCAGGGTATTTTGTTCTTACAGTAGGTATAGTTTTTATAATTCGAGGGTTTCCGTATCTTGGTTGTTCTTTTTTATTCGTGAATGTGCTTTCGAATTTTCTTTCCCTCTTCCTCTGGGTTTTTGGCCTGGCCCCTTCTCTAAAAAAGTATGCATAGATGCTTGATTGTATCTGATATTAGTTGTTGAGGAATTAAATTGTTGGTTGGGTCTTGTTTTCCTTGTATCCTCTTGCTCTAGTTGGCTTTCTGCTTCTGAGTAATCAGACAATATTATTTCTGCTGTCTCTACTAGTTTAGGGATGTTTGCAATTTTATACAGTTTACCTTGTTGTTGATCATTTCTATGTCTATTAAATTTCATTTGTTTTCTTCTAATTAGATCTCTTTTGTATTTGTCCAAGTTTTCATTCATTTTTTCTAGCCATTTCTCATATTTTTGGCTCCCTTTGTTTTTTTCGATTTCTACGTTACTCTCTTTAACTTTTTTATTAAGAATTTCCAGGTTTTTATATTCTTGTTCTACTATTATTTTCATTAGGTCAATAGAACATTTTGTGATAGTGTCAGTCCATTTTTTTACAAATTCAGTTTCTAGCAGGTGATGAGGTGGTATTATTTGAATTCTCAGTCCCCTGGGTATTAGGTAATTTTTTATGTAATTACCCAGACTGCTAATTTCCCAGATGGACTTGATTTGTTTTTGTAGGTATTTTTGTAAAATTTTGAAGTTTGTGAGAGTATCATGTTTAATTTCTTGAGTTACATTAATTCCTTCCCATATGGTTGCTGACTGAGCTTCATTAATCAGTGTCTCGTAGTCCCATTTCTTGAACTCCGCCATGATTATTATAAGTAGTATTAGGACTAAATCCTAATTACTCTAGAAGTGTTTAAGTGCAAGGATAAATATGGATTAAACCAACTATAAGAAATAGTATTAAATAAAGAAAAAAATATATGCAAAAAATGGTGCATAGCACCTAGGTATTAAATAGTAATAAAGGGTAAAAAATAAAAGTAAATAAATATGACAGATGGAATTAAAGAACACAGAATAGGATAAGAGAGAGGAACAAGTAGTAATTAGAAGAGAAATGAGTATAAGCCAATCATAGCTATCCTATTATCCTATTCTGTGTTCTTTAATTCCATCTGTCATATTTATTTACTTTTATTTTTTACCCTTTATTACTATTTAATACCTAGGTGTTATGCACCATTTTTTGCATATATTTTTTTCTTTATTTAATACTATATATATATATATATATATATATATATATATATATTGTTTTTTACTTGTTATACTTTACCTGTTGTGTTCAATTATTAGTTGTGTATAAATGACAGAGGGTCTCCTGCTGCCAATCTTCCTGCAACACTCTTCAGGCAGTGTCTGTTGAAAAAGATAGACAGAAATGGAAATGTGAATATTATTAAAAAAAATGTATTTTTTTTTACTCACTGCTATTTTTTTTTTTGTTAATGAGGAAATTGAGTTTTATATATGTTTTCGTTGATTTTAATTTCTTGTCTGTAAATTGCTGCAGATTTGACAGTCCGTGTTAAACCGTGCCGTGCTCCAAATTATTCAGTGACACTGTTCAGGCAAAGTCTGTTAAAAATGTTTTTAAAAAAAGCAAATTGTGAAATGCAGTGTAAATATATATGTACAGTATATCTCTTTTTTTTCTAAAAGCATAAATTAGGTTTTAAAAGATATGTTGTTGTAGAAATGTCTCTTTTTTGTTCTTTCGGCTAGCATTTTAGCCCACGTAAACATTTATGTCTTTTTTAAATTTTACTATACATGAATATTGGCTTCTAATTTCTTCAGTACATTTTTTTTGTGTCAATATTTGTGCTTAAATGTTTTTTTTTTAATTATTAATTGATATTAATGAATGGTCAAACTGTAGATATATTTGAAATGTTACTGTATATGAATAACATTGTCCTTTGCACTTTTTTTTTATTGTAAATATCAAAATTATAATGTATTAATTATTTAATTAGATATAGCTTACCTCTTTTTAGTAATTTGCAGATATTAAGCTTTTAAAGTTATAACGAATGCTTCAGAAGTAACGCCACCAGTGAAATGTCCAGTCACACTGTTCATCAACTGATAAATGTAGAAATTTCGGGGAAGTTAGCAGTGTTTATAGAATTGGAGCTGAAGTAGAAACCGTTGGAATGCAATACGCATGCTCTATTTGCGTTCCATCCGTCGAATTGCGTTCCAGCCGCCATTTCGTGCAAATTACTTAGTTCTTCCATATAAAATGTCCGCGATTTTGTATGTGTTATGGATCGCATGATGTGTGTTACGTGCCGTATGAAGTGTTATTGAGTTTCAGTAAGTGTTCCCAGTAGGTGTTGTAATTTTACGTGCTTAGCCTTGTCTTCGTTTTCTTTGTCCGCCATTTTAAAAAAAAAATGTGTTTTTTTTGTGTTTTTTGGATGTGCACGGTTCGGCCGTTAAGTTCATATTTTTTAGACCTCGTATTTTTTTATTTCTAAGTCCCGCGGTCGTATTTTTTTTTTCTTAAGTCCGCACTTTCCTATGTAAAGTGTTACGGCTCGTTTTTTTTTTTTTTAAACTGCTACGGGTTTCGCAATGTTAATTGGATTATGAATGTTTTTGTTAAAGTGTACTCCCGTGCTCCCGCGGCTTGTAGATTTATGTTGAACTGTAGTCCCGCGGGTCGTAGGGATGAGCTCCTACGGTTCTCATTTCCACCAGCACAGTGATCGCCTTTGGCGCTCCTTGCCTAAGTCGTACGGGGTCGTAGGGATGAGCGCCGTAGGCGCTCATCTCCACCAGCGCAAGGAGCGCCTTTGGCTTTGAGAGGGCCGCAGTTGCGGTGGGCTCGCTTCACGTGCCCGCAATAGGAAGGCTCGCTACGTGAGCCCGCAAGTGTTAGCAACAACCCGCATTGCTCACAACTATATATGTGATTACGTACACCAGAAAGGTATTAACAACAGGCACAAACTGACATGGCATTAAACTGGATTTTTATTTCCAGAATTTGTATTATGGCAGCTGTCATCAATGTTCTGCTAAGTTCACTATCTCTGTTAGACAAGAAGAACAGAAGAATAACAAATCGGAAACCACAGATCACTCCTCATGTTTTTTAGTAAAATTGACCCAGACAGAACTCTTTGCATCTTAAGATTCTTTAACTGTACTGTACATAATAATGATGTACTTTCCCTACAACATAATGGGGCTACACCACCATCTCTAAATAATTGGCTAAAAGACAGGAAGCAAAGGGTTGTTGTAAATGGAACATACTCTGATTGGACTAAAGTGGTAAGTGGGGTTCCTCAAGGTTCAGTATTAGGTTCTCTCCTTTTTAACATATTTATTAATGACGTAGAAGTAGGACTCGAAAGTAGTGTCTCCATTTTTGCTGATGACACTAAGTTGTGCAAGGTAATAAAATCAGATAATGATGTACTTTCCCTACTTAGGGATTTGCATAAATTAGAGAAATGGGCGGCTAAATGGCAGATGAGATTTAATACAAATAAATGCAAGGTAATGCATTTGGGAAGGAACAATAGCCATGCAATCTATAATCTTAATGGAGCAAGTCTAGGGGTATCAGATATTGAAAGGGATTTGGGAGTACTAGTGGACAACCGCCTAGGTAACAGCGCTCAAGGCTGCAAAGGCAAATTAAATATTAGCATGTATTAGGAAGGGTATAGAAGCAAGGGAAGCAAATATAATTCTGCCACTATACAAAGCCCTAGTACGCCCTCATTTGGAATATGGAGTACAATTTTGGGCACCACCTCATAAAAAAGACATTTTAGAGCTGGAAAAAGTACAGAGAAGGGCTACAAAACTAATAAGGGGAATGGAGGGGCTAAGTTATGAAGAAAGACTAACAAAAGTAAACTTATTTTCGCTAGAAAAAAGGCGTTTACAAGGGGATATGATTACCTTATATAAATGCATCCAGGATCAATATAAGGCTTTGTCAAGTAAACTTTTTGTAGCAAGAGATTTTCAACTGACAAGAGGACATCCTTTGAGGTTAGAGGAAAAAAGATTCCACCTTAAACAAAGAAAAGGGTTCTTCACAGTTAGGGTGGTTAAACTGTGGAATTCTCTACCAAAGGAGGTGGTGACAGCGAATTCGATAGACAACTTCAAAAAGGGGTTAGATATATTTTTGAATAAAGAGGGCATTCAAGGCTATCCTAGATAACTAGCAAAGGAATATTGATCCAGGGAGAAATTTGATCGCCAGATTCTGGGGTCAGGAAGGAATTTTGCTTTTTTTCCCCCTTATGAGACAATTGGCAAAGTTTCAATGGTTTTTTTTTTCTGTTTGCCTTCCTCTGGATCAAATAACAATTAACATTTAATAATAAATAGTCCACATTAAAATGATCAATTGAGATCTAAAAAGGTTGAACTTGATGGACTAACTCTTTATTCATCCTCCAATACTATACTATTAATAATTATTTAATCAATAATGTAATTAATAACTAATCCGCATATTGCAGATCAGAGGAGATCTTAACACTATCTTAATTACTATGGCCCTCATTCAATTGCGATTTGGCCAATTGAATAGTGCTCTAAATAAGCACATAACATATTTATTTCAAATAAGTTTTTAGTTAGTGAAAACCTTGCTTTTGGATAGATGTTTATTAACTAAAAACTTCTTTTGGATAGATGTTTACTAACTAAAAACTTCTTTAAAAAAATATGTTATGTGCTTATTTAGACCCCTATTCAATTGGGCAAATTGCATTTGAATGACGGCCTATGTAACTATGTAACTATGTAACTGCTTATTAATAGAAAGGTCTGAAAAGGTGCACTTAACCAGGGTATGTGTAGTTTATCTTAATCATCAAGCAGAACTTTGGTAAATGTATTTGCTTATCTCAGTTATTAAGCATTAGTAATGCATCAACAGTACAGCCATTTACTTTATATTTGAAATTGATACAATTCTAAATTCCTACACTATTTTTCCCATTTCTTAGCTGTTGGATCTCAAATTGTTGCAGACAAAAATATACATCTGAGGACCGATGTTTTATGTGAATTCAGGATAATGTATCACTCATTACATTTTAAAGCATTGCAAATATATTTACTGTGCTTAATGTGATTGAGCCCTAAATTGGGTAATTGTAGTGCAGTGCAACATTTAATTTATTTTTGCTAGCTATATTTTTTAGATATTTGATACTGTATTTTTATCATTAACATTTAAGTGTTAATAAATTATTTGTAAAGAGCCACATAGTGTGCATATTTAACCATAAAGGTCTGAAACCTTTATGGTTAAAGAGTCAACTGTATGAAACTTCAGAGAAAGAGTCAGTATCTGAAAATGTAATGTGCATAACTAACAATAGGTGACATAATATTAAAATGTTCTCAAATATTGCTTAAAGAATTTTGTGTTTTAAAGAAGATAAGTTAATGAGAATAAAATTTAGCAAGCTCACACTAATTTAAATTCCAAGATGAAATCCTGTGTATGGTTAACAAAACACACATTTTGATTTTGATCTGTAGCAAGTTTCATTTGGCTTTGGAGAGCTAAGCTGCTGACCCTTCCCTTGAGTAAGTAAAATAAATATCTAGGAGGGGTAGATTTAAAATTGATGAAGGGCTACAGATATGTAGGTGATTGCGTAAGAACTTTGGCGTGACATACCTCTATTTTAAGTACATTGATCGGTTTGGGATCTCATAGAAAGCACTGTAGGGCCATGTTGTTGCTCACAGAAAGCACATGGGTAGCTCTGAAATGTCATTTTATATCATTAATTAATTATGATGATATTCACTATAATCTATATACACCTGGGGCCTCATTCTATTAGCGGCCGCAGCCGTTGCGGGGCCGCAAGGACCGGCCGCAAGCTATTCGGCTATTCTATTCCCTTACGGCCGGGGACTCCGGCAGGCTTGCGGCCGGTGCCTTGCTATCTCTTGCCACTCGCTCCAGAGGAAAGCCTTTGATCTAAAACGGCCGCAAGAGTTTCGGCCGTAAGAAATTCCTATTTGCAATTCAATTGCTCCGGGAACCCTCTCTGCAAGGCTAAAAACTAACCGCAGCTTACTTGCAGGAAAGAGGTCCCGCTAGCACCAATTAAGCACATAAAATAGCTCAAATAAAGCCATCCTGCACTTTGAGAAGACTATAAAGGGATTTTAGGTGTTAGAAAAAATAGCACATAATTATCCTATACTCAAATCCGTAAAATATTTTATTTTTAATATCCGTAAAATATCCATGTAAAAAGTCCAGAGTGCTTGGAGCACTTCAGACCCGCCCACGCCGCAGCCGGAAAATAAACAGTTAATTTGAACTCGGGTTTGGGCTGATGTGCAAGCTTGAGAGTGGGTTTCTTTTAATCCTCATGTCCCCCAATATGATCCCTAGCATTTACAGAGCTGTACAGTGCAGGCTTGAATTTATTTTTGCGTTTTTATATTTCTGAGATTACGGCCGGTTCCAAGATATGCGGCTGGCCGTAAGAGGAGATCCTTGCGGGGCCGTATAATAGAATCGCGAGTTAACAGAACCCACGCAAGGAATCGCAGCCTTACGGCCGATTTACGGCCGATAATAGAATGAGGCCCCTGGTGATTTGGCACTACCTCAGTAGGTTCAGTTTTCTAGTTTGCTGTGATTTATTAAGGTTCTTGTATCATTTATTTCTACAGCTGTGCTTGCAGCATTTAGGTTTAGTTTAGTCTTTGCAGAATGAGGTCAGATTCCAGTGACTCACAGTGCTATGTATTTGGAATAAAGTGTATATACAATTATTATTCATAGTCATAAGTCAGAGACAGATAAAATTATGTATGAGCAATAGAGCAAATCAAAAAAGCCTCTATTAAAACTTCTTCCAAAGCAACTATGTAGAACATGCCAGTTTTTGAAATGTATGATTAAGGTTCTAATTACAGATGTTGCTTCCAACCCAGAGTTGCCCTGATAGATTGCAAGTTTCAGACTAGAACATCTGGATTTGCCTTTAATATATTGCTGGGTAAAATTATTCAATATTGTTTATATTTCTTTAAACTATTACCACATATATAAAATATAATTGAGAACTAATAATGCTGGCTATCAGTGACCAATGCCTAATAATGGAATAGGTCGTTTTCTGTACAATGGTGGAACTAATTGTAAAATATGACTTATAGAGAGGCAACTTTAAACCTTTGGAACTTAATATGTGTACTTTATAAATATAAATGTTATTGTATAAATATCTAGTCTTAGACATCAGTTACTGCAATGGTATAACAGGGGACAACTGATAAAGCAAGATAATAGCTAACAAAGATGGAAAGTCATGGGCGGCTTAGGGAAGTTAGAATCAGATGATTAAGCAAGATCTATTGATTCTAGAAGGGGGAAGATAGAAGCTGATCAAGTAAGATGTAGATGTCCAACTTGTCACTAGATCTGATTGATGTAGATGGTGGGAATAGCCCCAAATTTAAAATAAAAAAACATGTGAGGTCCATGTAGTCTTAGTCCAAGACAAAGTATGCCATAGAAAGAAGTCTAAGCAGTGTTGCTGAGGAGCCCAAAGATTAACGCAGTGAGCAGTGACCCTTATTGTAACAGTCTTTTGATCTATGTACAGTATATGTTTTTAATTAAAACTGTTTGATTATTCACCCAAAAGAATATAGTATTTGTAGAAATTATATATTCATTTCTTAAATAATGTTTATCCTGCCCCCACACAATTCTCCATTATTTTTCTTTTCCCTTCTTCTGAACCATTTTCAGATATGAATTTACAGGACCACTATAATGCCATCCATTTATTTATTAAATCATTGGTGAGCAATGAAATCAGTAAAATGAAGAAAAAAAAATCAGTGTAGCTTTTAAAAATTACATTTGAAGTGTAATGCTTTAGACTTCAACAGAATTGCAAATCTCCATCCTGTGTCAGGTGTTTAGAGAGTGGGAGAGGATCTGCTGAGGGTGCTGTCCTGACAGGAGCCTTTATCTATTGCACAAAATTTAAGAAATACAGTATATGAGTGGTCACCACCTCTTTGCTTTAATGTTAATGCTACTTACATTCCATTCCTTATTACTTTTCTTTCTCACAACTTGATATATATGCTCATCCCATTATTCTTACACACATTTAATCATAAATGTATCTGAGTTTATTTCTCTATACAATACAACAGAAAATGCATAGTTAATATACTCACGCACTGACACTGCATGCAGCCTGCTAAGTAATTTTTATTGCAAGGTTCAATTTCCTTTAATGAGATTTTTCTTTCTTGTGCTGGTTCAGTTAGCTGTGTACTTGCAAATTAATGAACTTTTCATTAGTCCTGTTGGAGGACTGGCATTTCTAGCTGCCACCTTTCCATTATGCAGATAAGATCTGCCCGTACATTCAAAGTCTCCACAAACCTCATAAAGAAAATAATAGAAAGTGTATACTTTATCAAACAGTTTGCACATGATTGCATGCAATTCTTCTAAACATTATATATAAACTACTGACTTGCCAACAAATACGGGTTTAAAAATGTAAGGCTAGCAACGCTGTTTGCCACACAATGTGAGGCTTTTGCTCCTCTGAGCACCTTCGGCCTTCGGCACTCATTGCAAGCCTCTTCCCGATGTACTTGAACTTCCTGCTTTGCACTGTTCACCTTTGGCTCTCATCGCGAGCCCCTTGCTGAGCGCCTTCGGCGTAAATTGCAGGGCTCACAATTAGCGCCTTTGGCGCTCATTGCAAGCTTCTAAGTCCCGCGTGCCTGGTATTGTTGGTGTAAGTGTTACTGTCTTTGTCGTCGTGTATTTTCTAAATCCTGCGTGTCTGGCTTTGCTGAGCCTCATTTTCATCCGGTTTCAAAAAAAAATTACGTTTTTCGTCCGCCATCCTCGCTTAGCAGATTTTGGATTGACGAAAACCCACAAATAAATCAGTTGCAACCTCACTCCCAGGCTTCCTGGCTCTCCCCCTGTGCTGTCTGTGAGTGTGTTATTATATTTGATAATTTTTTTTGGTGTTTTGAGGGTTTTTAGAGTTACGCGCTTGGCTCGCATTTGCGACCCTCACAATGCAGCCTAAGTCCTGTGCCGTACACATCTTGCCTCACAGATGAGCACCTTCAGCACTCATCGAGCCTACATCCTGCGCCGTACACGGCTCACTTTGCAGGCTTCGATGATGAGCACCTTTGTCGCTCATCCAGCCTAAGTAGTGTGCCGTACACGGCTCGCCGAGCTTCGCAAAGTTGCAACTGCGTTGCCAACAACGCAACGTGATGCACACTGACAACTATATATGTGATTATTGGATTACAGTGGCCTTTTATACATTTTGCTAAACATGTATATGATAAATATGGCTCATTTTTATTTATCTCATATCATTGTATGTGCAAAAGAAATATAGCCCCTCTAACATCATTATACATATGTACCTAGAATATAACCATGTTATATGTGTTCCATGTGTTTTAGTAATTTATCAGCATAACGGTGCAGTAACTCACTATTCTACG
Source organism: Discoglossus pictus (assembly GCA_027410445.1). Taxonomy (NCBI): domain Eukaryota; kingdom Metazoa; phylum Chordata; class Amphibia; order Anura; family Alytidae; genus Discoglossus; species Discoglossus pictus. Next base: position 352,088,900 of record CM050166.1, on the reverse strand, counting down.
TAGAAAGTAAAATCTTTTTCACTAGCGAGTTGAGGTTTCTCAAATTCCAGATTTATTTATTTAAACCATTTTCATTTTGGAGAAAAAGGATCCATTGTACAGACTGTAGCTGATCATTAGAAATCAAAATGGGAGATTCTACTGCAGCATAATTGCATAATAAATTAGAGGCTATATTTTTTTTTTACTTTTTTAAACTATTGACTACTTTCAGGTGAATTTCTTCAAAGTGGTACTTTTATATTACACAATGTTGTTTTGGAATTCAATACACATTTGTGTGTAAAAGAAAGTCATATGTAAGATATATACATTACAGGACATCTAGCCACAAGGCAACCATTCTTTCAGCTTCAGTACATATAGATTCACTTACAATTTTGCCAGACAGTTATCATAATGTATAGTCTTTAAATCTGGAGTGCCTGTATGTGAGATCAAATTATCCCATTAGAGGATAGACAGAATTATCAACTGATAAAACTGTCTGCCATCAATGACAACATACAGCTAAATATAATAATCAAAAGATTGTAAAATAACCTCCCACACTGAAATCAGTTTTGTTCTTTTTTGGTAGTCCAATTTAGACACAGATTTAATAATATCTGTGACTACTCCATGTGCGTTACCTGTCCAGTGTATGTGTCAGGAAGAAACCAATGCATACAAATTATTATGTTTTTCTTTCTGTGCAATCTCCAATAATAGGAATTAAGCCACTTGAAGGAATTTAGTTTTAATACATGCTGTATAATTTTGTCAAGAAAAGCTTGATTTGCATAACTGTTGGTTACAGATAATGTATATGAAATTATATAGTGTTTTGACTGAAAAGAAACAAACTAGTTATTAGAAAGAATTAGATATTGTTAAAAACGATTTCAGTGATGTTATAAAGATAATCCAGTGAGCACTTTATTTATGGTTTCTGCTTAGCTCTAAAACAAAAGATAGATATAGATTTAAAGTTATACATTCTTATTTTATCATGTACTGTTATTTGTTGTTTTTTTTTTTCCCTCTGTGTTATTATTTAAAATGCTCTGTGCTCAGACTATTATTTTGCATATACCGGTAGTTTATTTCATGTGAGTTTAGTGAATCTCATGAGGTGAAACACAACTTTTAGGGCAGTCATTTTGTAAGCTATATGTACCTAAAGGATATTTTAAAAGATACCTTCCTGGGACAGTACCTTTATTATTTAGAATGAATGTATGAAAATGTATTCACCTGAAAAAAGAGTTGAGAGGAAAAATAGGGGTATACAAGAGTGAAGGTGATTAGGGATAAAGTGTAAAATAATGGGGTTAGAGGAATAACTGGGAATTACAGGAGATGAACAGCGGAGGATGAAACTGAAGAGAAAAAGAAAATGTAATGTCTAAATCACATCTTCACCCTGTTCCTCTTCTGCACATCAATGACCCATGGACTTCTTATAATCACGTAATGTGAATGATAAGATCTTTGAGAGAGTGGAGAGACACAGCTGGAAGAATATATTGTATTTGCTTCTCCTGTCTCCCTCCTGTGCAGATGAAAGTCATGAGGGGAAATAGAATGAGGCAGAAGAAGAGGGCTCAGAAGGGAGAGAGCAGACAGGAGGAGAGAGAGAAGAGGTCAAAGAAGAGAGAGAGACAGAGCAAATTACACGGAAGGACAGGTTGAGAGAAAAAAGAGAGAGTGGAAACAGACATGGGGAAATGAGAGAAGAAAGGTGGACACATACGCTGGGTAGACATATAAGAAGGTTGAGCTAGTTGTGTACAAACCTCCTATTTCAAAGCATGACATAACCAATGTAAAATTGTTGTTGTTTTTTAGACATTTAGACGTGTCTGACTCTAAGTGACCTCTATGGAACACAAAACACCAGCCACATCAGTCAGGTACTGCCCCTCTGAGCTCAAGCTCATGTTCATTGCTTCAATTATCTCATCTATCCATCTTCTCCTCTGCCCTCCTCTCCTTTGTGTGCCTTCAATCTTTCTCAGCATCAGAGTCTTCTATAGGGAATCCTGTCTTCTCATGCAATGGCCAACATATATTAGATTCAGCCTCATGATCTTACCTTCCAGTGAAAAGTTTAGCTTGCTTTCCTGAAATATTGATGTATTGGTCCTTAATACATTTCAAACAATGATGACATTAAGGTTTTACAAGGGCTAAGGAAGACATTAATTATCATAGTGTCATCATAGCTGGCCCAAACTGAAATCCCAAGATTTTAGTAGTTTGCAAAATTTGGTCTTCATATTTCCTGTTGCATATGGATTTAAACTAACTGTAAAAACAGATTTTACATCTGGTAACCCAATTCTTTAATAATTAATTTAAGTTTTAGTCTTACAAAGTTAATTTAAGTTTTTTATAAATGTAAGTGTTTTATAGATGCATTTTGCAAGATGAAAAGTTTACGTTTTATTTACTTATTCAGATGTTTATGTTTCTAGTAATATGCTTCTTACCTGAAATGACAAGCCACATTCATACTGTATACTAGTCACCGAAAAAGGCATATGTATATAATACTTTTTAATAGCTTAGACAAATTTCCTATAATCCACCTCTGGAAACATGGTCCATAAAGCTGAATTTGTGGCGGGAAAAAATCATTATGATTGCAAAGTTATGCCAGCTTATTAAATGCCCCCCTCCCCCCATAAGTATTTTCAACTTTTGCAGGAAAATTTATAAAAACACAAATACAAGACAAACTCAAAAGAAATTCATGAAAATCTTGGTCCTCATTCTTAGGGATCTTTATGTTATGCATAGAAAATAATAATTTCATTCTATTGCTTAACGTAAAGAAACAAACTTTTATTTTAAAAGATCACTGAAGTTATAGTTTTATAATAGAGTCTGTGTAAATAAAAATATTCAGTTTAGCTTAAATGGAGACAGACATCTTTTTTTTCTAAACCAGTTACCTGGAAGGATTATTCCACTATATATTGCACTTTAATCCTACTGTAAGTTTCAAGTCATTGTGACATTTCCTTGAAATAGAACAGATCTTATTTGCATACAACGTCTGTTCCAAGAGAATAATCAGTTTAGGGCAAAATATATATAAAAACAGCATCCTGTAAAATTCAATTTTAAGGTCCTTTTACTTTTGCTGTCAAATAAATTTCTCCCATTTTTTTAATCCAAATTAGATTTTAAATAAAGATTATTTCAGGACAAATACATTAGTTTAAATGTAATGTAACAAAGAGAATATGGACAACATACTTTAGATTAGAAAATTAATCTGAAGATAAGCCAAGTAAGTATTGAGACAGGATTTATCTTGAAACTACATAGCTATAAAATTAACTAGAAAGCTTTAACAACATATAATAACATTGAAATTCAAATTAATTGCATTATCATTTTTCCTGTCTCAGTGTTTTCCACATACATGATGTTAAAACTAAATACCATTAGAAAGCACTAACACTAAAGTAAATATTTATGTACTATACATAAAATGTTTCTTATCTATCATAAACTAGGTTAATAAATACCTTGAATTTATTCTGTATAATATATTTTGCTCTGCCCTGTAAACAGCTAAACATTGCTTTCATTACAACTCTATGCAAGTGACCTTCAAGGTCCCACTTCCAAAGGGCTTGTGACTAATATTTTTATGGTCCTGCTAGGCTATAATAATTTGATTAACGTTGTCCTCTTTCTGACAATCTATTCTCTCTCACATCAGAAATCATTTGTAGTGATGAGACTTATTCCTGGATGCTATCAGTCTCTTCACGTTCTAGTTACATTTCTCTCCATTACAAAATACAGTATTTGAAAACTTTTAGTGACAAAAACATACTTTTTGTAATGCAGCCCCTTCTCTCTTCCTCGTGAAAAATAATTGAATCTACATCATATTAGCCTTCCCCATACATATTCATAAACCCCTTCCCATGTTAGACAAGAGGTTACAAATACAAATGATCAGCGGAGAGTTTAAATTCCCATTGCCAATTGCCCCTACAAACACTGAGAAGCCTCAGTGATTCCCTCCTCCCACGTAGGGAGAGAACCCCTGGGGATTCCCTTCCCCTCTTACACTCCACAGGTTGCCTTGCAGGACACTTCCATTGCCCACCCATTGCACCTAAAATTAACTATTGCTCCTAAAATGAACCACCTATGCCACGAAGGTCTCCCAAAACAAATTAACCCCTAACTATAATGAAGGTCCTTAAACACCACCTTGGAAACTAAATTAACTTTATACCTTGGGGTTCTATATAGACCTCCATGGTAAACTAAAATGAACCTCCCTACAAAAGTAAAACACCCCAACTAAGTACAAAAAACCCGACCAAGTATAGAAAAAAATGTAAATTGCAAAAAATAATAAAAAGCAATTACATAAAATAAAAACCTTACCGTAAAATAAATAAAAAGAAATCACAAAAAAATAAAAAAGAATATTACACAGTCTAGTGCACATTATTTTGACCACCAGCTAATATCCTGAATGTCTGCTGTACGGACAGCAGCTGTACAGCGTGGTAGTGAGTTAATAAGATGCTGGAAGGTTGGCAAGGGTATCTGGAGCCATGAGACTGCAGTGCATCCGACAGCTGCTGAAGAGTGTGTGGTGGAGGATCCATACATCGATCAAGGTGGTACCACAGGTACTCGATGGGGTTCAAGCTCGGGGTATTTGAAGGCCAGGGAAGTACTTGGAAGTCTTTGTTGTGCTCCTCCAAACACTCCTGGACAATTCTGGCCATATGACATGTTGCATTGTCCTGCTGGAAGATCCCATCCACTCCAGGGAAGACAGTCAACATGTATGGTTGTATTTGATTTGCAAGGATGGATAGATAACCCAGTCAGTTGAGAGTGCCTATCTGAGGTATGAGTGGACCCAGACAATGACAATAAAACATTCTCCAGATCATAACACTGCCGCCACCAGCTTGTGTTCTTCCAACAATAGTTGCAGAGTGTTTGTTGTCGCAGGTTTCGCACCTGACACGCCAACATCCGTCCAGTTGATGGAGGAGAAAATGTGACTCATCAGAAAAGGCAACCCATTGCCAATCAAAAGAGGTCAAATCTTGGTACTGTCGTGCAAATTGAAGACAATTCTGATGATGAATCCTTATCAGCATGGTGCAGTGACCAGCCGTTTGCTTCAGAGCACCATACGCAATAGGATTGGCTGTACTGTTGTTTTAGACACAAATCTGGTAGCCCCCTGGTTAGTTTTGATGGTGAGTTGCTCAACTGTAGCATGTAGGTTGGCCCTCACACACCTTCACAGCAGATGTTTACCTCTGACATAAATAGCACGTGGTGCTCTGCAGTTTTATCGCTGTTTATTCACAATGGTGTCGTTTGTTCAGTCACGGTACAATTTAACCACAGCAGCACACAAACAGTTCGCAAACTGTGCTGTTTCAGAAATACTGAAATACCAATGACCGTCCCATTTTCTAAGTCGTAAAAATCCTACAAATTTTCCCATGGCAGTGATGGTTGATATGTTTGCAAAATGCCTACCTTATATACCCACCAAGCCAAATAACGACACATGCATTTTTCATTAGCTAAGCGCTGCTGATGTCAAAAGTAGGTGGTGCTCATAATAATGTGACTCAACCCTGTACAATAAAATAAGAACTAAATTAAAATAAAATAAAAAGTTACGCCTGTAAAATAAAAATATTAATAATACTTACCAACCTTAATGATCCCCCAGCAATGATCAACAAAGCCTGTGTCCTAATTCTTCTGCCCGGGACTAATCAAGCTTTCCATGTTGATTGTAGAAATCAATGTCCACTCCAGTCTTGATTGAAACCATTGTCATTCTGGGCCAGGAAAGGGCTCTCCAAAAATAAACCCAATGCCCCTAAAAACAACTATACTGTCTAACAGAGCTTTTGCAGTGTAAATTATAGTTGTTAAGCATCCTGATTGGTCGAAATAGGTGTCCATCATATTTCAGCCAATCAGAATACATTTTCAGATGTTACCTTCCTATTTTTAACATGGTCAATCAACCAATCATAAGGCCAGATTGATGGACCTTACATTAAAGATCCCCCAAGGTAGTTAGGGGATAATTTTAGAGGTCCTTGAAGCTTTTGAGTAGATGCCACAGTGGTCTGTTAAGGACCCCTGCATTTTGGTTTAACATTTAGGTGCCATGGGCATCTCAATAGACCTCCATTGTTATAGTTGTTAGTGGGGGCCGGATGTGAGCAGGTGTAAGAACAACAAGATTTTGGGAGGCACAGGGGGACCCTTTGCCACCCCATTTCTTCATGCCCAAAGATTTACTGGACTATTGTGGACTGTCTATTGGCCTCTGGATTAGGAAAGTTCCCTGTGTTAAAATACGATTACAATATTATAAGTATTTTGGTTTATGAGTATACTAGGTTTTGTATGGTTTAGAATGTCAGGGTACCTATGCCACTTGTGGTCATGCACAGAGCTTAGAGAGTTTGCTAGAGTAATGTGCCTAGGCCTAAGATGACAAGTTCCTGCCCTGTGCAACCCAGTGGGAAATATATTGTTTATATTGTGCATGATTAGATATAACTTGTGTTTCATGTAACAGTTATTCTTGTAAATAACATATTGTTTATCCTGTAAGTGATCGAGGTGTGGACATGTTAGAAGTAAACCCTAAGGTCTAAGGAAATGTACAGAAAAGGTCCCATAAGTGCAATGCAGACTAAACCCTGTGCTAATAAATTCACACAAGGGTGTTTTGTGCATTAAGCTTTTACACATGCACAAGCTGGTTCTGGGATGCACCCCAGTAGGGGCTATAGTAAAAACTATATAAGATGCTCTGTAGATGGGCAGCTCTGCAGAATATTGCAGGTAAATACATAGCTCACACCTGCCAAGCCCAGCCAGCTGGCTTATCCTTCAGTCAAGTGCTATGTCAACACTCTTGATATGGTGACCCTGACTATAACAGAGCAGATGTTGTCTTGCACATACACCTGTGATGCTCTGTTTGACATGTAGACATGCATTCCTAAGGAAACTAAGAATGGACTTTGACCTGATTGGTGGCTACTAGATGTTTCATCTCACGCATAGACATGGCTTTACTGGCTATTTAGGAATGCACATTGTCCTGATTGGGGAATCTTCATTTATATTGGTTACCAAAAAATGCACAATTCTCTGTATGGTTGTTCTCTACTGGAGAAACAGTATAAATATGTGCATAGTTCATAATATAAAGTGTCTGGTCTTCACATAAACAAGGTGTGAGACTATTTACTGTGTGCCTGTATCCTGAATGGGGAGTTATTCTTTTTCTGAGACCACTAGTATCCTGCCTGCATTATTATCTGCACATATTTTTGGGCATTGTCTCTATCCTGAAGCCATATTTTGTGCCAGCGGTAACAAGAACTACATGGTCCTGCTGGGGTAGGTTTGAACTAGGTTGTTATCAAGCCCCATTGAAAAAGCAGGGTGTAACAGTGGGGGAGGGATTCCTTGAGGATTTCCTCCAGCCTGGGAGGTGGGAATACCTGGGGTTCTCCTTCTTCCTGTTTATAAAGGTATCTTGAGAATCCCCAGGCTCATAGGGGTAGGACTTTTGGGGGAGGGCGTTTTGTGTGCTGTTAGGTGCACTATTAAACTCTTAATTGTGGCAAATATGAGAAATGAAGCCTTATAATCTTTGTAGAAGTCTACTGCAGATTTCTGTGCAAATTTCCCATCCCTATTCATTTTAGAAAAAACTAAAACATTTCTTGTTTCTTTCAAATTATATCTACCTTACAAATGCATTTTCTTTTTCAATTTTTTTTTTAGTGCCACATTTCAGCTCGATCAAAGTGCACACATTAGTCTGGAATCTTGATAAATGTTACCATCACTTAAAATATTGCAAAGGGCTCAGGAACGTGATACCATTAAAAACAGCTCAGACATTTGAGAAAGGGTAAAGGTAATGACTATATAATGCCAGTGCTGTCTAAATATGCAGCTGACCCTCTTGAGAAAGGTATTCAAAGGATACATATAAAAATCTAAAGAGCTTCAAAATAACCTTTCTTAAGGACCCATTGCCCTTTATTCAATTATGTCTTTTTAAGAAACTTGCTTCCTGGATCAAAAAGAATTCTATTAATTTTGACACATTGTAATAATCCTCGATTTATATTGAGAGACTATGAGAAAAGTAAATTATTGTATATGTTGACATAGAAATCAAATTTTGTTCATTTTTCATTGTTTTCTAGCTACTTGTATAATTGTGAATATTATAATTATATTAAACTAGCAACTTGCCCATCAACAAAATAACGGTCAATAAAATTGTAAGGCTGGGAATGCTGTTTGGCACACAATGTAAGGTTTTTGGTCATCTGAGCACCTTTGGTGCTCATTGCAAGCTCCGCACTGAGCCTTCGGCTCCCCCTGCCTAAGTCGTACGGGGTCGTAGGGATGAGTGCCTATGACGCTCATCTCCACCAGCGCAAGGAGCGCCTTTGGCGCTCCTTGCCAGCAACTGCGGCCCTCGCTTTGAAAACAACCCGTTAGCAACAACCCGTATTGCTCACAACTGTGATGTAAACCTCTGAAGCAGTGATAATCAGCAGAATTATACCTCTCCTGTGAAACTATCCAACTCTTTTTCTATAACATGTAAACTCTTCAGAGAAACTCCTCCTGTTAAATTTTCATATTGCCATTAGTCTTTCATTGTACCCCTTGCAATTTTCAATTACAATTGTATATAATGATTCCAAAACATGGCTCTGTGTAAATAAGAGTAATAATAATAATAATAATAATAATAATAATAATGTTAACAAACATTTGGTTTAGAAAAATATTTCATTAAGGCTAATCTATTAATGCATTAATGAATTAAAGTTGATTGACTACATACAGCATTTTTGTTTTGCAACTACATCAATGCAATATCACTTAAAGTAATACACCTTTATTATATTAAAATTAGATACATCAAATTTGATTACTGTATATTCTCGAGTATAGGCTGACCAAAATATAAGCCGAGGCACCTAATTTTACCACAAAAAACAGGGAAAAGTTATTGACTCGAGTATAAGCCTAGGTTGGGAAATGCAGCAGCTACTGATAAATTCAAAAATAAAAATAGATACCAATACAATTTCATTAATTGAGGCATCAGTAGGTTAAATGTTTTTGAATATTTATTTCAAAGAAAAACAGTAAACTAGCTGTGTAAGTGGAAAATAGGGTCAACAAAAACATATACTATGAGTCCTAAGCCCCCTCATCCTCCTCCCCCCTCATCCTCCTCCTTTTCCCCATCCTCCTCCCCCCTCATCCTCCTCCTCCCCCCTCATCCTCCTCTTCCCCCTCATCCTCCTCTTCCCCTTCATCCTTCTCTTCCCCCTCATCCTCCTCTTCCTCCTCTTCCCCCTTCATCCACCTCTTCCCCCCATCCTCCTCTTCCCCCTTTCCACATCATCCACCTGTTCCCTCTTCCCCTCTGACCCTCCTCTTCCCCCTTCCCCTCTCACCCTCCTTCTCCTCTCACCCTCCTCCCCTCACCCCCCCTTTTCCCCTCCTCTTCCCCCCTCCTCTTCCTTTTCCCCCTCATCCACCTCTTCCCCCTCATCCCCCTCTTCCCCATCATCCCCCTCTTCCCCTATCATCCTCCTCATCCCTCTTCCCCCTCATCCTCCTCTTCCCCCCCTCATCTTCCGCCCTCCTCTTCCCTTCTTATCCCCCCTCCTTCCCCCCTCTCACCTCTTCTCTGTAGCCTCTGATCAGCTCCTGCTGCTGATCGGAGCCCTGCAGCGTGTCTTATGCCTTTCTCTGGAACCGGCATATGCTAATGACGCGATGCGCTTGTGACATCACATCATTAGCATATGCCGGTTACAAGGATAGGCATAAGTCGTGCTGCAGGGCTCCGTTCAGCAGCAGGAGCTGTTCGGAGGCTACAGAGAAGAGGTGAGAGGGGGGAAGGAGGAAGGGGGAAGGAGGAAGGAGGAAGGGAAGGAGGAAGGAAGAAGGGGGAATGTGGAAGGAGGAAAGGGGAAGCAGGAAGGGGGAAGGAGGGAGGAGGAGGATGGAGAAGAGGAGGGAGTAGGAGGATGGGGAAGAGGATGATGGGGAGGAGGAAGCAAGATTGGTGAATGGTGTGCTGAGGGGAACCTCACTTGAGTATAAGCCGAGGGGGGATTTTTAAGCATAAAAAATGTCCTGAAAAAGTCGGCTTATACTCATCTATATACGGTATATTAAAATGAAATGTATAAGGGTATATTGACAACCAGTAAAATATGGTGCATGTCTGAAATAGCAATCCAGAGTTGTGAGTCATCAAGTTTATTAGGCTAAACATTGTGTTCCATAAAAAAAAGTAATGTTTTGTTGAATTTGTTTTTATTCATTCGGCGTGTTTGTTCCATGCATTTTTACATGTAATTATTACTTCTGGGAGCAGAATGTGTTTTTTGCACTATATTTTTGCATTTATGTGTCACTTATATAATTTGCAAGATTACTATAATACACTGTCATGATTTAATTGTTTAAGGACTCATATTGTCAGTGGTTTGTGAGTATGTCCAAGGGAGCATGACATTGTTGCATTGGGATTATGTGTTATTGTGTGGTTATATGTTGCCTGTACATGGTTATTATGTATCCTAGGTATAATATATTATGAGGGAAAATGTTATATAGAACATATGTAGAATTGGTAGAAATGCTCTGGATAGAAGTTAGCTGCAGATCATTGCACACTCAAACATACAGACCTTGGGTCAAGACAGATGCCTGTGCTTCAAGTGGTCCTGGGCAAACACTTGAGTTTAACATAAAGGTTATCTAATGAATGTGATCTCAAGAGCTTTGATAGCCCAAGGTTGCAGGCCAGATGGTCTGACATCACACATAGACAAATGTACACAAGGGTGTGGTATTGGAGAGTATAAATATGTTGTTTTGTTCATTCAATAAAAGGTTGGCAATATAGTTTTCACATAAACAAGGTGTGAGACTATTTCTGTGTGTTGTATCCTGACTTGGGGAGTGGTCTTGCTATGGGCCACTAAGTAACCTGGATCCAGTATTCTCTGCCTGTAGCTTTTGGGCCTTGCCCTCTTCAGAAGCCATCTTTTGTGCCACAGAGATCAGGAAGTACATGATTCTGCTGGGGTAGGTTTGAACTAGGTTCATATCAAGCCCCCTTGAAGAAGCAGATCGTGACATTTGGCTGGCAGTGGTGGGATCTCTGTATAAAACACAGAAGGATGGCAGCTTATGAAGAGATGTCTGCAGCAGAGGAGGAGGAAGTGTCCAGACGGTATCAAAGATGGATGGAGGTAATGCCTGCAGGTTTTACTAAGGATCAGCAGAGGGAACTCCGGATACAAATCACACAGGAGGTAAAGGGGAACAGGAGAAGGGTAAGCAATGGCCCTGTCTCAGCTCCTGTGGAGGGGAAATGCTTATCCCCAGTAGAGATAGAGAATGTTCTGGTGACTGGAAAGGACTGTAGAGGAATGGGCCTTCTAAATAAATGGATGGCATTCCTGGGACTATGGCCAGGTCACAGGCTAATGGAATGGCTGGAGGAATTGGTATATGAGGAGGTCGCCCTGGAAGATCAATATGCTTATTGGGTTGGACCTGTTGGGATACATCATCATTTTTCATTGGGGCTGGAAAAGGCACTTTGGGACATAGTACATGGGGATCCGGACTGTGGCTTGGGGACAGAGAAAAGAAAGCTGTGTCTGTTTGCCAAGCGCTGTCACATGCTGGGACTGGAGACAGGCTCTCATACAGCTAACTTACTTTGGCCTTTGATCCAACAGGAGCTACAGCTGGAGGTGGATTATATAGACTTAATGGATGAAGCATCCCTGGATGGTTGTTGGCCAGCCAGCTGGGAGGGCTCATGCCAGTCAGGCATGGAACAGAACCACCTAACAGGTACTACAGAGACCCAGCTAAATATTGCTGAGGCTGGGTCAGAAAATGAATGTATGGACTGGGGGGAGAATTTTGATATCCATGATTCTCAAAATAACAAGGATGCCGGCATAAATGGGGTTGACTGGGAAGAGGAAGAACTGGTCCCTATCTTTAGGGGGCTAAGTCTCACCCAGTTAGAGGAAGGGGGACAGGGCCAAACCACAGCAGTGCCAGGCCCAGGGGAAGAACTGGGGAAAAGCTACTCTGCTCCTAGTGTAAGAGAAGAACCTAATGAGCACTGGGCCCTACCATTTGACTGTGGAAATTGTAGAGAGGTTCCTTGGATGACCATTGTCCAGGAGCCAGCCACAGACCCTGGAGCAGAAACAGAAAGTAGCCTTGTTCTTCAGCCTGAACAAGAGGCAGTAGCTGCTGCTTCTCAAGGGCTGCCTGTAACTACACACCAGGCAGTCTCAGATGGAGAGAGTCAGGAGGTTCCACCTGAGGATCCAGAGACCAAAGAGCCAGAGGGTACCCCAGATTGTGATTTGTCTCCTGGTATCCCTACAATGACTCCCCTGCAGCTGCCCAAAGACACTGGCTGTGTACCTGTAACCCTGGAAAGAAGGGGCCATTGGCCACGCTTGGTGGGAGAAAGGTTGGCTACTGAGCCACAACAGCTTGTATCAGAACTGCCCATTAATCCAGCATGGATGCCACCAGTGAATGTCACTAGCCCATGTTGCAACTCCCGTATCCCAGTTTATTTAGGAGAAAGATCAGGCCTGACAAAGGGAACCTTGTACTCTTCAATTTTACCCATGGGACAGAGTGCTGATCCAGAATCGGCAGGACAGGAGGTCTCCCTAGCCTGGAAGGAAAGGGCTTTGCTGGGTAAGGATCCTCCCAAATTTATGCTGGACTTACTAGCTGGGATGTACTGTTTCCCCTGGACTACCTTGAAGGGTCCTCCATGGCAGTTGTCTTATAAGTCTCCCCAGGGGCTTGGGAAAGTCACAAGGCCACTGGGAAGGAGCGAGTATTCGCCCTGGACAGGGGGAGGCAGGGTACCCAGAGAGCCACTGAGGCTATCACATGGATGGACTTTCCAGACAGGAGGACAAGTAAAAGCAGTATAGCTAGAGAATTATCCGTTAGGATGATCCTCTATGCTATACTAGAAAGGAAGGGGGAGAAGTTGTCATGATTTAATTGTTTAAGGACTCATATTGTCAGTGGTTTGTGAGTATGTCCAAGGGAGCATGACATTGTTGCATTGGGATTATGTGTTATTGTGTGGTTATATGTTGCCTGTACATGGTTATTATGTATCCTAGGTATAATATATTATGAGGGAAAATGTTATATAGAACATATGTAGAATTGGTAGAAATGCTCTGGATAGAAGTTAGCTGCAGATCATTGCACACTCAAACATACAGACCTTGGGTCAAGACAGATGCCTGTGCTTCAAGTGGTCCTGGGCAAACACTTGAGTTTAACATAAAGGTTATCTAATGAATGTGATCTCAAGAGCTTTGATAGCCCAAGGTTGCAGGCCAGATGGTCTGACATCACACATAGACAAATGTACACAAGGGTGTGGTATTGGAGAGTATAAATATGTTGTTTTGTTCATTCAATAAAAGGTTGGCAATATAGTTTTCACATAAACAAGGTGTGAGACTATTTCTGTGTGTTGTATCCTGACTTGGGGAGTGGTCTTGCTATGGGCCACTAAGTAACCTGGATCCAGTATTCTCTGCCTGTAGCTTTTGGGCCTTGCCCTCTTCAGAAGCCATCTTTTGTGCCACAGAGATCAGGAAGTACATGATTCTGCTGGGGTAGGTTTGAACTAGGTTCATATCAAGCCCCCTTGAAGAAGCAGATCGTGACATACACTATGGCAAATGTGTGCGTTCAGTGTCAGACATGTATGTAATATTAACATTGCATTAGATTATTTTAAACTGGCTGACTTGCAAACATTATAATAATGTAAAAATGCTGGGGGTTAGGAAGTAGGGAATTACGAGGGTAATGGTTATACTGTAGGTAGTCTGTCTTTTAATTACCGTTAATCATGTGCTTAGTGACTTAGGGCCCTATTAAATTATCCCTCGTAGTTCTCTCGGTGCTCGCAAAAGAAAGTTTTTCTGCTGTTTGCGAGTACCGAATCTCTCGCAGCCTGCTTTGCGATATGACTGCGAAAAAATGGGCGAGAATAGGCTCCGAGAGAGCTACGTAGTCACACGCAGTCTTAAATCTACGCATGATTCTCGCATATCGTAAGAATCCCTACGGGCACAAAAAGTGCCAGCAAGGGATCCGAAAGCCTCTACGTGCTGCCTCGGAGCAGCCCGAGACAGCAGTGTGAGGCTCCCCCCTGCACCCTATACACATCCCCATGCTGCAGGGGTCTCTATCCGATCAGGCCCCCGCTGCATTTAAAACTTTTAAATTCCCCGCCGCGGCTCCTTTAAGGGGCCGCGGCACACTATTACCCTATCCCGGCCGTGGCACCTAAAATGAACCCCCCTCTATGCTGGGGAACCCCATCGGGACCCCCGAAGTTTCCCCACATTAACCCCTTGCAGGGGGGGTCCCCGATCGGCACCGATCAGGCCCCCGCTGCATTTAAAACTTTTAAATTCCCAGCCGCGGCTCCTTAAAGGGGCCGCGGCACACTATTACCCAATCCCGGCCGCGGCACCTAAAATTAACCTCCCTCTATGCTGGGGGTCCCCATCAGGACCCCCAAAGTGTCCCCACATTAACCCCTTTCAGTGGGGGTCCCAGATCTGCATAGATCAGGCCCCCAGCTGCATTTAAAACTTTTAAATTCCCCGCCGCGGCTCCTTAAAGGGCCGCGGCACACTATTACGCAACCCCGGCCGCGGCACTTAAAATTAAACCCCCTCTATGCTGGGGGTCCCCATCGGGACCCCTGAAGTGTCCCCATATAAACCCCCTGCAGCGGGGGTCCCCGATCGGCACCGATCGTGAACCTGCTGCATTTCAATTTTAAATTTCCCGCCTCGCGGGTCCTTAAAGGACTGTAGAGGTCCTGAAAGGACTCGCACTAAAAATATTAACCCCAGGCAACTATAATTAACCCTATAACTCATGGTGGTCAATCCAGACCCCCATAAGGCCTTAATTACCCCATTAACTCATGGTGGTCAATCCAGACACCCATAAGGCCTTAATTACCCCATTAACTCATGGTGGTCAATCCAGACCCCCATAAGGCCTTAATTACCCCATTAACTCATGGTGGTCAATCCAGACCCCCATAAGGCCTTAATTACCCCATTAACTCATGGTGATAAATCCAGACCCCCATAAGGCCTTAATTACACTATTAACTGATTGTGGTCAATCCAGACCCCCAAAAGGCCTTAATGACCCCATTAACTCATGGTGGTCAATCCAGACCCCCATAAGGCCTTAATTACCCCATTAACTAATGGTGATCAATCCAGACCCCCATAAGGCCTTAATGACCCCATTAACTCATGGTGGTCAATCCAGACCCCCATAAGGCCTTAATTAACCCTATAACTCATGGTGGTCAATCCAGACCCCCATAAAGCCTTAATTACCCCATTAACTCACAGTGGTCAATCCAGACCCCCATAAGGCCTTAATTACCCCATTAACTCATGGTGGTCAATCCAGACCCCCATAAGCCTCTATTTAACCCCATCAGTCCCATAAGGGTATATTATTACCATTATGGGCCTGTTACAACCCAACATTAACCACATAAGTGCCATGACGGTCCTCAAGGACCATCATGACACTAACTACAAACACTACACTATATCCCCCAATAAACCATTTAATCTAAACTAACCCCCCTCTACACTCATCTATTAACACTTACACTACGTACCTACACTACCTACCCCCTAATAAACCTCCCCAACACTCTAATTACAAACAATAAAAAAAACTACCTTACAGAACACAAAAAAACCTACTTTACAGAACACAAAAAAACCTACCTTACAAAACACAAAAAAACCTACAGTACAGAACACAAAAAAACCTACCTTACAGAACACAAAAAAACCTACCTTACAGAACACAAAAAAACCTACAGTACAGAACACAAAAAAACCTACAGTACAGAACACACAAAAACCTACAGTACAGAAAACAAAAAAACCTACCTTACAGAACACAAAAAAAACCTACAGTACAGAACACAAAAAAACCTACAGTACAGAACACACAAATACCTACAGTACCGAAAACAAAAAAAACTACCTTACAGAACACAAAAAAACCTACAGTACAGAAAACAAAAAAATCTACAGTACAGAAAAAAAAAAAACTACAGTACAGCAAAAAAAAATACATTACAACCCCACCCCCCACTACAGAAAATAAAAAAATTACACACCTGAAAAGGAAAGACAGATACACACAATACAATACATACATATAATACATTATATACATTACATACAATACATGACATTACATACATTACATATAATATATTACATATAATATATTACACATAATACATTACATACAATACATGACATTACATACATTACATATAATATATTACATATAATCCAAATCAAATACCCCCTATCTATCTAACATACAATCTATTTAATATAAAATAAATCCTAACTATATCAAATACATCCCCCTATCTATCTAATATACAATAAATCCTAACTACATACACAGACCCTAATTCTAAGCTGAAATAAAATAATTACAGTCCTAACTACACAGACCCTAATTCTAAGCTAAAATAAAATAATTACAGTCCTAACTACACAGACCCTAATTCTAAGTAAAATAATTAAGACCACTTACCTTTAAGATGTTGCTTCAGATCACTAACCTAGGGGTAAAACAAAACAAAATAATTAGTGCAAAACATTAACATGAAATAAATAAACATTATATACATTCTAAATATTATACTCACCTTTCCAGCAGGTCCCGTCATTGTTCAGCTCTTCCGGCGCGGCCCTGTTAAAAAACCACAATACATTAATACATTAATACAATATATAAACAATAAATAAAATAAACATCTAAATATACATTTAACTTACCTCCCCGCGATGTCCCCGGCCTTCTCCCCTTCAGCCCCGGCTGGGCCGCGGAACCATTCGCCCTTAAAAAAAAAAAAAAAAAAAACTAACGGAGATCTGCACTCGCAGACCTCCCCGACGCTAATGAGCCTCCCGGAGTCCTTTCTGGGAGGAAATTGGCAATGGCGGCTTGTGATTGGCTGAAAAAGCTGTCTATCAATTTCAGCCAATCAAAAGTTGTCAATGTGTGAGCCAATCAGGATGGGATACACCCCAATATCCCACCCTGATTGGCTAAAACACTTGTCTATCTTGATGGGAACCAATCACAAGGCTCAGATGCCTTCAGCCAATCACTATGGGATACACCCCCATGGAGTGATTGGTAGAAGACATCTGCGCATCCTGATTGGCTCATACATTGACGACTTTTGATTGGCTGACAGCTTTTTCAGCCAATCACAAGCCGCCATTGCCAATTTCCTAAAAACTAAGTAAAAACTGAGCTTTTAGGCACTTGTTAATAGAATGATGTTTAGATGCAAACACACACTTAGGTTGTGTAGTTTAATATTAATAACAGCACTGTCTGTATCCCATTTAGTGAAGTTTGTGTATATAGAACATTTTTGGGGTAAAAGAAAACAAATTTCAAATTACAGAATAAAAAAAAACTTAATGTCCAGTCATTTCTAGAACATGCTCAAGAGAAGCACACAGACGTTTCCATTAATCTCTGCCAGCAGCGATATTGTAATAAATATATAATATAAATGTTTCACATACACCAGACTGTGGCATATCAAATAGGAAAGAAGTCCCATGCCACTACGGACTCCGGGAGGCTCATTAGCGTCGGGGAGGTCTGCGAGTGCAGACCTCCGTTAGTTTTTTTTTTTTTTTAGAGCGCAGATGGTTCTGCGGCCCAGCCGGGGCTGAAGGGGAGAAGGCCGGGGACATCGCAGGGAGGTAAGTTAAATGTATATTTAGATGTTTATATGTTTATTTTATTTATTGTTTATATATTGTATTAATGTATTAATGTATTGTGGTTTTTTAACAGGGCCGCCCCGGAAGAGCTGAACAATGACGGGACATGCTGGAAAGGTGAGTATAATATTTAGAATGCATATAATGTTTATTTATTTCATGTTAATGTTTTGGAAAAGCAAAAAAGAAAAAAGAGGAATGTCTCCCTACAAACAGGGGTAATGAAGGGGTAAATGAAAGGACTATACAAAAATTAACACCATAAGGTAGTGGTGTACAAGATAGTATAGGAATACTAAGTAAGCTACGCAAAGCATAACTTAAACATTCTAGTATCCTAGAAATAGAGTCCTCATATATCTGTTGAATCAATCATAGGACTATATAAAGATCAAAACAGTGAAAAATATATAGAGAAAGGAGTGATGTAAAACACCAGGAAAATACAGATACACTCTACAACATATATACAAAAAGGAAAAATAATTGAATGGCCTATGATATCTTTAATAGTACTGAAGCATACAAAGGAAACACAGAACAGGGCAACAATGGTGAACAGTACACCAGTGCACAGCTTAAAATAGTAGCTGCGCTATATCATAGGAGGAAAAAGATCCTGCTCCACCTGTTCTTACCTTGCAGCTCCAAGTACATACCAATGTGCTCCGGGTACTCCAGACAAGGAGGAGAAAGGATATAGGAGGGTATCAGAGGGTAATCATGGCCTAGTAATAATACACAAAAAGAAAAAATGAATATTAAAAGCCGACCGGTTTCGATAGTTGCAGCACTATCTTTATCAAGGCAAGTAGAGTGAGTGAATGGATTAGCAATTCGCGGGGTTTATATGCGTTGATAATTACACGCCTTTGTGAGTGATTGGCTGGGTCCTGTAATCACGCCCCTACCCCTCATATGTGTGTAGAAAGCAAGGAGGAACGGGGAATTCCCTTCCCTAATCTTTGCTTAATTAATAGAGGGTCGTGTCACTCAGCTGATTCGCCGAAGTACATGACGTGGTGACGGCGTTGCCTGGGCTTGTAATCACGCCCCTGTCACTGAAATGTATGATGACAACATGGAATTCCCCTCACTAGTATCCGTGTACTTACTGCGTGGTTGCGTCCGTACGCTAGTGACGCGATGACGTATGTGACGTTGTTACGTCAACACACGTGACGTGATGACGTCAGGCCTCACATACGGCGTATTACAACGGGCTATATCTATAACTCCTTACATAGAGTAACAGGGTTAGAAGTTTTAACAGGAAAGTCTCGCGAGAGTTTTTCTCGAGAGGCCACAACCTTGGATTTTTCATAAATTTGAAGACGCCAACTTTATTGTTCCTGTTATACCTAACCCTATTTGTTAAAGGGGAAAGCAATTACTGAACCCTAATGAGGACAGACCCTTACTGACTCCTGCTTGAAAAAGGGGAGAACTACAAAGCCACTACTAAATAAAGTTAAATACAAAAGGTGAATAATATTAGATGTAGTATATAGAATTAGATAATGATAATAATAAGATGGTAATTTAAAGAAATATAATATAGTTATAACTCTATTGATTCTATTAGTAATAATAAAGTCGATCTAGAAGTTATGTATAAGGATACGAGGTATAATGATTAGGAGATAAATGAACCTATTTAGAGGTTTTAGAAAGGATCAGAATTTTAACTAACACGAGAGAACTATATAAATGGGATGAAGGTAAACCCTTCATTAAGGCCCCATGGGCCCTGGGCCCCCATCAGATATATCCATTTACATTCTTCCTGCATCAATTTTTGGTCAATGTTGCCTCCTCTTATTGAAGTTTTGATATCTTTGATAATATGGAATTCCAGACTTTTGATGTCCCCTTGATGGTAAAGTCTAACATGTCTGGAAATAGGTGTATCCAGTTTGTTAGTAATAGAGTAGACATGTTCCAATATTCTTCTCCTTATCTGTCTAATAGTCTTGCCCACGTAGAGCTTTTTGCATTTGCAAACTATAATGTAGACAACGTGGGTAGAAAGACAGTTGTAAAATGAGTTGATAGGGTATAGCTTTTTTTAAAAATGCCTATAAAAAGGCTCTAAATAAGGATAGAACTGAACTTCTTTTTAAAAGACACTCAAAAAAGAAAGAAGAAAAAACGAGATGTATCCTGTCCTTTGGTACAGATAGTGAACAAGTTAACGAAATCATTAAGAAACACTGGTACCTCATAAGTGAAGATGAAGCACTTAAAAACACATTGTCAGATCACCCAAACATCACCTATAGAAGAGGAGTCAACTTAGGAGACCAATTTGTCAATAGCTTCTTTAGGAATAAAAAAGAAGAAAGTAAGAACTGGTTGGCAAAGACCAAAGGTCTCTTTAGATGTGGAAATTGCAAAGCATGTGACTATATAAAACCAGAGAAATCGTTCCATCACCCATGGACAGATAAGCTATACCCTATCAACTCATTTTACAACTGTCTTTCTACCCACGTTGTCTACATTATAGTTTGCAAATGCAAAAAGCTCTACGTGGGCAAGACTATTAGACAGATAAGGAGAAGAATATTGGAACATGTCTACTCTATTACTAACAAACTGGATACACCTATTTCCAGACATGTTAGACTTTACCATCAAGGGGACATCAAAAGTCTGGAATTCCATATTATCAAAGATATCAAAACTTCAATAAGAGGAGGCAACATTGACCAAAAATTGATGCAGGAAGAATGTAAATGGATATATCTGATGGGGGCCCAGGGCCCATGGGGCCTTAATGAAGGGTTTACCTTCAGCCCATTTATATAGTTCTCTCGTGTTAGTTAAAATTCTGATCCTTTCTAAAACCTCTAAATAGGTTCATTTAAACCGGTCGGCTTTTAATATTCATTTTTTCTTTTTGTGTATTATTACTAGGCCATGATTACCCTCTGATACCCTCCTATATCCTTTCTCCTCCTTGTCTGGAGTACCCGGAGCACATTGGTATGTACTTGGAGCTGCAAGGTAAGAACAGGTGGAGCAGGATCTTTTTCCTCCTATGATATAGCGCAGCTACTATTTTAAGCTGTGCACTGGTGTACTGTTCACCATTGTTGCCCTGTTCTGTGTTTCCTTTGTATGCTTCAGTACTATTAAAGATATCATAGGCCATTCAATTATTTTTCCTTTTTGTATATATGTTGTAGAGTGTATCTGTATTTTCCTGGTGTTTTACATCACTCCTTTCTCTATATATTTTTCACTGTTTTGATCTTTATATAGTCCTATGATTGATTCAACAGATATATGAGGACTCTATTTCTAGGATACTAGAATGTTTAAGTTATGCTTTGCGTAGCTTACTTAGTATTCCTATACTATCTTGTACACCACTACCTTATGGTGTTAATTTTTGTATAGTCCTTTCATTTACCCCTTCATTACCCCTGTTTGTAGGGAGACATTCCTCTTTTTTCTTTTTTGCTTTTCCATTATAGAGGTGTTAAGCGCCCTTTTCCTTTTTTCTTTTTTTGAACTTATGTTAATGTTTTGTACTAATTATTTTGTTTTGTTTTACCCCTAGGTTAGTGATCTGAAGCAACATCTTAAAGGTAAGTGGTCTTAATTATTTTATTTTAGCTTAGAATTAGGGTCTGTGTAGTTAGGACTGTAATTATTTTATTTTAGCTTAGAATTAGGGTCTGTGTATGTAGTTAGGATTTATTGTATATTAGATAGATAGGGGGATGTATTTGATATAGTTAGGATTTATTTTATATTAAATAGATTGTATGTTAGATAGATAGGGGGTATTTGATTTGGATTATATGTAATATATTATATGTAATGTATGTAATGTCATGTATTGTATGTAATGTATTATGTGTAATATATTATATGTAATATATTATATGTAATATATTATATGTAATGTATGTAATATCATGTATTGTATGTAATGTATGTAATGTATTATATGTATGTATTGTATTGTGTTTATCTGTCTTTCCTTTTCAGGTGTGTAATTTTTTTATTTTCTGTAGTGGGGGGTGGGGTTGTAATGTATTTTTTTTTTCTGTACTGTAGGTTTTTTTTTTCTGTACTGTAGGTTTTTTGTGTTCTGTACTGTAGGTTTTTTTGTGTTCTGTACTGTAGGTTTTTTTGTGTTCTGTAAGGTAGGTTTTTTTGTGTTCTGTACTGTAGGTTTTTTTGTTTTCTGTACTGTAGGTTTTTTGTGTTCTGTAAGGTAGTTTTTTTTGTGTTCTGTACTGTAGGTTTTTTTGTGTTCTGTACTGTAGGTTTTTTTGTGTTCTGTACTGTAGGTTTTTTTGTGTTCTGTAAGGTAGGTTTTTTTTGTGTTCTGTAAGGTAGTTTTTTTTTATTTTTTGTAATTAGAGTGTTGGGGAGTTTTATTAGGCGGTAGGTAGTGTCGGTAGGTAGTGTAAGTGTTAATAGATTAGTGCAGAGGGGGGTTAGTTTAGATTAAATGGTTTATTGGGGGATATAGTGTAGTGTTTGTAGTTAGTGTCATGATGGTCCTTGAGGGGTTGTAATGTGGGGTTGTAACAGGCCCATAATGGTAATAATATACCCTTATGGGACTGATGGGGTTAAATAGAGGCTTATGGGGGTCTGGATTGACCACCATGAGTTAATGGGGTAATTAAGGCCTTATGGGGGTCTGGATTGACCACCATGAGTTATAGGGTTAATTAAGGCCTTATGGGGGTCTGGATTGACCACTATGAGTTATAGGGTTAATTAAGGCCTTATGGGGGTCTGGATTGACCACCATGAGTTAATGGGGTAATTAAGGCCTTATGGGGGTCTAGATTGACCACCATGAGTTAATGGGGTAATTAAGGCCTTATGGGGGTCTGGATTGACCACCATGAGTTATAGGGTTAATTATAGTTGCCTGGGGTTAATATTTTTAGTGCAAGTCCTTTCAGGACCTTTACGTTCCTTTAAGGACCCGCGAGGCGGGATATTTAAAATTGAAATGCAGCAGGGTCACGATCGGTGCCGATCGGGGACCCCCGCTGCAGGGGGTTTATATGGGGACCCTTCGGGGGTCCCGATGGGGACCCCCAGCATAGAGGGGGGTTAATTTTAGGTGCCGCGACTGGGGTTGCGTAATAGTGTGCCGTGGGCCCTTTAAGGAGCCGCGGCGGGGAATTTAAAAGTTTTAAATGCAGCGGGGGGCGTGATCTATGCAGATCGGGGACCCCCCCTGCAAGGGGTTAATGTGGGGACACTTTGGGGGTCCCGATGGGGACCCCCAGCATAGAGGGGGGTTCATTTTTTGGGCCGCGGCCAGGATTGGCAATTAGTGTGCTGCAGGCCCTTTAAGGAGCCGCGGCAGGGAATTTAAAAGTATTAAATGCAGCGGGGGCCTGATCGGTGCCGATCGGGGACACCCGCTGCAAGGGGTTAATGTGTGGGGGCTGCGGGGGTTCCCATGGACCCCTGCAGCAAGGTGCTCATGTGAGGACACTTTGGGGGTCCCGACGGGGACCCCCGCATTGAGGGGGGGTTAATTTTAGGTGCTGGGGGGGGGTTTGGAGTACCCCCCACGGCAGGGCTTATGTAAGGGACTGCCGCGGAGGTCCCTTTTAGGACCCCCGCAGCAATTGATGAGGAGTGGGAGCCTGCGATATCATCTCGCAGGCTGTCACTCCTCATGTACATTTACGCAGTGTAGATACGTATGGCCCTGCTGCTTAGCTCATACGTTGCTCGCAGCAGGGCTAAGTTAATAGCATTGTAAGTTAGAGAAACTTTGCAGTACGTAGGGCTTAAGTAGAAGTATTTATTTAAATAAGAGGCTGGAATTTAATAGGGCCCTGAATATTTAGCTATAAAGCTGACCCTTTATCAAGATCAGAGGCAGAGCTACCACCAGTACAACCGTTGCAAGACCCCAAGGCCCCTGGCCTCTGAAGCGACTCTTTGGACCTAATGCTTCCCCTGCGGTCCTTCTGCAGGTCCCCCACATGGCCCCCCTGTTGCCCCTGTGGGTCCTTGGTGGCCCCCAAGGGACCTCAGAGACCCTCACGGACCCCCTGTAGCCCTTTATGGCCCCTGTGGACCTACCGAGGGTCCGCTGTAGCCCATTATGGCCAACTGTGGCCCCCACAGGCCCCAGGGGCCCCCTGAAGGCCCTGTGGTCACCACCGGCACCTGTTTTTCTCCTCAGCCTCATGTGGTCCCCCTTGGACCTCTGCGGCCTCCCTCAGCCCACTGTGTTCCCCTTCAGCCTCCTGTGGCCCCTCTGAGACCCATGAAGCCTCCCTCAGTCCTCTGTGCCGCCCCCCCCCGTGGTCTGCCTTGGCCCCTTGTGGCCCCCTGTAAGACCCTAAGGTGCGGCCTCATTCTGTCTTTTGTGGCCCCTAAACCTTTGTGGGCTCCTTTGACCCCCCACGGCCCTCTGTGGCCCCCTCAGACTTCTGTGGCCTCCTCTGCACTCTAGCCTGTCGTGGCCCCTTCTCACCCAAGGAAGTGGAATGCATCATTGGGCAGGTAAGAAAGTATTTATATAGGTGTAAATAAATAAATATATATATATATATATATATATATATATATATATTTATTTATTTAATTTCTATATACAGTATAAGTTATGTGCTATGGGGAGTCCAGAAATCTTATTTTTGCACTGGGCCCTCCTTTCACTAGCTCCGCCTATATATATATATATATATATATATATATATATATATATATATAATGTAAAGTAGTGAGTGTACAGCCTGTATAAAAGTGTACATTTGCTATCCCGTCAAAATAACTCAACACACAGCCATTAATGTCTAAACCATTGGTAACAAAAGTACAAATGTACAAATTGGGCTCAAAGTTTCAATATTTTTTGTGGCCACCATTATTTTCCAGCACTTCCTTAACCCTCATGGGCATGGAGTTCACCACTGGTGTCCTCTTCCACTTCTCCATGATGACATCACAGAGCTGGTGGATGTTAGAGACCTTGCACTCCCCCACCTTTCGTTTGAGGATGCCCCACAGATGCTCAATAGGGTTTAGGTCTGGAGACATGGTTGGCTAGTCCATCACCTTTACCTTCAGATTCTTTAGCAAGGCAGTGGTCATCTTGGAGGTGTATTTGGAGTTGTTATCATGTTGCAATACTGCCTCCGGCTCAGTCTCCGAAGGGAGGGGATCATGCTTTGCTTCAGTATATCACAGTACATGTTGGTATTCAAGGCTCCCTCAATGAACTGTAGCTCCCCAGTGCCGGCAGCACTCATGCAGACCCAGACCATGACACTCTCACCACCATGCTTGACTGTAGGCAAGACACACTTGTCTTTGTACTCCTCACCTGGTTGCCGCCACACACACTTGACACCATCTGAACCAAATAAGTTTATCTTGGTCTCATTCAACCACAAGACATGGTCCCAGTAATCCATGTACTTAGTCTGCTTGTCTTCAGCAAACTGTTTGCGGGCTTTCTTGTGCATCCTCTTTAGAAAAGGCTTCCTTCTGGGACGACAGCCATGCAAACCAATTTGATGCAGTGTGCGGCGTATGGTCTGAGCACTGATAGGCTGACCCCCACCCCTTCAACCTCTGCAGCAATGCTGGCAGAACTCATACATCTATTTCCAAAAGACAACCTCTGGATATGACGCTGAGCACACGCACTAAACCTCTTTGGTCAACCCTGTTGAGGCCTGTTCTGAGTGGAACCTGTCCTCTGGAACCTGTCCTGTGGAACCGCTGTATGGTCTTGCCCACCGTGCTGCATCTCAGTCTCAGGGTCTTAGCAATCTTCTTATAGCCTAGGCCATCTTATGTAGAGCAACAATTCTTTTTTTTCCTATCCTCAGTGAGTTCTTTTCCATGAGGTGCCATGTTGAACCAGTATGAGAGAGTATGAGTATGATAACACCAAATTTAACACACCTGCTCCCCATTCACACCTGAGACATTGTAGCACTAACGAGTCACATGACTCCAAAGAGGGAAAATGGCTAATTGAGCACAATTTGGACATTTCCCCTTAGGGGTGTACTCACTTTTATTGCCAAAGGTTTAGACATTAATGGCTGCGTGTTGGGTTTCTTTGAGGGGACAGCAAATTTAAACTGTTATACAGGCTGTTCACTTACTATTTTACATTGTAGCAGAGTGTCATTTCTTCAGTGTTGTCACATGAAAAGATTTGAGGGGTGTACTCACTTTTGTGAGATACTGTATATATTTATATATATATTATAAGTATAAGTACACTTTTGAATCATAATGATAACAGAAATAACCCAAATGGTCCTGATCAAAAGTTTGCATACCTTTAGTTCTTAATACTGTGTATTGCCCCCTTTGGCATCAATTACAGTGTGCCAGAAGCTGTGAGGCGTATCAAGGTTGTCGTCTCGACAATGCAGCTCTTTTTTTCAAGTATCGTCGGATTGTGCTCATTGAAACAACCTTAACGTCTTTTTCCAGAGCAGCCTGTATTTCTCTTGAGGTTGCCTGTTTTTTTTTTTTGGGGGATTCCAGACAATTCTTCTGGCAGGTGTGGCTGAAATCTTTGTTGGTCTACCTGATCTTGGCTTGGTATGAAGAGATCCCCTAATTTCCCACTTCTTAATAAGTAATTGAACAGTACTGACTGGCATTTTCAAAACTTTAGATATCTTTTTAAAACCTTTTCCATCTTTATGAAGTTCCATTACCTTGTTCAGCAGGTCTTTTGACAGTTCTTTTCTGCTCCCCATGACTCAGTATCTAGCCTGTGCAGTGCATCCATGTGAGAGCTAACAAACTCATTGACTATTTATAAACAGACACTAATTGCAATTTAAAAAGCCACAGGTGTGGAAACCTTTGACCAGGGCCATTTGGGTGATTCCTGTTATCCTTATGATTTAAAAAGGAGCCAAACAACTGTGTGATAATAAATGGCTTCATATGATCATTATCCTTCAATAAAAGACAATTTCTTTGCATGATCAGCCATATTTTAAAAATAAATGCAAACATTTCACAATTTCTGCCAGGGTATGCAAGCTTTTGAGCACAACTGTAAAGACACAGACCCACCTCATATATATAGTTGTGGTAGTTATGATTTGTCAGTCACGCTATGTTAACTCGTTAAGTGGCGAGCTTGCGCATGCGCAATGAGCGACAAAGCCCCGAAAGTTACGCGTTGACACGGGCTGCAATGCAGGCCTCACTTTGAGTGCTGAAGGTGCTCATTGAGAGGCCTGCAAGACTTTGAAAAAGGCTGGCAATGAGCGCCGAAGGCTTTATGGCAGAGTGACCAGAAGAAAGCCATTACTTTCAGGAAAAAACTAAATGGCACGTTTTAAGTTTGCAAAAAGGCATGTGGGAGACTCCCAAAATGTATTGAGGAAGGTGCTCTGGTCTGATGAGACTAAAATTAAACTTTTCGGCCATCAAAGAAAACGCTATGTCTGGCACAAACCCAATACATAACATCATCCAAAGAACACCATCCTATTTTTCAGCAGCCTGGACTGGGAAACTGGTCAGAGATGAGGGAAAGATGGATGGTGCTAAATACAGGGATATTCTTGAGCAAAACCTGTACCACTCTGTGCGTGATTTGAGGCTAGGATGGAGGTTCCCCTTCCAGCAGGACAATGACCCCAAACACACTGCTAAAGTAACACTTGAGTGGTTTAAGGGGAAACATGTAAATGTGTTAGAATGGCCAAGTCAAAGCCCAATAGAAAATCTGTGGTCAGACTTAAAGATTGCTGTTCACAAGCACAAACCATCCAACTTGAAGGAGCTGGAGCAGCTTTGCAAGGAGGAATCTGCAAAAATCCCAGTGGTAAGATGTGGCAAGCTCATAGAGACTTATGCAAAGTGACTCTGAGCTGTGATTGCCACAAAAGGTGGCTCTTCAAAGTATTGACTTTAGGGGGGTGAATAGTTATGCACATTTACTTTTTCTGTTATTTTGCCCTATTTGTTGTTTGCTTCACAATTAAAAAAAAAACATCTTCAAAGTTGTTAGCATGTTCTGTAAATTGAATGATGCAAATCCTCAAACAATCCATGTTAATTCCAGGTTGTGAGGCAACAAAACATGAAAAATGCCAAGGGGGGAGTAGGCACTGTAGGTCCCCGCCTTTTTAAAATATATATTAATGACTTGGAAGTGGGATTGGAGTGTGGTGTCTCCATTTTTGCTGATGACACAAAGTTGTGCAAGGTAATTAAATCAGAAAATGATGTACCTTCCCTCCAAAGGATTTGCATAAATTAGAAATTTAATATGAATAAATGTAAAGTTATGCATCTGGGAAGAAAAAATAGCCATGCAATTTATAATCTTAATGGAGCAAATATAAGGGTATCAGATATTGAAAGGGATTTAGAAGTACTAGTGGAAAACCACCTAGGTAACAGTGCTCAATGCCAAGCAGCATCTGCAAAGGCAAGTAAAATATTAGCATGTATTAAGAAGGTAAATCTTCACAACAAAAAAAGAAAGAGAAGGTGCCACCCTATTGCAGATTATCCTCCAACATTCAAAACCCAATGAAACTATATACAGTGGATATAAAAAGTCTACACACCCCTGTTAAAATGTCAGGTGTCTGTGCTGTAAAAAAATGAGACAAAGATATATAATTTCAGAACTTTTTCCACCTTTAATGTGACCTATAAACTGTACAACTCAATTGAAAAACAAACTGAAATCTTTTAGGTGGATGGGAAGAAAAAAAAAAGAAAAATAATGTGGTTGCATAAGTCTGCACACCCTCTTATAACTGGGGATGTAGCTGTGTTCAGAATTAAGTAATCACATTCCAAATCATGTTAAATATGAGTCAGACTACACCTGCCATCATTTAAAGTGCCTCTGATTAACCCCAAATAAAGTTCAGCTGCTCTAGTTGGTCTTTCCTGAAATTTTCTTAGTCGCATCCCACAGCAAAAGCCATGGTCCATTGAAAGCTTCCAATGCATCAGAGGGATCTCATTTTTAAAAGTTATCAGTCAGGAGAAGGGTATAAAAGAATTTCCAAGGCATTAGATATACCATGGAACACAGTGAAGACTGTGTCCATCAAGTGGAGAAAAAATGGCACAACAGTGACATTACCAAGAACTGGAGCTCCCTCCAAAATTGATAAAAAGACGAGAAGAAAACTGGTCTGGGAGGCTACAGCAACATTAAAGGAGCTGCAGGAATATCTGGCAAGTACTGGCTGTGGGGTACATGTTAAAACAATCTCCCGTATTCTTCTTATGTCTGGGCTATGGGGTAGAGTGGCAAGACGAAAGCCTTTTCTTACGAAGAAAAACATCCAAGCCAGGCTACATTTTGCAAAAACACATCTGAAGTCTCCCAAAAGCATGTGGGAAAAGGTGGTATGGTCTGATGAAACCAAGGTTGAACTTTTTGGCCATAATTCCAAAAGATATGTTTGGCGCAAAAACAACACTGCACATCACCAAAAGAAAACCATACCCACAATGAAGCATGGTTGTGGCAGCATCATGCTGTGGGGCTGTTTTTCTTCAGCTGGAACTGGGGCGTTAGTTAAGATAGAGGGAATTATGAACAGTTCCAAATACCAGTCAATATTGGCACAAAACCTTCAGGCTTCTGCTAAAAAGCTGAACATGAAGAGGAACTTCATTTTTCAGCATGACAACGACCCAACGCACACATCCAAATCAACAAAGGAATGGCCTCACCAGAAGAAGATTAAAGTTTTGGAATGGCCCAGCCAGAGCCCAGACCTGAATCCGATTGAAAATCTGTGGGGTGATCTGAAGAGGGCTGTGCACAGGAGATGCCCTCGCAATTTGACAGATTTGGAGTGTTTTTGCAAAGAAGAGTGGGCAAATCTTGCCAAGTCAAAATGTGCCATGCTGATAGACTCATACCCAAAAAGACTGAGTGCTGCAATAAAATCAAAAGGTGCTTCAACAACGTATTAGTTTAAGGGTGTGCATACTTATGCAACCATATTATTTTATTTTTATATTTTTTCTTCCCTCTTTCTAAAAGATTTCAGTTTGTTTTTCATTTGAGTTTACAGTTTATAGGTCACATTAAAGGTGGAAAAAGTTCTGAAATGATTTATCGTTGTCTAATTTTTTTACAGCACAGAAACCTGCCATTTTAACAGGGGTGTGTAGACTTTTTATATCCACTGTAT
Source organism: Discoglossus pictus (assembly GCA_027410445.1). NCBI lineage: Eukaryota > Metazoa > Chordata > Amphibia > Anura > Alytidae > Discoglossus > Discoglossus pictus. The sequence goes on along the minus strand of CM050166.1, from coordinate 352,058,746 downwards.
ATATAGATCTCCGCTTATGGTTAATGAATGCCAACTCACATGTTATTACCCCAAATATATGAGGTATAATACAGGTATAGGTTGAAACTCCAAAGGTTATTCGTCCACTTTGGCTTCCTACTTGTTAATAAGGCTGTATCTCCAAATATACAGATAAACAGCGAAGGACTCCAAAAATGGGTCAAACTGATAATATTTTAATTTTAATTTGACCAATCATTAACAAATAAACAAACTGTGAGACTTCCACTGATCACATGGAAAAAACTCCCAGTATAAAACCAACAATGCCAAACAAGATGCGTTTCTCTCCACCATTCACTTATATAGTATGCTCAAGCCAATAGGAGAAATAAAAGTAGAAAACAGAAGGATGTCTTAGCAACCCATAGGTCTGCATATTGAATACCTCTGCTTTAATGTATCTATTTGTCTTATGCTCTTTGACTCTCTGTCATTTACACATTGTGGGGCTTGAACAGGTGTAATTGCCACTATATTTTGTGCAATAATATCAATCCAAACAGTTTCCATACATAATGCAATGTGACAGTAAAACACAGACAATCTAGTGTTCAAACTCCAATTAATTAATATGATATAGCTTTTCTGCTAAGAAAGGCAATTTTCATTACATGCCATTTGAAAGGAAATGTAAAATATTGTTTGGGGATGTTACACAAATTACAATATAGTTCTCGAGAATAAATAAATATTTGTATAGGTAACAGCTGTTTTGTGAAATCTGGGATAGTTTATATTAGCATATTCAGCTGTAAGCAAGTAATCAGAAACATTTTTGTGTGTCCATCTGTGCCAAATAGAATAGCAAATAATATTTTTCTTGGACATCTTCAGATATTCATTGAAATAACTTACTTAAAAAAACTGGGTACATCTATGTAACTTTTAACAATTGTTATTTAGAGCGGTTTTAAGTGAAATATAATCACATATCAGCTGTAAAGATTTTTTGAAAGAACTAGTCTTGATATTGGAAACGTATTTTTAAAAGGAAAACACAATACAGGTGGGACATCATTTATCCAGCATGCCCCATTCCCTGGGCTTTGCCGAAAATTTAATTTTGCCTGACTGGCGGTGGTCGATGGCCGGATAATTGGTGCCTGACCTGTAAAAGCAAAAAATAAATAAACTACTGCCTTTATTTTATTAACTGTTGTGAGTAATTATTATTTACGGTGGCCATGTATTTGCTTTTCTGAATTGTCACCTGGTAGGTAAATCCTGCTGCAAATGGATTTACACTTAATTACATTGTAGGTCCCACATTAGTCTGCTGGTGCTTTTACTTAAACTTAATGGTATATCTCATCTTATCTGAAGCTTATGTCTATACCAGATACAAATCAGGTTAAGAAAAAAACAAATGTCAGCCTCAAGTAATGCAAAACTGGCCAATTTATTCCAACCTACTAGGTAGCCTTGGAGGAATAATATCTCAAAAAGGGGGACTTGCTCCGCATTATTTGAATACCTGCATGCATTGTAGTGGTACATACAGAACATATGGATATTTCTTCTGGAGATACAATTATGTTAATCTGTGTAACTCCGATAAGAGCTCTGTCTCAGTCCTATATTTGGGGGTGGGTCCTTTAAAAAGATTCTCCTTCAGTGAGAAACTTTGCAAGTGGGGAGGAGCATGCAAGTTCTGTTTCATGCACTCCAGTCCTCACATGTGGATCAACTTATTCAGCCTACAAATGCTTTAAACAAAAGTTGTCAGAGCAGGATGCTGCAGGTGCCAAAACCAGGGATTACTATGCAACTTTTCGGAAAGCTTCAGTAGCTAAAACTCTATACTAGCATGAACAATTTTGACGAAGAAGAGGAATTAACAAGGAATGTTTTTTCTTTTGTTTTAGGATGCAATACATAATTTGGCTTCATTAGCCTTGTTCCCACCTAATAAAAAATCTGAGAAGGAATGACCTCACATTATACTTCATAAATTAGACATGGAAAAGCATTGGATAGGATGGTGGATCCTTTTGATGATCCTCCAGTTAATGCATGTTATTTCCCATAATTCCTGAAAAAAGATTCTGGAATGGCACAATCTTAATCATCATTTATTTTACCCATTACACAGATCATAGTAAAGAACATACAGTGAGTTTACTTAGTATCTTATAAGAAAGAAGGCAGGGGGAGAAAGCGCAATAGATACTCCTAGTGCAGATTACTTTGTGCCTCTTCGTAGTATTAGACAATGTACTTCTACAGAGTTGTCTCTCACCTTTGGTGACCTCCAGAATGTGAGGTACTTAAAAACAGGATGTGATTCTCTCTCACAGGTAGGTGTCAGAAGGGATGTTTCAAGACCTCTTTGTGGTTTTTGTAATGCACCCCAATATACAGTGCGTTTCTATGATCTATGATGTGTACTTGAAATTACCTCTGTGAGGTGTCACATCCCCAGATTGTATATCTCTCCCATAATAAGTGTTTTACTAACTACCAAACCCTCGATCTTGGCGGGGAGCAGGAGACCGAAGGAACCTCGACCTCAGTGCTGACTCAGGAGATGGAGATTAAGGTAAACCAAACAATTCTAACTGATCCTTCCTAAGGATTCCCAAATTAGCATCTTGTAAGGAGGACGCTTCTTCTCCACCTTATTTCTTTCCCCTTTTTCTTCTAATTTCTCTCTATTTTATTTATTAATTGAATTTAGTTAATAATTGTTTTTTATAAATTCAAACTTGAACATCATTTAAAAAAAAATGAATAAGAAGACAATTTATTTTTAAACTATCAGGGAAATTAATATAAACGGCTTCAAATATATGTTTTGTTCAATTTAAAATGTGATACAAACTGTTGTAATAATATCACCAACTTGTCTTCCATAAAAATATTGAAACAAAAAAAAAAAGATTATATGCCCTAGACAATTACCATCTCTAATTGCTCTACGTGGGTTTGGACTTACATCAAAAAGCCCATCTAGGTGCCAATGAGTCTACTGTCCCAGATGTCAGACATTTCAGGTCAGTGCTGGGCACAGATGTGGGTTGTTAGGGTACTTTGAACCCTGGGGCCAGAGTGTCAGAGTGAGGGGTCAGGGTCTAATTTCAAAACCCACAGGGACTCTTTCTGGCCACAGTAGTGATGGAAAAGTTGTTTCAACGGGACTAACACCTGGACTGTGGCATGCCGGAGGGGGATCCCTGGCAAAACTCCCACGGAAAATTTCATAGCTGATGCAGAGTCTGGTTTTAAGCCATAAAGGGCATAAATCACCTAACATTCCTAAATTGTTTGGAGTAACATGCTTTAAAACATCAGGTATGATGTTGTATCGATCAGGTAGTGTAAGGGTTACACCCGCTTCACAGTAACAGACCAATATCCCCGTTTAATGCACCGCAAACAACCGCAAACAGTCCCTTTGCACAACTGCAAACTGCCCATTTGCACAAGGTTGGATACCAAGCTAGCCATGTCCCGTTCCTTGTCCTCACTGATGTTATTGAAGGTCTCTCCCTCCACCCAGCCACCAAGGGTACCCGAAAGGGGACAACAAGCCCCCTGGGACGCCTGCTGTGTTTGGTCTTCCACCTCCTCAAAGCCACCTTCCTCCTCTGACTCCTCTTCTTCAGACTCCCAGAGTCTGGGGGCTTCCACTGCCCAGCATGGAAGATTATACACAGGTCAGAGTCTGGGGGCTTCCACTGCCCAGCATGGAAGATTATACACAGGTCAGAGTCTGGGGGCTTCCACTGCCCAGCATGGAAGATTATACACAGGTCAGAGTCTGGGGGCTTCCACTGCCCAGCATGAAATATTATACACAGGTCAGAATCTGGGGGCTTCCACTGCACAGCATGGAATATTATACACAGGTCAGAGTCTGGGGGCTTCCACTGCCCATCATGGAATATTATACACAGGTCAGAGTCTGGGGGCTTCCACTGCACAGCATGGAATATTATACACAGGTCAGAGTCTGGGGGCTTCCACTGCCCAGCATGGAATATTATACACAGGTCAGAGTCTGGGGGCTTTCACTGCACAGCATGGAAGATTATACGCGTTGCCTCTTTCTGTTACGTCCACTATTAGGGGACGTGTATATGGCATGGATTTTTGGAACAGGGAGATGGAAAAAGCTGCTTGGTCGGACCTCCTACTTCGAATTTGGGGCACTGCACGTGCAATCTAAGGTGCCACCAGATAGGAGAGGTGTATTAAGTTGTACTACTCATTCCTGTCAGTTTAATACCTGTTACGTTACCTATCAGGGGACGTGTATATGGCATGGATTTTTGGAACAGGGAGATGGAAAAAGATGCTTGGTCGGACCTCCTACTTCGAATTTGGGGCACTGCACGTGCAATCTAAGGTGCCACCAGATAGGAGTGGTGTATTAAGTTGTACTATTTATTCCTATCAGTTTAATACCTGTTCCGTCACCTATCTTTCCTCCCAATAGCACATTCTATATGTCATCAACCGGCCTGTGTGTATTTAGAGAACCACACTTTAAGGCCCTTAACCTGGGACAAGGTGGCTTGGCTATCAGAATTGCCTCAGAGCCTTAAAAACTCGCCAAACCCCCTAATCAGACACTCACTATCATACTGGGAATGGGCCAAGAAACACACGGGTTTGTTCCCTGGATCCACCCAAATGACCCCAATTCTTGACCACCCTCAGGCCCCGAAACACATGAGCACAACATCACAACACTGGTGGAGGTCAAGGAAACTAGATAGACTGGGAGACTGGTTAGTAAAGGGCCAGATATGAGGAACTGAGGGACAAGCATGAGCTACCGCTGTCAGAACATTATAATTACTGTAGGCTGAGGCATTTCACACACCCCCTGACCCAGAAACAGGGGACACCGGTCTTAAATTGATTCTCCAAAATTTGTAAAGATAAACCTCTATCAAGGGGGATCATTGGGTCGCTTTACAAATATAAAACATTTGTTACTAGTTGAAGCGACACTGGGGGAAGGACCGGAGTGGGGGAGCCCTGGAGACCCTTCAGAAGCAACCGGCGGCAAAATCATCCCAGGAAAGGAGAGGTCGCTTAATGAAGCCTGCCCTAGGGTAACCCAAGGGTGATTGCCCAGGTTAGATATTGTAAATAATAAGCTTATACTGCTGGAGGGATGATAGCTAATAGGAATTTGTTGTTTCCTGCAGATATACTCTTTACTATTGTCTGTTTTACCATGTTTTAGGTATCTCTTAATTTGCAATCACAGTAAAAAATAAGAAAAATTATTAACCTAAAAAGTAAAAATAAGAAGGAATAGCCAGCTAACTTTCACAAAATGTCTCTATTGTAAATATGTATTTTTTCACAACTGTTATGCAAGACTGTTCAAAAATGCTTTATTTTACATTACATGCTGTACGCCTTCTAAAATAAAATAATTTAAATGCAAAAATTTGGTATTGTTGCAGCGACCAGAAAAATTGATGTTAGTTTGCCAGGCAGAAAGTGCCCTAAAACATTGCATCTTGAACCCTAGTTGGTGGCGGATAAGTCACGCAAGTCATCCGGCATTCAGGGATAAAATACAGCAGCGTGTGGACCATTATTAGCTCAAGGCAGCTCATCTATCAGGCCTTTTTTAATCAAATGTATCGCCCACTGTCAGTCCCTTCAGGATCCATCCCTCATTCATCTTAATAAAGGGTGAGGTAATCTAGACTTTTTTGACCTAGGCGACTTCTCTTATCAGTGACAAAACCTCCTGCTGCACTGAAGGTCCTTTCTGACAGGACACTTGAAGCGGGGCAGGACAGAAGTTCTATGGCAAATTGGGATAGCTCAGGCCACAGGGCAAGCGTGCACACCCAGTAGTCAAGGGGTTCATCGCTACTCATTGTGTCGATATCTGTAGTTATGGCGAGGTAGTCTGTTACCTGACGGTCGAGTCGTTCTCTGAGGGTAGACCCCGAAGGGCTGTGGCGATGCATAGGACTTAAAAAGGTCTGCATGTCCTCCATCAACAACACGTATGTAAAGTGTCATCTCCTTGCCGGGGTGGTCATGAGAGGAGGAGGATTATGTTCACCTCTTCTGCTGATAGATTGCCTTTGTGCTGTGACATCACCCTTAAACGCTGTGTAAAGCATACTTTTTAATTTATTTTGGTAGTGCTGCATCCTTTCCGACTTGTGGTAATTCGGTAACATTTCAGGCACTTTCTGCTTATACCGGGGGTCTAGTAGCATGGACACCCAGTACAGGTCGTTCTCCTTCATCCTTTTTACACAAGGGTCCCTCAACAGGCACAACAGCATGAAAGACCCCATTTGCACAAGGTTGGATGCCAAACTAGTCCTTTCCCGTTCCTCGTCCTCAGTGATCTCACTGAAGGTATGTTCTTCCCCCCAGCCACGTACAACACCACTGGTACCAGATAGGTGACAACGAGCACCCTGGGATGCCTGTTGTGGTTGGTCTTCCTCCTCCTCCTCAAAGCCACATTCCTTCTCTGACTCCTCTTCCTCACAATCCTCTTCCAGCATTGCCGCAGGTCCAGCAAGCGATGCTGATAAGGCTGTTTCTGGCGTTGATGGTGACCACAACTCTACCTCTTCCTTTTCAAGCTCATCTACGGCCTGATCCAGCACTCTTCGCAGGGCATGCTCCAGGAAGAAAACAAATGGTATGATGTCGCTGATGGTGCCCTGGGTGCGACTGACCAGGTTTGTCACCTCCTCAAAAGGACGCATAAGCCTACAGGCATTGCGCATGAGCGTCCAGTAACGTGGAAAAAAAATCCCCAGCTCCGCAGAGGCTGTCCTAGCACCCCGGTCATACAAATACTCGTTAACGGCCTTTTCTTGTTGGAGCAGGCGGTCGAACATTAAGAGTGTTGAATTCCAACGTGTCAGGCTGTCTAAAATCAAGCGCCTCGCTGGCATGTTGTTTCACCGCTGGATATCTGTAAAGTGCGCCATGGCCGTGTAGGAACGCCTGAAATGGGCACACACCTTCCTGGCCTGCTTCAGGACGTCCTGTAAGCCTGGGTGCTTATGCACAAAGCGTTGTACAATTAGATTACACACATGTGCCATGCACGGCACATGTGTCAACTTGCCCAAATTCAATGCCGCCAACAAATTTCTTCCATTGTCACAAACCACTTTGCCGATCTCCAGTTGGTGCGAAGTCAGCCACTGATTCTGTGCGTTCAGGGCAGACAGGAGTGCTGGTCGGTGTGACTCTGCTTTCAGGGAAGTCAACCCCAAGACGGCGTGACACTGCCGTATCCGGGATGAGGAATAGTACCTGTGGAGCTGGGGGGTGCCGTTGATGTGGAGCAAGACATAGCAGCAGCAGAAGAGGACTCAGCCGAGGAGGTTATGGAAGAGGATGGAGTAGGAGGAGTAGAGGAGGTGGCAGCAGGCCTGCCTGCAAGTCGTGGCGGTGTCACCAACTCCTCTGCAGAGCCACGTATTCCATGCTTGGCAGGTTTACCCAATGCGCAGTGTAGGTGAAATACCTGCCCTGGCCATGCTTTGCAGACCAGGTATCCGTGGTCAGATGGACCCTTGCCCCAACACTGTGTGCAAGAAATGCCATTACTTCCTTTTGCAGAATCGAGTACAGGTTGGGGATTGCCTTTTGTGCAAAGAAATTTCGGCCAGGTACCTTCCACTGTGGTGTCCCAATAGCTACAAATTTGTTGAACGCCTCAGACTCCACCAGCTTGTATGGTAAAAGCTGGCGGGCTAAGAGTTCAGACAAGCCAGCTGTCAGTTGCCGGGCAAGGGGTTGACTTTGTGACATTGGCTTCTTACGCTCAAACATGTCCTTGACAGACACCTGACTGTGGGCAGATGAGCAGGGACTGCTCAGGGCGAGAGGCGGAGTGGCGGATGGTTGAGAGGGGGCAAGCAGGGCAGCAGTGGTTGACGTGGCTGAAGATGCTGGACCAGGAGGAGGATGGCAGCTTTGACTTTGTGTGCTGCTTGTACTGATGTGTTGATCCCATAGGCGTTTGTGATGTGACATCATGTGCCTTCGCAAAGAAGTTGTACCTAGGTGGGTGTTGGACTTCCCACGACTCAGTTTCTTTTCGCACAGGTTGCAAATGGCATCACTATTGTCACAGACAGACACACAAAAAAATTGCCACACTGCTGAGCTCTGCAATGACGGCATTCTGGTGGTGGCAAAAGCATGCGTTGACTGGCGTGCTGTCTGGCTGACCCCGGTTGCCGATGCGTGCTGTCTGACTGTGCCACTAGCTACTTTCGATGACCTCCCACTGCTTCCAACTCGTCTCCTCCTCCTCTCTGTCTCCCCATCTGAACTTTCCTCCTGTTCTTCTTCTCTTATAGCGGGTTCCCACGTGACATCCACGGACGCATCGTCATCATCAACCGCTTCACTTGTATCTGACAACTCAACAAAGGAAGCAGCACCGGGTACAACATCATCATCATCATCAGACCGTACATCCATGTGTGTAATGCTGCCTGACTGGGACATATCCCTGTTATCTACATCCTCTGGCACTAATGTTTGTGCATCACTCATTTCTTTCAACGCATCTGTAAATAACTCTGCTGACGGATCAAGTGAAGCGGCTGTGGTGCTAGTGTTGGTGGTGGCAGCAGGCGGGTGAGTGGTAACTGGAGAGGTGCCCGAAGCTAAGCTGGAGGAGGATGGTGCGTCTAGGTTCCGAGCGGAAGCTGTAGAAGATTGGGTGTCCTGTGTTAGCGAGTCAACCGTGTCCTCAGAACTGTTCAAGTTCAGGGTACATTGCCTCTGAAAACTGGGCATTATTATAGTGCCAAAGGTAATCACAGCACTACGACCACGACGGCCCCTGCGGGGTGGCCTGCCTCTGCCTTTCATTTTTTTTACGATTAGTGGTACTATGCCAGACTAGTTGGCAGACTAGATGCAATAGGCCTCACACACACGCCTTTAGGCAGGCTACTGATATTCAATCAATTACAGTAAAAAAAGGGTTGTTTTATTTCACTGCACACTACGGTTGCACTAGATATAAGTGTCACTGCGCACTGGCAAAAGTTGGCAGACTAGATGCAATAGGCCTCACACACACGGCTCTAGGCCGGCTACTGATATTCAATCGATTACAGTAAAAAAAGGTTGTTTTATTTCACTGCACACTACGGTTGCACTAGATATGAGTGTCACAGCTCACTGGCAAAAGTTGGCAGACTAGATGCAATAGGCCTCACACACACGCCTTTAGGCAGGCTACTGATATTCAATCGATTACATTAAAAAAAGGGTTGTTTTATTTCACTGCACACTACGGTTGCACTAGATATGAGTGTCACTGTGCACTGGCAAAAGTTGGCAGACTAGATGCAATAGGCCTCACACACACGCCTGTAGGCAGGCTACTGATATTCAATCGATTACAGTAAAAAAAGTGTTGTTTTATTTCACGGCACACTACGGTTGCACTAGATATGAGTGTTACTGTGCACTGGCAAAAGTTGGCAGACTAGATGCAATAGGCCTCACACACACGCCTGTAGGCAGGCTACTGATATTCAATCGATTACAGTAAAAAAAGTGTTGTTTTATTTCACGGCACACTACGGTTGCACTAGATATGAGTGTCACTGTGCACTGACAAAAGTTGGCAGACTAGATGCAATAGGCCTCACACACACGGCTCTAGGCCGGCTACTGATATTCAATCGATTACAGTAAAAAACGGTTGTTTTATTTCACTGCACACTACGGTTGCACTAGATATGAGTGTCACTGCGCACTGGCAAAAGTTTGCAGACTAGATGCAATAGGCCTCACACACACGCCTTTAGGCAGGCTACTGATATTCAATCGATTACAGTAAAAAAAGTGTTGTTTTATTTCACTGCACACTACGGTTGCACTAGATATGAGTGTTACTGTGCACTGGCAAAAGTTGGCAGACTAGATGCAATAGGCCTCACACACACGCCTGTAGGCAGGCTACTGATATTCAATCGATTACAGTAAAAAAAGTGTTGTTTTATTTCACGTCACACTACGGTTGCACTAGATATGAGTGTCACTGTGCACTGACAAAAGTTGGCAGACTAGATGCAATAGGCCTCACACACACGGCTCTAGGCCGGCTACTGATATTCAATCGATTACAGTAAAAAAAGGTTGTTTTATTTCACTGCACACTACGGTTGCACTAGATATGAGTGTCACTGCGCACTGGCAAAAGTTTGCAGACTAGATGCAATAGGCCTCACACACACGCCTTTAGGCAGGCTACTGATATTCAATCGATTACAGTAAAAAAAGTGTTGTTTTATTTCACTGCACACTACGGTTGCACTAGATATGAGTGTCACTGTGCACTGACAAAAGTTGGCAGACTAGATGCAATAGGCCTCACACACACGGCTCTAGGCCGGCTACTGATATTCAATCGATTACAGTAAAAAAAGGTTGTTTTATTTCACTGCACACTACGGTTGCACTAGATATGAGTGTCACTGTGCACTGGAAAAAGTTGGCAGACTAGATGGAATAGGCCTCACACACACGCCTTTAGGCAGGCTACTGATATTCAATCGATTACATTAAAAAAAGGGTTGTTTTATTTCACTGCACACTACGGTTGCACTAGATATGAGTGTCACTGTGCACTGGCAAAAGTTGGCAGACTAGATGCAATAGGCCTCACACACACGCCTATAGGCAGGCTACTGATATTCAATCGATTACAGTAAAAAAAGTGTTGTTTTATTTCACTGCACACTACGGTTGCACTAGATATGAGTGTCACTGCGCACTGGCAAAAGTTTGCAGACTAGATGCAATAGGCCTCACACACACGCCTTTAGGCAGGCTACTGATATTCAATCGATTACAGTAAAAAAAGTGTTGTTTTATTTCACTGCACACTACGGTTGCACTAGATATGAGTGTCACTGTGCACTGACAAAAGTTGGCAGACTAGATGCAATAGGCCTCACACACACGCCAGCAGGCTGGCATATGCAATTAGATTACACAGAAAAAAGTAATAAGATAAAATAAAAAGGGCTTTTTGGATTGTTGTCCTTGCAGCAGATATCAAAGGAGTCCTTCAGGTGTGTAGTTAAAGCTAAATACACAGCCTGGCTATCTATTTCCCTATTAAATCAGCAGAAAAAAATAATAAAATAAAATAAATGATGTTCTAGCCCTAAAAAGGGCTTTTGGGGTTGCTGTCCTTGCAGCAGATATCAAAGGAGTCCTTCAGGTGTGTAGTTAAAGCTAAATACACAGCCTGGCTATCTATTTCCCTATTAAATCAAGAGCAGGTAGAATATATCTCCTCTCTCCATGAATGCAGCTACAGAATGATTCTAAAATGGAGGCTGTCATACAGATGGAAGGCTCTGGAAGGGAGTGTATGCTGCTGATTGGCTGGAATGTGTCTGCTGACTGTAAGGTGCAGGGTCAAAGTTTCCTCAATGATAAAGAATAGGGGGCGGACCGAAAAGCGCATATGTTCGCCGTTCGTTGCGAACGCGAACATGCGAAAATCGCTGCGAATAGTTCTCCGGCGAACTGTTCGGGACATCACTAGCTGGGATATAAGCATTAAACCAGTATTTTCAATTTTTATAAGACATAAGTTATGAAATAGTTAAGTCTAGATGTCACATGACTTTGCAATTTCAGTTAGAGACAAGTACACAGCTCTAGACATAGCAAATATGAATTTTCACTCACCCCAAGGTCTAATAAGCGTTATTTATTGCGCACTAGTGTATCATATAATGTAGATATACGCATAGATTTTACCAAAGTATGTGTTATATTCTTATTGGATATCATATGTAAATAAAATGGCATTGGCTGTTAGTGGGTAGTACCATGTTGCTAGATGGGGGGTGGTGGATTGATTATTTCCTTGTCTTATGTAAACAAGTATAAAAGGCTGTGTCTGGATATATTTCAGTAGTAGTAGTTCAGTGAGTGAGTCAGTGGCAGTCATTTTGGGTGTCCTTGCTACTGATCCACAATTTTTTGTCTAAATAAACTCTAATAATGAGAAAATTATTGTTTTTGTTATCATGATTGGTTCAAAGTACAAAGCGGTATGTGAGTATGGGGTTTTTCCTAGACATTTGGCGAGCCAGAGGTGCGCTTAAATGTCTGTAGATAAGATAACACTCTTTAACTGCAAGATTTGTGGGGGAGCCGCTTAACAGTTAATCATAATCATGGCCATAAATACAGATTTGCAGAGCCTGTTAAACACATCTGTGTGTAGGATTTCTGTGAAAACTACAGTTTAGGGGTAAACGACATGATCCGCACAGATGTACCTTACTTATTTCTACTTCAAAATCTATTATGATTTGTGTTGCTAACATATAATGCTAAATAATGCAATTAAGAGAGAAAAGTTAATTGGTGCATGTTCTGAACTCTGCAGTTTTAGCTGCCATCCAGTTTAGCTGTGTTTTTCTCTCTCACGAAAGCTCAGTGCAAAGTGAAACCAATTTTTTTACTCTGATGAACTGTCCCGTCTAGAGAGAGAGCAAATTATAAACTGCATCTTTGTTTAATTCGTTTTTCTGATAAAGCTTTAAGATGTTGCATATTGTTTAGTTAAGATGGCGCCTGAGAGCTGTTTGAGTTGGCAACATGCCCAAAGTTAGCAAGAGCTATGATTAACTGTTAATCAGAGATAGCTTATTAAACTGTATCTTTGTTAGACTTCTGATAAGCTGGAAACATATTTGTGTTTGTGAGTTTTATTTTTAAACTAGCAAATTGCCCGTCAAAAAATTACAATCATAAAATTGTAAGGCAGGTAATGCTGTTTGCCACACAGGTAATGCTGTTTGCCACAGTCTTTTGGACATCCGCATACCTTCAGCGCTCATTTCAAGCCTCTCGGTTGTTGTTTTTTTTTTCATCTGAGCCTCTTTGGCGCTCATTGAAAGGGCCAGGCTGAGTGCCTTTGGCGCGCATTGCGAGTCTCTCCCCTGGTGTACTTTTGCTCCTCTGGGCACCCTCGGCGCTTATTGTGAGCTGCGCACTGAACGCCTTCGGAGTTTATTGCAATCCTATCACCCGGTCCTTTTTTTTTTCTCTATATGTATTTTTTAATGATAATTAGTGAATTAATAAAATCATAAATGAATATACTTTACCTATTTGTAATTAATGCATGCATAAAGATATATCCCGAAGAGCCAACAATATTTTTTGATGTTCCTGCACCATACAATGTACATTTGCATTCTGAGGTGAGTTGTAAGTGTCAGCAATATGTGAAATGTTTAGTATAAGTAGACTGGGTGCGCGAACGCAAACCGTTTGTTTAGATGTGTATTTCTGCAGTTTGGAATGGTAATGTTATTAGTTGCAAGTTAGTGTTGTAAAATGGCGGCGATTGTGTATGCGTTATACGGGTGTAGAGCATTTCCGTCCTCCCTAATAGTGTTTTTTATACCTCGTACGGTCTTGTGTAGAAGACTTATGTGTCTGGCGTGTTTTTATGTGTCTGGTCGTGTAGCCTCGTTTTAGTTTTTTTCGTCCGCCATTTTTTTTGTCTCTTAGGAGATTTTCGTGTGTGGAAACTCCGCAAATTGTGGTTCAATTGTCATGCAACCTGACTCCCAGACGTCATGGCTGTCCCGGTGCTGTGAGTGATGTTTTTTTGGGGTATTTTTGTTAATTTTGGTGGTGTTATTGTTGTATTTGTATGTGCATGGTCCGGCGGTTAACTACGTAATTTTTGGCCTTGTATTTTTTTTTTCTAAATGTAGCGGGTAGTATTTTTTTTTTTTTATAAGTCTCGCTTTCCTTGTTGCAAGTGTTACGGGACGTAATGTTTTAAGGTGATTTCTTCAAACTGCTACGGTTCTCGCATTCTGAATTGTGTAATTCAGTTTTGTGTTGATGAGTAGTTCCACGGGTCGTAGAGATGAGAGCCTATGACGCTCATTTCCACCAGCGCAAGGAGCTCCTTCGGCGATCCTTGCCAGCAACTGCTGCCCTTGCTTCGCGAGGGACGCAGTTGCAGCCGGCTCACTACACGAATCTGCAAGCGAACTGTATATTGTAAAATCTGAGAAGTCTAATTTTTGTTTGCTGTGTCACTGATAAGAGCAGTTAGAACGCGGTGATTAAATTACAGTAATAGATTATTATAGTTCATGCATTTCAGAGGTTGTGTTATTTTACTACAAACTATTTGTGTTTGAAGTTAGTAAGGTTTTGAGCGGCTGCTGAGACCACCTTAAATGATATCCGTAGCAATGTTTGTACTGGTGAGATGGAATCTGTTTGGTTTTGTATTCTGTGGGAGCTGACAGTAAGAAATGTTTTGTTTTGATGTTTAGTCATGATTCAGAAATATTTATAAAAGAAGGTTTTATGATTTATGGTGTATTATAATGAGTAATTACTAATATGTACTGTGTTGTTATTTACTGCTGGTAATAAAGTGACCTACCCTGCAGTGGTACCAGGTGTTTTGCACCTGCTGCACCAGCAGTAGCTCCACCGCTGCTTTAATGATAGCAAAAGTATTTGGGGAAAATATTGTTAAGAAACAGTTCTTTTAGTACTTAATTATAGCAAACATTGTGTTTTTATCCCCAAAGAGTGTAATATATAATTTGAGAAGCTGATTTTATATTATAAATTTTATCAAGTTTGGTGGCCATATAAAGTTGTTTTTGTTTTGCTTTGATTCCTTTTGGTTTAATTATATTTAGGATGAATATACTGTATCTATATGATTTGCTAAAGTTGTTTTTTTTGTTTTGTTCTTACAAAGCGATTTTAAAAACATGTATGCGTATGCAAATTTTGTGAGCTCACGATTATGTAATTATCTGTTGTGTCTTGTGTCTGTATTTGTTTTGGATCCTGTGTTAATTTTTTATTATCAGCAGATTTTTTTTTACCGGCAAGAATTTTTTTTGTAGAAATATGTTTTTCAAGTGAAGAAAGGGGGGAGCAGGCTTAAAAACCTCCCATAGTGTTTAGATGTCGGCAGTGGAGTGTGGAAGGAGGACATTGAAGACAAACGACTATACAGTTACATTGCTGAAACAAACTAAAAGAAAAAAGGGTGTTGAAACCAGCCCCATTCCCGGAGGTTGGCGCTTAGTGATGTGGAGAACGTCATGCCTATTGACCCACTCACTCCTTCTGACTCCACTTTTGACACCACACAGCCTATGTCAGAAGACCCAACCTCTTCTGCCTTATGCTAAGACTAGAGAGGAGGGGTTTTAGAGTGTTAATTATAGTTGAAGCAGGGTCTTGTTTCAAATATGGAGCACAGAGTTTAGAGATGTTCAATGTGTCCCTGTATATGGATTTTTTTCTATATGATCATATACTGTGGTTGCAGTGTATAGAAGTATAATTGATTTAGATGTTTTACTTGACTATGTATTATTTTAATAAGCGTTGTAGATTTTAATTAAAGTAGATATAGCTTAACAGAGGTGAGCCTTCCTATTTAAAGGTGAGAGAAAAAGGTGAGCCTCCCTAGAAAGGCGATAAAGATAATAAAGGAGAATATAGGTGTGCCTCCCTAGAAATGTACTTACCTACAAAAGTGAAAAGGTTTACTTTACCTGGAAAAAATGGAGAGGCTTGCTTTACCCAGAAAAAGTGAGAGGTGTACTTACCTACAAAATTTATAGCTTTACCTTACCTTTGAAAGGTGTTTTGTCTAGACAGGTTTTTAAGGGTAGAGCTGTTAGATGAAAAGATATAGTGTAGACTTGCTATCTACATTCACATGGCGCTGATGTGAAAAAGAGGCTGAAAAAAAAAAAAAAACGAATGAATAGGGCCCATGAATATGAGTACTGTGAGTACTGTGAGTACTGAGTGTAGGTACCATGTGCAGTAAGTGCTGTGTGAGAAATAATAGAAAAAGAAGATTGGTCCTCTGTTCTGTGTTATTGTTGAGTGTGTTTGAACATATGTTTACAGTGTTTGGAAGTGTGTGTGCTAAATTGAGATCTGTCTATGTGTGAGGACATCATGTATGTTTTTATTGTCATGTGAATTTGTGTTGTTTGATAGAGAAGATCTGTTGTTGATCTCCTAGAATGGTGTATGCTGAATATTGGTACTCATATAGGAAAAATATGTCCAAATTAAATCATTGCATTTTTGTGCAAAGCGTGTCCATTATATCTGACCGACCGTGTAATAAAATTGCTTATAGAGAATATATAATCTAAAATCTGAACAATTTCAAATTAATATTTGTTTTTTAACACTTATTTATATTTATACCGTTGGCCATTTTGGATAATCAGAATTAAGGTTTTATTTAAATAATGGTTCATAATTGTGTATTTAAATACAGTAACTGGGTTAAATAAAATAAAAAAATTCTTTTAGGTTTTATTACAATTAAAAAAACTGTTTAAAAGCATATAATGTGCGAATTATATTAAATTCACTGAAGCCCTATTATTATTTTATTATACCCTGGTCACGATCCAATGTTTACAGAACTGTTCATACTATTTAAGGTTGTATATATAAATGTAAAAGAAAGGAAACTGTTTTTTTTTTGTAAATACCCAATATCACATATATAGTTGTCAGCAATACGGGTTGTTGCTAATGCTTGCAGGCTTGCGTAGTGAGCCTGCCTTTTACGGGCTTGCATAACTAGCCCGTCGCAACTGCAGCCCTCGCAAAGTGAGGGCCGCAGTTGCTGGCAAGGAGCGCCAAAGGTGCTCCTTGCACTGGTGGAGATGAGCGCCATAGGCGCTCATCACTATGAAACTATGACTTTCAGACAGCAAATGCGGACCCTCGTGAAGTGAGGGGCCACATTTGTGGAGGTGGAGGCTCCCACGTAGGCTGCAATGAGCAGCAAATGCGAACCCTCGCAAAGTGGAGGTGGAGGCTCCCACGTCGGCTGCAATGAGCCGCAAATGCGGACCCTCGCAAAGCGGAGGTGGAGGCTCCCAAGTACGCCTCACAACCGGTTACAAACCACTACACAAGTGGGACTTGAAAACAAAAACATAAACACGCAATGACTAACTACGGACTTACACAAAAATATACCAGCCGCGGGACTTAGAAAAATACAGTACAATCAATCCCAGTACAATCAATCCAATCTGGTGGTGTACCAGCAGTCTACTTTTAAAAACCAAGACTTTTATTTTGTCTAATCTAAGTTAATTTGCCTGCCTACTAGCCAGTGTGTGTGTCAGGCTCACAAATGATACTGTGCCCAGTGCAACCAATCCAATCAGGTGGTGTACCAGCAGTGTACATTTAAAAAAAAAAAAATTATATTTTGTTAAATTTAAATTAATTTGCCTGACAGCTAGTCTGTGCGTGTGTCAGGCTCACAACTGATACTGTGCCCAGTGCAACCAATCAAATCAAGTGGTGTACCAGCAGTGTAAATTTAAAAAACACAAAATTTTATTTTGTTAAATCTAAGTTCATTTGCCTGACCACTATTCTGTGTGTTTCTCAGGCTCACAACTGATACTGTGCCCAGTGCAATCAATCCAATCTGCTGGTGTACCAGCAGTCTACTTAAAAAAAAAAAAAAATTGTATTTTGTTAAATCTAAGTTCATTTGCCTGACCGCTATTCTGTGTGTTTCTCAGGCTCACAACTAATACTGTGCCCAGTGCAACCAATCCAATCTGGTGGTGTACCAGCAGTCTACTTTTAAAAACCAAAACTTTTATTTTCTCTAATCTAAGTTAATTTGCCTGCCTACTAGCCAGTGTGTGTGTCAGGCTCACAACTGATAGTGTGCCCAGTGCAACCAATCCAATCAGGTGGTGTACCAGCAGTCTACTTTTAAAAAAAACAAAATTGTATTTTGTTAAATCTAAGTTCATTTGCCTGACAGCTAGTCTGTGTGTGTCTCAGTCTCACAACTGATACTGTGCCCAGTGCAACCAATCAAATCAGGTGGTGTACCAGCAGTGTACATTTAAAAAACACAAAACTGTATTTTGTTAAATCTAAGTTCATTTGCCTGACCACTATTCTGTGTGTTTCTCAGTCTCACAACTGATAATGTGCCAAGTGCAATCAATCCAATCTGGTGGTGTACCAGCAGACTACTTTAAAAAAAAAAAATTGTATTTTGTTAAATCTAAGCTCATTTGCCTGACCACTATTCTGTGTGTTTCTCTGGCTCACAACTAATACTGTGCCCAGTGCAACCAATCCAATCAGGTGGTGTACCAGCAGTCTACTTTTAAAAACCAAAACTTTTATTTTCTCTAATCTAAGTTCATTTGCCTGCCTACTAGCCAGTGTGTGTGTCAGGCTCACAACTTATACTGTGCCCAGTGCAATCAATCCAATCTGGTGGTGTACCAGCAGTCTACCTTTAAAAACCAAGACTTTTATTTTCTCTAATCTAAGTTCATTTGCCTGCCTACTAGCCAGTGTGTGTGTCAGGCTCACAACTTATACTGTGCCCAGTGCAATCAATCCAATCTGGTGGTGTACCAGCAGTCTACCTTTAAAAAACCCCAAATTGTATTTTGTTAAATCTAAGTACATTTTCCTGACCGCTAGTCTGTGTGTGTCTCAGGCTCACAACTGATACTGTGCCCAGTGCAATCAATCCAATCTGGTGGTGTACCAGCAGTCTACTTTTAAAAACCAAAACTTTTATTTTGTCTAATCTAAGTTCATTTGCCTGCCTACTAGCCAGTGTGTGTGTCAGGCTCACAACTGATACTGTGCCCAGTGCAACCAATCCAATCAGGTGGTGTACCAGCAGCTGACATTTAAAAACCCCCAAATTGTATTTTGTTAAATCTAAGTTCATTTGCCTGACCGCTAGTCTGTGTGTGTCTCTCAGGCTCACAACTTATACTGTGCCAAGTGCAACCAATCCAATCTGGTAATGTACCAGCAGTCTACATTTAAAAAAAAGCAACACTTTTTTCTAATTTAATTTGCCTGCCTGCCAGCGTGTGTGTCTTAGGCTCACAGCATATACTTGCCCAGTTAGTGCCACCACTCATATCTGGTGTTATAGTCAGTAGTCCACATTTAAACAAAGAATACAATTTTGACTGTAATATATTGAATAGCAGTTACTTGTCTGCAAGCGTGTGTGTCAGGCCTACAGAGTCTACTCTGCCAACTTCTGCAAGTGCACAGTGCCACTCATATCTGTTGTCACAGTAGCTTGCACACATAGTACCACTAATCGCAAAAAAAATGACAGGCAGAGGCAGTCCAATCCGCAGAAGCCGTCGTGGTCGTGGGGCTGTGATTCCCTTTGTCCTTACAATAATGCCCAGTGTTCAGAGGCCAGTTACCCAGAACTCAAAAACTTCTGAGGACATAGTTGACTGGCTAACACAGGACACCCAATCTTCTACAGCTTCCGCTCGGAACATTGACACACCATCCTCCTACAGCTTAGCTTCGGGCACCTCTCAAGTTACCACTCGCCCGCCTGCCGCCACCACCAACACTTGTACCACAGCCGCTTCAATTTAACGATCAGAAGAGTTATTTACACATCAGTTTGAAGAAATGAGTGATGCGCAATCATTATTGCCAGAGGATGTAGATAACAGGGATATGTCTCAGTCAGGCAGCATTACACACATGTACGTACGGTCTGATGATGATGATGATGTACCCGCTGCTGCTTCCTTTGTTGAGTTGTCAGATACAAGTGAAGCGGGTGATGATGATGACGATGCGTCCGTGGATGTCACGTGGGTGCCCGCTAGAAGAGAAGAAGAACAGGGGGAAGTTCAGATGGGGAGACAGAGAGGAGGAGGAAACGAGTTGGAAGCAGAGGGAGGTCATCGCAAGGAGCTAGTGGCACAGTCAGACAGCATGCATCGGCACCCGGGGTCAGCCAGACAGCACGCCAATCAACGCATGCTGTTGCCACCACCAGAATGCCGTCACTGCAGAGCTCAGCAGTGTGGCACTTGTTTTGTGTGTCTGCCTGTGACAACAGCGATGCCATTTGCAACCTGTGCCAAAAAAAAATGAGTCGTAGGAAGTCCAACACCCACCTAGGTACAACTGCTTTGCTAAGGCACATGATGTCACATCACAAACGCCAATGGGATCAGCACCTGAGTACAAGCAGCACACAAACTCAAAGCTGCCATCCTCCTCCTGGTCCAGCATCTTCATCCACGTCAACCACTGCTGTCCTCCTTGCCCCCTCTCAACCATCTGCCACTCCGTCTCTCGCTTCTAGCTGTTCCTGCTCATCTCCCCACAGTCAGGTGTCTGTCAAGGGCATGTTTGAGCGTAAGAAGCCAATGTCACAAAGTCACCCCCTTGCCCGGCATCTGACAGCTGGCTTGTCTGAACTCTTAGCCCACCAGCTTTTACCATACAAGCTGGTGGAGTCTGAGGCGTTCAAAAAATTTGTAGCTATTGGGACACTGCAGTGGAAAGTACCCGGACGAAATTTATTTTCACAAAAGGCAATCCCCAACCTGTACTCGATTGTGCAAAAGGAAGTAATGGCATGTCTGGCACACAGTGTTGGGGCAAGGGTCCATCTGACCACTGATACCTGGTCTGCAAAGCATGATCAAGGCAGGTTTATCACCTACACTGCGCATTGGGTAAACCTGGTGACGCCTGCCAAGCATGGAATGCGTGGCTCTGCAGAGGAGTTGGTGACACCGCCACGACTTGCACACAGGCCTGCTGCCACCTCCTCTACTCCTCCTACACCCTCCTCTTCCATAACCTCCTCAGCTGAGTCCTCTTCTGCTGCTGCTATGTCTTGCTCCACATTAACGGCACCCCCCAGCTCCCCAGATACTATTCCACATCCCGGATACGGCAGTGTCACGCCGTCTTGGGGTTGACTTGCCTGAAAGCAGAGAGTCACACCGGGCCAGCACTCTTTGTCCTCCCTGAACGCACAGGTGGATCAATGGCTGACTACGCACTAACTGAAGATTGGCAAAGTGGTTTGTGACAACGGAAGAAATTTGTTGGCGGCATTGAATTTGGGCAAGTTGACACATGTGCCATGCATGGCACATGTGTGTAATCTGATCGTACAACGCTTTGTGCACAAGTACCCAGGCTTACAGGATGTCCTGAAGCAGGCCAGAAAAGTGTGTGGCCATTTCAGGCGTTCCTACACGGCCATGGCGCACTTTTCAGATATCCAGCGGAGAAACAACATGCCAGTGAGGCGCTTGATTTGTGACAGCCCCACACGTTGGAATTCAACACTCCTAATGTTCGACCGCCTGCTCCAACAAGAGAAAGCCGTTAACGAGTATTTGTATGACCGGGGTGCTAGGACAGCCTCTGTGGAGCTGGGAATTTTTTTGCTACATTACTGGACGCTCATGCGAAATGCCTGTAGGCTCATGCGTCCTTTTGATGAGGTGACAAACCTTGTCAGTCGCACAGAAGGCACCATCAGCGACATCATACCATTTGTTTTCTTCCTGGAGCGTGCCCTGTGAAGAGTGTTGGATCAGGCCGTAGATGAGCGTGATGAAGAAGTGGAAGAGTTGTGGTCACCATCACCACCAGAAACAGCCTTATCAGCATCGCTTGCTGGACCTGCGGCAATGCTGGAGGAGGATTGTGAGGAAGAGGAGTCAGAGGAGGAATGTGGCTTTGAGGGGGAGGACGAAGACCAATCACAACAGCCCTCCCAGGGTGCTCGTTGTCACCTATCTGGTACCCGTGGTGTTGTACGTGGCTGGGGGAAGAACATACCTTCAGTGAGATCACTGAGGACGAGGAACGGGACATGAGTAGCTCGGCATCCAACCTTGTGCAAATGGGGTCTTTCATGCTGTCGTGCCTGTCGCGGGACCCTCGTATAAAAAGGCTGAAGGAGAAAAACCTGTACTGGGTGTCCACGCTACTAGACCCCCGGTACAAGCAGAAAGTACCTGAAATGTTACCGAATTACCGCAAGGCAGAAAGGATGCAGCAGTTCCAAATGAAATTAAAAAGTATGCTTTACACTGCATATAAGGGTGATGTCACAGCACAACGGGAATCTAAGAGGGGAAGAGGTGAAAGTAATCCTCCTCCTCCCACGACCACGCCGGCAAGGACAGGACGTTTAAAAGACGTATTGTTGATGGAGGACATGCAGAGCTTTTTTAGTCCTACGCATCGCCACAGCCCTTCGGGATCCACCCTCAGAGAACGACTCGACCGACAGGTGGCAGACTACCTCGCTTTAACTGCAGATATCGACACACTGAGGAGCAATGAACCCCTTGACTACTAGGTGTACAGGCTTAACCTGTGGCCTGAGCTATCCCAATTTGCCATAGAACTTCTGGCCTGCCCAGCTTCCAGTGTCCTGTCAGAATGGACCTTCAGTGCAGCAGGAGGTATTGTCACTGAAAGAGAAGTCGCCTAGGTCAAAAAAGTCTAGATTACCTCACCTTTATAAAGATGAATGAGGGATGGATCCCAAACGGACTGACACTGGGCGATACATTGGACTAAAAAAGGGCTGATGAGATGAGCTGCCTTGAGCTGAAAATGGTCCACAAGCTGCAGTATTTTATCTTTGAATGCCGCATGACTTGCGTGACTTATCCGCCACCAACTAGGGTTCAAGACGCAATGTTTTAGGACACTTTCTGCCTGGGAAACAAACTTAAATTTTTCTGGTCGCTGCAACAGCAGCGGCTGCAACAATACCTAATTTTATAAGTGCACGCATCCCGGGGAGTCAACGCTCATCGGCATGTATCAGCTCTCTAATTCCGACAGTTTTCAAAGTAACAGATGGAGCGATCAAAGCAACCAGTCTATAACTGATTAAATGAGCAATTCGCAGTTTCACTGTACCGGCTGTGTGTATTTAAACGTGCATGGCTTAATCTTTGAGGCAGGATCAACCAGGTAGGCCGACGAGGGGGCGCCTCCCCGGCCCTGTGACAGTAGGAGGACCGACCCAGCATCTTTTTCCATCTCCCGGTTCAAAAAATCCAGGCCTTATACACGCCCCCCGATAGGTGACGTAACAGGTATTAAACTAATAAGAGTAGTACTTACAAACACGCCACTCCTATCTGGTCGCACCTTAGATTGCACGCGCCGTGCCCCAAATTTGAAGTGGGAGGACCAACCAAGCATTTTTTTCCATCACCCGGTTCCAAAAATCCAGGCCTTATGCACGTGCCCTGATAGGTGACGTAACAGGTATTAAACTGATAAGAGTAGTACTTACAAACACGCCACTAATATCTGGTGGCACCTTAGATTGCACGCGCCGTGCCCCAAAATTTAAGTGGGAGGACCAACCAAGCATCTTTTTCCATCTCCCGGTTCCAAAAATCCAGGCCTTATACACGCCCCCTGATAGGTGCTGTAACAGGTATTAAACTAATAAGAGTAGTACTTACAAACACGCCACTCCTATCTGGTCGCACCTTAGATTGCACGCGCCGTGCCCCAAATTTGAAGTGGGAGGACCAACCAAGCATTTTTTTCCATCACCCGGTTCCAAAAATCCAGGCCTTATACACGTGCCCTGATAGGTGACGTAACAGGTATTAAACTGATAAGAGTAGTACTTACAAACACGCCACTAATATCTGGTGGCACCTTAGATTGCACGCGCCGTGCCCCAAAATTTAAGTGGGAGGACCAACCAAGCATCTTTTTCCATCTCCCGGTTCCAAAAATCCAGGCCTTATACACGCCCCCTGATAGGTGCTGTAACAGGTATTAAACTGATAAGAGTAGTACTTACAAACACGCCACTCCTATCTGGTGGCACCTTTGATTGCACGTGCCGTGCCCCAAAATTGAAGTGATACGACCAACCAAGCATCTTTTTCCATCTCCCGGTTCCAAAAATCCAGGCCTTATACACGCCCCCTGATAAGTGACGTAACAGATATTAAACTGATAAGAGTAGTACTTACAAACACGCCACTCCTATCTGGTGGCAACTTAGATTGCACGCACCGTGCCCCAAAATTGAAGTGGGAGGACCAACCAAGCATCTTTTTCCATCTCCCGGTTCCAAAAATCCAGGCCTTATACACGCCCCCTGATAGGTGACGTAACAGGTATTAAACTGATAAGAGTAGTACTACTTAACACACCTTATAATAATGCAGAGAGAGGCAATGCAGTGAGAGGAGTCTGAAGAAGAGGAGTCAGAGGAGGAAGGTGGCTTTGAGGAGGTGGAAGACCAAACACAGCAGGCGTCCCAGGGGGCTTGTTGTCACCTTTCGGGGACCCTTGGTGTTCTACGTGGCTGGGTGGAGGAAGAGACCTTCAATGACATCAGTGAGTACAAGGAACGGGACATGGCTAGCTTGGTATCCAACCTTGTGCAAATGGGGAGTTTGCAGTTGTGCAAATGGACTGTTTGCGGTTGTTTGCGGTGCGTTAAACGGGGAGTTTGGTCTGTCACTGTGAAGCGGGCCTAACCCTTACACTACCTGATCGATACAACATCATACCTGATGTTTTAAAGCACGTTATTCCAAACAATTTAGGAATGTTAGGTAATTTATGCCCTTTATGGATTAAAACCAGACTCTGCATCAGCTATGTAATTTTCCGTGGGAGTTTTGACATGGATCCCCCTCCGGCATGCCACAGTCCAGGTGTTAGTCCCCTTAAAACAACTTTTCCATTACTATTGTGGCCAGAAAGAGTCCCTGTGGGTTTTAAAATCCGCCTGCCCATTGAAGTCTATGGCGGTTCGCCGGATTCGCCGGTTCACGAACATTTGCGGCAATTCACGTTTGCGTATCGAAAATTTTATGTTTGCAACATCACTATTTACTAATTATTTCATTAACATCACAAAAACCATATACACAAAACAAAAACAAAAAACAATGCAAGAAACGTAAAAGACATTCACTACGCAACTCACAATGAGCGGGGGACAGCCTTGCAATAAGCGCAAAAAGCAGATCAGCGCCAACCTGACAATGACTCCAAAAGCGCCTATGATAAAAAAAAATGCAACTACCAAGAGGTTCGCAATGAGCACCGAGATCTCAGACCACCACAAAAAATAATGTCTGTGCCAAACACCATTCCTTGACTTACAATTCTATTGCCGTCATTTTTTGACAGGCAATTTGTTATATTACAGAGTAACTCAATATTACGAAATAACTAGGTTATTGGTGGTATAGAACAATATTTAGAAAAATTGGGGAAAGGAACCAAGTATACATTTTGAACCATTAACCAAATTAAGGATTGATTTGTGTATAATATCCGGTAGGTATCAGTTTGTTAAAATATTACGTTTAGTTGTGAATTTAAAAAATGATAAACTTCGGCGAGAAGATAATAAAAGTTATCATTAAGAAACAACAAAAACAGATTGTTAACATTTAATTCCACCTATAAATTATGTGTATTTCAAATACTTTTTGCACAGATGCGGTGGAGACAGATCTAGGAAGACTAATGAGATAAGCAGGTAAGTTGTCTTTATATCACTTACTTTTAATACAGCAATTGTATTGTATAGAATTGACAACTTACCTGCTTATCTCATTAGTCTTCCTAGATCTGTGTCCATCAAATCTGTACAAAAAGTATTTGAAATACACATAAATTATAGGTGGAATTAAACGTCAACAATCTATTTTTGTTGTTTCTTAATGATAACTTTTATTATCTTCTTGCCGAAGTTTAAACTTTTTTAAATTCACAATTAAACGTAAAATTTTAACAAACTGATACCTACTAGATATTATACGCAAAGTTAATCCTTAATTTGGTTATTCGTTTAAAATGTATACTTGGTTCCTTTCCCTAATTTTTCTAAATACCCAATATATCTCTTCTGAGATTATTGAAGTAGTGAAGTACTTATTTTAGAATAATATTTAGGTGCAAAAGTAATTATTATAGAGGTTTAAAAAGGTGAAATTATTTTATGTGTTATGTTCTGTTTATTCATGTTGGATAAACACTATAATATTGTGACATCTATTCCTCCAGGCCCATCCTCAGCTCACATGATGGCCATGGTGTAAATGAGTAAACAATTATGAAAATCTTTTCAAGGTATTTCTAAGCCTCTAAGAAAGAAACATGATAAGAGATGGATTTTAGAATAGGTGTATATGATGTGAGGATGTCTCGTTAAAAGATGTATGGAAGTTTCTTGTATGTTTGGATTTTTTTTGTCACACTTGCATAACCCAGAGGAAGATGACAGAGAGTATGTACCTGTGGAGATGGACAAAACAAGCATGCCCTGATATATGATGAGAGAAAGTATCTACCAAGTACCTATCCTGATGACAGCAGATACAGAGTTTGCTGACGGAGAGACTCCTTATACAGGAATACCAGGAACTATCTACATTGATAAAACCAGGAGAATGAGTACCTGTTAAAACCATCAAAATGAAAAACTGGATGGACCCAAGTGGGAAGGCCCTTACCAAGTTTTGTTGGTTACCCCTACAGCTGTGAAAATTGCAGAAAAGACCTCCTGTATGCATCTGACCCACTGCAAGAGGATCCTTCTGTCGGAACCTTCCTGGGAGCCTAACTGCTGATCTGAGTAACCCCGCACCTGTCTGCTACACAAAATGTGGCTACAATGGGGAGTGAAACCAATAGGGTCACTCTTCTCAAACCCAGTGAAGATACTGCCGTGCTCAGACATTATAGTAATACCTACCCTGATCTGGGAGAATACACAAAAACAGATTAAGGTACAAATCCACAAAGGCCTTGACCCGATCTAAGAGATCCACCCCAAGTGGAAGCTTTGATGACAGAGTCTACATCAACTCCATTGGAGTACCCATTGCCTCAGAATTTGAATCCATGTTCAACTGGTGTGTGACAATAAATAAGAATGTTGACTGGATAAATTATATCTACTATAAACAACAAAGATTTGTGAACTATATAAAAGATGCGGTACAAGGTTTGACTGAACAAATAGATAAAACAAGTCTGATGACGTGGAAAAACCACATGGCCCTGGACATGCTTCTTGCAAAAGAAGCTGATGTGTGTAAAATGTTTGGCAGTATTTGCTGCACCTTCATCCATAATAATACGGCATCTGATGGGACAGTTACCAAAGCCCTGGAAGGATTGACCGCCCTGTCAAATGAACCAGCAGAATATTCAGGGATGGAAAACCCATTCACTAGCTGGCTTCAGTCATGGTTCAGAAGATGGAAAGGCATAGCCCTAGCTTCCGAACCACGACTGAAGCCACCCCTCTCTGTGATGATTTCAATCAGTGTCAAGATTGCCATCTTGCTCACTTGTAGTTGTTGTGTGGTTCCCTGCACAACGGGACTTATACAGATATGGATTGAAACAACCATCACCCAGAAAGAATCACATATATAGTTGTGAGCGTACGAGTTGTTGCTAACGCTGCGGGCTCGCGTAGCGAGCCCGCGGCCCTCGCGAAGTGAGGGCCGGGGCTCGCGTAGCGAGTCGCGGGCCTTGCGTAGCGAGGGCCGCGGCTCGCGTAGCGAGCCCGCGGCCCTCGCGAAGCGAGGGCACTGTGCCAGGTTCTCAGTTGCTGGCATGGAGCGCCAAAGGCGCTCCTTGCCAGCAACTGAGGACCCTCGCGAAGCGAGGGCCTCAGTTGCTGGCTTGGAGCGCCGCAGGCGCTCCATGCCAGCACCTGAGGACCTCGCAAAGCGAGGTCTTCAGTTGCAGCAACTGCGACCCTTGCAAAATTTCAAGAAAAGTTCACGTTGCAACACATTACGACACTCGCAAACAACATACGACACACGTTCACACACATTACGACACTCGCAAACAACATACGACACAGTTGCTGGCTTGGAGCGCCGCAGGCGCTCCATGCCAGCACCTGAGGACCTCGCAAAGCGAGGTCTTCAGTTGCAGCAACTGCGACCCTTGCAAAATTTCAAAAAAAGTTCACGTCGCAACACATTACGACACTCGCAAACAACATACGACACACGTTCACACACATTACGACACTCGCAAACAACATACGACACACGTTCACACACATTACGGCCTCGCAACACTTGGACGCAACTCGCGAACATTACAAAATTAAAAACACAATACATACACACAGCACATACATAAAAACCTTACCTACACAAACAGGAAGCACCCAGGACCTCAAAAATGCAACTTACAACTTAATTGCACTCAAAATAAAAGAGTTTAGACACTAAATAGTTTGTTAAGCGACACAAAAAATGGCCGACGAATAAAACGAAAACGAGGCTACACACGCAAACACCATACGAGACATGTTACCACACATTACGACTTCGCAAACATTGGACGCAACACGCCGACATACAAACATTTAAAACTTAAGAAAGACACACAACAAACACATAAAAAGCTTACCTACAGCAAGAGGAACCAGCCAGCACCTCAAAAAAACAAGTTACACCTACATTTAAATCAAAATAAAACACTTTAGACACTAATACCATCGCTAAGCGACAGAAAAAATGGCCGACGAACAAAACGAAAACGAGGCTTCAGACGTAACTACACTACACTTACTCGCAATAATGAAACACATACTATGCGGAACGTATCACAATCATATAAAACACCATTTTGAACAGTAATACGCAGAAAATGGCGGATGGAACGCAAATTGTAAGCTGGAATGCAAATAGCGCATGCGTATTGCGTTCTAACGGTCTCACTTTCCAGAACTTTCTACAAGTTTATAAATACTGCCTATTTCAAACAAAAAAATACATTTCTCCTCAGGTGATCAACGGAGTGACTTCTGAGATAACTGCTGCTTTTACTTGAGAAGACAATTCTTTACTAATTTACTACTTTGCATTGTGCAAATTACAACTGAGAGGTAAGCTATAATATATTACATTTTATTATCAGGACAGGTCAAACAAATAAAAAAAAAAATAGGATTTATGTAGTGACATATATGGCACATTTATGTGTATAGGCTCCAAAAAAATATACGGTTCATTTAACAAAACAACAAAAAAACATAATTCAATATTAAACAGAGGTTTATGTATAGTGACATGTGACACGCACATATATGTCTATAATGTATAGTGACATCTGACACGCACATATATGTCTATAATGTATAGTGACATCTGACACGCACATATATGTATAGAATGTATAGTGGCATGTGACACGCACATTTATGTGTATTGCCCCTGCATAGTGACATGTGACACGGACATATATGTGTATCATGTATATTGACATGTGACACACACATTTCTGTGTATTGTCCCTTCATAGTGACATGTGACACGGACATATATGTGTATAATGTATAGTGACATGTCACACGCACATTTATGTGTATTGCCCCTGCATAGTGACATGTGACACGGACATATATGTGTATCGTGTATATTGACATGTGACACACACATTTATGTGTACTGCCCCTTCATAGTGACATGTGACACGGACATATATGTGTATAATGGATAGTGACATGTGACACGCACATTTCTGTGTATTGCCCCTTCATAGTGACATGTGACACGGACATATATGTGTATAATGTATAGTGACATGTCACACGCACATTTATGTGTATTGCCACTGCAACAAAATTAGCTTAAAACAAAATCAGTAAACAACTACATTTAAATGACATTATATGTCATGTATACTGATATGTCACACGCACATATATGTGTATCATCTATAGTTACATCTCACACACACACATTTATGTGTGTTGGAAACAAAAAATATAAGGTTAATTTAACCATTTAAATATGAGTCATCTATACTGATATGTCACACGTACACAAACTAATTACATTAAACTATGGAATGTGCTTCATGTATGTGACATATGTGTGTAGCCCCCAACAAAAAATAAGGTCAATTGAAACAAATTACAGAAGTATATTTAAATGACATTCATTTACTGCAATTCAATAGATCATATAAAGCTGAATCTTTTTATTTCTTTGAATATTCAAACAGACTCTGCATCAATAGCGTCTCTCAACAATTTGCACCGTGCACTGTGAAGCACAATCCCTTTTAAAGAACACCAACAAAGAAGAAGAGGTAAGATACAACAAGACATTACATGCTCAAAAGGCCATGCTTTGCTAGATGAAAAATTATAAATATACAAATAACTATTTCACTTTCTTTTTCAAACAGACACTACAAGAAGACCGGCGCATTAAGATTGGCAGGAGGGGACCGTCTGTCATTCCAAACTTCAATCAAGGTAAAGTATTAAGTATAAACAAGAAAGAACCATGAGCCTTATTCAATTGCGACTTCCTCAATTGAATAGGGCTCTATATAAGCACATAACATATTTTTTATACAGAACTTTTTAGTTACTGAACTTCTAACCACAATCAAGGTTTTCAATAACTAAAAACTTTGCTCAATAAATATGTTATGTGATTATATAGAGCCCTCTTCAATTCGCAAAATTGCAATTCAATGAGAACCTATATATCTTTAATGGCCAAGGGCCTCACTCCAATGTGATTTGCCCATTTCAATAGGGCTCTATATAAGCACAGAGCATATTTTTTAAAGGAACTTTTTATTTTGTGAACACGTTGCTTTTGGATACAAGTTCACTAAATACAAAATTCCGTAAAAAAATATGCTCTGTGCTGATATTGAGCTCTATTCCATTGGCCAAAACACAATTGAATGAGGAGCTCACAATATAACAAATGCAGTAACCAAAGGCCCTCATTCAATTACTATTTTGGACAATTAAATATGGCTATAAATAAGCACTTTTAGGCCCTTATTCTATTTTAACAAATATATGTGATGTGCTTATTTACAACCCTATTCAATTTTCAACATTGCAATTCAATGACGGCCTTAGAGTACTATTACATTGTAAAAAATGCAATTGAATGAGGGGCAAACTATGCAACATATGGTACACACAAAGGCCCTCATTCAATTGCAATTTGCCCAATTGAATAGGGCTCTAAATAACAACATAACAATTTTTTTAAAAGAAGTTTTTAGTTACTAAAAATATATCCAAAATAAAGTTTTTAAATGACTAAAAACTTATTAAAAAAAATATGCTATGTGCTTATTTAGGGCACGATTCAATTTGCCAAATCGCAATTGAATGAGACACAAACTGCTACACACAAAACTGAATTTCTTATTCAATGTTTAACAACCTATAAGCCTTACAAAGAAGCAAAAATAAGAATAACAAAAGTGTTGCGCACCTAATAGCATTGTACAAAAAATCACACAAACTCATAGGAAACTACATTAACATTCTTCTTTAATGTTTAACAACCTATAACCAGTACAATCAAGAATAATTAACTTTTGCACAAGTGGTGCGCACCAAACAGGATTGTCAAAAACTAACACAAACACATAGCAAACTACATTAATTATATTATTTCATGTTTCACTAACTATAAGCATCCCAATAAAGGTTAAATAAGTATACCACAAGTGGTGTGCACAAAACAGGATTGTACAAAAAATAACATAAACACATAGCAAAATAAATTTATATTCTTATTTAATATATCACAACCCACAAGCCTTACTAAGAACCTGAAATAAGAATAACAAAAGTCGTGGGATTGTACAGAAAGTAAAAAAAAAAAAAGATAGAAAAAAATAACCATAACTGATACAATACAGCCAAATTCATAAATTTTTAAATTATTTAAAAGACATTTCACTCAAACAACATTTTCTATTTTATATTACAACAGATACTGCGTGAAGACAATGGGACGAGGACTTTCTCCACAGGACTGGACCATCGGACGAGGACTCGGACCAGACCAGCAGACGAGGAATTTCAACACAGGACCAGACCATCGGACGAGGACTTTCACCAAAGGACCACAACATCGGACGAGGGCTATCGCCACAGGACCACAACATCGGACGAGGGCTATCGCCACAGGACCACACCATCGGACGAGGACTTCCAACAGAGGACCACACCATTGGACAACGATTTTGAACCGAGGACCAACAAACATTCGGATTTAAATCACACTTCAACCAAGGTAAAGTATAATAAGTACTAAAGTATAAAACTAAAGAAACTGCTTTCAGTTGCATCCGTGTCAACAGAAAAATAAAATAATTAATTTACTATCTCCCTTATTTTATTTAAATTGCTACTATGCAATACATAGCTCAATAACCACATCACTTTTTTTTTTAGCAAAGAAGTTTTGCAGTGGTAAATATCTATCCACAAACAACGTTTTTAATAAATAAAAACATTATTTTAAAAAAATATGTTACATGCTTATTTACAGCAGTATTCCATTGGCCAAATTCTTAGCCAGTGAGGACAGGAATTATAAATTTAACTAAATATAAATTATACATTAATGATTTGCCTTTTATTTCACCAATTGTGCACAAGAATCTTTAACAGGAATTACAAATTAAAATATACACAATTACATATATTTTTTTTCCTTTACAGATTAATATGGCTGATAACGAGACCAAAGAAGAGAAGAAAAGACGTCAAACTAGAGAAAGACAAGAGAGATGGGCCGCCCAGCAGACACCGGAGGAGAAAGAAATTCGACGAGAAAAAGAATGCAAAAGACTTGCAAATAAAAGAATATCAGCTGCAAAAATGAAAGATACAACCAAAAAAAATAAAAAGATAATAAAGCATTTACAAACTGTTCCTAAAACATCAGATGACATTTTACAAGATACCAGTCAAGACAGACCAAAAAAAGCAACTACAAAAACAAAGCATTTACAAACTCTTACTAAAAACTTACAGGACATTTCAACCAAACAAGTACAACATATACCAAGAAAATCCACGAAAAAAACGAAACATTTAGAACCTGTTGTTGAAACATTTCATGACTTTTCATCTGATGAATATGAAAGTCAACATCCGATATGCTTTGCAAATTGTCCTTTACTGAAGTCTTTAGCAGTAGAGGTTCATAGTTGTGGGGACATGACTACTCAATGTCAATTTTGTGAGGCTTATTATTTTAAACAGGAGAGACCCAGAGATGGACAATTTATTAGTTGTTGTCAAAAAGGAAAGTTCAAACTTCCAGAAAGAAAACAATTTCCAACCTATTTACAAAATATTATGACTGAACCTACTTTTCCAAATTACAAAAATTTTAAGACAAACATAATTTCCTACAATAGTGCCATATCATTTGCATCTATGGGGGCAACATTGGCTGCTAATGTACCAGGACATGGTCCTTACTGTTTTAAAGTCCAAGGACAAATTTATCATCGGACTTCACATTTACATCCAGAGGAAGGAGAGCAAAGAAAATTCGCTCAACTATATGTCCTAGATACAATGGAAGCTGTTGACCAACGTATGCAGATGGAAGAAAATAAAAAATGCTTACCCAGTGTTTTTATAGAGCTAAATAACATTATGGACAACAATCCCTACAGTAAATCTTACAAAAAATTGGCAGAAGTAGAAAATGAACAACTACTTCATGCACAAAGACATCAATTACCCATGCCAAAGGTTAATATGGTGCTTAAAAGAGACAGACATACTGATAAACGTCGTTATAACTTGCCAACATCAAATGAGGTTGCAATGGTCTTTCAGAATGATGAAGGAGAACCACCATTTCAAAGAGACATTAGAGTATATCCCAGAAATGAGGAGCAACCATTTATTAATATTAATATCTTAAGTCCAAATTTAGATCCAATGACATATCCCATCTTTTTCCCACACGGAGAAGCAGGTTGGCAACCAAAATTAACCCTTCCCAGTTACCCAAATGCTAAAGCCAGAATCCGAAATAATGTTTCTATGCTTGAATTTAAAGTTGCTCAAATTGCCATTAGAGATGAATTTAATCCAATTTTATGTGGTGGGAAACTAACACAACAATGGATTATTGATTCATATTTGCAAGTTGAGGCAAATAATTTAAACTTTATAAAATATCAACAAGATAAACTACGTGTAGAACAATATTGTGGACTCATGGACTATGTTGCTGATGTGGCTACAAGCAGAGACATGACAGCTGGCAAAGCCATCATTCTACCATCTTCCTTTCAAGGATCTCCTCGAAATATGAGAGAAGGATACAATGATGCTATGGCTATTGTGACAAAATTTGGAAAAACAGATTTATTTGTGACATTTACATGTAATCCACAATGGCCAGAAATTAATCAAAATCTACTTCTTGGACAAAGTGCTTCAGATCGACCAGATTTAGTAGCCAGAGTTTTTAAGATCAAATTAAATGAATTAATACGTGACTTCACTATAAATCAGTTATTTGGCAAATGTCTTGCTTATGTATATACCATTGAATTTCAAAAAAGAGGCCTTCCACATGCACATCTTCTCATAATACTTCAAGAGAAAGATAAATTAGATACTTCGGACAAAGTGGATGCAGTCATAGTTGCTGAACTACCAGATCCAGAACTATATGGTAGACTATATGAGATTGTTACTCATCGCATGATTCATGGACCCTGTGGAGACCTTAATCCACAATCACCATGTATGGAAAATAATCAATGTTCCAAAGATTTTCCAAAAGATCATAGAGACAAAACATATGCAAATTGTGATGGATATCCACTTTATAAAAGAAGAGAAGGAGATAGTGCCATTATTCGTGGAAAAATAGTGGACAATAGATATGTAGTACCCTACAATCCACATTTACTCATGAAGTACAACGCCCACATCAACGTAGAAGCCTGCACTTCCATCAAATCCATTAAATATGTCTACAAATATATTTACAAAGGTTACGATGCAGCTACTGTAGTCGTCAAAAGTGCAGACAACCCTGAAAGTAGTGAGTTAGTACATGATGAACTTGCATCTCATGTAGATGCTCGCTATGTCAGTGCACCAGAAGCTATGTGGCGGCTTTTAAAATTTGAAATGCATGATAGATCACATGCAGTATATAGTTTAGCAGTACATTTGCCACAACGACATTTAGTCTATTTCCATGCTGGAAATGAAATGAATGCATTGGCCCAAAGTGAAGATCGTCACACTACACTAACTGCATGGTTTGCATTAAATTCCACTGATGCTGAAGCAACACAATACTTATATATTGAAATTCCATATCACTATTTTTTTGTGAATGGATTATGGAGAGCAAGAAAAACCTGAGGCAATAAAATAATTCCACGAATTTACACAGTCAGTCGAAGAGATGTTGAACGTTTTTGCTTACGGATATTACTTTTAAATGTTCCAGGAGCACAAAGTTTTGAACAATTAAGAACTGTTAATGACATTGTATATGAATCCTTCCATTTAGCTGCAAGACATAGAAACTTACTCGCTGATGATACAGAGTGGGAAAGATGTTTAGAAGAAGCAGCACAATGTCAAATGCCACGACAGATGAGAGAACAATTTGCTTTTATTTGTATCTTCTCAAATGCTCCAAATGCATTAGCTTTGTGGGAGACTTTTAAAAGTAATATGGCTGAAGACTTTATGCGACGATACAATGAACCCATTGCACACTTAAAAGCGTTAATGGAAATTCAAGAAGTCTTTTTAACTCATGGATTAAGTTGTGCAAGTTTTAATTTGCCTGATCCAGGTCTAATAGATGACATTAACTTTGAAGACTATGACATTCAACTACAAGCAGAAAGAACAGAAGAAAGACTTGCAACTTTAAATACACTACAATTGCAAGCATTTCATGCCATTAAAAATGCTATAGATGATGACATGGTGACAGAGCGTTATTTCTATCTTGATGGACCTGGCAGATCAGGGAAAACATATTTGTACAATTTATTAATGAGTTCAGTACGAGCACAAGGAAAAATAGCAATGGCGTTTGCCACTACTGGAATTGCTGCACTTTTATTAGAAGGTGGAAGAACTGTTCATAGTGGATTTAAACTGCCAGTGCCTATTTTGGAAAATTCTGTGTCAGATATTCGCATGACATCCTTACAAGCAAAGAAATTGAAGAAATGTAAATTAATTATAATAGATGAGGCCACAATGATGTCATGCTATGCCCTCCAATGTATTGACCGTTTGCTTCGTGAAGTCATGGATAATATTTTTCCATTTGGTGGAAAGGTAATGTTGTTGGGTGGCGATTTTAGACAAACATTACCTGTCGTTGTACATGGAAATCGAACAGACATTATTGAAACATGTATAAAGTCAAGTACAGTATGGAAACATTTTACCCATCTTCAACTGCAACAAAATATGAGATCAGAAGGCCAAACTGATTTCAATGATTGGCTTATTAAAATTGGAGAAGGCAGAACAGAAAAAATACTACATTTACCTGACGACACTGTAGAGATCCCACCTCATATGATTTGTCAACAAGATATTATATCGGCTATATTTGAAGGGAGCATAAATAACGAAGAATATTCCGAGCTTGCCAACCAAGTTATACTGACGTCTAAAAATAAAGATGCATTAATACTCAATAATGAAATCTTAAAAAAAATTAATGCACCACAAAGAAATTATCACAGTGCTGATTCTGTACTTGCTGATGACAATGAAAGTCAGGCAAACTTTTCAACTGAATTCATTAACTCTTTAACTCCTTCTGGAATGCCACCACATATTTTGCAGCTAAAGAAAGGTGCAATTATCATGTTACTGCGAAATATGAACCCCAAAAAAGGCCTATGCAATGGCACAAGATTAATTGTTCAACAATTAAAGGACCATTTTATAGATGCTGAAATTTTAACTGGGACCCATAAAGGAGAGAGAGTTTTCATACCAAGAATAGATTTAGCACCAAGTGAAAGTAGTCTCCCTTTTATACTTTAAAGAAGACAATTTCCCATTATTATGGCATTTGCCATGACCATTAATAAATCACAAGGTCAAACTTTCAAATCTGTGGGTATTTACTTGGAAGAACCAGTTTTTGCACATGGTCAATTGTACGTTGCGTTGTCACGCTGCAAAAATCCACAGGCTATTAAAGTTTACATTGAAAACAATGAAAGTCAAGGTAATTTATTAGAAGATGGACGTATTTTTACTAAAAACATTGTCTACTATGAAGTACTATAACTTTGCAGGATACAAACTAAAGCCATGCAAACATTTTGGAAAAACATTCAAAAATACAAAACAATTGGTTGTTTAATTCAGTCATAATTAATGGAAGTCATGTTTATGGATAATTCGCCTCATAAAATACTTGCCTTGCATTTCTATGAAAAATTATGTTAAAATGTTAAGTCACTATGTTAATGTTTCTAATGTTACAAGTTTAAAAACAATATTTTCAAGTTATTTCATTCAACATATTACAAACTTCATGTTAAGAGCTCAAGCACCTTTTAAGTCACAATGTAAATATTCTATGTTATCTTAAGATTACTACCTACATTAATGTTTATCGCCAGTTTATCTGCTCAGTAATGAATTACTTTAATTACGTACGGTTTAAGGAGAGTTTTTACTGTATGCCTTCCTCTACATTCAATGTATATTAAACTTAACAATTATTCTGATATAAATTGCATGTTAATACTGATTAATTTAAAGTTAAACTGTTTTTACATTCAAATGTTAATACTTTTAATTCAAAATTATGTTACACAATGTATTTACTATGTTCCTGTTTATAATGTTCAAAATTAGACAAATGTTTTGAAAAAAATACAAAGTTACATAAAAAATAAAGTTCAATTTTAAAAATATATACTTTCAAGGTTATTGCTTACATATATTTTAAACTTCATGTTAAAATTCGGCACGTTTAAAAAAGTCTTTTTACTTTTTACTTTGCTCTGGATTCTATGTATATTAAAGTGAACAATTCTTCAGATACAAATTTCATTTTAAAAAACCATTACATCAACGTTTTACAAAAATACATGTTCATATCACAATACTTACAAGGGTCAAAAATATATTTAAATAACTAAACAACTTCACAAACATATACATCACATTGCCGTCATTTTTTGACGGGCAAGTCGCTAGTACCTATATAAAACTTTGCAATTCTATGCTGCATGGGAAAAAAAAAAAAGGAATACGAGAATCATGCCTAAAATCAAGGCCCAACCCCATGAAGGACATATTCAAGTATGGGCAGAGGACTCTGTTTTTATTATCATGATTGGTTGAAAGTACAAATCGGTATGTGAGTATGGGTTTTTTCCTAGACACTTCCTAGACAACAGGGGCCTCATTCTAATGATGGCTGTGAAACGGCCGTATCCCTGCAATGCCTTACTAGGGTGCTGCGGCCCCTTAGCTACTTTGCTATTCAAAGAAAATGGGCTGCAGATCAGGCTTCAAAGCCAGCCAAACTAAAAAGACAAAAATTAAATCAAGGAAGCACTGTACAGCACTATAACTGATGGGGGACACATTGGGGGACATGAGGATGACATGTAGTACATTGGTTAGCTGGTACATCGCCCCTAGCCAATACTGTCATTTGTGGCCACAGTCCGCTGGGCTTGAAGATCGAGTTGCCTGTGACTACGGGCTTGGATGACCCCAAGTCAGTAACCCATTCGCCAAACCCGTCTGACTTGTGGCCACAAATTACAGTATTGGCTAGCGGCCATGTGCCTGCAAGCCAATGTACTACATGTCATCCTCATGTCCCCCCTAATGTCCCCTATCAATTACAGCGCTGTATAGTTCTGCATTGAATATATATTCACCCCTAAAGATCCACCGTGGCTCCCTAAAGGAACCGAGGCACATTAATGGTTACCACAAGCCGCTGGGGTACTGTGAGTACCCTTGTGGAAACTAACATTAACCCCCCATGCTGCAGGGTCCCCATCGGGACCCCTGAAGATTCCCCACATTAACCCTTGCAGCGGGATCCCGATTGGGGCCCCACTGCATTAAAAATTCTAATTTCCTGCCCTGCACTGGTCCTGAAAGGACCTTAAAGGTCCTTAAAGGACTCGTGATCAATAAAACAGTTAACCCCCTTAGTCCAATAGGGGTCTATATAGACCCCTATAGGACACTATTAACCCCTAGGTTAACACTATAAGTGCCATGAGGGTCCTCCAGGACCCTCATGACAAAATCTAAGCACTACACAACACTATTAACCCTAACTATACCCATTAGCCCCTTAACCCCAACTATAGCCCATTAACCCATACTAAACCCTAACATGGCCTATTTAACCCCTTCTAGATCTATTTAACCCTAACTGGGCCTATTTAACCCTATTTGGCCCTAATAACCATAACTGGGCCTATTTAACCCCATCTCTTATGGGGTTCTATACAGAGCCCCATAAGCTTCCATCTAACCCCCTTACTTATGGGGGTCTATACAGAACCCCATAAGCCTCAATTTAACCCCATCAGTCCCATAAGGGTCTATGAAGACCCTTATGGGACAATTAGAACCCTAATATTAACCCCATAAGTGTCATGAGGGTCCTCCTGCTGGACCCTCATGACACTAAGTACAAACACTACACTAAAATAAAAAAACCTATGTTACAAACTTGGGGGTAGATTGGAGAAAGTAGTCCAGTAGTGCACATTCTCCTTCTCCCCTCTATTATCATGTTAGGTTCATGAAGGGCAATCACCAGTACCTTTATGATAGTGTTGATTGTTAATTAATAAAGTTAAGATGTTGACTTTTCAAATCCAAAAATGAAATATAATGTACATTGTTGTTATTAAGAGATTACTGTTGGTTGAGTGTTAAGATTATGTAATGTTATAAGGCTGTGTGACAGCCAGTAGTTGACAAAAGAAAGGTCACAAAACATATACATCAAGTGTAAATCAAGTACATTTTTTCAAATGGTGTATTATGAATCTGACACTTAAG
The DNA here is from genome assembly GCA_027410445.1 of Discoglossus pictus. NCBI lineage: Eukaryota > Metazoa > Chordata > Amphibia > Anura > Alytidae > Discoglossus > Discoglossus pictus. Next base: position 352,018,980 of record CM050166.1, on the reverse strand, counting down.
TGATTCTTTACATGGATAGCTAACCCCTTTTTACTGATTAATATTAGGTAAAAATAGTTAAAAGAAACAAGGTTAGAAAAGTAAAAAAAATACATAAAATCAGAACGTCATATATTCCCTGTGTAAAAACTCAGTTTGCTGTACCAGACTAGGGAGATAATTGAGTGAAGTGGAAATGGATTTTACCTATGAGAAATGACATTGGTGAAATTGCACACGCACTAGCTTACATACAGTAGCTGTTAACACCATTCAAAATGCATAAGCATTATGGTTCATTCATAAAAAAATGTGTCTAAAAACCCAGTAACTCTTCAGTGTAGGGAGTTTTACTATGGGAAGAAGGGAAGTTGTGTATGTTTTTTGCAGGTCAATTAATTTAAAAAGACACAAAACTATATATATCACCATTATTTCATCAGTTAAATCCTATGTGATAATATTAAGAATTTCTATGCTTAAACTTTTAACATCAGCTTAAACCTTATCTGCTCTGTGGAATCATCTTAATAGTTGCCAATGGCAATTTGAAAATAATGTCTAGTTTTTGCAATTTATTTAATAATTTGAACATACAAATATACACAAAAGATGAATATTTCCTAAAACATTTCAATATTTCAGATAATTTTGTATACCTTATCTACGAATACCTGTTCACTGATATGATTGTAAAAGTGATAATTTTCTATGAAAAAAACACTTGAGAGGTAAACTTGAACTAAAGGAATCAACAGCCTTATTAAATTGCTCTATTTAAGCACATAGCATTTTTTTTTTTTTACAGAAGTTTTTAGTTAGTGAACTTCTATCCAAAAGCAAGGTCTTCACTAACTAAAAACGCATGCAGGTTGTTCATAACGCTGCGGGCTCGCATAGCGAGCCTGCGGCCCTCGCAGCAAAGGTGCTCCTTGCCAGCAACTGCGGACCTCGCATCATTTACGGACTTACGACAAATACGAGACGCTGGACCTTGCAAAGATACGACTTTAACGGCAACCTGCGCGAACCTGAAAACATTAGAAACACAATAAATACACACATCAAACACATAAAAAGCTTACCCACTGCAAGGGGGGGGGGGCACCTCCATTTAAGTCTAAATTACAGTCCAAGTTTAGACACCCAAAAATCACCAAAGCGAGAAAAAAAATGGCCGCCGAAAAAAACGAAAACGAGGCTACAGGACCCTAAAGACGCAAAACACCACCAAACACATACAGATTTTCCAAAAAGACGGACGCGATCCAAGAAGAAGGATGCCAAATCAGCCACAGCCGCGTACCTTACATTAGGTGCCATTTTACAACACTAACTTTCACAATCCGGAAGTACACAGCTATCCTAACAGATTTTCCTTGCGCACGCACACTATTTACACTACACACTGCACACATTTCTGACACTTACACAGCCGCTCTACAGCACTGAAAACACACATTGTATGCTGCAGCAACATCAAAACAGATTGCCAGCTCTTCTGCACAATGCTTCCTGCATATATTACTTAAAAATAGGTAAAGTATATTCATTTATTATTTTATTAATTATTTCATTAGCAATGAGCGCCAAAGCATCTCGGAACACCAACAAAATAATGTCTGAACCAAGCACCATTACCTGCCTTACAATCTTATTGCCGTCATTTTTTGACGGGCAAGTCGCTAGTTATAATAATAATAATAATCAGAAGAAGAAGGAAAAAGAAGCCAAACAGGACACAAAACGTGGAAAAAGGACTACGATAGAACCTTTTCATATTTTTGGGTACAGTACAGTGATAACAGAGCTACTCCATTGTTTACACTAATAGATATGGGTTTAAACCACAATTAATGTTTTGTAATTACAGTATATTACTGGCTCTCACTGTATTACATAGAATATTTCAGCTCTTTGGTCTCTCTACAACTGTCCTCAGGGTCATGACGGTTGGAGTTGTATTTCTTTTATCTGTAGTTGACTATACCTCCCAATCAAACTTACTATGGGCCTCATTCTATTATCGTCCGTAGGCGCTGCGGGGCCGCAAGGACTGGCCGCAAGCTATTCTGCTATTCTATTCCCCTCCGGCCGGGGATTCCGGCAGGCTTGCGGCCGGCGCCTTGTTATCCCTTGCGGCCGCATGCGCCGGAGGAAAGCCTTTGATCTAAAACAGCCGCAAGAGTTTCGGCCGCAAGAAAATCCCGGTTGCTATTCTATTGCTCCGGGAACCCTCTCTGCAAGGCTAAAAGCGAGCCGCAGCTTACTTGCAGCAAAAAGGTCCCGCTAGCACCAATTAGGCACATAAAATAGCCCAAATAAAGCCATCCTGCACTTTGAGGAGACTATAAAGAGATTGTAGGTGTTAGCAAAAATAGAAACAACATTCCCCTATACTCAAATCCATAAAAACATTTTTTTATTAAATATGTCAAATATCCATGGAAAAAGTCCAGAGGGCTTGGAGCACCTCAGACCCGGCCACGCTGCGGCCGGAAAATAAACAGTTAATATAAACTCGGATTTGGGCTGATGTGCAAGCTTGAGAGGGGGTTACTATTAATCCTCATGTCCTCCAATATGATCCATAGCATTTACAAAGATTTACAGTGCAGTCTTCAATTTATATTTGACTTTAAAAATTTTGGAGCTTACGGCCGGTTGCAAGATATACGGCCGGCCGTAAGGGGAGATTCTTGCGGGCCATATAATAGAATTGCGAGGTAACAGAACCCCCGCAAGGAATCGCAGCCTTACGGCCGATTTACGGCCGATAATAGAATGAGGCCCTATGTAAGGAAGCAGGGATATGGTATAGTGATCCACGCAATTCAGCATTTTAGAGAGAATCTTTAGTATTTCCACCCCCAAGAAATGGCACTTACTACAAGAAGCACTATGTAAGTCAAAAAGTCTATTCAGAACCTTATAGTATTTTTTTTTTGTGATGAATACAAATATATTTTTAGAATTTCTCTATCACGTAATGGATTTTTAGAGACAGTGACTTTAAGTTTACAGTATTAAATATAGTAGTAAAGAACTAACTCCCCTAAAAGGTATAAGTATAGGATTTTCTCCCGTATTTTGTCTTAGGAAGATCCATCTTAAGGGTCCAAAAAATGGATTTTCAAAGATGTATTACATCCTATGGTCTTGTAAGATTGGAAAAGATCATCCACTACTTCTTTATAGTTGTCTGCATTATGATTCCCTAAGAAGTTCTGTCAAACACTCTTGAAAGATTTCAATACAGCCTTTTCAGCCTGGTTCAGCTGACTATCAAAGTTCTCTTCTTTAAACATTTGTCTTTTTTTCAGGTCCTACAAAGATCCCCTTTTTTATCTTTGCATCACTGATCCTTGTGATTTTTTTTCTTAAATATGTAAATCCAGGTCCACTTCGATCCATCGCTTTGACAAAGTTCTCCATAAAACCGAGCTTGATATGGAGTGGAGTTTTGGATATGTCACAGTGTGCTTTGATTTAGAACTGATAATTGAAAGAGTGGAGTGATCTTTTTGTTGTCACCAAATCATTGGAACAGCAAAATGTATGTGAACCCATTAACCAACTTGTGAGAAGTCTGACACAGGTACAACAGCAATAATGAGGGGCCCAACTTTTATCTTGGTCACTGACTTTGCATCCAAATACTCATAACACTTCTTAATAAGTGGAGTAAAACCATGTATATGATTTTTAAATATCACCTCACCACAAATGTAGCAAAATGAGTCCTGATGATTAATACAATTTCTTGCATTCCTCAATTTAGGAGTATGAACATAAAATGTACAAAGAACTACCCAAATAGCAGATACTCACAGCATTAGATGTTTTAAGAATTATCTCTTTCCACCAACTGGCCAGGAATGCTAACTCATACAGTAAACAAGCTAACACGTGACTCATCATGCCTCAAGAGCATCACGTGACTCAACTGTTTATTACTCTGAGCCCTTTGACTAATCAGTCGAATTTACAACAATTAAACATAATAAATAGGATTTTACTGATGAAAAATGAGTGATGAAAATTTAACATATCTTAAAGCTGTATGAAAGAACACTATGGGTGGTAGAACAATTCTGAGATCATTTTCAAATCAGTGGGATAAACCACATATAGCACAACCCTTATTTGCTCTGAGACAACATTTTTGTTGACCAGTGTTTTAGTGCAAAAATACTGTAGGCAGGTGCCGCTAGGCATAATTTTTACATGTTCATTTTAAGAATATATAAAATCATATAATTTTCATCATCTGCAGGACTCCACATATCTATTACAAACCACATATATTATTTGGGAAATACGACTAACAAATTATTCAAATGACAGCCCAAAATCCTTAGGTTAGATGGAAGAATAATCTGATTCTCAGAAAATCAACTAAAGTCCATGGAAATTCCTTTAGGTGGTCTTTAGCATTTTGTACTTATGTTAAGACAAGAGTATCTGTGCCTCTTGTCAGGCCTCTATCATTCTAACATTGGTGCTGTGTTGCTAAAATCTCCAATGTTGGCTTCAAATATTCAATAGTTTTCTGGAATTCAGATCAATCCATTTTAAAATGATTAACTTACTATTTTGCACAAAAGTCACACAATCCACCGTAAGGTGACCTCATCAGCTGCAAACTGATTTAGCTTGCAGACCTTAAATGGACATTTACCTCACTATAAGTGCTCTTCATTGTGTGAAAGAGCACTAGATTCTATGTTACAGTGATCTATTTTTTTTATTTTTTATTAAACCAAGAACAGTTACAAAATTGCAGTCTTAGGTTTGTTTACAGACACACTACAGGCTGCTCTCTGCACACAGCTCTTGCTGTCAGTCTCTCTGGAGGCATATCTAATTCTCTTGTAAACAGAACATTTATGATTTTTTCTGTGAAAAAGGCACCTATTTCCAAAATTCAAAAAGTATTTCAACATATTTTCAGGAGTACATTACAGTGGCGTGCTCCAAGTTGTGATGAGTTTTACTGGCCCTTTAAACACTGATGTTTATCTGTCTGAAACTACCTGATGTTGAGCTTGATTCAATTTGGGCACATAGCATTGAGAAAAGGCTCCATTGTAACTGTGAAATATTTTCTGCCTATGACCCACTAATCCCTATGATCCCAAGCTGCCCAGTGGATTTCCCCTTCCCACTGACAGCTATTTCAGCCAATTATAATCCCCCAAATCTTTATTTAATGCTGGTAAGAGTGCTAAAAAACATTAGTCATGCAGGAGCTGCTATGATAAGGAGCTCCATTAGAAATAGTATAAATATTTTTTAGAGCACAAAATGTTTTAGTTGGAGGCCCATTTCAAGGGGACAAAGGATGAGTTTCATGGGCTTCAAGCAAAATTGAAGAGGACAGGATTCTTTAATCAACATGGATAGTCTGATTATCCAGGACAGAAGAATGAGGACCAGAGCTTTGTTGATCATTTTATAATTTCTGGAAGGAGTCACAGGATGGGTAAAGTATTATCTTCCCTCTTACAGGTATAGTGTTTTTTATTTTTTATTTTATGTTATTATATAGAGATTTGTTGTTATCTTTTTAAATATGTTATTATATGTTTTAATTTTATAGTGATAGAGACCATATGGGTCTTTAAGGGCCCATAAGGAGTTTAGCTTACATAGGAGTCCAATATGGACCCCTGTGGTGGTAGATAGCGACATATGGACTCCCCTGACATAGGGGGTTAATGTTAGGAGCCATGCGGTCCATGAGGGATGCCAGTGGTCATAGGGAATAGCCCATGAGAAGGGTGAATTCCCGGCTCATAGCAATATTGCCGGGAATCATTGGGATCCCCAGGCTCATAGTAGATAGTTGGTATTGACGGAGGATTCAGAGGATCCCATTGCTCGCAGGAGTGGCTGCTTTAATTCCTTAATTTTGTCGGTTATGAAGAATCTAGCCTAAAATCAGTCACAATTAAGATATTAGGTTGAGAATAGCATCAGATTTAACACCTGTAGGCTTCTCAAAGACATTTGTTGAGTGAAAGTACACAGTAAAAAAGTCATTTCTCAGCACTTATAGCGACTTATTGGAAGTCATAATTTAAAGTGTATCTCTGGAACAATGGAACAGTGTGATGCGCTTTTGGAAAACATTAATGGCACAGCTACACGTGTGTTGCATATTTAGGTCAGTTATCAGCATTCAGCAGCCAGTTCCCGTCGGGTTTATTTTGATGTCTGAAGTGCTAGCTTGTAGCAGATTGCAGATTTACAAGTCAACTTTAAAATCTGCAAAACAGAGGTATGGTATGCACTTCTGGTAAGCTAATACAGACCCTGAACACACATTCTGAACTCAAGTTCATGAGTTGTGGTCTGTCCTTCCTCAGCCCTATGGACTCACTTCCTGTTCTGCCAAATGTAGCCTTATACCTGATACCTATTTAACCTATACATGTTTTAACTGTTAGACTAATAAGGACTGTTACCAGACCCTTACCAAATCTATAGACCTTATCATGGCTAAGGAAAAAAATGTTAAGGTTCATGTAACGGTCTTCTTAAACATTTTGATGCATTCTTATTTTTCCAAAATGAAAATGGGCATAATCAACATTAGCAATAAATGCTGAAATAAAACTGCACAATTTAAACTGATTGCAAGCTATCACATTCCTTGGCAGCTGCATACTTTTGTTGCATTTTGCAAGGTTATTCAATGAAGTCCAGAAGATAATTTACAAAATCAACGGCAGAATGATCAGAAACATTGCTAAGCTTTTGTTTAAAGCATCTGTGCTGAGATTAAAATGAAGGCAGATTAATTTTACAAAGATCTGGTATTTTAAAAGACACTTAACATCAACATTTGCACATGAGAGCCCAGATTCATACCTGAAAAGATATCAATACCAGAAGCCTAATTGAAACCACCATAAAGAACACTTTATTTTAAAAACATGGTTCCAATAGCAAATCTAAATATGTAGGGAAATTGTAGCACTTCAGGAAATGTTATCATAGAGACAGATTGAAATCCTCTAAGCATGACTGAATACTTATTTAGCTTTGAATAGTTTTGAGCAGTAAAGGTGAATTAGTATGCAACAGAATGTTTAAGAACTGCCACTGGTTACATGTTTTTTTGGATTATTATGTTGCTACAAATGTATATGTAAGAAATTAATATGTGTGAATATCTTAGTATGTTTTATATATTTTTATTATAATTATGCAAAAGAATATTTTAACCATTTGGGTATCTAATAGACATACTTACAACTTACATTTTGAAGATTGTGTATAATCAACAATTTTACCACTGCAGTTTAGGAAAAACTTTGTATTTGTGAAGTATATAAATTATTAAATTAACTAACATCTTGATTGCCAGAGCATAGGAGCTGCCATGACAGGAATCCTTATTGTTCAGAGCTTGAGGGGATAGGTACAGAGCTGGGTAAGAAGATAGTGCAAATTACTTGTGACTGCTTGCTTCCAAGCATGCATGAGAAAGAGAAAGAGAAGCAGGGGTCAAATGCTAATCACTGGATTAATATAAAAAAAACAACAAAAATAGAAGTGTTCAAACAGAGCAAGAACTAATGTTAATAGGTTAGTTCTATGGGTATGATAATCCACTCTGAGAGCAGCCTCTTTTAGCTCACTTTTGCCCTTCACACAAAGCAATAACCAAACAATTTTACCCTGAGCAGGAGAAACAACAAACTCCTCATCTATAGTGTGTAGCTGAAGTCACCAAGAGTCTGGAGCCCTATCACCCTTAGGTAGAGTTATCCCTAAGGCTAATTTCATTGGTATTTCAGCCCTCAGAGTGGTATATCATTTCCATAGAAGTAACCTATTAAGAGTAGTTTGTTCTCTTACTGAGGGCCTCTGACTTTAGTTTTTGTTTATGCAAATGACACTTGGTGCTTAGTCTACCTAAGGGTGATAGGGGACTCCAGACGTGGACTCTTTGGTCACTGTGCTATAGGGAATTCAATTATACCTTGCTGATTAGCCCCAATAAAGGCTGAAAGGTATGTCTGATGTTTGCTGTTCCTCCTGTTCAGCATAGAATTGACTGGTATTTGGGGTCTGGATCTCTCTACTGAGGGAGACCAGACTGATGTACTACAGGATATTTCTCCCTATGAAGGGCACAAGTGAGCAAAAAGAGGCTGCTGTCAGAGTGGGTTATCAATTCTTGAGAAATAGCCTACTAAGGATAGCTTGTTCTCTGATTTAGTCTTGCTTTAATTTTTTTATTGAAATAAAAAAAATTGTAAACCACACACACACCTTCAAGTTCATAGCCATCAAGAAGTGAGAAATACACTAACATGGAAACCTTCAGAAGAGGCAAATCTGCTGCCGGTGCAGTAAGTGTGCTGCAATTGGACCCATGTGAATAAGGGAAACTTTCCACAGTTAGTGCGCCATTAATCCAATTAAGTAGCCTGCATCATCAGTTATTTATTGATTTACCCTGGATCCGTATGGTGCAGTAAGGTGCTGTTTCTTTACCACTTTCTGGTATGCATGCACCACTGTGTAAATATCTTCCTCCCTATATTTAGGCAAGAAAAGGCAGAGTGAATACTAGTCAATTTTCCCCACAAATAGCAATGTGTATGTCTCTCTGGGTGGCTTTCTCTTTCCTCATGATAAGGCACTGCTCTGGTGAATGCCTTCCCCTCCCTCCATCAAGGCAGTTTAAAACATATTTAAAAAATAATTTCAATCAAGAAAGTGGTTTCTTCCACCCCTTCAAGGCATCCTGCAAGCAGACATCAGTTTCCTTTAATCCCATGACCTTTTGATTGCCAGAGGAAACCGAATGACCATGTTTGCAGGGCATCTCAGGTAAAGGTTAGTACAAAGTGCATGTTGGTGTGTATGTGTAGAACTGTATTTATGTGCATTGTTGTGTGGCTGTACGGCTAACTATATTATACAGTATTACACATTTATATAATATATATATATATATATATATATATATATATATATATAAAATATCATGTAAAGCATTTACCATCATATATGATTCATTTTGCATACATACAGATATATGTAAAAGTGAAACACATTGTCTACTCATTTGCCTGTCCCTGGTACAGAGTATAGTGCAATAACTGTGTTTCTTGGAATTCTAAGCATGATATCAGATTTTTGACATCCAAATGCGAACACAAATGTACTATTTTTTTTACACTACTCTTTACTGTGGAGGGCTTTTATCACTCTCTTGCTCACCATAAGTTAAATGGTGTAACACCAGTTAGGTACCAACCCCATACTGATGAGATACATTAAGATTGAACCAGTAACTGCCTGTGGGTAGGTGACCTAACTTGTGTTAAATCTGTTTTGTACATGAAAACTGTGTTATAATGGCAGGCATATGCTAAAATAAGCTATGAATAAAGTGGCATATGATTAAAAAGTAAATCTAAATGTACTTATTTGCATGTTTCTATATATATATATATATATATTTATATATATATATATATATATATATATATATAGTAATTGAATCCTGTACCATCAGATACTCACTAACCTAAATATTTCTATAAATACATGTAAATCATGTTAGACCCACTTTAAAATAACACTGTCAGTATAGACTATTTTCCTCGTGTCACATTCATTCCAAAGAAAGTCATTTGAAGACTTTAAATAAACTGTGAGCTAATACAAATATTCATAAGTTCTCATTGTGACTAAGTTCTTCATCACCAGTGGAATAAGTCTTCCAGAAAAGAACTGTTCTCATTCTTTCTTCTTCAATTTGTACACTGATAAACACTGCCTAAAGTGGTTATTTTTATGCACCTGCAACAGTGGACATTGCCAGTATATGTTATCACAATGCTTAGGTGATTAAACAAGACAGGGATGAACAATTTATGTGTCATGCTGACCAGAATTGGAAACACATGGTGCTGTTGATGATGCAGATGCATTGCAATGTTTTGAGTAATAAAAATAACTTTGGACTGAATATTAATAAAAAAAGGTTGAATATGTTACCCCCTTATTTCTCATCCAAACAGATGTGTTCAGTTTTTTTCTGCCTTAGGACCATTTAGATTCTATTGATACCCACCTACTTAATCCTACTGTATTTCCTTTGGTTATGTCTTCTCTCAAGTTACACTGCACACAACAAATATATATATTTATATATATATATATATATATATATATATATATATATATATAAATATAAATATAATTTATAACTATTATTAGGCTCATATATTGCTAGAGGTGGAGCTACTGCTTGTGTGGCGGCTGCAAAAAGCACTGGGGCTCACAACAAGGTAGGAGTCCTCTGCTACCAGGAGTGGGCCAGGTAATTTTTTTTTAATAGAAAGGTGATCTGATCACCCTAGGGGTTACATGAACAACCAACTACATATATTTTAGCCTTTTTATTCTGTCTTAAATGCACCTATATAAAATAAAAGTTATCTTAAATGTACTAGCTCTGCTATGTATCTACTGCTATGCTAGAAATACAATGTTAAGATTTCACAAAAGTTATCTCTGCTCCTTGAGTACTACTGATGATGACATTACAAATGTTATCATCATTGCATCATATAAATAACATCGCTAAACATGATGTAAGCTGCAACGACACATTTTCCTTTATTTTCTCTGTCTATCTCATACAGTATAAACTTGGCAATTCAAACTAAATCTGCTAGCTTTAACCAATAAAATCACTAAACTTATTCCCAAACCTATGCTGTCTCTCTACTAAATCTCTCTCCACATGTAAATCTCACCTATTCTCGAATACTTTCTTCACACATAAGCTTCCGTATAAAAGAAAAATGCAAACATTACCAGCTGTTTAACCTGTGGTAATTTAAGTTCTTTAATTTAGTAGAACCTGCTTGTACCTAAATTATGTCATGTCTATGTTTTACACACTTCCTGCTGCCTTGAATGTACTCAGTAGTGGAAGAAGGAGGAAGTGAGGAGTGTGTAGGATTTGTTAACTGATTGGATGGTTAGAAAAGATTTCAGCACAGGACACCGTCCTCTTCTCTCCCATAAGCTCATTAAAAGGAGCTTGCAAGTATACTGGCAAGCTTTTTTCCCATGCTTTGTAACTACCCCCTCAAGCCTTGAGAAAGAAGTAGGACTCTCATGGAAGCTCCCATGTAGTAGCTCAGTCTTTTAAATGAAGATTTTCTCTGACAATACATTTGTGCCAATGACTTAGAGCTTAACTTAACCCTTAACTTAAAGCTTCTGGAAGGATTAAAGAGCCACTGAAGCCATGGCATCTGCGTTATACACTGGCGTAGCTGGAGGGGGGAGGGGGGCGGTGCGCCCCGGCATCGTGTTGCTAGGCTCAGCAAAAACTGTCTGCAGCTGCCCAGTGTGTAATGATGCCGCCCACCTACTGCACTGTCAAGCAATAAGTCCTCCGGAGTCTGGCAACCATCTTGGGAGAGGCACTGCACGGTATGACACAGCTTGTCATCCATCAATTGCGATGAACGCAAGACCTTCTCTGGGTGGCCGCCTGCCAACTTGAAAGAGATTTTAGTTATCATAAAATGATTAGCTCTAAAACAGAAAGAAACTACATAGATTCCTGTAAAACCGGTAAATACATTTTTATTTTACAGATATTGAGGTGTCCAGAAAACTGGAGGATAGGACCGATGATACTAACAGGTAAATTGTTCCTGTAATTTATTGTTTTACTTACATAGAATGAAGAAATTCTTTCCAGTAAAAAAAAAGAAAGAAACATGCTAAAAGCACTAGATATTTGTGTTCCCATATCTTAATACATTTAGTTGCTTATGTTGTAAATGTCAAATTTAAGTTAACAGCTGTTATAATATTACTTAAATATAGGGTGTGTGGGGCGGGAGTTGGGGGCTGCAAACTCAGGGGTGGTCCCGGGAGGCAAAAGCTCTAGCTACTCCACTGGTTCTACAGGTTATGAAACTGCAGACTAAAATTAGTATAACACTGGTTTTGACACATCCCAGCCGATGAGGGCAATTATGGGAGACACCTTTCCGAAAGAGTGCCTGGACTACATAAAAGACATTGTGTTTGACTCCACCGCACTAATGCTCATCTGCAGTACTTGGGAAGCACTAAATCAGATGCTTTCCCATAGAGTTAATGTTCATCTGCAGTACTTCTGAAGCACTAAATCAGATGCTTTCCCATAGAGCATAGAGTGTGTCACACATCTCTGCTCAGATTGACCGGCTCATTATCTGTGCAGTATCTGGATGGAAGACTTGATGAAGCCAAGCCTGCGTTTTTAAAAACAGGGATAACTGTCAAAAATCCATCAAATTTAATAAATCAAACCATTTAAAAAAATGATTTTACAGGCTCTAAGTTATAGTAAGGAGCAATTTAGAATTACATGCACTTTTTAGGTCTTAAATGCACATAAACTTGAAACAGTTCCATTGTAATGAAAGTACAACAGTCCAAATGTGACAAAGTTTGATATTAATAATCCCAAAATGATAATGTAATTAAGGCATCATATATTTCATATTCATAACTCATGTTTTTATTATAAGCAAGTTGTATAAAATGCAGCAATTACTTGAAATAATTAAAGCTATTTGATTTAGAGTATGGTGTCTTTTAATTCTATTTCAGCAACAACAACAAAAAAAGCAAGGACAACAGTGTTCTTTTAATTATAGGAGAAAATACATGTCATTGAATTTAGTTTGCATCAAGATCAAGTTGCCTAGTAACATCTGCCACCTAGGACCCAAGCCTTGTCTGTTTATGCCTAAGTGTCTTGACATTTTCTGGATCCATGTGCAAAAATTAATTTATAGAACATTAACAGGATATTATTGCATAGCTGTCACGATGGAAAAAGTCGTGTATATAATGAATGTGTACAATATGACAATAGAACATATATATATATATATATATATATATATATATATATATATATATATATATATATATAACCAGTTTCTGGGGTCAGGAAGGAATTTTGCTTTTTTTTCCCCTTATGAGACAATTGGCAAAGCTTCAATGTTTTTTTTTTTTTTCTGTTTGCCTTCCTCTGGATCAATTAACAATTAATAATAAATGGTCCACATAATAAAAAGTTCCATAGAGTTCTAAAAAGTTTGAACTTGATGGACTAACTCTTTATTCAGCCTCAAATACTATACGATTAATAATTATTTAACAACTGATTACCGGTAATTAATAACTAATCCGCATATTGCAGATCAGAGGAGATCTTAACAGGTTTAACTTGAAGGACTGAAAATCTTTTTTCAACCTTAATTACTATGTAAATATATATATATATATATATATATATATGTATATATATATATATATATATATATATATATATATATTTGTAGTCGTCACCTTCTCTTAAGAATTGAATGCTGATGGTATTAAAGATAGTAGCTGATGGTTTGCCAGAAGCTGGTTGACCCCTTCGCCTGCTTAGAGGGCTAGGGAGAGTTATTAAGTTGTAATTTGGGGTGAGGAGAGTGGATTGATTCAACATGTGTGCACCTGATTGACAGGTCAGTGTTGTTTAAGTAGAGAAGAAGGCTCCTCCCACAACGTCAGGTTTACACCTGTACATTTGTAGTCGTCACCTTCTCTTATGAATTGAATGCTGATGGTATTAAAGATAGTAGCTGGTGGTATGGCAAAAACTACTTGATCTCTTAGCCGGCTTATAGGCCAATAATATCCAATAAAGGAATGATGTGGTAAGTATTTTGTCACAATCTGCTTCTTCAAGGGGGCTTGATATGAACCTAGTTCAAACCTACCCCAGTAGAATCATGTAGTTCCTGTTCTCTGTGGCACAATATATGACTTCTGAAGAGGTACAGGCAGATATTACTGCATACAGGTTATTTAGTTACCCATGGCAAGACCACTCCCCAAGTCAGGATACACCACACAGAAATAGTCTCACACCTTGTTTATGTGAAAACTATCTCTCAACCTTTATTGAATGATCAAAACAACATATTTATACTCTCCAATAGCACACCCTTGTGTACATTTGTGTATGTGTGATGTCAGACCATCTGGCTTGCAACCTTGGGCTATCAAAGCTCTTGAGATCAAATTCATTAGATATCTAGTGAACAAACCTTTATGTTAAACTCAAGTGTTTGCTTAGGTCTACTTGAAGTACATGCATCTGTCTTGACCAGTGGCGGCTGGTGACTTTTCAAGTTGGAGGGGCGACAGGGCGAAACATAGCCACTCCCCCTTTTTCAAACCACACCCATTTTTATAACTCCTCCCCTGACGTCATAATGACCTTTATAAGCCCCGCCCAATGACCTTATACTTGTAAAGCCCATTGAAATACATGATCAGCAATGCAGAAATGTCAAGAAGTAAAGTAACAATGTGTTAAATTCATTGGTATACAATATAAATTGAAAAAAACTCATGTGACAAGACTACAGCAATATCATAATTGCACCTATACGTATTAACAGAAAAATTAAAAGAGTGACACCTACCATTAGTCGGGTCTTCTTCTCAGGGTATTCACGTTCATTAAGTTGACCAACGAGTAGAAACAAATCTGCAGCCACATAGGGTTTGCACCTGGGGTTGAAAGAAAACAAGCAAATCAATCAGACCATTCAAGAACAAAACCATACTTAAAAAACATTAAACGACCAAGTGTGACCATATAGGCCTCAAACATACCTTAGAAGACCAAGTGTGACCATATAGGCCTCAAACATACCTTAGAAGACCAAGTGTGACCATATAGGCCTTAAACATACCTTAGAAGACCAAGTGTGACCATATAGGCCTCAAACATACCTTAGAAGACCAAGTGTGACCATATAGGCCTCAAACGTACCTTAGAAGACCAAGTGTGACCATATAGGCATCAAACATACCTTAGAAGACCAAGTGTGACCATAGGCCCCAAACATACATTAGAAGACCAAGTGGAACTATATAGGCCCCAAACATACCTTAGAAGACCAAGTGTGACTATATAGGCCCCAAACATACCTTAGAAGACCAAGTGTGACCATAGGCCCCAAACATACATTAGAAGACCAAGTGTGACTATATAGGCCCCAAACATACCTTAGAAGACCAAGTGTGACCATAGGCCCCAAACATACATTAGAAGACCAAGTGGAACTATATAGGCCACAAACATACCTTAGAAGACCAAGTGTGACTATATAGGCCCCAAACATACCTTCGAAGACCAAGTGTGACTATATAGGCCCCAAACATACCTTAGAAGACCAAGTGTGACCATAGGCCCCAAACATACATTAGAAGACCAAGTGGAACTATATAGGCCCCAAACATACCTTAGAAGACCAAGTGTGACCATAGGCCCCAAACATACCTTAGAAGACCAATCAGCACTGTATAGGCCCAAACCAGTGGATCTTGGGATTCAAGAAAACAACAACATTTAACTTCTGTTTAGACAACACAATAATCAATGTCAAACAAACACGTTGAATTAGCATATGGATAACCATATGAGCAGTAACGCCACGCCAAGGCTTCAACAATTGTTACTGACCATTTACACACCTTTCATAGCTCCTTCAATATGCACACCCACACACCATTCATACTTTACTTACCACTAGTTATTTTTTGTAGTGAGGTGGTGCCATTTCTGAGAACTTTACGTACCCTTGAAGGTGCCTCCAATTCCTTCAAACCAATGCATTTAACCGCTACAGGGCCATGGTGCTTTTTAATTACTTTTTTGATCCTCTTCAATGTGGAGAAGCATCTTTCTGGTTCTTTAGTAGTCTTCGTTGTTGTAAGCAGGATTCCTTATAGCTTCACTCACTCTGTTAAATTATGTAGATTAAATTGATGCTAAAGTTGCTGCAGAGCAACAGCACTTGTACAGACATGGAATTCTTGCTTCCCGTACACAAGTGAAAGCAACCCTTGGAAGTGCCTCCAATTCCTTCAAACCACGCCAAGGCTTCAACAATTGTTACTGACCATGCACACACCTTTCATAGCTCCTTCCATATGCACACCCACACACGGTTCATACTTTACTTACCACTAGTTATGTTTGGTAGTGTGAGGTGGTGCTGCTTAACGCAGTTTATCTTTGCACACCTTGGGGGTATGCATTCTTCTTTGCTTAAATCACTTGTATTTTAATTTTGCACGGTGATCTTTCAAAGAAGAAAACTTCTCAATGTTTTTTTCATTGAAGTCTGGGATCTCGGAAATCAGTTGCTTTTCCATTGAGAGCATCGCCAATGCATTCAACCGCTCCAGGGACATGGTGCTTCTTAAAAAGGTTTTTATCCTCTTCAATGTGGAGAAGCATCTTTCTGATTCTGCAGTGGTCATCGGTGTTGTAATCAGGATTCTTAATAATTTTACTGTCTCTGTGAAATCATTCTGCAGATTCAATTGATGGAAAAGTTTGTGCAGAGCAACAGCACTTGTACAAGTATGAAAATCTGTCTTCCCATACAGAAGTGACAGCTCAGTAAGTAATTGTTCCTTCTTCAGTATTGGATATGCTTGCACGGTGTCTTCCAGAGCTTGGGTTGGAAAGCAAGTGTCATGGGTTTTATACAAGTCACTTTGAACAAGTTTGGCACTGACTAGGTGATTTGAAAATGAAAAACGTTCTTTTGCATGAACCACCACTATGTCACATACCTCTCTTGAAAGTTGTCTCAAGGTTGAGATCTCCGCACTCCGTCTGTTGACTGTTACATCGCTCGGCAAACTTGCTTCTATCTCTTCAACAGAATTACGAATTTTCTGGATGCTGGCGACAAAGTCTTCTGTGACTTTTTTGATATAAACAGTATCCGTGTCTCACTTCTGAAGCTGACTATAGAGGATGTCAACATGTGGCATTATTAAATGAAATAATTTAAGGAAGTAAAGGAACTCCCTGTCTTCCAGCATTCCAATGAAACCTGCGGCTTCACGTATAGATGTTGGATCAAAGTTTAGACATGCTTCAATTTTCTGGAAACACTCAAGTAGCGCATGTCTGTTCTCGTAGATCACGTTCACGGTCCTAATGTTGAAGTTCCATCGTGTCGGTGCACCTCTTGGAAGTCTTCTACCAACTACCTCATCCAGAACTCCAGTCCTTTTTGGAGAGCGTGAAAAAAAAAGATGGTATGCCGTCTATGTTGGATAAAAAAACTCGAACTCTTCCAATCCTTGAAACTGCTTTCTCCATTATTAGGTTCAGTTGGTGAGCATAGCAATGGACGTAGTGTGCGTTCGGGTACACGTCTTTTATTTTTCTTTGAACTCCTCCTTGATCTCCACGCATCACACTGGCACCATCGTAGCTTTGAGCTATGAGGTTCTTCTTGTCTTCTGGCTCTGGGAGAACAGTATTCAGTGTTTCCAGCACAACAGCAGCAATCGAGTCTGCATCCGTTGATTTCATTTCCGTGAAGCCATCAAATCTTTCCACCACTTGATGCTTCTTGTCAATGTAGCGATAGACTACAACGCACTGTGTCCTAACGGAAATATCGGTTGTTTCATCCTCTTGGATTGCCACAAACTGGGCTTCCTTAAGCTCTTGGTGAATCACTTCCTTAATAACTTCATGCATGCAGTCCAGTAGCTCATTCTGCACGGTTTTGGACGTGCCCTTAAACACAGTTGCAGTCTTCAAATGCTGTTCCATTGCACTATCGATACTGCCAACCAAATCCACCAGGCCTCTAAACACTCCTGGATTTAGCGATGTTTCACTCTCGTCGTGTCCTCTTAAGGCCAGTTCAAAAGCGCCACAAAAGCGAACACAATCAATTATCTTGGAAAGGATGTACCGGTTCTTAGCCACTTCTTCGTTGTGTTTTTGAATGCTGACTTGGTATCCTTGGTCCAGTTGAACAGCAATGTTCGCCTGTGCAAGCATCTCAAACTTGATCCTGTTATCCAAGTGAGCTTTAGAACTTTTGTGTTTCGCCAATTTATCAGCTAGATGTTTGACGTCAGTCACTCCAGTTTTGGTCCAAGCAGCGTCACCACCAAATAGGATGCATGGGAAACAATATAAGGACTTCCTAGAAACGCTTCCAGAAAGCCAGTCATTCTTCTTGTACCATTCAGTATTGAAATTACGGATATATTGCTTCCCTCTATCTCTTGCGATTTGCTGCAGATTTATCTCTGGTTGGTCAGCTCCTAACCGTTTTACTTCCACCTTCTCCTCATAGGTTAGGGTGCCGAAAGGCTTCACAAGTAGATAGTCAATAGTATTAATTTCTGATACCAATAGAAGAAAGAGATCACGGTATATTAATTTATATTATGTCACAAAATTACTTTAAAATAAGTGTGTTGATTTCATTGGTATACATTACAGATTGCAAACCCTCATGTGACAAGACTACATCAACATCAAATTTGCACCTATACGCATGGACAGAAAATTAAAGGCAATGATACTCAACTACAGTTGACTCTCCTTCTCGGGGTATTCACGTCCAGTAAGTCAACCAACGAGTCCAAACAAATCTGCTTCCACAGATAGTTTGCACCTGTGGGGTGATAGAAAACAACAAAAAAAACATTAGAACGTTCAAGACCCAAACCTTAACTTTTAAAACCTTAAAAGAGCAAGTGTGACCATATAGGCCCCAAACGCACCTTAAAAACCTTCAAATTCCAAGTGTGATCATATACTCACCTACAGTTGACTCTCCTTCTCGGGGTATTCACGTCCAGTAAGTCAACCAACGAGTCCAAACAAATCTGCTTCCACAGATAGTTTGCACCTGGGAAGTGATAGAAAACAACAAAAAAAACATTAGAACGTTCAAGACCCAAACCTTAACTTTTAAAACCTTGAAAGACCAAGTGTGACCATATAGGCCCCAACCGCACCTTAAAAACCTTAAATAACAAATTGGGACCAAATAGGCCCGAACCGCACCTTAAAAACCTTAAATAACCAATTTTGACCATATAGGCCCCAACCGCACCTTAAAAACCTTAAAAGACCAAGTGTGACCAAATAGGCCCGAACCGCACCTTAAAAACCTTAAATAACCAATTTTGACCATATAGGCCCCAACCGCACCTTAAAAACCTTAAAAGACCAAGTGTGACCATATAGGCCCCAACCGCACCTTAAAAACCTTAAATAACCAATTTTGACCATATAGGCCCCAACCGCACCTTAAAAACCTTAAATGACCAATTTTGACCATATAGGCCCCAACCGCACCTTAAAAACCTTAAAAGACCAAGTGTGACCAAATAGGCCCCAACCGCACCTTAAAAACCTTAAATAACAAATTGGGACCAAATAGGCCCCAACCGCACCTTAAAAACCTTAAATGACCAATTTTGACCATATAGGCCCCAACCGCACCTTAAAAACCTTAAAAGACCAAGTGTGACCAAATAGGCCCCAACCGCACCTTAAAAACCTTAAATAACAAATTGGGACCAAATAGGCCCCAACTGCACCTTAAAAACCTTAAATAACCAATTTTGACCATATAGGCCCCAACCGCACCTTAAAAACCTTAAATGACCAATTTTGACCAGGCCCCAACCGCACCTTAAAAACCTTAAATGACCAATTTTGACCATATAGGCCCCAACCGCACCTTAAAAACCTTAAAAGACCAAGTGTGACCAAATAGGCCCCAACCGCACCTTAAAAACCTTAAATAACAAATTGGGACCAAATAGGCCCCAACCGCACCTTAAAAACCTTAAATGACCAATTTTGACCATATAGGCCCCAACCGCACCTTAAAAACCTAAAAACACCAAGTGTGACCAAATAGGCCCCAACCGCACCTTAAAAACCTTAAATAACAAATTGGGACCAAATAGGCCCCAACCGCACCTTAAAAACCTTAAAAGACCAAGTGTGACCATATAGGCCCCAACCGTTGATTTCATTGGTATACATTACAGATTGCAAACCCTCATGTGACAAGACTACATCAACATCAAATTTGCACCTATACGCATGGACAGAAAATTAAAGGCAATGATACTCAACTACAGTTGACTCTCCTTCTCGGGGTTTTCACGTCCAGTAAGTCAACCAACGAGTCCAAACAAATCTGCTTCCACAGATAGTTTGCACCTGGGAAGTGATAGAAAACAACAAAAAAAACATTAGAACGTTCAAGACCCAAACCTTAACTTTTAAAACCTTGAAAGACCAAGTGTGACCATATAGGCCCCAACCGCACCTTAAAAACCTTAAATAACAAATTGGGACCAAATAGGCCCGAACCGCACCTTAAAAACCTTAAATAACCAATTTTGACCATATAGGCCCCAACCGCACCTTAAAAACCTTAAAAGACCAAGTGTGACCATATAGGCCCCAACCGCACCTTAAAAACCTTAAATAACCAATTTTGACCATATAGGCCCCAACCGCACCTTAAAAACCTTAAATGACCAATTTTGACCATATAGGCCCCAACCGCACCTTAAAAAACCTTAAAAGACCAAGTGTGACCAAATAGGCCCCAACCGCACCTTAAAAACCTTAAATAACAAATTGGGACCAAATAGGCCCCAACCGCACCTTAAAAACCTTAAATGACCAATTTTGACCATATAGGCCCCAACCGCACCTTAAAAACCTTAAAAGACCAAGTGTGACCAAATAGGCCCCAACCGCACCTTAAAAACCTTAAATAACAAATTGGGACCAAATAGGCCCCAACTGCACCTTAAAAACCTTAAATAACCAATTTTGACCATATAGGCCCCAACCGCACCTTAAAAACCTTAAATGACCAATTTTGACCATATAGGCCCCAACCGCACCTTAAAAACCTTAAAAGACCAATTTTGACCATATAGGCCCCAACCGCACCTTAAAAACCTTAAATGACCAATTTTGACCATATAGGCCCCAACCGCACCTTAAAAACCTTAAAAGACCAAGTGTGACCAAATAGGCCCCAACCGCACCTTAAAAACCTTAAATAACAAATTGGGACCAAATAGGCCCCAACCGCACCTTAAAAACCTTAAATGACCAATTTTGACCATATAGGCCCCAACCGCACCTTAAAAACCTTAAAAGACCAAGTGTGACCAAATAGGCCCCAACCGCACCTTAAAAACCTTAAATAACAAATTGGGACCAAATAGGCCCCAACCGCACCTTAAAAACCTTAAAAGACCAAGTGTGACCATATAGGCCCCAACCGTTGATTTCATTGGTATACATTACAGATTGCAAACCCTCATGTGACAAGACTACATCAACATCAAATTTGCACCTATACGCATGGACAGAAAATTAAAGGCAATGATACTCAACTACAGTTGACTCTCCTTCTCGGGGTTTTCACGTCCAGTAAGTCAACCAACGAGTCCAAACAAATCTGCTTCCACAGATAGTTTGCACCTGGGGGGTGATAGAAAACAACAAAAAAAACATTAGAACGCTCAAGACCCAAACCTTAACTTTTAAAACCTTAAAAGAGCAAGTGTGACCATATAGGCCCCAAACGCACCTTAAAAACCTTCAAATTCCAAGTGTGATCATATACTCACCTACAGTTGACTCTCCTTCTCGGGGTATTCACGTCCAGTAAGTCAACCAACGAGTCCAAACAAATCTGCTTCCACAGATAGTTTGCACCTGGGAAGTGATAGAAAACAACAAAAAAAACATTAGAACGTTCAAGACCCAAACCTTAACTTTTAAAACCTTGAAAGACCAAGTGTGACCATATAGGCCCCAACCGCACCTTAAAAACCTTAAATAACAAATTGGGACCAAATAGGCCCCAACCGCACCTTAAAAACCTTAAATAACAAATTGGGACCAAATAGGCCCCAACCGCACCTTAAAAACCTTAAAAGACCAAGTGTGACCATATAGGCCCCAACCGCACCTTAAAAACCCTAAATAACAAATTGGGACCATATAGGCCCAAATTGTAAAAAAAAAAAAATATATATATATATATATATATATATATATATATATATATATATATATATATATCAATTGATATCAATATATCACAATAAATAAATATATATATATATATATCAATCAATATATCTATCAATCAATATATATATATATATATATATATATTTATATATATATATATATGTATATTATATATATAAATATATATATATATATATATATAAATATATATATATATATATATATACATATATATATATCAATCAATATATCTATCATTCAATATATATATATATATATATATATATATATTATATATATATATATATATATATATATATATATATATATTATATATATATATATATATATATATATATATATATATTATATATATAATATATACAAATATATATATACGCATAAAAAATACACATAAATATACATAAACATATACATAAAACAATATATATTAATTGATATTTATTATTTGATTAATTGATGTTCTTTATTACTTGTTATATTATATTGTTCATGCATTTCTATTACATATTATTTTTTATACATATTACAGTGCTATTTTTTGGCTATACATGTTACAGGATATTATCCTGTAACATGTATATCACATAAAATAGCCCTGTAATATGTATAATACATACAGGGTCAAACAAGTTCACACTAACCTTTTTTACCCTTACAGGCTTCCATACCTGCTTGCTGATTTGCTAATTTTTTAAAGACTCTCATTGGTTGAAATCGATGTCAATCAAAAATTTCAGCCAATCAGAGTCCTTCAAAAATTAGTATATAAAGCAGACCGTGGGAAAAAAATCAATTAATCGCGGGAGGGGCTCCTTGTAGGAGGAGCTCTTTTAGTTTGTTGTTTTTTTTTTTTTAGAGCGTCGTTTTTTTTAGTGGAGGCCTCTTTCAATGGGCCAGAATGGATGGATGGACAATGGCTTCAATCAAGATTGGATTATTTGACCAGTGGCTTCAATCAACATTGGATTATTTGACCAGTGGCTTCAATCAACATTGGATTATTTATTTGACCAGTGGCTTCAATCAACATTGGATTATTTATTTGACCAGTGGCTTCAATCAACATTGGATTATTTGACATGGGCTTCAATCAACATTGGATTATTTTCATGACTATATCCAGAGGACAGAAGGCCAACGCTGGAGGGGTCAATTTGACAGGTAAGTATGTGCTGTTGTTTATTTTATTTTAATTAATGGTTGTTTAAAGCTGTTTATTTTTGTAATTATAATGTGTTACAGTTACTGTGTGTTTACTGTATTGTTTTTCCCTTCCCTTATTTTTATTTTATCTTTAAAAGTGACAGGCACATATACATGCCTGTTACTTCTAAAAATGGAATAAAAATATGGGGGGGGGGGGGGGTTTGCTAGGTAGGTAGTTGGTTCAGGGTGGGGTCGGTCACGCTCAGGCGCCCATCGGTCGGTCGGTGACCGCGTAGGCCACGATCAGGGGTGGCACAGGCCTCATGGGGGTGAACATCCACCCCCATGTGGCCTGGTCAACCCCGCTCACCGCCCGAATACCCCGATCACCGTGATCGGGGTAATCGGGCGATGTCATAGCATAGGCCGCACCGGGGTGGTGGTGATCGGGCCTTGGGGGTGGCATAGGGCGGCGACATGGAGGTGATCAGGGGTGGCACAGGCCTCATCAAGGGGGTGATCCGATCACCCCCATGTGGGCCTGTGCCACCCCGCTCACCACCCGACTATCCCGATCCCGTGATCGGGGTAATCCGGCGGTGGCATGATGGCATCGCATAGGGCAGGCCTGATCGGGGGTGGCACAGGCCACATGGGGGTGATGGCTGGGGGTGGCACCAGGCATTGCAGGCCTAGGGTCGTCGGTGGTAGTTGGTGGGTGGCTGGGTAGGTGGCAGGCCAGGCAGGCATAGTGGGGTAACTGGTCACCCCTAACTTTTATTAGGGGCTACTAGGGGTTTGGTTTGGCCAGGGGCAGGGCAGGTGCCAGGTAGACTTACTGTGTTAGGCAGGCAGCAGAGCAGATATGAGTAGATTCAGCCAGGGAGGTCTCTCGGTCTCAGCGTGAGCAGGGTCAGGAAACAGAAAGGGGGAAGGGACAGGCAACTGGTGGTTTTATTGACTGTATCAGTCAATCAAAATGAAAACTCGAGGCCCTATTTGCTGGCGGGCGCTCAGGGCTAACGGTCTGGGTGGGTTTAGATTGTTCTCTTAGTAACTGTACAGCCTTCCATCATTGATTGGTCAATGATGGAAGACTGTCAGTCATTAATTGATACATTTATGACCGCCCATGCATATCGTCACTGTGATGTTGGGCGGCATGCATTAACGGTCAGGGGGCCAGGCCAGGACTCATTGAAGAGAAGAGTCTAAAGGTTAGTGTAGTGTAATATGATCACACAGGGTGCAGGGGGCTATAATATAGATACACACAGCATTAGTTAATGTAGCGCAAGGGTTATCTTAAAGTGACAGTGTCCCTTTACTAACTTTACTTCATTTTAATACTGTATTGAGACTTGAATGATGATGTACACCTTATATTTAATTGTTTTTGGGTTATACTAATACATTGTTGTGTTTTTTTATTGCAGGGTGAAGAAAATATTTTGGGGGGCGTTTGCCCTGACGCCCCAATGGACGGGCCGCCCCTGGTCTTGACCCAAGGTCTGTATGTGTGAGTGTGCAATGATCTGCAGCTAACTTCTATGCAGAGCATTTCTACCAATTCCACATATGTTCTATATAACATTTTCCCTCTAATTATATATTATAACAAGGATACGTAATAACATTTACAGGCAACATATAACCACACAATAACACATAATCACAACGTAACAATGTCATGCTCCCTTGGACATATTCATAAATTACTGACAATATGAGTCCTTAAACAAATAAATCATGACATATTTGTTATCAAGTTATGTTGTGTAAAGGTTCTCTAAATTCTGCATTGTAAGCTGATGGTATTGTAATTGATGGTGTGCCAGAAGATACTTGACCCCTTAGCCTGCCTAGAGGCCAGTAATATTGAATGTAGGGATGATGTGGTAATAATGGGATATGAAGTTATGTTATGGAAAGCTACTTTAATTTCTGCAAATGGATTTAGCATGTATTTTGTAAATCAGTTGGATTTCTGCCCGTATTTCAATGTTGTGACAGGAGTATAATATCTGGATACTGATATGGCTGCTCCTATGTGGAATGAGTGACCAGACTATGAGAAGGTGTCAAGTCCTGATCTGATGTATAGAAGCCATATGTAGTGTATGAATGTTACAGTAGGTAAAAGGCTGACCAGATACACTAGGTGGTGGGTGGTAAGTAGGTTCGGTGACTAATGATAGGAGAAGGGTTCTGAGTGATGTGACAGGACACCTGGAATTATGAGTTGGATAATGGGATACCTGGATGGGCTTACAGCTAGTTTTTAGAGAATTAAGTTTGGGTATGTAGTAGTCAGTTAATAAGAGGACCTCTTCTTTAGAGATGTAATGAGGGTGGTTTTGTGAATTCGAAAAATCTCTGGGGTGAAGAAATCCATGGAAAGCTAACCTTATAGCGGTTGTGTTAGTTTAGGAAGATTTGGAACTTAAATGGATTATTGGTATTAATAAATCTTTTGAAAAAGTCACTTTCTATATGTAGAAGTTGTGGTTTAGATGTTCTGGTGGCTAAACCACATAGAAAATACTTAATTGAGTGAGATTTGAGTGTGGATATCTCCATCATGTAGCTGTGATCAAATGGTATTGTATACCGCTTAGGTAGGTCTCTATAATATTGAAGTGCAACTTAAGGTGTAAATCACAACATTAAGTGAAGGCTAAAAATATTAAATATTTGAGAGAAAAGCACAAATAGTTGCCAGGTTGCTCATATTAGTACTAGTGATTAGTCCAGAGTACATTGTATTTCAACATGCTATTAACAGAGGAACTAATCTAGTGCTTTTGGTAGATAGGAGGATGAAATCTCACAGATACCGAGCTGCAGTCTTCTGGAGAGTACTAGGATCATAAGGGTGTGGTACCTGGAGGTACGGATAGAGTTGGAATTGAAAACATTGTGTGATGAAACCTAATTCCCTTGGGAGGGACATTGTGGATTTTGTGTTAAATCTTAATTTGGATATGATAGTATGAGTCGGATTGTTGGTGATTATGAGCTGTATTGCGTGGCTGGTCCATAGGTAACCCCGAATACTAGCCTCCCTCCCAAGTACTTTACTCCCTGTGTGAGTGGGACCATCAAGGGGTGATAATATCAAGATCATTAAATTAATTTTGAAACAATCTTAGAAGATGTAAACATAGAACAGGGTAGATTCTGCGGTAGGTCTAGTAACATGAATTGTCTTCCATTCCAGTAAGTGAAGAAAATGAGACCTACAAGGTAATATTGACAATGGTTTGGACTTCTAAGATGAAAGATTGATGGAATATTAACCTTCGAGTGGTATTTGGTATAGTATATTTTGGTATAGTAAATTGCTGACAAACGCTCTACTTTGAGGGAGATTATAAGTGGCGTAATTCAGGTGACCTAGTGGTTGATTTACCTTCCACAAATGGAGGGGGTTTGGCTTGTAAAGGAAAATTCTCAGAATCTGAAGGTGCTTAGTTGATATGTTAGATCTTGAATAGCATCTGGAGAGGGATACAATTATTAATCTGGGTATAAACGTGTGAAATTGATTGTCTATATGTGATATTTGTATGGCTATGAAGCTTCGATGGTAGCCTGTTGGCAAATGGTGAGAGACTGAAAATGATGTTTAGCGACTTGGAAGATGGGATCAAAGTCCGGATAGTATGGTAAAATTGTGCAGTTGGTATGAGGACCAGGAAGGTTGCTTTTTGTATGACTGATGCGGCTATGTAAGGCTGGCATATATTAAATGAACTTGATTTGTATAGATTGATTGATACTAGTCATACATTGTGAGTCCTAATTGCAGTGGCTGGATATGAGATATCAAATGGGGCTCTGTGTCTGATGAGCAATAAGGCTAAGCATGCTACAGTGAAGGCAGATGGCAGCAAGATAGGAGACAAGAAGTGAGCAAGCAATAATGGTAATGCATGGTGAGCATCAAGATGAGCATGTGGAAAGACAGAGAAATCTGAATGCTGAGTAAACGAACATTGTGATTCACACAAAATAGGCCGCATAAACACAGTAAGTGCAGCATAGCAGCACAGTGATCACACAAAGATAAATTGCACAATATAGGTAACCTTGGGAAGTAACATGAGAGATGTGGGAAAAGACCAGAAGTAGGGAACATTACAACTATTGAGAGAATAAGTGGTGTGATTGAGAGTACCGGAAAGTACAGGCATAAATGAGCACAGCGCAAGTTTCATAAACAGATACACAACTTCTGTCTATGAGCTCCTGTATAATTCTTGGTTGACATCTGATTGGGGGAGATATATCCAGCAATGGAGGGAGAACGTGAAGAGGATGCGGCTTGGTAGGGGAAACTCTCGACGTCTGATGGTGCTTGGCCAGCCATATCAGATATTGCATAATGCCTGAAGAGGGGTACAATTAAAAATCAGGGAATATATGTGTGAAATGGATTGTCTCTGTGTGAGACCTGAGCAACTATGAGGCTTTGATGGTAGCCTGGGGGCCAGTGGTGCATGTCTGGAGGCGGTTAGCGACTTAGATTTGGTACTGAAGTCCTGATAGTAGGATGAAAACGACATACAGGTTTATCAGGGAATATAAGATTGGAGCTGGTTGGCTCGATATGAGTCTTAAAGCGACTGTGGGTTTTGTAAATAGCCTTGCGGGCTGGTAATCAGTTACTGGAGGTGGTAGAGGATTAGCTACTTAGAATATGAAAGTGAAGTTTAAATTATATATGGGAACAAAATGTTTGTGGATGATGAATGCTGAGTGACTGAAACAACAGGTGTGCGGTTGTCGTATGTTATATGGACCTGTATTCTTATAGTTTGATTGGAATAGGTTGTATGAATGTGAAGCGTTAAAGTGGGGATGGATGAATGGTATGAGGTTTCTGTGTAGAGATTCAGCAACTTGGTTGAATGTCTGGAGGGGCTGAATGTCGGAATAATTAGTGGATATGCTGGAAAAGGTGAAAAAGGGACAGACGTGACTAAGATGGGGTCTGAGAAGACTCAAATAATCCAGACTGTATGCAAAAGGCGTGAGTAATAGAAAGACTATAACTATTGAAAATAAAAACTGAATAGAACAGAACAGTTGGGTGGACAGGGAGCCAAAGATAGGGTGGCAAAGGGGATGTGAGAATCCAGATATACATAATGTCAAGGGAAAAACTAGCTGAATCGGGTGAGGTGTCTGGAATATTTTGTGAAACTGACTGGGGAGTAAAATAGAGGTGGAGTTAGGTTGTGTCCATGGGTGGTTGAAGCAGAAAAGATATATTCTGGGGCATAGGGTGTGCACAGTGGAGGGCGGGAACATATCAGAGAGTGCGAGCTGAAAATCTGACAGTACAATAAGCTAAGCACATGGTGCATCAGGAGTCACATGCAAAGGTGCATAACGTAGCTAAAAACATGTAGAACAGTGGTAGGGAACCAAATTGATAAGGACCCTGAAGACATAATTGACTAAAAAAAACACGTAAATGGACAATATGTACAGAGTAATGCATTAGAAATATCCTTGTAGTACAGTGTACATTGGGAGTCACATATAATGGAACATTATGTACTAAAATGTGTTGAAATATGGATGTGACAAACAATAGCGGCTTGCAAGCAGTATTGATAAAAATTATCACATAAATGATGGACAATACATACAAGGTAATACATGTGGAAGTACGTTCAAAATATCCTGGATATACTGATGTATACTTGCAGGGTATTCTAAACCAACCATATTGGAAGAAAATGCAGCTGAATAGTATCCCAAGAGCTAAGCGGTGTTGGGGCTTCCTAATCAGTAGTTGGCAGCTTGGAACACACAGGCTCCAGTCAGAATTCCGGGGAGCCGTACTGGAAGTAACACACACAAAATCATTCTCAGTACTAATTCAGTTTTTTGCCACGTCATAGCATAGGTTATA
This sequence comes from Discoglossus pictus, assembly GCA_027410445.1. Taxonomy (NCBI): domain Eukaryota; kingdom Metazoa; phylum Chordata; class Amphibia; order Anura; family Alytidae; genus Discoglossus; species Discoglossus pictus. The sequence goes on along the minus strand of CM050166.1, from coordinate 351,989,935 downwards.
TACTTGCTAAAGAAGGCAGGTATTAGAGGCGATTTTCACAGTTCACACTAGTCGTTGCAAGGACAGATAATCAGTGTTTTCTGTTTCTTAGAACAACTAGAAATGTTTTGTGTTTTAGTAAGGTCGCAAAACGTTCCAGGGACAGGAATGTGATATTATGGTTAGGCTATATCTCGTAAATATGTCAGCAAAATATGTTAACCCCTTCAACAGCAGAATATGTTAACCCCTTCATTCCCCTCTTAGATCACAATGTGATCTTTATTTGGGATGTAAGCAGTGGTGTGTATATATGGTAGGAAGCGGACTGAGACACTGGAAGGCTATAGACCCTCAAGGGTATCAGTACATGAGATATACCTGTGACCAGGTGGTGTTAAGTCACAGTATTTAGCTGAAAATTCTTAGGAATAAAGCCTTGCAGAATGTACTAAAAACACAAAGGAATACAAGGGAAGTAATGACACAGAGTAAACAGAATTATCATCAATATAAGAACAACATTCTTTACCTATTAAAGCACACACACTATTCTCCTTAATAGTGTGGTTCATTCTTTCCACTATGCCTGAACTCTGAGGATGGTAAGGGATATGGAATTTCCAGGTTATCTGTAGCCATTGTAAAATGTCCTTAGTTACTGCACTAATAAAGGCTGGTCCATTATCAGAATAAATTTGCAATGGGCATCCATATCTCAGTATTATCTCGGTAGTTAATATTTTAGCTACCGTCTTAGCATCCTCTCTTTGTGTTACAAAGGCCTCAGGCCACCGTGAGAACTGGTCTACTATCACCAACAGGTACAATTGCTTTGATCCTGTCTTTGGGATATGAGTAAAATCAATTTTTAAATGGGTGAATGGAGCTGTGGGTGGAGGCAAGTGATCATGTAATGCTTTGTGTACTGTATGTACTGTAGAGTTATTCCGTAGACTCTGTATACATCTTTGCATGTATATCTGGCAGTGTGATTTTAAGTTTCTGATGCAAAATGACAGTTGCAACTGTTTGCTACCTGGTCAGCTAAAGCATTACCTCTAGATATAAAATCATTGCGATTCCTTGTACTTGCTATGTGTTATCAGTTTTTTCTAGTTTCGTTTTTAGTGTACTGATATGCAGACTGCCAGATGCAGGGGGGGGGGGGGGGGGGGGTTAAGTCAAGGGGGATTGGAGCTGCAGCTTGTGTTCTCTCTATCAGTCCTTCTGCCAGAGCGGGTGAAAGGGGGGGAAGAAGGGGGAAGGGGTTATTAGTGTCAGTGTGCGTTACAGATTGCTGTACTATGGGAGGATGTTGGCACATGTAATCACCTATGATAACTTCCATATCTGTGTCCAGGCTAGGGTATAGGGCTATGGGAAGACTACAAGTATGGGGTGCTGTCTGTACGGCCACTGCTCAAGCAGCCAATGCTCAGAGACACGCCGGCATCCCCTGGACCGGAGTAGGGACTACTTTGGAAAAGAATGCAACGGGACACATACTACCTCCGTGATCTTGGGCACAGACCGTGGCCATGGTTTTACAATTGTCCCTCATATACAGGTGGAATGGTTTACAATAATCCGGTAGTCCTAAAGCGGGGGCATGCATAATGCTAACTTTTAAGGTTACATAAGCTTTAGTCATGGCTGGAGTCCAATGAATATGTTTTGGGCTGTCCCCCTTAGCAGCCGTACATAAAATGGAGTCATAGTGTGAGCATTCAAGGATCCATTGCCTGCAATAATTAATCATCAACATGTGTTGCCCCCATTTGTATTTTGTTTTTAGTTACCTTGTGACCTTCAGCTGCTAGGTGCTGTAGCAAACTGAGTGAATCCTGTCTATTGGCTTCCCCGTTAGGAGTACACAACAAAAAGTAGGTCATTTGACGTACTGAAAGGGGACAGAAACATGACACGGGTCCATGACCGCAAGGTATGTTGGAGCAAAAGTGAGTAAGCAGCTGGTGAATCCACATAGCCTTAGGGGAAGACGGGTCCATGTTAATTGGCGCCCATCAAAAAGTAAAAGCCATAAGTAGTTGTGTCTCAAAGTCCAATGGGACCAAAAAGAATGCGTTTGATAAATCAATTATAATAAATATAGTGGCGCCATGGGGAATGGCCGTAATGAGAGCGGTGATATCAGGGACAATCGGGGCAATTGGGATGACTAAGTAATTAATTGCCCTTAAATCCTGGACAAATCTATAGTCATTGTCACGCAATGGAAGGGACGTTAGCCTCATTCCATCCTGACTCTGTATCAGAGTCTAAAAGTCTGTATAACAAGTCTGATGTCAGTCTGAGTCATGGTGTCCTTGACACATTTACTTCAGATACATCATATATGTAGAAGGATTAATTTGGGGGTTAAAGGCTTTCATAACTATTTGGTCACCTACGAATAAAAAATAATTCCTTTTTACAAAATTAAATTGTAATCACAGGGATGAACCACAATTTCTCTATAATAATGAGGGCTGCCTGTTTTCTCTTTCCATATTTACTATTTGCAATCTATTCAAAAACAAACTCCATTTTGGATCAAATCACATACAAAATGTCCTTTTCAAATCACTTACTAAAGCATTTCTAGGGACTATTTCCCTTCAGTTTCGTACTTAACTTACAATAATTCCCAACTAACACCCCGCTTCCTGAGACCTCTCCAAAAACATTTAACTGCAAATACTGGAATCCAAAAGTTCAACAACAACATTCCATGACAGTTTTCTTATCCAAACTAAATACGGCCTTAAGAATTTTCTGCCAGGAGGGGAAATTCCTGTCACAAAAACTCACAGCTTTTTTTTTTTTTTCGGAACCAGGAGATAAGTGTTAGCAAGCTTTAAAATAGAAAAGACACATTGTCTTACACTTACAAACATGATAGACCATAAATCCTCCACTGTTAAATTTTTCTGGAAAAAGATTTCCCTTTTTTTATATATATGCCGGCTTTAGAAATATATCTCAGTGGTGGACACGATCTCTACAGCCTTAAAGACACAGAGGAAAATTCTCTAACCTGCATTTCTCAATTGTTTTGCAAAGAAAAGAAAGTACAGCAAACACTCACAAATGTATTTGCAGCAAAACACAAGACAATCCATCTACTTTATAAACAAAAGCAATCAGAATACTATATAAATGTATGTAAAGAAAAAGTTCCTTTATATTTTTGTGTTCCTATTTCTTTTATTATCCCTTATCTCGTTTGCTCTTTCACTGGACCTTATGTTGCTCTGTGTATATAATTAAATATGACAGCTTTGCTTGATTCTCCCTGGTTGGGAGGTGGGTATTGTTTAGACTGGGAAGTACCCATTTCCAACTATCCTTCTATTCTTAAAAAACTTTAGGTGGTTGTCTCAATAGACAACGTAACCTTATTTGCTTATTTCACGGTTGTTAATCAGAGAACAGCAGCGGCTGTACTGAGCTGAAATAGCTCCGACAATTCCGACTGATATTCTTGAGTTAACGGGTTGCCCCTACTTCCTGATTTTTACACAGAATAACAAACATTTCTTATCTTAAACAGCACAGCAATACAGCAAAATTCATGAGCAAGCAAAAGCGGATTTGGGGCACTGTCAACAAAGCCGTCAAGTATATATTTATGTCAATTTTATCCTTTCTATTCCCACCTTAGGAATAATATATATATATATATATATATATATATATATATATATCTCCTTGATATATATATGGCCTTCCAGAGGCCTAATTTTAGCCTACCAAGGCTTTACCCTCTCTTTCTTAGAGAGTCTCCCTACCTCAGGGAGTACCTGCAGTCTACCCAAGGCTTAATTCTTAATTCTCCCTACCTCAGGGAGTGTGCCCAACTTATTTACTTGTATACAGTTTACAAAGGACGACGAGAGTGGGAGCAAAGGAAGGTGCAAATAGACACTATTCACTCTACTCACCCACTCCAACGTACTTTGATGATCTGTATCCCATTTGTCTGACACCAGTTTGTTGGGGCTTCCTAATCAGTAGTTGGCAGCTTGGAACACACAGAGGCGATTTTCACAGTTCACGTTAGTCGTTGCAAGGACAGATAATCAGGTGTTTTCTGTTTCTTAGAACAACTAGAAATGTTTTGTGTTTTAGTAAGGTCGCAAAACGTTCCAAGGACAGGAATGTGATATTATGGTTAGGCTATATCTCATGAATATGTCAGCAAAATATGTTAACCCTTTCAACAGCAAAATATGTTAACCCGTTCAAGGGGGACCTAGGAGCTTAATATGAACCTAGCATAGACGCTCCCCTGGTGTAGTATAACAAGAAATAACATCATGGTAGCCTAGAAAAAATATGAAAAACTCAGAGGGATATACACTGCTAAAATGCTTGTTGAAAAAAAGTAACATGAATGAGACATATATGCAGAGAAGTAAACTTCTTAGGTCAATGTGAACGTGAATAAGACATATAGGGGAGAAATGCACATCTCAGACCAATAGAATGAGCAGCTAGAAAAGCCCTTACCAACCCTGCAGGCAGACAATGCCACCTAAGCACTACCTCTGGGCAGCAGAGGATCCTTTATCAATGCCCAAAATCTCAAACACTGACACATACCTTGGCCAGGGAAGGATGTGAAGGCAGTAGGATGGAGAGCAGCATTTCAAGGAGGGAGTAGCTAACTGCTCTTGGAGGGTTTGAAATTGCAGCAAGAGAATGCTGTGACAGAGTTGGTAAGTTGGTAAGCATGAGAGAATGGGGGGACTGCATAAGTGAGAGGGCTGCAGGCTGTGGTAGGAGTTGAAAGCTGAGGAGCTGAATGAAGGTTCAAATGGGCTTGAGGGAGGAGTGAGAGGCATATGGATGAATAAGGATAGCGAATCCTTAGCTAGACAAGAAGATTGAAAATGAAAAAAGTGTTTTGGGGGGTAGAAACACAAACCTTGAGGAAAGAGAAACAAATGGATAGCAGACCAATAGTATGGGACCATACAGGGTGAGAACCACACTCAAAGGCAATTGATTCAACATATGTGCCCCTGATTGCTAGTTGAGCATGGTTTAAGTAGAGGAGATTGCTCCTCCCACAACTCAGGTTTACACCTACACATATATACATATACATATGGTCAAGTAACATTATTATGACAACTGCCTACTTTTGACTTTAGCAGCCTGTAGCCAATGAAATATGGCACGTGTTTTGGTAACATGGAGGCATTCTGCAAACATATCAATTATCAATGTCACAGGTAAAACATGCAACTTAGAAAGGGGGGTGGTGATTGATATTTGGGTCAATTGTCCATTTCTGAAACAGCACAGTTTTGTGAACTGTTAGCGTGCTTCCGTGGTTAAGGTGTACTGTGAATGGACAAATGACACCATTGCGAATAAACGGTGTGGAAACTGCGGAGCACCACTTGCCATTGATGTCAGAGATGAACATCGGCTGAGAAGGTGTGTGAGGTCCAACCAACATTCTACAGTTGAGCAACTCACTGTGTAAATGAACCAGGGGGCTACCAGACGTGTGCCTAAATCATCAAATAGCTGGTCAATGCACCCATGCTCATGAGGGTTCATCATCAGAAACATCTTCAATTTGCACAACAGTACCAAAATTGGACCTCTTCTGATTGGCGGAGGAGATTTGCACAGGAAGGTGATAAGTAAAGTGGAGCATCAATTGTAAGAGCAGCAGCGGGGTATTGGGGGAAAAGTGTTCTGCGGCGGTTGCTGTTATTTCTAAGAGGTCTTTCGGAGGGGAACTGAGTGAGTTGGTCCCAGATGAAAACAAATTTCAACCACCCATTGGGCGGTGGTAAAATTATTTTTTCACCTTTTTTCTCTAGCTCCGCCACTGGTGTCAGAACAGGAATAGCAGAGCTCACACTGTCCTACATAGCCGGAGTCTGGGCCCTCTTGTTCTCTCTCACTTTAAAATCACTAAAAATCTTGCATGACCATAATTTACCTATTAAAAAGCATGGCATCTAACAGTTGCTCACATGCACTACATAATTTCTTTCAACTATTATATCCCTGGTGGTCCAATACGTTAGAATTCAGTGGTTTCACAGCTGTAACCTGGGTTGACTCCAAGCAGGGTTGCACCTGGTCAGTACTTGGATGGGAGACTACCTAGGTATACCAGGAGTTGTATGCTGTGGCCCACTGGAGAAGGAACTGACAACCCACTCTGGTATCGCTGCCATGAATATCAAGTGGATCAGCATTGTGTTTTATGGTCCATTAAGTCACAGAGAGTCAGACATGACTGAACGACATAAGCACACACACATTATATCTCAAAAATGCTATCTACAAAATTCTAAAAAAGGCAGCCCGACTTTTTAGATCAAGATAACATTGTGAAATTTCAAACAAATTCATTAAGAAAATATTTTCATACAAATGAGCAAAAATTCCTATGGTAAAAACACCATGGCCCTCATTCAATTGCAATTTGGCCAATTGAATAGGGGTCTAAATAAGCACATAATATATTTTTTTAAAGAAGTTTTTAGTTAGTAAACATCTATCCAAAAACAAGGTTTTCAGTAACTAAAAACTTATTTTAAAAACATATGTTATGTGCTTATTTAGAGCACTATTGAATTGGCCAAATCGCAATTGAATGAGGGCCCATGTCATCACCCAAAAAATCTGCATAAATCAACTTTTTGGGCTGGACAGAAATTCATGAAAACTGGCAAAACATTTCAGTCCTCCAATCACCCAAACAGATATATCAAACTAGTACAAAGTTATAAGCTCATGAAAAATTACTTCTAATAGAATTTCAGAGAACCTAACTATTTTCATGAAATTCTTTCCAGCCACAAAAAGTCAATTTACGTGGAATTTTGGGGCGATGACATGTGTTTTCCTATAGTAATTTGTGGAAGTTTTTGCTCAATAATGAATGAAACAAATAAGTTGGCTGAAGTTTGAATTAGTAATGTAGTAATAATCTAAAATGTCTCACAGTCTGTTTTTCAATTTTAAGATATTTCAAACCCTTTCTGAGATGTAATAGTTTAAAACAATATGTAATGAGCATGCACTGTAGAGATTTGAACATGTGAGGAACTGTCATGTTCCATGCATTCTGATCGGCCATGTTCCGGTGATTTTTTTAATAGTTTTACATTTTAAATCTGGCCTGTAATGGCGAACAATCGCCAGAGGGGCAAGCAATTTACATTTTGAAATATTCACTCACATGTCCATGGGTGCGTGAATGATAATTTTAGAAATGTAAAATGGTTTCTAAGTATATTCGCTTGCCTGTAAAGGCAAACATTCAATAGAGGGCCAAGTGAAAATCATGAGTTGTAAATGAGGCGCCTGAGACAGACCAGACGTTGAACCTATAGGATTTCTATCATTATGAATAATGGTCATTTGCCAGACCTAGCGTGAGGGTAAGACATACCACTAACAATGTATCTGCAAATATACAATATTAATTTCCGGCAACTGCCAATTTTTATTATTTCACAAGAACAAACAATGTAACAATTTTATATTTTAAATGTTAATTGATGTAAATTTGTTTGTCATTACAGACAACCAAATATTGCTTTAAACAATTTTTACATTTAAGTAAGTTAACATTCACTTGCCATTACATGTGAGCAAATGTATACATTTTAAAAATTGTTTGCCTTGAAACATATCAGACCATTTTCTAAAGTTCAACATAGAATATCATCCGGAAAATAATTTATTTCTACTCTGGAAACTGGAACATATGGGGCTAATGTGGCAAAGTACTACTTTATAAAACCATAGTACATAACTGGCACAGCCTTCCAATGGAATCTAAGGCTGGCTGACATAAAGATATCCTTAGGCTAAATTAACCAAACTTGAGTACACCAGATGGCCATTTTGCTTCTTTTCTGGAGTAAAATCTAGTGTTCTATTTTAATCAGACACAAAATATACACAGTCATTAGTCAGCAGTCACCAGTAACCATTTAAAAAAAAAAAAAAAACTTGCCATCATTTATTTTCAACAAGTTTAATTAAGCAACACATTTGACTTCTATAATAAGGCATATTACATAATACATATAATACAGTAATACAAAGTATAGTTAAGGTTGCAGTGCAGGATGGGGCAACTTAAGGCAGGAAAATGCCGAAAATTGTGCAGTTAAGGTTGCAAAGGTTTTTCAGATGACATCATTCATGACAGCATTAAGTGACATAATTCATGACACCACATCTAATACAAAAAAATACATCATCCATGATATTATTGGTGAAATCATACCAGACCCCTTTCAACGTCAATTAATGCATTTATACTGTTTAACTTTTGAAGGTTTAAACATTTCAAAATGAAGCTGATTAGTTATATATGGCTATAAATGTTTCTTAAATTCATCATACATAATTGTTAAAATGATATGCATATGTACCTACTTGTCTAAAAACCCATTAAAGTTGTATTTTTTGTTGCACACTTCTTATAATTTATAGCTGATTTCCTTTCATTAAAGAATATAGATACAAAATTGTGTTTCATGCAGTATATACATTTAGTACATTCTCTGTAGTGGTGATTCCACTACAAATAGCACCCAATAAGGTGCTATTTGCATCATTTGGGGCAGAAACAAATAGAGCTTTAAGCACCTGTTAATAAAATAAAGTACATAAAATTAAATCGATAGATAGGTATATTATATTCCTAGTGAAATTCAGAAACTTTCCATGCCCCTTTATGCTTGTTAATACATAGCATTTATGATAAAATTAGTCTTGCACTTTTTACTTACTCTGTCATTGTTGGCTGAAATGCTCCTTGGAAGCATACATTTTGCAACCTGTACTGACATCGTCCTATAATCCACATGTGCCCTTTGCAACACCTGGTTCTCTCAGTCACAACACTTTACCTGTCAGTAACAGCTGACTGGTCCCATAACATTATCATCACAGTACAACACCATGCTGCAGTGCACATATCTACCACTTGGGGCAGCCTCCACAGGTGAGAGGAAATGTAGCATAGTAGGAGAAACAAGGAGAGAGAGAGCTACAGAAGGAAGCCACAAACAGGTACAAGTTGTATGATTTTAGGCAGAAAAACAACTTATAACCACTATGTCAAAAAAATACCAGAGCCATAAAGAAAGGGGTAGCAGAACATTGTTATGACATTGAACAAGGAGGTGAGAATAGTAGTGTAGCAAAACATTTTTAATTGTCACATAATAAACATCAAAATAAAATTGGGTATCAGCCAGGTTGATAGATAGAAAGTGTGTGTCCCTCTATTTCACTTTGAAAATCTTTTTTATGTATGTGTAGAAAGCCAAAGATGGAGGAATTGGTTTAAGGAGAGGACAAGAGCATGGGGATGTGGAGTAAATAACCAGATGCATGTATCTCCTTTCAAGTGATGTATTACAATCAGACTATTTATACAATACTGTGTAATATCTGAATTTAACACAAACATTCCGTTGGTGTTCTGCATTACTTTATATGTGTGTTTATGTATTAGCATGTGTGTCTGAATTGATATATAGGGTATAGTATATAGATCTTTATCTGAGCATATATGTGTTTGATTATATGCTTTTAGTAAATTGCATTGTCAAAATAATGCTGTTGGTATTTTAGTTTGCCCTCATTCTCTGTACAAAAGTATTACAGTGTTACTGTTTATACAAAACACATTTATTGCTTGTGCCTTTTTGATGGCTGTTAAATGGAATAAGATTTCATTGTCTATGATAATCAGACATGTACATGGGTCACCCTGTTTAACTACCATTACATTTTATATTTTATATAGTTTGCAGTAAAGAAAAATGTCTGCATTCTGATATAATACATTATGTTTGCTCTTGGATTATTCCAATAAAATGATGGCACAAGCTCCTCATGATTTTCTATATACTAGACAAATGATATATTGACTTGCAGAAAAAGCTATACTTACCAGTATTACATATATTGTACTTCAACAGTCACTATTTTGATATAATTGGCAGGAAAGCAGTGAAGCTTTAGATGATTGATGATTTGCAATTCTTCTTAAATTACATGTAACAGACACCCACTGCAAATATCAATTGATTGTTATATTGCTGCATCAGTCATTTTTTTAAATTGTTTAAACTAAATTGATAATCTGTCATTTAGCTGTATTCAATACAAAATTACTGTTCAACAAATTTAGTAGAGATTGCATATTTTTCACAGGATCATTGAATGAATTATTACTATATGGACATTACTTACTAAATTGAGAGAATTCTTACTAGTGAGATTAAATGTCACAGCAAAGAAATTTCTCTGTAGATTAAGTAAAGAACTAGAGTGGTCTTGTGCAGTCACACATCCAGCATGGAGAAAAAAACAACAACATTTAAGTGTTAGAGGACCGGACCACTGTGAACATTTTTTTTTCAATATTTTATTTTGAATAACTAAACAAGATACTGATAGCGAAAGATAGCAAAATATTTTTAGAAGGCAAAAAGATAAATATATAAGCACAAAGGCAAGTATTGTTTCAAGTGTGCTTCTCCAAATTGTACGTTTTAAAAGTATGCCCAAATTGTTCCTTTAATGCTGCCATAGATATTTAACGCAATATGTTTATAACTATTTACTTTTTGGAATTATCTAAATATTCTGCTAATCTTATATGGTTCCGTTTTTAGTTTTGATGTGCCTCATTAATATTAATATAGATTGGTAAAACCGGTGCTTTAAAATGTTCTCAATAAATCAACGCTGCATAATAATTTGTAAAGTAGTTAATCACATTTTCCTGTATAAGCTAATTACTTTGGGATATCGAGAGGAATGCATCCCCCTTTAAGGCAAATGTGTCATTTGATTGTTTGATTAAACATCTGCATCCGTCATATACTGATTAATTGTGGACACATTTCTGTTTAAATGAAGCAGTGAGAAAACACTGCAATAATTGGGAAATATTTAAACTAAGATGTGCTTATGTGTAAAGTGAAAAAAAATGTAGACATTTAAGGAATCAAAAAAAGCAACTGACGTAGGATAACAGCTGGTAGTGACATTGTGAAATCAAGACAACAGGAACAAGTCACTGTACTGCCAACGTCATTGGCATGTATTCCTGTCTTTACAACCAGAATAATTACTCTGACAATGGGGCAATCTATGCCTCATATATGTTCCCTGAGAATATGTCACTTGTGATGTAAAAGGAAAAACAAAAAATTATTTCTTTATAACGTGAACAGTTGCATAGCTTAATTTGCATTGTGCCAAAAGCTTCTGATTATTTTTAGACCCTTAAATGACTTCATGTGTCTTATAGGAATCATTCCATTAACTAAGCACAGGGAGATACATTTTGAAGTATCTGTTGCCCAGAGGTGTATTCATTAAGAATTGTGCATGCTTAAATAATATGTGTATTCAATCTTGTTACTGCACATTAAGATTAGTGTGTAAATCTATTGTGCTTTGCAGATTTTGTAGTGTTACAATAGGAAATAAAAATTTAATTAAATGGAGTTTTCTACATTTTCATTTACAGAGCATACTGGTACAAGGTTGAAAACATTGTTATTGTAACACAAACATGTATTAAACCACAGATATTTATTGTTTGCATAGGTATTTAACACCTTGAGACAATATTGTTAAACCCACTTTTGTCTGCAATTACAGCTGTGAATATTTTGGAATAAGTCCCTACCTACTTTGTACATATGAATTTTGCAATGTTTGCCTATTTGGCTTGCCAAAATTGCTTAAGTTCTTTCATGTTGAATAGGGGCTATAACAGAAATGTTTAAGTCTTGTCACAGATTCTCATTCAGGTTGAAGTCTGTTTTTTGACTGAGCCACTCTGTTTCTTGGGTTTAAACCACTCCAATGTCTCTCTGGCTGTTTGTTTAGGTTAATTGTCTTGCTGGAAGATTAACTCTGCCCTTGTTTCAGCTCTCTTGTAGTTTGAAACAGTCTTCCCTCTAGAACCACACTTTATTTGTCTCTTTTCATATTGCAATCAGTCCTGAATAGGTTCCCAATTCATGCCGTCTTAGCTGTGGATCTCTCCTGCTCCTTCAGACTTACTTTAAATTGCATGTCTATTATTTTGCTATGTGTTAATATGTTGGCTTCTTACAAATAAAGGATAATAATAATAATAACCCCGCAGGGTCCCCACATAAACCCCATGATGCAGGGGTCCCAATCAGGACCCCTGCAGGGTCTCCACATTATCCCCTTGCTGCAGGGATCTCGATTAGGGTTCTTAAAGGGCCTGCGGAACACAAATAGTTATCCCCTGCCAATGGGGTACTGTAAGGGACCCTGCAGCATGTAAAATTCAAATATCCCACCTTGCAGGTCCTTAAAGGACCTTAAATGATACAATTGTAATTAACCCCTGCCTAAAATTAACTCCCATCACTCGTGGGGCTCTATACAGATCCCTGTGAGCCTCTAATTAACCCCATTAGTTCAATAAGGGTCTATATAGACCCTTATGGGACAATAATTAATCCTGACATTAACACCATAAGTGCCATGAGGGTCCTCCAGGACTCTCATGACACTAAGTCTAAGCACTACCCTACCCTACACTATTATCTACCCCAATAAACTATTAAATCTAAATTAGCCCCCCTAAGTATTTATCTCCCCTCTAAGTAATTAACCCCATCTTAGTAATTAACCCTATTTAACCCTCACCATACCTAATTAACCCTATCACTAACCACGTAACCCTATCTAGACATAGGTAGACCTATCTAGTCCTATTTAACCCTAACTATACCCAATAAACCCTAACTGTACCTAATAAACCAGAACTGTACCTAATTATCCCTAACTGTACCCAATAAACCATAACTGTACCTATTTAACCCTAACTGTACCCAATAAACCCTAACTGTACCTAAATACTTCTAACTGTACCCAATAAACCCTAACTGTACCTAATTACTACTAACTGTACCCAATAAACCCCCCTAACTGTACCTTATTACCCATAGCTGTACCTATATAACCCTAACTGTAACCAATAAACCCTAACTGTACCCAATTACCTCTAACTGTACCTATTTAACCCTAACTGTACCCAATAAACCCTAACTGTACCCAATAAACTCAATCCTATTAACCTCTACCCTATCCTACAGGGAGTGCAGAATTATTAGGCAAGTTGTATTTTTGAGGATTAATTTTATTATTGAACAACAACCATGGTCTCAATGAACCCAAAAAACTCATTAATATCAAAGCTGAATATTTTTGGAAGTCGTTTTTAGTTTGTTTTTAGTTTTAGCTATTTTAGGGGGATATCTGTGTGTGCAGGTAACTATTACTGTGCATAATTATTAGGCAACTTAACAAAAAACAAATATATACCCATTTCAATTATTTATTTTTACCAGTGAAACCAATATAACATCTCAACATTCACAAATATACATTTCTGACATTCAAAAACAAAACAAAAACAAATCAGTGACCAATATAGCCACCTTTCTTTGCAAGGACACTCAAAAGCCTGCCATCCATGGATTCTGTCAGTGTTTTGATCTGTTCACCATCAACATTGCGTGCAGCAGCAACCACAGCCTCCCAGACACTGTTCAGAGAGGTGTACTGTTTTCCCTCCTTGTAAATCTCACATTTGATGATGGACCACAGGTTCTCAATGGGGTTCAGATCAGGTGAACAAGGAGGCCATGTCATTAGATTTTCTTCTTTTATACCCTTTCTTGCCAGCCACGCTGTGGAGTACTTGGACGCGTGTGATGGAGCATTGTCCTGCATGAAAATCATGTTTTTCTTGAAGGATGCAGACTTCTTCCTGTACCACTGCTTGAAGAAGGTGTCTTCCAGGAACTGGCAGTAGGACTGGGAGTTGAGCTTGACTCCATCCTCAACCCGAAAAGGCCCCACAAGCTCATCTTTGATGATACCAGCCCAAACCAGTACTCCACCTCCACCTTGCTGGCGTCTGAGTCGGACTGGAGCTCTCTGCCCTTTACCAATCCAGCCACGGGCCCATCCATCTGGCCCATCAAGACTCACTCTCATTTCATCAGTCCATAAAACCTTAGAAAAATCAGTCTTGAGATATTTCTTGGCCCAGTCTTGACGTTTCAGCTTGTGTGTCTTTATAAGTGGTGGTCGTCTTTCAGCCTTTCTTACCTTGGCCATGTCTCTGAGTATTGCACACCTTGTGCTTTTGGGCACTCCAGTGATGTTGCAGCTCTGAAATATGGCCAAACTGGTGGCAAGTGGCATCGTGGCAGCTGCACGCTTGACTTTTCTCAGTTCATGGGCAGTTATTTTGCGCCTTGGTTTTTCCACACTCTTCTTGCGACCCTGTTGACTATTTTGAATGAAACGCTTGATTGTTCGATGATCACGCTTCAGAAGCTTTGCAATTTTAAGAGTGCTGCATCCCTCTGCAAGATATCTCACTATTTTTGACTTTTCTGAGCCTGTCAAGTCCTTCTTTTGACCCATTTTGCCAAAGGAAAGGAAGTTGCCTAATAATTATGCACACCTGATATAGGGTGTTGATGTCATTAGACCACACCCCTTCTCATTACAGAGATGCACATCACCTAATATGCTTAATTGGTAGTAGGCTTTCGAGCCTATACAGCTTGGAGTAAGACAACATGCATAAAGAGGATGATGTGGTCAAAATACTCATTTGCCTAATAATTCTGCACTCCCTGTATTAACCAAAATCCTATGCTATTAACCCCCTATCCTATTAATGCCTATCCTGTTAACCTCTATCCTATCCTACTAACCCTATCCTTTTAACCACTATCCTATCCTATTAACCCTTACCCTATCCTATTAATCCCTATATAATTAACCCCCTATCCTATTAACCCCTGTCCTATCCTACCAACCCCTAACCTATCCTATTAACTAACACCCCTGTATCCTATTGCACGTTCTGATTGCCTGAAATCACTGTCATGCAGATTTCTGTCAATCAGAAAGCGCGAATGCTTTCAGACAATCAGAATGGGATAGCTGCGCGTGTGCAATGCGCAGCATGAGCCTTTGCAAGGGGGGTGGGAAAGGATGGGAGAGAGACAAAGGGGAGGGATAGGGTGGGAGAAAGACAGACACAGGGGAGGCAGAGAGTGGGAGAGAGATAGACACAGGGGATGGAGAGGGCGGGAGAGAAAAACACAAGGGAAGGAGAGGGTGGGAAGGTGAGAGACACAGGGGGAGAAAGACACAGGGGGGAGAGCAACCCAGAGGGTGGAAAGTGAGAGAGACAGGGGAGGGGATGGAAGAGACACAGGGGATAGAGAGATAGGGGGAGAGAAAGAGGTGAGGTTGGGAGAGAGACATGGGAGAGGGTGGGAAAGAAACATAGGGGAGAGACATTGGGGAGAGAGACATTGGAAAAGAGAGAAGGAGGGGAGGGGGAAAAGAGAAGAAGAAGGGTAGGGGAAAGAGAGATGAAGAAGGGGAGGAGGGAAGAGGAAGGGAGAAAGAAAGAGAGAGATAGGGCACAGAGATAGCGCGGGCATAAAGACAGAGAGACGGCGCACAGGGAGAGGGAGAGAGTGCACAGAGAGAGAGGGGGCACACAGAGAGAGATGAGGACGGCGCTCAGGGAGAGAGGGAGAGGGCGCTAAGGGAGAGAGAGAGACAGATTGGATCATATATTATACCATACCGACGGGCAGTAGACTAGTTGTTTATAATCCACAAGACTATGTCACACTTTAAATGTACACAGCTGAAAAACATTCAACTACGAGATTTGTGATCAAGAACTTTCAGTTCTTTATTTGCAAATCATTTTGAAATAAATCATTTTGATATATATACAGTATATATATATATATATATATATATATATATATATATATATATATATATATATATATATATATATATATATGACTTTTTTTCCATTACATTTATGGACTTTTTGTATAGTTTGTAAAAATATTTATATTTAATATTTAAAATATGTCAATATTAATGCTAGTTTGTTGCAATGCAAATGTCAAAAAGTCCAAGAAGGGTGAGCATTTATGCAAGAAACTTTGTTTCAGAAATAAGAGGAAAATGCTCTTGCTGTCACATTGTTGTCACAATGTATGTATAATTAATTGAATATTAAAGAGTATGAATGCAATAAAACATTGTGTGAACAGGGTGGCACAAATTTCACTGTGGAAATTCTTACACAGTGGCAGAAAGCAAAACTGTATGTAAAATAATAATCTGTTTTCTGTGTAAGTGCTAACATGGTGCTATGAGTGTCATTAATCTTACATCAGAATAGCACCAGCAATTATTTTTTTGGGCCACTGAATAATAATTTCCCTTTTTCATGTGTTTTATTGGCCCTTATTAAAAACTGAAATGTCACAATTATTTCAAAGTCAAAAATTTCAGACAAGCAATTTTGGCTTAGCCAAGAAACCAAATAGTTTGTATAAACCATTTTGAACAGTAGAAGTAAATACATTAAAGAACCACCACATAATAAAAAAAAACTGAAAACTTCAAGTCTGACTGAGCATTATTAAGCATGATTAAATCATACAGCTACTTTTGGACCTTTCCTGTTATTTCCCTGACAGCAGCATCAGCCTCTAGAAGGAGCAATGATGATAATTTCTTTAATTTGTTCATAGGGTTAGAGTGAGATTTAGGGTAGTGGCAGATGATAAGCTTTACATCAGAGATGGGGAACTTCTGTGCCACAGGCTTTATAAGGCCCATGAAATAATTTTGTCTTGTCCTTCCACCCCTGCTCAGGTGTCAGACATTGTTAAGTGGTGTGCGCATGTGCTCTCCGCTGCTGGGCGGCCCGGACAAGAGCATGCTCGACAACGAGAGAAACATTGTTGGGAGAGAGAAAGAGAGAGAAAGACAGCATCAGGGAGAGAGAGAGAGAGAGAGAAAGAGACAGGAGAGATAGAGACACAGGAAAGCGAGACAGGTCACAGAGAGAGAGAGAGAGAGAGAGAGAGAGACACACACAGGACAATGTTAGAGAGAGAAGAGGGAGAGAGAGAGAGGACATGGAAAGACAGGAGAGAGAGATGGCAGAGAAACACACACAGAGAGAGAAAGAGAGACTGGAAAGAGAGTGAGAGAGAGACAGGAGAGAGAGACAGGAGAGAGAGAGAAAAACAGGAAAGATAGACGGGTTAGAGAGAGATACAGAAAAAAAGAGGGAGAGGGAGAGAGAGGAGGAGAGACAGGAGAGAGAAGAGAGAGAGAGGGACGGGAGATATAGAGAGAAAGAGAGAAGAGCGAGACAGGAAAGAGAGTGAAAGAGAGACAGGAGAGAGAAACATGACATAGAGAGAGAGAGACGCAGGACAGAGAGAGTAGAGACAGAAGAGAGAGAGACAAGAGAGAGACATGAGAGAAAGAGACAGGAGAGAGACAGGAGAGAGACATGAGAGTGATAGACACACACAGAGATAGAGACAGGACACAGAGAGAGAGACATACACAGGACAAATATGGAGGGAGAGAGAGAGATGGAGAGAGAGACAGAAGTGAGAGACATGAGAGAGACACATACATAGATAGAGACGGGATACATAGAGAGAGACACACACACACACAGGACAAAAATAGAGGGAGAGCAAGGGAGAGAGAGAGGGAAATACAGGAGAGAGAGAGACTTGTGGGAGAGAGAGACACAGGAGAAAGACACATAGAGAAAGAGAGCCAGGAAAGATAGAGAGTGAGACACAGAGGGAGAAGGAGAGAGAGGGAAGGACAAGAGAGAGAGAGAGAGAGAGAGAAATACAGGAGATAGAGATAGGAAAGAGAGAGACAGAAGAGAGAGAGGGGTCAGATAGAGAGGGAGAGACAGGGGAGAGAGACAGGAGAGAGAGAAATGAGAGAGAGAAGGGAGAGAGAGAGATTGGAGAGAGAGATAGGAGAGATAGAGACAGGACATTGAGAAAGACACAGGAGAGAGAGAGAGAGAAACACACACGAGAGAGAGAGGAGAGAGAGAGACAGGACATATAATGTTTGACCAAATATAGCAGGCTAATTTTGAAGTTGATAATTTTTTATGGTCCACAAATGATGTATAAATATCCAAATGGCCCTTGGCAGAAAAAAAAGATTCCCCACCCCTGCTTTACATACTAAAGTAGTGGCGCGCTATGCCTAACCTTAACCCTTAAATCTAACAAGCACACTAAGTAGAAATGTAATAATATCTCGTCAAACAACCGTCATGCCACCTAGTGGACGCAGGCGGGGAGATACCAGGAAAGATTGTCCCAAATCAAGGGATGGGTAAGAGTGGGAGTTAGACCTCTTGTTTTATTCACCAAATTATGTTTATTGTTGATCCTATTCCAAATGGAGAATGAGTGTCTAATAATGGGATTGGCATGCTTGGTGTAGTCTAGGGGCATATCAGGAGTCCAGATGATGGAGTCCCATCTATTGGGTTTGATTTGCTGATTCTTTATAAATACCCACAAGGGTTGGTGCTCAACTGAGTGTGCTTGAGGAATAAGGGACAGCTGGGCTGGCCTTAATGATTTTAAAGACCTGATTGACATGTGTCAATCATTTTCAGACAATCAGAATTGAGTATTTAATGTCAACCTTCTCAACATTTTCATGGTTCAAGTTCCAGGAAAGAAGACTAAATTAGCCTGATTAAATTCTGCAGGTACTTGTTCCCCTCTTAAAATAGAGTTGTATAACTTTGCCAAGTAAGGAACTAGAAGTTCTGAAAAGGTTTTGTAATAGATATTAGAAAAGCAGTCTGGTCCGGGAGATTTACCTAATTTCAGATTCTTCATGGTGTTGCTAATTTCTTCTAAAGTGATATCTTTGTTCAATCGTTCTAGGTCTTGGTCTGCAATTTTTGGTAGATCCAAATTGTTAAGAACGTTTTGAATTTGGAAAGCCTTTGCTTCCGGTTTGGATGTGTATATTTTTTTTAATAGATTTACAAAGGTTTCCCGAATTTTCGTCTGGATTAAAGTGACTTTACCTTCTATGGTTTTGATTCGATATATCTGATTTTGGGCTTGTTTAGATCTATGTCTGCTGGCTAGCATAGGGGAAAGTTTGTTCCCTTGACTAAAGAATTTGTATTGGTCTTTTTCAGTCTTAATGTTCAGAAGGTTATCTATTTCTAGTCTTGTTTTGTCGATCTTTAGTTTAACTTCCGGGGAGAAACTAAATTGATTCTGTTTTTCTAATAAATATAACACTTGCAGAAGAGTAGTTTCTTTTAAGTGGAGGTTTCTTTTGTATGATGATGCAAGTCTAATCATGGAACCGTGAATATAAGCCTTATGGGCTAGCCTAAGCCAGCCAATTTCTGTTTCAGGTATGTCATTAAAGTCAAAATATTGAGTTATTTCTTTTGAGATCTGTGATTGTATATCCAGGTTTGATATGAGGAATTCCTTAAGCCTCCATTTATATCTATTCTTCAAGCCTGTTTCCAGGTCAATGTTAAGGCTTACCCCCGCGTGGTCCGACCATGTACAAGGTATAATCGGGGCTTTTTTGGAATGGTAGCTGTTATGAACAGAAGGGCCCACTGGACTATTTGGGGTTCATCAGTTATTATATGTGTGGTTAGAAGGTACTAACAATTTGCTTAACATTTAAATCATGGATGTAATAAGTGCATGTGGTGCTGTAATTGACTAACATTGCAAAACTGTATCTGTGTTAGAAATAGGATAGTGGAATTTATATGGCCCTGCGATCGGCCACGTGTGAAGGCTCTGGCTTTATTCATGAAAGGGGTAACTAGTTTTATGGCTCTGTAAGAGGAGAAACAAAAGGTGTAATTAGAAGAAAGTCAGATGCCTCTCTACATCAGGAAATCATGTGGGTGAGGGGGAATAGCAAGCTATTTGCCTAGGAGGATGGGCTAGAACTGGGGGCAGTCTTTGGTGTTTTGTGTCATCTTTCTGTTTTTTTTTATATATCTTTGTAACAATAAAGAAGTGGCCAGTCTGACTTTGGACACACTAAACACAGGTGGTGTCAGAGTCTGCTTGTACTAATCCAAGGTACATGGGTGTGATTCTTAGATCCTAAGAATAGGGGTCTGAGGTGCATGTCTCTGCAGTAATGATGCTGTCATCTGAAGTGTCTGCTGGTGTTGAGATCTGAACAAAAAGTTGCGACCGTGGAGAGAGAGAGATTTGGGGTGAGCGTGGTCCCCCAAATTGGCCGGTCGTGACAGCTGGTGGCATCGGTGGGAGATCTCAAGCATTTTTACCAGCAGCAAGGATGGCTACTTACAAAGGCAGAGAGAAAGAGAGCCAGGTGACAGAGGCAAAGGACTGCAGAGGAATGGCCCTTCTAAAGCAATGGATGGCGTTCCTGGGATTGTGGCAGGGCCATGAGCTGCAATGCTGGCTGAAGAAACTGGTATGGAAAGAGATTGCCTTAGAGAAACAGTATCATGCCAGGATAGGGCCTGTTGGTGCCCTTGAAGAGGATCTCTATGTTCAATTGGAGCTAATAGATGGGCTCTGGGAGATCGTCTATGGTGATCCTGAATGTGGCATGGGGACTGTAAGGAGGAAAAATAACTTATTTCTTAAACGCTGTCATGGTCTGGGATTAGAACCATGGTCCCCGGAGGCTAATTTGCTGGAACCCCTGATTCAGCAAGAGCTGCAGCTGGAGGCTGAGTATGTTGAATTGCTGGATGAGGCATCAATGGAGGGGTTTTGGCCATCCAGTTGGGAGGAACCCTGTCAGGCGGACAGGGAGGAAAATGATTGGTTACCAGAGGTCTGGGGAGAGGATATTGTGGACTCTGACCAGGACAATACCAATGTGGAGATACAAATGGACAAGGCCCAGTTAATTTTTGCTACAACTGGGACAGATGAGGAGGGTACCATACATTATGGGTACATCTCAAAACCGGTGGAGTCTGAGTCTCAGACAGGAATAGCAGGCCAGATGGAGGGCCTGGGAGAGTTCTGGAAAGAACCAGAGATGGATTGTGAACCTATCATGGGGTTCCCGTGGATAACTACAGTCCAGGAACCAGCCATGGGTACAGGGGCGAACACCGAGAACAACCTTGGGACTGTGTCAGACCAAGGGTGCCAGCTAGACCCAAATGGCTGGGGCACAATTGCCAATAACAAGGCAATTGAGAGGACAGAAAATGTCTGTAAAACTGATGGCCCAAGGGGATGTCTGGATGAGAGCTGTGAGGTCCTGCCAGGGAACACAGTGACCAAAGATCCCAAGGGAGGTGAGTGCTGTGACCAGGCAGTGGTTCCAGAGAGAGGGGAAGGTGATGTGCTGATCCAGATACCACATAGATATTTGGAGTCTTTAGACCAGACCACAACAGTGGGTGCCGGCTTCCAGATCCGTCCAGTAAATGACCCCCTGGAATTACTATTTTTCTGGGCACCCCAGGGGAGTGTTTTACCCATGCAGTGGGGCAGAAGAGTGTATGAGCCCTGGTTGTTGGGGGGTGGGCTGTCAATGGCACCCTTGAACTGCATTGATTACCCTGGCACAGAGGTCTGTTGGCAGAACCCAGGCCAAGCAAACAGTCTGGATAGGAGCAGCTATGTTCACTGTGCCCTGGGAATGGACTTTGGGCCTAGCATGGAGCTCCCGCTGATAAAAAATGTCAGAGAGCTAGCCACAGACAAGGGGGCAGGGGAGGTTATGATCCCTAAGATCCTGCCAAACAGAGACACTGCAAATCATTTAAAGAGGGACCACATTCCTTATTGTGTGCCCAATCCAGGCGAGATGGAATACAGCGCACCAACTGTGGTCCAAGGAGATGGAGAAATGGAGTCCCATGCCCAGACCATTGCTGCAGGTGAGAGGGGTTACTGTGCCCAGACTGCGGTGCAGGTGAAAGTGGAGCCTCCATTCCAGACCACCATCATGGTTGCTGGGTTCAGTATCAGACTGGTATGTTCCTCCCTGGAGGTGTTAGTTTATGGGACTCCCAAGGAAAAAAATTTCCCCTCAGACATTGGGAAGAGGAGGGCACTGGCCCTGGTTTTTGGGAGGGGGGCGAGCCATGTCACCTTGGGAACTGTCACCTGGACTTTGTACCACCCTGGGACCCTTTGGACTGGGTGAACTAATAGGCCCAAGGACTGTTTTAGATGCAGCTGCCCAATTAAATTGTTTTCCCCAATGGATGGGGAGGAAGGGGGCATGTGCCATGGCCCAAGGAAGGCGGTTGGCAATTGAGCCATGGAGGCTATGCCCAAAATTGTGTGCCCATTGGAATTGGAAGAAATGTGGACTGTGAGGCTATTACAATCACCATCACTTGCACAAGTGAGATCAGTGTGGCTAGAAATTTGTCCGTCAGGACGAATTCCTAGGCCACACTAGGATGGGGGAAACTAGCTGTTATGAACAGAAGGGCCCACTGGACTATTTGGGGTTCATCAGTTATTATATGTGTGGTTAGAAGGTACTAACAATTTGCTTAACATTTAAATCATGGATGTAATAAGTGCATGTGGTGCTGTAATTGACTAACATTGCAAAACTGTATCTGTGTTAGAAATAGGATAGTGGAATTTATATGGCCCTGCGATCGGCCACGTGTGAAAGCTCTGGCTTTATTCATGAAAGGGGTAACTAGTTTTATGGCTCTGTAAGAGGAGAAACAAAAGGTGTAATTAGAAGAAAGTCAGATGCCTCTCTACATCAGGAAATCATGTGGGTGAGGGGGAATAGCAAGCTATTTGCCTAGGAGGATGGGCTAGAACTGGGGGCAGTCTTTGGTGTTTTGTGTCATCTTTCTGTTTTTTTTTATATATCTTTGTAACAATAAAGAAGTGGCCAGTCTGACTTTGGACACACTAAACACATGTGGTGTCAGAGTCTGCTTGTACTAATCCAAGGTACATGGGTGTGATTCTTAGATCCTAAGAATAGGGGTCTGAGGTGCATGTCTCTGCAGTAATGATGCTGTCATCTGAAGTGTCTGCTGGTGTTGAGATCTGAACAAAAAGTTGCGACCGTGGAGAGAGATTTGGGGTGAGCGTGGTCCCCCAAATTGGCCGGTCGTGACAGCTGAATAGTCCAGAGTCAGTTAAAAGAACATCTATTCTGGAGTATGTGATATGTGTAGGGGAAAAAAAAGTGTACTCCCTTTTGCTGGGATGATGCCCTCTCCCGGAATCTATGAAATTATTTTTCTGGAGAAGCGTATTAATTCTTTTGAGTTTTTGTTCAAATCTCAAACTTACTTTATTCCCTGCTCTGTCTAGTGTTAGATTTATATCCCCTCCTAAAATTATTTTACCTGTGTCCATTGGTATTAGTGCATTTAGGAGTCTAATTACTGTGTTGTGTGGGGAGGTTGTTGGGGCATAAACATTTACTAGGGAGATCCTTTTGTTTTGGACCATTCCGTTAAGTATGATATAATCTCTTTCTTTATCTACTATTTTTTGTTGAAGTAGGAAGGGGAACTCCTTATGGAGCAATATTGCTATACCTGCCTTCTTGATCTTTTGGTTTAGGGTATAAAAGTTAGGATAATCCTTATGCATAAATGTAGGGGTTTTATGGGAAACAAAGTGTGTCTCTTGAAGGAATATTACCGAAGGCTTATGTGTCTTATAAAATATAAAAGTTTTCCTTCGCTTAAAAGGTGTATTAAACCCTTTGACATTATGAGTTAAAAGGTTAAAGGTTGTGTCAGTCATGTTTACCCTTTGTGTTATGTCTGCGAGTGATGCCGTAGTTACACTCTCCTGTCGCCCTCATGGGAATGCCACGTGAGCTGGATGGCCATCTTGCCTCGTCTCTGGGGACCTTGGAAAAGAAACTGCAATCTTTTAAAACAGTTCAATTGAGCTTCTCTTCAAATAGTAGTCCCACAGTTTCCTCCTGGTACAGTTTGTTTGAGGGATTAAACTGTAAGAAATCTTCCAATGGACTCTGGAGGTCTATCAGCGGGTCTTAGAATTAGTCGCCAGCTCCGTTTGCTCCGAGGTGTGGGAGTCTTGCTGAAGCTAAGACCTTTTAGGCCTTTTGTCTTTTGGAACCTCCGTCCAGACTCGAGCGGGTCTAGGTGTTTGATTAGTCTCAGGAGAGGTTTCCTTTGCACGACCCTGATACAAATGAAGCCGAGTGAGAGTTTCATGTCCTTCTTCCTGTGAGTGTATTTTATACAGAAAACCGTTGACTTGAAAACTAAGGGCAAAGGGGAAGCCCCACCTGTAGGCTATTTTGTTTTTGGCAAGTACCAGTAAAACAGGTTTCATTGCCCTTCTATTCTCAAGAGTTAGCAGTGATAAGTCCATATAAATTTGTATCTCCGAGCCATCCGGGCCTTTCACAGTTGAGATTCTCTTGGTTGCTGAAAGAATTAGGTCTCTCGTGCTCTGACGTAAAAACCTCACAATTATATCCTTGGGCCTGTCTATTGAGTTCGCTGAGCCCAGAGCCCTGTGAGCTCTTTCAATCTCCCAGCTTTCATCCAGGGAAACCGGGAGTATGGAGTGCACCATCGAGGAAATATATTGTTTCAAATCAATAATTTGACCAGGAAGTCCCCTGAACCTTAAATTATCCCTCAATGACCGGTTCTCAAGGTCTTCATATTTACTCTCTAAGCCTGCGTTTTTAGAGGTATTTCTTGACACATCCTTCCTGACTCTGTCTTGGGCCTCCGCTAGGTTGTCAGCAGCTTCCTCTAAAGCCTGAGTCCTTTGCCCTATATCATGTATTTCTTTTCTAAGATCATCTACAGCCTTGGTAATATAAGCCTTAAGCAGACTCTCAAACATGGCCATAGACCTCTCAGAGACCTGCAGTTGTTGACAAGAGGGGCTTGGAATGTCCTCTGAGTCTGACATGTCAGATTGGTCTGTGCCAGGAGGCATGGTAAGGGGCTGTTTTTCATCCGAGGATTTGAATAGCTCTTCAATGTTTCTACTCTGGACATTTCTCTTGTTTTTACCCATTTTTGAGAGCAGATAGGCTGTTATAGTTGAAATATAGGTACGCTAAGACGTAGTTGAATCTGCGTTGCTGGTGCGTATTTTACCAATGTTTTTTTTTCTTTTTCTGTTTGTGTCATCGCTTTCCCAGGTTCATAGCATATTCTGAAGATAGAATGCAGTTCTTAGTTTTGTTCCACATAGGCTATAGTGCTAAGTCTCCCCATTAAAATATAAGTGTGCCCAAGGCTGATAATCCTTCACTAAACATTTTATTGTTACAGAGTTGTGGCTGGGCCTTGTGGTGTATGGGGCCTTTCCGAGATGTTGGAACTGCCACCCCCCGCTGCGATTACTGAATGGTGGGTATTGTCCATATAGATTAATTAATTCACTGTGCAGCTCTGTATAGATGCATGTCTCAAGTTGATTCATCTTAAGATTTTCTTATAGAGTCAAATAGGTTCCACTTGATTGCACAGTCCTTACATGAGCACTGTTTACTTTAACTTGTTCATTTGTCAACTTGGCAGTTTGGGCAGGAACAATAAAGAAAACTTTTTTATGAGATGTATTGTAATTGTGAAGCTGGCTTGCCCTGTTTAGGCCACAAGATGACAATGCATGTGACTGGGATTGGGCAGCTTCTGGTCCCGCCCAGCCAAGAGGGCTGAAAGGGTGCCAAATTTCACAAAATGTTCCCCACTGGGTTTGAGAAGTGACCCACGAGAAACATAATATAAAAAAAAAAACATCTTTCTGCTTGACAGATCCAATAAAGATTATTAATGTCCCAAAATATCTGCACCTTATTACACCCTCTGATCCATTGGTCACTATGTGCCCCGTTTTATGGTGTTAACAGGCCCTGATCTCCCTGACCCTTTCTGCCTCTGCCCTCCAGCCAGGCCCGGGTATGCTTTAGCAAATACCTCACTCCTGTGTTGCTGTGTGTCTTACACTTTGCATGGGCCGTTGTTTGCCTGAGCCCTTGTGTTCCTATGGCCCCCTCTCCTACCTCCGGTGGTCACTTCCAGCCACCGTTGCTGGTCTTGTGCGACGTTTAATCTCTCCTACTGGGTACAGCTCAGTGAGGCTGAGTCTCTGAGTGCTCCTCCTTGAGGATTCGCTGCGCAGGGTGAAGCGCCGAGCTCTGCCGCTGCAGGAGACCAGGTGTAATAGGCCTCAACTGTGTGGTTGTGATTACTGGCTCAGTTCCGGCCAATTAAGGTGTCTTTTTACTCCCTATTGCTTTAGGAGTTATAAGGGGTACGTTATGGGCAAAATGACCCCTTCAATCAGGTCCAAAGTCCTTTTATATACAGTAGGGGTCCAGAGCTGCAGTTCAGCATGTCTTGAGGAATGTATGCTTTACAGAGGCTTTTTTATTGCCTCTATAAGTAGTTGAAATTACATGTAGAACTTTTAGAAATCTCAGAACCCATAAGGACTTATGTGTAACCCTTGAAGTGCTGATCTTTCACTACTGGATCAATTTGATTTCCTTTGAGAAAAAAATCAATGGGCCAGGTACGATTATAGGTTCTTTACCAGTCTTTCTTATCATCAACATCCACTACCCAATATAAAAGATTTTCTTAAAGACTGTTAGTCAATATGTTTAATTATAAAAAATATGGGCATATCTGTATTTGTGTGAAACTTTCACAGTTTTGAACGAGGGTAGCCAGAGGTGTTACATACATCTATGTTTTAACCAGTGGCTGTTGACTTTCCAAGTTGGTGGTGTGGAAGACAGAGACCTAGCCCCACCCAAAAGTACAAACCCCTCCCCTTCACAACATGTTACGCGTATAGGCCCTGCACAGACTCCACCCACTTACTTGATGTTTTTCCTGTCACTTTACTTACTTATTATCTTGATGAGGGTGAGATGGTGCTGCTTCTGCTACCTATTCTTATGCTGGGAAGTTCCTACATTTTCTTGATGACATGAAATAATTAAATATAACACATACAATATATGTTAGATCAGGACGTGTGGCCGTGGCACCTTGTAGAAATAGATAAAAGTGATCCCATAGAGTGAGACAGGGATAAAGATAGAGAGAGAGAGGAATAGAGAGAGAGGGGGATAGACAGAGAATTATAGAGAGGGAATGAGAGAGATAGAGAGAGATAGAGATAGAGAGAGAGAGAGAGAGAGAGAGGAAGGGATAGAAATGGATAGAGAGAGAGTGGGATAGAAAGTTAGAGAGATAGCTAATATGCCTCTTCTTCTATTCCTCTCTTTCCCTCTCTATCTATCTCTTTTTATCCCCTTCTATCCCTCTTATGCTCCCTCTCCATCCCCCTACTTCTCTAAACAAATTGAGAGTAAACCTACATGGGAGAAACATCTTGCACCTACTGAAGGACAGGGTGATAATTCACCAACAACAGACCAGAACAAGAAAGTTGCACTCCAAGTTGGTTCTGCATGATTCAGTACTGTTTTTTTCTCCCTCCATTTTAAACATAATTCAAATAGCATGTGGAAAATGCATCTCAAACCTCCCACATGCTATTTAGACTATCTTAAAAAAATAATTTGAATAAATCTATGTGTTTTTTTATAAATATTTATTCAGTTTATATGCTGCCTGTACATAATTAATATTAAGTTGCAAAAAAACATATTTGAGTGGTTAATGAAGCATATATTTCTGATTCTTCTCCTTCAGCTAGGGGTGTAGGAGCTAAAAGCATTCTGGGGGGATAAAACTTTCACTAAATGTTTCTGAGTTTGGATATAGAGCTTTTCAAAGGTATGAGAAATAACTTGAGAGTACATGCAATAGTCTTCATATAATCACTTCACTCAGATGTTATATTAAGGGGGCATAGAATGCAAGCAAAGTATGGATTGAAAGATAGATAGATAAGATAGAGAGAGTATTTAGCTTGACGCACAGTGTCCTGACAGTGACACAGAGAGGGATATGGACTCACTCTGGCTCTACAGCTGCTTCTGTCGGGTATAGGCCAGGGTGGAGACAGACAGGTCACAAGCTTGGTGTGTGGAGCAGGGTAGTCAGAAACAATAAGACCACCAGAGTACTGAGAAAGCTGAATAAACTTTACTCAGATTGTTAGGATTGAACCAATGTATTCAGTTCCTGGGGACAGTGAGAAGGGATGTCCCTGCAGGATCTGGGACTTTTCCCACCTGGTCATTCTGATTGGGCGATTTTGCGTGTGATAGACAGGCTCAGTCCTAAAGTTTATAATACAGTGGGGGGGCGGGGAGTATTTGATACCCTGCTGATTTTGAACATTTGGCCACTGACAAAGAAATTATCAGTCTATAATTTTAATGGTAGGTGTATTTAAACAGTGAGAAACAGAATAACAAAAAAACAAACAAGAAAAACGCTATGAATTGATTTGCACTTCAGTGAGGGAAATATGTATTTGATCCCCTATACCAGCAAGATTTCTGGCTCCCCGGTGTCTTTTATACAGGTAACGAGCTGAGATTAGGAGCACCCTCTTAAAGGAAGTGCTCCTAATCTCAGCTCGTTACCTGTATAAAAGACACCTGTCCACAAAAGCAATCTATCAATCAGATTCCAAACTTTCCACCATGGCCAAAACCAAAGACAGATGTCAGGGACAAGATTGTAGACCTACACAAGGCTGGTATGGGCTACAAGACCATCGCCAAGCAGCTTGGTCAGAAGGTGACAACAGCTGGTGCGATTATTCCTAAATTGAAGAAACACAAAATAACTGTCAGTATAACTCGGTCTGGTGCTCCATGCAAGATTTTACCTCGTGGAGTTTCAATGATCATGAGAACAGTGAGGAATCAGCCCAGGACTACACAGGAGGATCTTGTTAATGATCTCAAGGCAGCTGGGACCAAAGTCACCAAGAAAACAATTGGTAACACACTATACCGTGAAGGACTGATATCCTGCAGCGCCTGCAAGGTCCCCCTGCTCAAGAAAGCAAATGTACAGGCCTGTCTGAAGCTTGCCAATGAACATTTGATGTATTCAGAGGAGAACTGGGTGAAAGTGTTGTGGTCAGATGTGACCAAAATCAAACTCTTTGGCATCAACTCGCCGTGTTTGGAGGAGGAGGAATGCTGCCTATAACCCCCAAAACACCATGCCCACCATAATCATGCAGGTGGAAACATTATGCTTTGGGGGTGTTTTTCTGCTAAGGGGACAGGACAACTGCACCGCATCAAATGGATGATGGATGGGGCCATGTACCGTCAAATCTTGGGGGAGGTCTGAAGACTGGCCTAGCCAGCCTCCAGACCTTAATCCCAAAGAAAATCTTGAGCCTTGAACCCTTAATGACTTGGAAAGGATCTACAAAGAGGAGTGGGACAAAATCCCTCTAGAGATGTGTGCAAACCTGGTGGCCAACTACAAGAAACATCTGAGCTCTGTGATTGCCAAAATGGGTTTTGCCACAGAGTACTAAGTTGAAGGTTGTCAAATACTTATTTCCCTCACTGACCTGCAAATCAATTTATAACTTTTTTGACATGCCTTTATTTTTTTTCGTTATTCTGTCTCTCACTGTTAAAATACACCTACCATTAAAATTATAGACTGATCATTTCAGTGGACAAACATTCAAAATCAGCAGGGGATCAAATACTTTTTTCTCCCACTGTATAGATCGGGCAAACACAGCATTTTTTCACAGTTTTTTTAATTCTTACATGTACCCTGATCTGTAGTACTAGGCAAGTTTTTATAACTTCTTTAAAAACTATTTTCCTTTAAAACTTGGATGTTAAAAAAATGTTTTTAACTCAATTGTGATGACGTCATAGCTTTTCTAATTCTTAGTTAGGAATAATTTCTCTATCTTTCAGATATTAGCAATGGTCTTTGCTTTTAGGCAGGGTTTTATAGTAGTTATTTGAGATATGAAAATGCTTTTGTGCTTTAAATGTACTAAATAACTTATTTGTGCAATTGTTGCAAACTAAAGTTCTTGTGCTTGTATTAAAATAATAAAATCTCTTTATACTGAAACTTAAACATCTAAGTGTTTGTGCTGTAGTAAGCACTCTGTGTCTTATCCCTGAATTTGTCTTAGTGATTCTTTAATTTGTACTTCTCTTTTTGCATGTCAGTGTGACTTTTTTAAAAGTGCTTTAGTGCTTAACGGGAGTGATGTGAATAAGACTGACTTAAAGTGCTTTTATAGTTGTGACATAGTTTTTTAATTATACCTCTTTGGACATATTGCACATATGCCCTTTTCTTGTATTGCTAATTGCTTCGTGGTAGTGGCTCTATTAATTCCACTACTCTTACTCTAATATTACTATCCCATTAGCTATAACATTTATATTTATAAATGCAGTCCTATTGGGGAGTTTCTCTTAATTCTGGCAATCTCTTATACTTATTTTGATAATATATTACCTCTGCCTGCTTTTAGCTAGCTCTTTGCTTCATTTGTTAGACCATGCTTCCCTGTATTAGCTTGTTTGGCTACTTCCTGGTTGTGACATCAACAGTATGCGCCCGACGCAAGTTTCATGAAACTGTTACATCTCAATCATCAGGTGCCCCAGGCTAGTACCAGACAAGTGGCAGAATAGCAAAAGTAGCTGTGCAAGACACATGCAGATAGGTATAAAGCAAGGTAGGTCTGTGGGTCTCAAAGTGGTATGACATAGTAAGCTGTATGCCAAGGGACAGCATGGGAGGCATTTCTGCCACCACCAATTAATTTCCGATTAATGAGAGTCAAAGGATAGCCTTCAGTAGTGCCTGGAAACTTAAAACTGATGGAGTTTTCAGCCACATCAGCTACATAGACTTGATTGATGTTTGTAGTGCACAGCCTAGTTAACTGCTACACGCAGCCTGCTCATTACTAATGCTGGACACTGGAGGATGGCTATAACTAATAGATATTGGTATACTGGAGATTGGTAAAAAAGGCAATTTAAAAAAATTGTTCATGTCAACTTTATTTTTGTTGTTCTCTCTGTTTCAGATTCTCATTAGCAGGTTAGATGACTTATGTTACCTTTTAATATAAAAAAATATTTTAAAAACAAATTAAATAAGATTAGCATATATGTATATCTGAAAAATAGCTAACAAGTTAACATATCAAAAGATGGACTTTTCTCAAAAAGTAGAATGGAGTCAGACATTGAATTAAATAGAACATTGTTCCCCAAACTAATTCAGCCATGGAAGTTTTGGTTTTTATCTATCTAGTACCATAGAGTAGTATATCTATATGTACATGAATGGCACACCTCATATTTAATGACATATTGTAAATATAGATAATACACACTACACTCTTGGTAGTAACGGTGTGGGGGGCATGAATTAATAAGCCAAAATATGTCCCTATTTGTTATAAGCATGTACATCTATGTACATGCAAACATATAAAGGTGAAAAGATTAAAATAAATGTCACATATACTTTATGTCAGCAAATTAATATTCATGAGACACACTAAAATATATAAAATATGACATGCGAAAGCTAGCTAGGCTGCATTAGTGGTGTAGGTCAATCTATAATACAAAAACCTAGTAAAATATAAAAAATGCACAAGTATTCACTGTGAAGATTCTTACATAGTGACAAAAAGCAGAAGAAAACCCATCATCTGTTTTTCCTGTGTAGGCGCTAACATGGTGAGATTTTTGTCATTAATCTTACATCAGAATTGCATCTGCAATATTTTTAGGGGTCACTGCATATTCATTATGGCAATTTCCATCTCTCAGCTGTTTTAATAACTCTTATTAACTGCTGATATAACTTGATTATTTAACAATCGCAAATATTTTAACATAAATCACTTTCGTAATCACATATTATATTGTCTTTATATATAAAAACATAGCTTAATCTTTATTGAAAATAACATTTTATTATTAAATAATAATTTATTATATACATATATTTTAATATATACATATATATTATTTTTTAATAACCTACTTATTTATCTTTCCACTCACGTTATTGTGATAATATCATATTTTTTATGTTTTTATCATATCTTAAGTTGCTGACTTATTCATTTTGTAACTATGGCTCTATATATCCTGTTTTGTACAATGCATATACAAATGTATTCAAGCATGTACATGACATTTCATTGTATTCACATTAAATAATCTATATTTTGTCAAAAGATCGCCTCTTAATCATCCCCAAGCCCATCACACTATAAAATCTAAGTGATACATGTTAGGCTCTGAGTAAAATCCTAAATGTTCTATCACCAATTTATACAGACATACAAAAATGACAATTCTGTGAATTGTGATTGGTTAAATTATACCCTGAAAATGTTGAGCAGGACATTTCCAGGTGACATAAAATACTCAAATACACACAGTTCAACCCATCAGATGCCACAACATTTTTATTTAAGGCAGGAAAGTGCACAAAAGCTTTTAGGTGCTATGGGAGTCCCATTTTTTTATTTTATTTTTTAGAGCAATTTTTTAGGTGGAGGTTTATTTCGATTGGCCATAAGATGAGGATCCTGGGCTTTAATCAAGATAGAAGAGGACATGAATCTACTATCAACATAGATAGCCTACTTACGCAGGGCAGAAGATTGAGAACCAGGGCATCATCGCTGAAGGGCATCACAGGTTAGGTAAGTAGATATTTTACAGGTTTAGTAGTTTATGTATTTATGTATATTGTTTTATTTATGTTTTTATTTTATTTTCTATAATATTTTATTTAGACAATTGTTTTTGTTTTCTGTATTTTATTTTAACTTTATTTAGTGTTTTTTTAACTGTTGGAGTTATGGTGGGTTCTTATTCACCCCAAGTGAGGATGCCCATGACATAAGGGGATAATGTTAGATAAAATGAGGATTCATTTGGTTCCCATGGCATAAGGGGTTAATGTGCCACTGGAGTATATAAGCACCCCCTTAGTAAGGTTTAATGATACCATGGAAGTCAGTTGAGTGCCTCATGGTATGAGGTACCTTTAGGTGCTACAGAGGTATTTTAAGAACCTCCATTACAATGGAAAATGTTTAGATATCATGGAGGCTAAGGGGTTAACTTTAGATTCCATGGGGTCCATTAGGGACCGTCATGTTTGGGGGTACTTACAGGGCCTCTGTGGCATAGGGTTTAAAATTAGGTGCCATGGAGGTCCTTACAGGATTTCCATGACACAGGGGCTAATATTAGGGGCCTCAAAAGGTTCTTACAGGGCCTCCATGGTGGGGGTTAATATTTAGCTGCCACAAAGGTCCTTTAATGACCTCCGTAACAGGGAGTTAAATTTTAGGTGCCATGTGGATCTATATAGTCCCCTATGGTTATATTTTGAGTGGGGATCCTCCTGGAAAGAGTGTGGGAAGGGGCAATCCCAGGATTCCCAGCTTCTAGCTCATGGAAGGGGGAAAACCTAGCACATGGGCAGAGGGAATGCCTGTGTTTCTAAGGTTAATAATGGGTATTGGGGGGAATGCTGGGAATCTCCAGGTTTATAGGGGGTAGTTGGTCATATAGGTAAAGTGGTCATAAACCCCCTGTTTTTTGTTTTTATTATTATTTAACCTCTTCCCTGCTATTGGAAGTGTTTTTTATAGATTGATTAGGGTGGATGATAGGGCTAGTATAGTGTATTAGTGCCAGACAAAGGGATTATGAGATCCTGAAGCTCACCCTATAATCCCACATTTTACTCCACACTGGTTCCCTTTTTTTTCCATGACTAACACGGTACCCCCTCATTAGCTACTTCATAATAAATGAGAAAATTAAAAATGTAGAATTTATGTTTCAGTTGCATATACAAAGAAATAAAATATATTTAAATAGGAATTTGAGAAAATAAAGATTTTTTTTTTTTTAAAGTCAGTAAGCCACAGAAATTGTAAATAATATTTTTATAATTTGAGTAAATATTTTATTCTCAAAAGGTAACATAAAACATTTTTAATCTGTTCAAATTGCAACAGATAACAACACAGTATTTTCAGTGCAAGACAATTCTTGCCAATCAACGGATACAATGTATAAACTGTCAAATTGCAAGTTATATTCCTGAGGTGTAATGTTCTTCATAACCATCGAGCCCTGTGTAAAGACAGAGATGTTGTAAATTAGCAAAGTATTCAGTTATACACTAACAGCCCCATTAGTTTAGAAGCTCGTAGCGGCATCTGCACATCCACAAAGGCTGCAGTTTTCAAATTCGGCTGTGTTACAGAGCTACTAAATTGAACCAGGCTGCGTGTTACAGGCCTTAGATGCAAACCCGTAAACCATTCTTGCGCACATTGCATGTGCAGCTGTGAACATAATCAATTAGTTAAACCCATAGTTACAGGTTTAGACTAAGCCAATGGCAAATGAGATCGTCATCATTGAAAAATGGAGGTTAGATACGTCACTGAAAAATGGAGGTAAGATTTCAAAGCCTTTCGGGCTTCACTTACGCATTTCGATCGGACCTGCATACCAGAAATAATGCAATATTAATAAAATCAGTAAATATTATATTCTAGTCCATGCGAGGTCCATTATATGTATTAACACATTGATTCCTGGGATCAATATAACACAGAAATTAAACAGAAATAAAAGTATTTTATATTTCAGATTTGCGAGCTTCAGAATGTTGTGCTATTAACTTTAATACCTAACATCACTTTCCCTTTAATTTAAAATACAGTATTGTGTGTATATTTGCATTTACAGTGCTACGGATAGGACTTCAACCCCCTTTCCGGTCCTCTCTAGCACCCGTTGGTATTTTGGCTCTATTTGCGGGGTAGGGAGTTGAACACCAGTGGATTTGTAGCAATTTAATAGCTTTACAGATCAAAGGATTTACAGCCTCAGCCATTGATGAGGTAAATTGTGTTTTTAAAATACTTACTGGCCAAGTATTTGGTTTGCTACTGTTTGCACATGTATTTTTAATGCTTATGAATAGTAAATTAAAACTTGCATTTAATATTAAAAGTCATTTCACTGGCACTTTAAAAATAACAGAAAAAAAATGAGACTTGTCAACTCATGGTGCAAGACAGTAATGTGGATAAATTGACTTATTTTCTCTGATATAAAATAAATCTATTAATATGTTAAATCTTATAAACAAAGGTATTTAATACTACACTTGTAAAATAAATACATTTTATATGTATTATTAAGTCTTATTAATTTATGTTGACATGATTCATTTACATTACTATCACTGTTCTCTCTCACTGTTTCGATAATTTAGTTGAAATACTAAATTACATTTTAGCATAAAAATAACTGCAACAATTTAAGTTAAACCTGATCTGTATTTGATTTTGATATTTTTAATGACAAATAATTTATTTTGGTCTATGGTATAAACTTATTGTCATTAAGCTATGGGCTTAGGTCGATGTGGAACTCTGCGTCACACTGGGTGGCGCAGTACATTGGATGCTGTCTGATGAAGTCACTAGCTAGCATGTAGGCAGCGTTCCACGTGGACCTAAGCCCATAGCTTAACGCCCCTATCCTTCAACAAACTGCTGAATACGCCAAACAGTTAAATGGTGCAGCTTCTAATAGAATTTAGGAGGGACATTGCTAATGGGAGGAATTTGAAAGAGGAATCATTCTGTATTGAGACAACTTTATATACAGCATTTCAATACAAGCAATATAGCTCATATTTATACCAATGCTCATATTGGTACTGGTATAGACCTTTGTAACCATTTATGTTGCCAATTAGGAGCAACTCCTCAGCACTTTACTAATTCCACTTTATATTGCATTATAGTGCAATATTTCACTGCAGCACCTTACTGCAGCACTTTTTGCACTTAACACCCTCACTTTTGCACCACTTTAACTGGTACATATATATTTTTGTTTCAGTCACTTTCCATATAGTCTGCACCGGTGCTTTTAGGTGTTAATATATAAGCTGATTATTTTTGAAATCAATAGAGATTTTTATTATATTCCAATAGTAGGTCCAACTGTGTCTCTCTTTATTTTAATTAACAAGGATTTTAAATGATTTAATAAAAGTTACATTTAAATGAATTTCTAATTCAAATGAGATCTGTTCTATCCTCCCCTTTTCCATATCAATAATTTACATAATTAATTAATTAATTTCATGTGTCTAATAAATACAACAATAATATATATATATATATATATATATATATATATATATATATATATATATATATATATATATATATATATATGTATATATATATACGGTGGATATAAAAAGTCTACACACCCCTGTTAAAATGTCAGGTTTCTGTGCTGTAAAAAAATGAGACAAAGATAAATCATTTCAGAACTTTTTCCACCCTTAATGTGACCTATAAACTGTACAACTCAATTGAAAAACAAACTGAAATATTTAAGGTAGAGGGAAGAAAAAATATAAAAATAAAATAATATGGTTGCATAAGTATGCACACCCTTAAACTAATACTTTGTTGAAGCACCTTTTGATTTTATTACTGCACTCAGTCTTTTTGGGTATGAGTCTATCAGCATGGCACATTTTGACTTGGCAAGATTTGCCCACTCTTCTTTGCAAAAACACTCCAAATCTGTCAGATTGCGAGGGCATCTCATGTGCACAGCCCTCTTCAGATCACCCCACAGATTTTCAGTCGGATTCAGGACTGGGCTCTGGCTGGGCCATTCCAAAACTTTAATCTTCTTCTGGTGAAGCTATTCCTTTGTTTATTTGGATGTATGCTTTGGGTCATTGTCATGCTGAAAGATGAAGTTCCTCTTCATGTTCAGCTTTCTAGCAGAAGCCTGAAGGTTTTGTGCCAATATTGACTGGTCTTTTGAACTGTTCATAATTCCCTCTATCTTAACTAAGGCCCCAGTTCCAGCTGAAGAAAAACAGCCCCAAAGCAGGATGCTGCCACCACCATGCTTCACTGTGGGTATGGTGTTCTTTTGGTGATGTGCATGGTGTTGTTTTTGCTCCAAACATATCTTTTGGAATTATGGCAAAAAAGTTCAACCTTGGTTTCATCAGACCATAACACCTTTTCCCACATGCTTTTGGGAGACTTCAGATGTGTTTTTGCAAATTGTAGCCTGGCTTGGATGTTTTTCTTCAGAAGAAGAGGCTTTTGTCTTGCCACTCTACCCCATAGCCCAGACATAAGAAGAATACGGGAGATTGTTGTAACATGTACCACACAGCCAGTACTTGCCAGATATACGTGCAGCTCCTTTAATATTGCTGTGGGCCTCTTGGTAGCCTCCCAGACCAGTTTTCTTCTTGTCTTTTCATCAATTTTGGAGGGAGCTCCAGTTCTTGGTAATGTCACTGTTGTGCCATATTTTCTCCACTTGATGATGACTGTCTTCACTGTGTTCCATGGTATATCTAATGCCTTGGAAATTCTTTTGTACCCTTCTCCTGACTGATACCTTTTAACAATGAGATACCTCTGATGCATTGGAAGCTTTCAGTGGACCATGGCTTTTGCTGTGGGATGCGACTAAGAAAATTTCAGGAAAGACCAACTAGAGCAGCTGAACTTTATTTGGGGTTAATCAGAGGCACTTTAAATTATGGCAGGTGTATGCTGGCTCCTATTTAACATGATTTGGAATGTGATTGCTTAATTCTGAACACAGCTACATCCCCAGTTATAAGAGGTTGTGCAGACTTATGCAACCACATTATTTTTATTTTTTATTTTTCTCCCCTCCACCTAAAAGATTTCAGTTTGTTTTTTCAATTGAGTTGTACAGTTTATAGGTCACATTAAAGGTTGAAAAAGTTCTGAAATGATTTATCTTTGTCTAATTTTTTTTACAACACAGACACCTGACATTTTAAAACGGGTGTGTAGACTTTTTATATCCACTTATATCCACACAATGTGTGCACCTTTGGTGCTCAATGCGATCCCCGCGCTGAGTAATAGAAAATTGCCTAAGCAAGAAAAAAATGTAAAAGTTTGAAAACGAGGCCGAAGTCATTAAAAAAGAGCCTGAAGCCAGTAACACTTAACCCAAGCCATTAACACTGTACCCAAGTCAGTAACACTTAACCCAAGTCAGTAACACTCATCGTGAGGCACCTAAATTACACAGGGGGTCGGGGAGGCTTGCCATGACCACTGAAGGTGATCATTGCAAAGCACCAAAATTGCGGGTTGGACGACGCCTGTCTGAACGCCAAGGCCCATTAAGTAGATGGAAGGAGAGGCTTGCGATGAACACCAAAGGTGCTCAGAGGGGGCAGAGCCTTGGATTCTGTGGCAAACAGCATTAGTACATGGGGAGAGAGGCTCCCTATGAGCGCCGAAGGTGCTCAATCGTGAGGCCTGTAAAGTACACAGGGGGAGAGGTTCTCGATGGGCGTCGAAGGTGATCATAGAAAAGCAGGAAAGATTCGGCTTGCCAAAACCGGCAATGAGCGGCGAAGCCCTTGTGAGGCCTGTAAAGTACGTGGGGGGAGAGCGCAGAATCTGCTCATTGCGAGGCACTCGATGAGCACCAAAGAGCGCAAAGAGCATTGCCAGGCTTTAACTTTTATTGCCATCATTTTGGATGGGCAAGTCGCTAGTTTAATGATATTAATTATTGAATTTGACACTAATTTTTTTTGCACCAGTTAATGAATTCATATATATATGCCAAATATATCTCAAATTAACTTGCAACCTCACTCACAGGCTCCCTGGCTCTCCCCCTGTGCTGTGTGTGAGTGTGTAAATTAATTTGAGGCATATTTGGTGTTTTTTTCTGTTCTTTCCAGTTCCGTGGTTCGGCCGTTAAATTCGCAATTTAGGGCAGCCCCACAACTGCTGGCCTCGGTGCTCATTGCAGCCCCCGTTCAAAGTCCTGCGTATCTTGTTATGAGCGCCTGTGATGACAATTTGGTGCTCATTGCATCCCCCGTTCAAAGTCCTTGAGCTCATTGTGAGCCTTGCAATGAGCACCTTTGGCACTCAATGCAGCCCCCTTCCAAGTTCTGCGGGCCTTGCGATGAGCACCAATTGTCATCACAATTTATTTATTAGTTAATGTGTATAAAATTAATACATTCAAATTACAAGTGCTGAAGTGACTAATTGAATATAGTTATGATAATTAACTATCTTCTCCCAAAATATCGGTGAAATTGCATACTAAGCAGATGCCGTTTATTAGCACAACATTAAATAAATTCATGCATATGGCGCCTATATACTAATACAAATAACACCAAGTTAATTTCAAATCTTAACATAATAAATATATACTTAATTCAAAATACCAATATAATACAAAATTTCCCAAAGAACCCTGACACTGAAATCCCTATGAATCCTGTTATGTTGGCTGGGGGAACTCGCCACTTATTTCCTAAAGTGCACAATCAAAACTACACTACTCTCCTACTAGACTCAGAGGAATTACCTAAACCACAAACCCTTCAAACATATGGCAGCTTGTGGGGTCCACCAATTACCCACTAGAATTAATACTAGACAACACTCACCTCCTAACTTTAAACTCATAATATAACCTCATCATATCCATAGTACACAGAATGCATTAATGAATTATGTTAATTATTGATGACTTGTATTTGGTATAAAAAAGTTAAACATTATATCTACCTTTTATTAATTAGTTAATTCATTACCTTAGCTCTTTGTTCTATTTGAAATAGTTATTGAAAATTATACTGATGTGTAATTATATTTGCAATTAAAATTGTTATTAAAATGGGACAGTCATTTTGTTTTTAATGCATTTTTTTTTTTTTAATGAGTCCAATACAAGTTAATTTGTAATTCAATTAAAATTGATTCTTGTGGGAGTTACACTCAATAGCTTTATTGAGTGTCTATTTCTTTCTTTTTTTGTGCTTAAATCTGCAAGCAAGTCAGACACTAGGATGTATTGGTAGAGGAATTAAAAGTAGAAAAGAGAGGTATTAATGCCACACTTTGGATTCTTGGTTAGACCACACCTGGTAGACAGAAGGAAGATGGATGATATGATAGAAAATCTCAAATGTATCAAATAAGTGAATAAAAAGCAATAACAAGAGGTGATGATTTGAAATTTAAAGGTGGAATAGTTAGAGGTAATGTAAAGAAAGGGTAGTGTATAAAAGGAACAGCCTTCCAGTGGAATATACACAGTTGAAGATTTTAAGCAAAGCGGGGTTAAGCAAATGGCTATCCTAAGGCTTAAATATGCCCAAATGTTTGGTTGATAGAAAGGACCGGCTTTATGGGATATTATGTTTTTTTATCTATTGTCAAATGTGTGCTTCTATATCTTTGTTTTCTCAGTTGTTGTCTGCACCAAGAACCATCCACCATATTCTTCTACACAGCATAGTTAATATGTAGGGAGGAAAAGTCAACAGCTCAAACTGCCTGCTCGGCTGTGCATTGGATCAAACCCATATATTGCACAATCTCCTTCACTCCATTCTCATGTGAAGTATGAAAACAGCTGGAGCCAGTCTACTTCACATAATGGTGTAGTTTAACTCAAACAAAGACAACATTATTAATATAATGTATTTCTCTTGCATGAAGAAAACAGTATTTTGCTAGTGTACTACTAAATCTGTAGGGCCTTTTAAATGGGAAAATAACTCAAATGTTTTTTTTAACATTCACTTAATAAAGCATGTTTTAAATGTTACAAAAACATGTCTTGTGTTAAAAATAATATTAATTATAAATTGTTTAAAATGGCTTGAAACTGTAATATTCAAGTCTCAACAGCTGAAAAGCATGACCTATACAGCTATTATACTGTTTACCGAAGAACTGAAGACACCACATAGGGAAAGCATACATGCAAACAAATGTATTCATAACTGGGATAATAATTTTAATAGAAAACTCACTGGTAACCATCTTCAAACACCCTTTGCAGGGCGTAACATCAAAATATGTTCCTTCCATTGCATAAGTTGTTGCATGAAAACTTACTAATAAACAAGTGAATCATATAATGTAAAAGAGCCAGTAAGGTTTGTATAATATCTTGGCATGTAACAGTGTTAATTTTCATTTTCAGGAACACTGAACCTTCTCTTTGTAAACATTGTTTTTGTATGAAAAATTCATGATTTGAACATTAAAGTGGAACAAAAACAAAACAAGTTGCAAGGCAGCTTTGTTGATAGATGTTTAAGTAAATTTGCTGTATTTAATTTGTTTGTTTTGCAAGGTTTCCCATGACAGAGTTTCACTCTGTGTCATTTAAAAGTCAATGCGGCAGGAGGGGCAAATATGTTTCTCAGTATCTGCCTCCTTCCCTGCAGTAGTCACTGCAGGCAAACCTAGATTTAGTTAAAGTTTGAATTGAATAATTAGATTGAATAAAGTTTAGGCCATCCTTATGGGCAGATTCTGTCCAATTACTAGCACACTTAATAAGGTGAGAAACAGTTCTACTTCAAGTTTTAACAGCTTCCTTGAAGTTAATTTTCTTCAAATAAT
Source organism: Discoglossus pictus (assembly GCA_027410445.1). Classification (NCBI taxonomy): domain Eukaryota; kingdom Metazoa; phylum Chordata; class Amphibia; order Anura; family Alytidae; genus Discoglossus; species Discoglossus pictus. The sequence continues at coordinate 351,948,566 of CM050166.1, read as the reverse complement.
TTTATGTTTCTAATGAGTTACTAAATAAACAGATGAAACAATATTATACGGCCACTACAGTATGCCTTTAAGGCCCTATTATGTTTAGTAAGTGCTTAAGCCCTTTATACCAAATATTCAGAAGCAGAGCTACCAGTGGCATTTCTATCAAAGATCCAAGAGGTGGCAGTGTGGAGCAGATCAGCACACTTGGGATGTGTATTAGGAAAGAGGTGAGAGAGCAAGGGCTGCAAAGCACATAGGGGATAGGCTCTGTGAGGGGGTGCAAAGACTGTAGGGATAGATAAGGTGGGTGCTGTATGGGGACGGATGCTGACAAGGACAAGGTGCAATGTCCCTCGGTTGTACCAGTTTGCTCACCCCAAAGAAGATGTCACCAGAAAAAAGAGCAGAAGCATCCTGGTGCTGTGATGCAGGCATTGGAGGATCACACAGGCGGGAGGTTAGGGAAGAGGTGCAGCCATGGGAAGGGTCTTGGGGAGGAGTGTTGTCATGGGAAGAGTCTTAGGGAGGGATGATGTTATGGGAGGGGAACTGAGGGAGTTGGTACCAAGGGAGGGTCCAGCGCAAAATAAATAAATAAATAGGATACCCTTCTATCATATAGCATTGCTTCTAATGCAGTTATGGGTTAATCTATTAAATATATGATGCTAATGTGACATCATGCTTCCTAATGAACCATAATTGCATTGCCCTGATGAGAGGGATTCGTTAGTTCATAGCAACAACTTGCAGAAATGTTAGGCAGAAATGTTAGTCATAAAATGGGATGCAACTGAATTCATTTGTCCACCAGATCTGTAGTTGTGGAATATTCCCGTCCCTCTGAGAAATTATGATATGTAAAATACACATAAAACAGTTCATTTTAGGTAAAACTCTGTGAGACTTTTATAATATCTAACACTTCTATTTAAAAAATGACTGCCTCAGTTGGAATGGTAAAGAAATTGAGCAATTTATCATCACTAGGCTATCTAATTATAAAGAATATACAGTATGATGGCTTCATCATTTCCATGGTTTTCCAGAGAAAAGATGCCTGTATAGGACACACCTCACTTAACCTGATCTAAAAAGGGAATATATTTTAAAACATAGCTTTTAATGAACATGAAAACATTGAAAACATATAAATAAAAACAATGAAATGTCTAGAGAATAGGGTCCATTTTGGACAAACTATATATATTAGAAGAAAAAAAAATACATTTACTCTCCCAAATCATAGATGTATAGTAAGATATAAATAAAATGTTAAGTGATAAGTAAAATAATATAAATTAGATATATTGGCAAAATGTATTCATAAAAGAATTTGTGCATAAGACTGATTAGTAAATATTTTTGGAATTAATAGATAGTCACACAATATCTTACGTGTACATAGATTAGTTTTAGTAAGTATTTATAGAAGATAAGTAGTATATAATAATTATTGTTTTAATCAATTTTTTTTTATTCCATTGGAAACATAAATTTGTTAATGGTAACAATTTACCCCTTGTATTAGAATCAGAGAGAAAATACATGATTCATAACCACAATTTTGTGATCACCTTTAACTTCGTAATATGTGTTGAATTCAGATCCCACAGCAAGAAATAGATTGTTTTATTATGCCTTTCAACACTATTTGTTCTCCACTTTATTTAGTAGTGTTTAAATATTAATACATTCTAATTTTCTGGACCAATTGTTATTGTCTTTGATTTGAATGAGCTTTCACCAATTTCTCTAGCTCAAGCATTATTTGTATGAGGCAACTTTCCACTTTAAGCTTATCTGTAACTTTGTAGCAGATGAATGTTAATTATTGTTTGTCTGCTGCAAAGCATGGGTTATAGTAATTTTGTGGTTATTTTTAACTTTGTGGTTAAGTAATGGACTTTCATCTCTTGCACTGACTTAAGTATTGTAAAAAGCAAATTTAAAGCTTCTGTTGCTTTGTAACACATGTATATTAATTGTTTTTAATTGTTATTAGCCAGCTGCAGAAGAAAATTGTTACACTATGGATAACATTTATATTGGCATCATCAAGTTGAAATGTATATTGTTTCTTAATCAATGAGGAAATGAATCTGTTATTTTATCCCTTTAATAAAAATGTTTAGTCATTCCTTCATTAAACACTTATAGCCTCATTAAATTGGGGCTATATTTGTAAAAGTAGCTCATAGTGAAAAAAGTTGGACCGAAGGCTATTAAATTAGACTCTTAAACTGGCCCGCAGACAACCCAGGTGTGAAAACACAGGACGGATGAAAAATGCCTACGTGGAACTTTGCAGCCCTCAAACCCTTTGATCTGTCAAGCCCGTAACCCTTACGTTGCAATATTGCTATTAAATAGCAACAAAGTCCCCCTTGAGCTTGCCCATAACACGTAAATAGAGCCCAAAGCCTAGAGAGTGCTGGAGAGAACTCGCAGATGCTCTAAAAGCCTTTACATTGGCTGAGCAGGAAGCCAAAAAGCCCCAACACCCATATTAACTTTTGCTGCAGGGGTCCCAATCGGGTTAAAAATTCTAATTTGCTGCCTTGCGGCCCCGTAAAGGACTGTAAAGGTCCTGTGATAACTAAAAAAAAAAACCCTGCCACGGGGGTACCATAAGTACCCCCCCAGCACCTAAAATTAACCACATCACTCATGGGGTCTATATCGACCCTTATGAGCATCTAATTAACGCTCTCAGTCCCATAAGGGTCAATACAGACACTTGTGGGACAATACTTAACCCGTCACAAATAAGGGTTCTCGTGCATGCTCCTCTAAAATTTTAAAATGGTGCCTTCTGATTGGCTGAAAACGCAGTCAATCATATTTCAGCCAATCATAAGGCACAAAGGCGTTAGCCAATCAAAATGGGAAACACCCCTATATCCCATTCTGATTGGCTAATGTAACTGTCAATACTGAGTATCTTAAATGTAAGTTACACTACCTGCTTTTCTGTGACACTATAGATACTTTAAGTGGCCTACATAGGAGATTCATTTCTAGATATGTAATAATCAACTGGAGTACCAACTGGGGCAAAGTGCCCACCCTGACATGAAAGTCATAAAGAAACCCAGGTCATTTAAAATGTATTGCCACTGGGAAATACACACCCTCCCAAAATGCACATGTTGGTTGAAACATATGGCTATTAGCCTACTTAGTAATAGTTATTATAGTTAATAGTGGGTATTATATATTCCCTTATGGTTAAATACAGGATTAGAATTGATTGTACTTTTCCAAATTGCATGACTGCTCCCTGGGTACGGGCAAAGGAGTGATGCTTTGTACTGCTGGCAGGGCTTCTCTTGCTTATACACAGTGGAGGGATTCACCGGCCTAGATTGTTTTTACTTGAGCATGACTGGGCGGGGTGAGGCTCAAATGTTTATGTTTAGGTTTAAATTGCCAGTTTATTAATCTATCTATCTGTTTGTTTTCTCTTTTTTTTCTCCCCCTCCCTCTTCTATCTGAGTGAGAACACTATCCCATGAGAGCTCCTTAAAGACTACAAAAATATGAGACAGATTGTGAGAGACAAACTGATCCATGCCTTGTGCCAACTTCATCATTGTAACCACTTGCATATGCAAGAGACACTTTTACATATCCAAATCTGGTCACCCCCTGAAATAGGCACATGACAAGTTCAGCATAAGTTTACACAATGTAGAGCAGTTTAACCCCTTTACAAGAAGTTTTGCTATGGCTCATTATAAAAAAATGTCACAAGACATAAAATGACTTCAGAAGACACACTTTTCACATAATTAATCCTCAAACACTTCCACACAGTTTTGTCAATTTATATGGCCACTAACACCCAAAATAAAAATGTCACCGCTATATTAATAAACAATCATAGTTGCATACAAATTATCTCCCACATGTCGGACCTTAAAGGAAGGCTTACTATGGTACAGGGTCAGTTTTTTGGGAAGAGCTACACCATTGTCTCTCTCTACATACCTTTCACTGAGCACACCAAGACCACAAAAGACCTTGATAAAGCTCTGTCTAAATTCACTAAGGGCCCAATAATTGGAGGTGATTATATTCTAACTGATTGTGATAAGCTTGATAGATTGAAAGGTTGATCCAAACAGAACAAATAAACCACTAAAGCATTCCAATGTTTTTGTATTACTGGTACATTTTGGTTTCATGGAGGTAACAACATCTGTCCCAAAGCTCATTGACATTTTACTAATTTGAATATCAGCCCAGGACCCTGATATGATCAGAGTATAACACAATTATGGATGATACCATCAGATATACCATGTGCACAAAATAAATTGAGGCTTAATTATAGAATTGTATTATCTCCAGATAATGTTGAAACAATCCAGGCTGAAATCACTATTTCCTACTCAATGGTACCCCGGAATGGTATGGGCAGTCCATAAAGCCTATTTAGGAGGAATATTTATTAGACTCTCTTCACACATTAAAAGTTGAAGAATGACATATATAGTACTCTATTACAGCAGTTTCCTATGCTAGAAACTGAACACCAAAATAGACCCCAAAGTAAAAAACTGCTCAATAAAATTAAAAGGGTCAAAAAACAAATGATTACCCCCCCCCCCCGCCACCCCCACCCCCAGAAACATGCAGATTATGGCAATACTTGGATATTGTGACAAAGCTAGACAGAAATATGGGAGTGTTCTGGAGGGCAGATATGTGAGCCTGAGGCTATGTAGAGGCATTGGCCCAATTCAGTCCTGCAGGTTTTAAAAGGCTCTATTACATCAAAATGTGTCTGCAGCAGTAAACAGGCTGTGGCAGTCTGTGAAAAGTCAGTTGTAGCTGAGAGCCCAGAGGAAGAGTGCTGCAGTAGAGACAGATAGAGTTATCCAGCTGGAATTGGACTGGAGCGGCAGAAACTGAAACTGGAGACAGAGATCCAGAGAGTAAAGTGCGGAAGCTGTCAAGTAAAGACCACAGAGCAGGAGGCCTGGACTTAAGAAGAGAGAGACCAGTACTCTAAGGATACAGTTTATTAGGGTCCATCCCAGGCTTAGTTGGGAGTGGATAGTGATAGTTAGGAAACTGCTTAGAGAGTTAGGTAGTGCTCTGAAAGAGCTAGGCCTATTTAAATGAAATGCTTTCAATGTGGAGTATTCAGACATATAGAACCTATGCAGTGTGAGATTGGAATAGATGTACCTCAATTTGGCCTAGTGAAAATAGTTGGACTGGCAGAAGTAAAACATCCGTTCACTATCAAGGTACTGGTAAATGGCAAGAAGGCCAAAGGATTGATTGATTCTGGCAGCTAAAAAAGGGGATGGGCATAGCTTGTGTTCATTGTACACTTATGATTTATCCTACAAAGACTGGATTAAGGTGCAGGGTGGACTTGTCTAAATTACCGGACCTGTGGTCCCTCGACTAGCGTATGCAGTAGTTATAGACACGAATTTTCCACATTTTTAAATGCTTATACAAGGAAGACAAAAAGAAAAAGTTGATCTTATAGAGAACAACAAATTGAACCATCCTGAGACATTAAGGACATTTTTCCTTTCTTTGATGCAGAGCTGTTCTCCAGTCGGGAAAAAGTAAAGAAAACAAGAAAAGAGAGACGGAAGGAGATAAAGATGGGAACAGAATTGAAGAAGAAACTGAACAGAGAGGAGTCTCTCACAGCATCCCAGGCTAACCCAGAAGGTAAGGCGGAGACAGTAGCTGCTCCTTCACATGAGATGGCAACCTTTCCAGATAGTGTGGACTTGGGAACAGAAGATCAAACCGGTAATGATTCTCTTCTAAACAATTTACAAAGGGAAGTGGTGGAGGTTAATGGAGTAGCCATGCAGGGAAGAGAAAATCCTCAAGGCCTACATTTTGTATTAAAGAGAGATCTCCTATAGTGGATTGTCAAGACTCTCGATGAGGTTATAGAACAATTATTGGTACCTCAGGGACATCGAACAAAAGTGATCGAACTGGCCAACAGCCATCTGTTTGGAGGCCATCTGGGAATAGACAAAACCCTAAACAGAATTATGAAAAGGTTCTATTGGACTGGTATTTTTGCAGAGGTACGTAGTTACTGTCTCTCCTGCCCAGAATGCCAGCTTACAAGTCCTCAGCCCTAATTAAAGGCTCCACTAATACCTCTTCCAATCATAGAGGAACCTTTTGACAGGATAGCTATGGACCTAGTAGGGCCACTTGAAAAGACAGCCCGTGGGCACCAGCACATCCTGGTTGTAGTTGATTATGCTACTCGATATCCTGAAGGCTTTCCTTTGAGGACTGCAAGATCTAAGAATGTGGCTAAAGAAATGGTTCTTCTCTTCTCCAGAGTGGGGATTTCAAAAGAGATACTTACAGACCAAGGTACAATATTTGTGCCTAAACTGATGACAGATCTATGTAAATTCTTACAAATAAGAGCGTTGAGACTATCAGTATATCATCCCGAAATGGGTGGACTTGTGGAAAGATTTAAACGAACATTAAAGGGAATTATAAGGAAAGTGATGATGGGAAAAATTGAAACATGTTACTACCTTGTCTGTTATTTGCAGTTCGTGAGGTACCTCAGGTCTTTACTGGTTTCTCACCATTCCAACTCTTATATGAATGCCATCCAAGAGGACTGCTGGATATCCTATGCGAAACGTGGGCAGATCAATGTGTGCAGGGAGAAAATCTTATAGAACATGTCCAAAATCTGAGAGATCAAATTGCACAAATTGGCCCTATAGTTAAAGAACATATGAAACGAGCCCAGGAGCAACAGAAAGCCTGCTATAATTGTAAATCTCAGGTCTGGCAGTTTCAACTAGGGGACAAAGTAATGGTACTAGGGCCTACTGTGAAGAGTAAACTTCTGTGAAGATGGCAAGGACCTTATGAAGTCATCAAAGCCATCAGAGAAGTAGATTACAGAATCAGACAGCCCGATCGCCGGAAAAAAGAACAAGTATATCACATTAATTTGTTGAAAGCATGGAACAAGAGAACCGCGGAAGTAGCTTTTGTGTCCCCCATTGCCCAGTCTGAAGAACTACCTTCTGAAATACCGATATCTCCCAAATTGTCCCCACAACAAAGAGAAGAAGTTTTACAAATGCTAGCACGCAACAGAGATGTCTTCTCAGACTATCCAGGATGGACCAATGAGATACATATTTACTAAGCCGGGAGTGACAGTAAGAGTCAAGCCATACTGCATGCCAGAATCAAAAAAAGAAGACATAAGAGACAAGGTTAAGAAAATGCTTTAATCAGGAATAATTGAAGTATCCAACAGTGAATGGTGCAGTCAAATCGTATTGATCCCAAAGCCGGATGGGGCAAAACGCTTCTGTGGCTATTTCAGAGAGTTGAATGAGGTTTCTCATTATGACGCATATCCTCTTCCTAGAATTGATGAGCTTATAGTGTCTTGCCATTTGGGCTACATATATAATATGCAACATAATAATATATACCACTGTGTGAGGAATTGACTCTGCTGGGATTCGAACCCTGGTTTGCATGTTGCTAAACCTCTTCCCTACCGGTACGCCAGCCTGCCTCTTGCAGATTTACCTGAGATCTGATACCTTGACTCTAAAAGCAATGCAATCAGTGACAACTCTCTTTAGCTGTGTCTGGTCAGCTGTCTGGTTCTTGGCCTATATAAGGCACTTCCTGTCTCTGTATCCTTGCCAGATTATTGTTGGTTCTTGATCACTTCAATAAAGCTTGTTCCTGTTTCACCTACAAATTGCTGAACTGGATTATTGCTGACCTTGGCTACTGGTCTCCACAACCTTGTGATTCCTATATCATTACAGAATAATCTGGCCTTTTCATGGAGACCGCCGGGTTAGATTCTGCATCGGCCAGGCAGGTTGCTTTATTTGCAAGAACTGTGCAGACCCAGGCACAGACTATTCAAATGCTGCAGGACCAGGTAGCTGAACTGCAAAATAAATTTCAGTCAATGCACAGTGAGTATACCAGCTACAGGGCACGTGATGTTGCGGCTGCTACTGTTACACCTGCACAAGATGCCTGCTTGCCCCTGCCAGAAAAGTTTGGAGGAGATCGCAAAAAATTTAGGGGTTTACTAAATCAATGCCGTTTGCACTTCATGATGTTACCTCACCAATTTCCATCTGAAAGAGAGAAGGTGGGATTTATTTTTTCACTATTCAAAGATGAAGCCCTGGCTTGGGGCTCCCCTCTTCTGGAACAGGACAGTCCAATCTTGGGTAATCTAAATGACTTTCTTGAGGCCATGTGCCTAGTTTTTGATGACCCCAATCGATGTGCTACAGCAGAAGCCACTCTCCTTCATTTGCAACAAGGGAGGCGCTCTGTGGCTGAATATGCTGCTGAATTCAGACAGTGGGTTGCTGATACTACCTGGAACCAATCAGCCCAGAGGTTCAACTTCCTGCTGACTTTGATGCATTTGTGCGTTTGGCTATCCGTATCGATCGGAGACTTTCTGAAAGAAGATTGGAAAGACAGGGCTCTTTTAGACCAATTGCTTCTCCTATTTCCTATTCAAGAATTTCTACTCTGACCCCACAAACACCTACAGACTCTGAGCCTGAGGCTATGCAGGTAAATCTAATAAGAGGACCATTATCAATTGCCCTAGCAAATCCAAAAGAACAATAGCTATGGCTGCTGAGGGCGCACAGATTCGACACGAATCCCAGATTGCAGATCAACTGGATTCTGTCACACAACCCTTGTTTTCTCTGGCTCATGGTGAAGAGGGTATGTTGACTCAACATCCTCATTTTGTGGTGCCTATCACGTTGCAATGTGGTGATCGTAAAATTTCAACTACAGATATGATAGATTCTGGAGCAGGCGGAAACTTTATGGACATTAAATTTGCAGCAGGAAATAGAATTCAGTCTATCCCTAACTCTTCACCTGTGTTAATGGAGACAGTGGACGGTTCTCCACTTACGTCGGGCCCGGTTACACATGAGACTGTGGCCTTAAAGTTGACTCTGGAAGTGAATAACCATGAGACTATATCTTTCCACCTAATTTCCTCAACACAGTTTCCAGTGATTTTGGGGGTACCTTGGCTTGCTCTGCATAACCCACAGATTGATTGGAAGATTAGAACTTTGTCCTTTCCTTCAGAACACTGCTTCATGAATTGTCAACCCTCTAAGGTAACACCTGTTGCCACAACAATTAATGAAATGGTTGCTACAAACTTGACTAAGCTTCCTCTACAATATCAGGATTTTGCAGATGTCTGTGATAAGAAGAATGCTGATCAGCTTCCACCCCACAGGCCTTATGATTGCCCAATAGAGCTGTTGCCTGGGGCTGCTATCCCATATGGCCGTATATATTCCCTTTCTGAGCCTGAATTGAAAGCTCTTCGTGAATACCTACAAGAAAATCTTGACAATGGCTTTATTTGACCATCTACTTCTCCAGCAGGAGCTCCTATTTTCTTTGTAGAAAAGAAAGATGGCAGCCTACGTCCATGCGTTGATTACAGAGACATTAATGACATCACTGTTAAAAACCGCTACCCCTTGCCTCTGATTCCTGAACTTTTGGAGAGACTTCGCTCAGCTAAAATATTTACGAAGCTTGATCTTCGGGGGGCATATAATCTGGTTCGCATAAGACCAAATGATGAATGGAAAACAGCTTTCAGAACCAGGTACGGGCATTACGAATATCTAGTAATGCCATTTGGGCTGTGTAGTGCCCCTGCAACTTTCCAGCATCTTATCAATGATGTACTACGAGATCTCCTGGATCAGTTTGTTGTGGCATATTTGGATGATATCCTAATATTCTCTGATAATCTTGAAAACCACAGAAAACAGGTCTGTATAGTTCTGGAGCGCCTTCGTACCCACCACCTATACATTAAACTAGAAAAATGTGAGTTTGAACAAACAGAAATTCAATTCCTGGGGTATGTAATAACTCCCAAAGGTTTAAGTATGGATGCAAGTAAAATTAAAGCTGTGCTGGACTGGCCCATCCCCAAGAATGAAAAAGATGTTCAGAGATTTGTGGGGTTTGCCAATTTTTACAGGCGTTTCATTAAGAATTTCTCTGCCGTTATTACACCGATCACTGAACTCACACGTAAAGGGACTCCTTTTCAGTGGTCCGATAAGGCGGATACCGCATTTTCCCGATTAAAGACTCTGTTTATCACTGCCCCTGTCCTTGTACACCCTCAGCCGGAATTACCATTTATTGTGGAAGTTGATGCTTCTGATTCAGCTGTTGGTGCTATACTGTCTCAAAGGACTTGACCTAAGATGCTGTTACATCCATGTGCCTTCTATTCCCGCCAGATGGTGCCGGCAGAAAGGAACTATGACATAGGGAATAAAGAACTATTGGCTATAAAAGCTGCCTTCACCGAATGGAGACATCTCTTGGAGGGGGCTACCCATCCAATTACTGTCCTCACAGATCACAAAAATCTGGAATGTATTCGGTCAGCAAAGAGACTGTCAGCCAGACAAGCACGCTGGTCCCTATTCTTCTCAAGGTTTAATTTTTTGGTTACATACCGTCCTGGCTCCAAGAATGGTAAGGCGGATGCCTTGTCTAGAATAGCTGACCCCCTCCATACTACCGTAACCAAGACCACCATCTTGCCAGAGGATATATTTATAGGAGTTACATTTCCTTCTGATCTGATGTCTCGCATTAAAAAGGGCTACGCTGAAGACCCAGTTCTTCGTGATCCTCCTCGTGATCTCCATATGACGATGCTTAATGGATTTTGGATTTTTCAACAACGTCTGTTTGCTCCGGAGTCAGTGCGACTGGACCTTTTACGTCTTTACCATGACTCAAAACCAGCAGGTCATCCAGGAATCCGAAAGACACAAGAGCTACTTGCCCGATCCTTTTGGTGGCCGAAGTATCATGAGGATGTTAAGAAGTATGTGTCCTCTTGTGATGTATGTGCCAGACATAAGACTCCTCGCTCATCCCCTGTTGGCTTGCTTCAGCCTCTTCCGATTCCTCATCGTCCCTGGGGATCTATATCCATGGACTTTATTGTGGAACTACCTCCCTCTAAAGAACACACTACCATTCTTGTTGTTGTGGACAGGTTAACTAAGATGGGTCATTTCATACCAGCTCGTGGTCTCCCTTCAGCTAAACAGACGGCTGACCTGGTTATTCGGGAAATATTTCGCTTACATGGAGTGCCCGATGAAGTAGTTTCTGACAGGGGAGTGCAGTTTACATCTCGTTTTTGGAAACATTTTTGTTCTAATCTAGGTATTAATGTAAATCTGTCATCAGCTTTTCATCCGCAAAGTAATGGACAGACTGAGCGAACCAACCAGACGTTGGAGCAATATTTGCGTTGCTATATTAGTTACCTGCAGGATGACTGGCTGGATTTTCTACTCACGGCGGAGTTTGCCTATAACAATGCCCAACACTGCTCCACTTCTTTGAGCCCATTTTTTGCCAACTATGGTTACCATCCGACCTTTCTAGTCAGTCTCCCAATTACTACTTCCATTCCTGCTGTCACTGACCGGCTAACCGCCTTACGTGATTCCCAAGCACTGTTGAAAGAGACTCTTTTGGAGGCTCAGGAATGTTACAAAAGAGCTGCTGATAGGCATAGAAAGGAGGCCCCAGTCTATCATGTTGGTGACAAGGTGTGGCTGTAAACAAAGAATCTTAAGCTTTGGATTCCTTCTCATAAATTGGGTCAAAGGTTCATGGGACCTTTTGAGATCATTGCTCAGATCAATGCTGTCACTTTCCGTTTGCAACTTCCAAATTCCATGAAAATACATCCAGTGTTTCACGTTGCACTGCTTAAACCTTTTCATGAAAATACTTTCCCTGGCCGAGCCCTGCCTGCCCCACCTCCAGTCCTCGTGGATGGTGAGGATGAGTACGAAGTGGAAAAAATTCTTGACTCCAGGATCTTCCGTAACAAGCATCAATATTTGGTTCGGTGGAAAGGCTATGGTGAGGAGGATAGATCGTGGGAACCAGTGGACAATATTCACGCTCCTGATCTTCTTCGGTCTTTCCATGCACAGTACCCTGCTAAACCGGGTGAAAGGGCATCCAGAGGCTGCGCCTATAGAGGTGGGGGTAATGTGAGGAATTGACTCTGCTGGGATTCGAACCCTGGTTTGCATGTTGCTAAACCTCTTCACTACCGGTACGCCAGCCTGCCTCTTGCAGATTTACCTGAGATCTGATACCTTGACTCTAAAAGCAATGCAATCAGTGACAACTCTCTTTAGCTGTGTCTGGTCAGCTGTCTGGTTCTTGGCCTATATAAGGCACTTCCTGTCTCTGTATCCTTGCCAGATTATTGTTGGTTCTTGATCACTTCAATAAAGCTTGTTCCTGTTTCACCTACAAATTGCTGAACTGGATTATTGCTGACCTTGGCTACTGGTCTCCACAACCTTGTGATTCCTATATCATTACACACTGACTGGGATTCTCATTTGAACAAATTAGAAAGAATCTTAGATACACTAAGGAAAGCAGGTCTGATAATTAATCCTGCTAAATGTAACCTTGGACAAGCAAAAACAAAGTTTTTAAGATATGTTGTCGAATGTGGCTTAGTCAAGCCACAATTGGATAAAATTGAAGCCATATGAGCCTGGCCAAGGCCCCTTAGGAAAGAATAAGTTTGACCCTTCCTGGCGATTGCTGGCTCTTACCGATGCTTCATACCCAATTTTGAAACTATTGTCACTCCCCTAACTGATTTGACAAAAGCAAGGGCTTCAGATACTGTGAAATGGAACCTGAATGCAGACAAGGATTGGCTTAAGTCGCTAAACCTCCTGGAATTGAGCTGAGGGTAGGGATGTGTGACAAAGCTAGACAGAGATATGTGAGAGTCCTGGAGGGCAGATATGTGAGCCTGAGGCTGGATAAAGGCATTTGCCCAATCCAGTCCTGCAAGTGTTAAAAAGGATCTATTACATCACAATGTGTCTGCAGCAGTGAACAGGCTGGGGCAGTCTGTGAAAAGTCAGTTGTAGCCCAGAGCCCAGAGGAGGAGTGCTGCACTAGAGACAGAGAGAGTTACACAGAGGGGCTGCTGGAATTGGACTGGAGTGGCAGAAACTGAAACTGGACAAAGATCCAGAGAGTCTAAAGTGGGGAAGCTGTCAAGCAAAGATCACTGAGCAGGAGCCCTGGACTTAAGAAGAGAGAGACCAGTACTCTAAGGGTACAGTTTACTGGGGCCCCTCCCAGGCTTAGTTAGGAGTTGATAGTGATAGTTAGGAAACTGCTCAGAGAGTTAGGTAGTGCTCTGAAAGAGCTAGGCCTATTTATTTATTGTTTAATATTTTTTCTTACCTTTTATGGCCCTGTGGAAAAAATATTAAAAGTTTTGGAAAGCATTTAATGGCCTCCAGTGTTCCTCCATCAGAAGGGTCAGAAAACAGGGCATAGACTACAAGAAGACAGTTGCTTTGCCACAATGTGATAGCTCTTTTTTGATAAGGGAAATCTACCAAGTAGGCCCCTGGCATACAATCTGAAGGCCTTCTTAAACACACAAATACCTGACCCCTCAGTTATCAAAAAATAGTTAATTCTACTAGCAACAAATTATCCAAATCTGCAGACTATCCAAAAGTTTCTGCACAACTTCAAACTTCCACACTTAACAGGGAACCAGCTTGATATCTTAAAGGGCTAGTTAATTCAGTACAACTTGGATCACATTACTGTAACGTTCACATAACAACATGTTGAAATTATTTTATAAATGTTTAAAATACATTCTTTTTTCACTGATATGTTTATAAATGAAATATCTGTTTATATGAGACTTTCACCAGCCCCCAGACAAACACACATCAGAAGCTCCATACAGAGAACATAAGCAGAAAGAGAGTTAACCTTTCACACATTCATCTGTTCAGGGAAAGGACTGCTGGAATCAACTAAAAATGACAGCTGGGGGTTAAATTCTCCTTCTACATTCCTTAAGTTCAGAGGAAAACTATAAATCTTTGTCTTCACAGAGCCTTCACTGCTCAGTGTCAGCAGATGTTGTTAATCATGGAACAGTCAGGACTGCGTTTGTAAACAGATCTAAGATTGTAGATTTTTAGCTGTTATTAGTGTAATTAAAAAAACAACAATGGATCCTTTTAACATAGAACCTTGTGCTCTTTCATACCATGAAGAGCACTTATAGCGAGGTAAATGGTCATTTAAACTCCCCAATAACATGAGGAAATGAAAAACACCACTTCTAACCCAAACTTCAGTATATCCCCAGGCCCCAATGGATTTACCACCTTATATTATAAATGGTTTGTTGACACAATTGTTTTTGTTGTTGTTTAATCATTCAGTCCTATCAAACTCTCAGTGACCCTATGGACAGCACTATGCCTGGAACATCTGATAGTGCTTATCCATAAGCATACTGGAATGGGTTGCCATTTCCTTCTCCAGTGGACCTCTTTGCTATGACCTGCCCATCTTGGTTCAACCTACATGGTAAAGCTCACAACTTCATTGACGTGCACAAGCCTTTAACCACAAAAAGGTTGTGATCCAGAATGCAGACCTTATATACACTATTCTAATCAATCCTGGCTGGTGATCCAATTCCTCCAGAATTCACCCAGACTGACAAGACAGTGATCCCCAAACCAGGGAGAGATATATAAATGTTCAACATTTTCAGTTAATCTCCTTGATGAATGTTGTCATCAAAATATCCACTAAGATATTGGCTGAGAGACGTAATATATTTCTGCCATTACTAACCTAGCGCGATTAGGTGGGGAGTCAGGAGCCAGATAATATTCACAAAATACTGAACCTTATTTTTCGATGTGAAAAAAAAATGTGACTTGCTGGGGTGGACCTACCTATTTGAGTTGCAACATACAAGCATCAATGGAGATGCTTAAGCTGATCCAAATTAATTTTGATATCCCGTCAAATTTTAACTTTTAATAAATATCTGGGGTGAACATTCCAGTCCAGGGTGGAGCAAATATATCAGGTAAATTACAATTTTACCATAACCAGGCTAAATAACACTCTACATAGATTTACCGCTTTTTGGATGAATAGCCACGATTAAAATGGACTACCTCCCCAAGATACTGTACCTCTTTCAAACCCACCCAACGAAGATTAAAAGAGGT
The DNA here is from genome assembly GCA_027410445.1 of Discoglossus pictus. Taxonomy (NCBI): domain Eukaryota; kingdom Metazoa; phylum Chordata; class Amphibia; order Anura; family Alytidae; genus Discoglossus; species Discoglossus pictus. Next base: position 351,933,408 of record CM050166.1, on the reverse strand, counting down.
TTATCAGTACCAAACTTAAAAACATACTTTGAAGCTGCCCAACTAAACCAAATACAGTTGTGGCATTCCTGAACAGATACCCCGGACGAGGTATCAATTAAAAATCAAATGCTTCCCTGGAAAAATATCCAAAATATAAAGTGGCTACCTAGTGAATACCTCCCTTATACCATACACTCTAGGAAAATCTGGAACAGACTCAAATATAATTATCTACACTAAACTCCCCAATTACACCACTGGTATATAACCTAGACTTCCCACTGGGTCTAATAATACAGGATAATTTAAACCCAAGATAGACAAGGTGGAAATGAGATTATGTCCTTCCTTTTGAAAGACTGTTGAACCACACAGTTGTAAGACCTAAGGATTGTTACACATACAGTATCTAGAAATTACATATTAAATAAAATCCCATACGGACCATCCACAGACAGACTAGCACAATACTATTGTGCTTGTAACATAAAATGGAATTAGCATTATCTTCAACCACAGAACAATGTACAAACTATCTGTGCAGCCAAATAACTTTCATAATAATAAAGAGACGTTCAAAGAAAAAAAAGATGTACTATTACTTAGGAAATATTGACTAGAGAATATTATGAGATTGGTAATGTGGACTATTTCTATTATGTTCTGCTTGACATTGATTGTGATTTAAGTACTGTGAATTTTCCCAGATTTTTTGATACAAAGATGTATTACGTTAGAATTAGAAGGATAGCTTATATGAAGGAACTAAAATCAAATTACACTATAATTCATATTAAAAATATAATGGTTTTCTTTTAGTATTTTGACAATCATACCTACACCCTTTACCAAGAGGCTGTTTATTTATTTGCATTATAAATCAGATTTCATGGAGCTCCAGCTTTGAGTGGCTACATTTTAGCTCTTTCTAAGGCCCTCTGAATAGGGCTCTAAATAAGCACATAACATATATTTTTTTAAGAAGTTTTTAGTTAGTAAGCATCTATCTTAAAGCAAGGTTATTACTAACTAAAAACTTCTTTAAAAAAAATATGCTATGTGCTTATTTAGATGCCAATTCAATTGGCCAAATCGCAATTGAATGAGGCCCTAAGAGTTTAAGCTGATGACATGAATGTTCCTGCTGAACCAGAAATTAAATAAATACAGGTGAGATTATAATTTTTTCCCTTTCCCTGTTTATATGCAGCCACAAATCAAAGGCTATGTAGATTTTTTGTATATCCTGTTTTGTCATAAAACATTAAGTGTAAGTAAACACGGTACATCATTTATATCAGGAGTAGTACATTAGTACATTTGTCCAACCACACCAACACTTTTCAGACAATAATATAAAAAATTATAATCTACCTGCTCTTTAACCAGTTTTATCTTTGTAAACCCATTTGACCCCTTTCCAAAAATGTTAAGACTCCTATAAATCTAAACCTATTGCATGAAAGAGCAAATAACATGATTGTTTATTTTCTGCACAATAAATTGCAATTCAGTACCCTCAACTTTATATATATATATATATATATATATATATATATATATATATATATATATATATATATATATGTATATATATATATATATATATATATATATATATATATATATATATTAGATAAATAGAGCCAAGTCAACTTCTTGGAGTAAAATGTTAATTTCTTCCTTGCATAATTTGCCAAAGCATATTTGTGAATTACAGTATGTAATAAAAATGTGATTAAAATTGTATTTACATTCAATAATTAGCACAGTGAGAACGCATAGTGTAGAGTTTCAAAACGATTAAACCCACTTCTAAAGCAAGCAAAATGAAATGTTTTTGTGTAATTTCTCTTGACATTTTAATTATAATCATTTTCACAAATATAACACTTTTTGAATAAATATGATCATAAGTGTTCTACAGTACAACAAATTCTTCCTTCTCACCATAGGAAACCACAATAATTAATCTCATTTTGCATTATAATAATGGTCCCAGGTCAGAATTTGATCTGTATGGCAGTAACTGCATATCATTATCTTGTACCTGTACAAAGTTCAAGTACATTTGCGTAGATTCACAAAAGCCTACAAAGCTTTAGCTTAGTCACAGCAATAGCTATTTAATTCTAATTCAGAATTAATTGACTATGATTTTTTTTATCTATATATTATGAACACATTTTTATTTAATTACATATTATTTTTAGAATGTTAGATGTACTTTTATAAAGATTATGTAAGGAAATTTGTATTATATAAGCAAATCAAAATTAATATAACACAAAATACACTTCTGATTGTACAAATAATTACAAAGGGGAAATATTATTTTAATAGCCCTAGGTGAAGGTTTTAAGGTCCTGAAATGTTGTTTTTATTACCTAAAACTTGAGATTTTTAGACAGGTTATATTATTATTATTTATTGACATAAAAGCAATTAGAAGATCTTGCACTCCAAATGAGGAGTGAGATTTAGTTGTTTTCAGTGCATTCCGCAAAACTTTTTAATACATTCTTTTAAACTTGGACAGAATTCACTAACAGTGGTCCAAATTCAAAATAAGTGACCAGCATATTTACTTCCTCTGACATCTAACTTTGTTTCCTGTCTTAAAAAAATAAGGCTAAAATGAAGCATTTGTAAATATGATTATAAGTTCTATATTATTAATATTTTGACATTTTAATGTTACCATAACAAAACAACTGATTTTGTATCTACTGTATCCAAATATAATTACAATAATGAATATGAAAAAACAGAAAAAGTAACCAAAACTAAATATATTGTATATCTGTGACACATAATACTAAGAAGACAGAATCCGATTTTAACCAACATTCTGGCATGTTTTGTTAAAGATGAAAATGCTAACCATATAAACCTTTCCTAATTAATAATTAAAATTACCTGTGTGTTGTAAATAATAAAATGAATTTTAGCTATCTACCATAGTTTTTGGGGTGCTAAAAACAAATACATACTTAATACATGTATACAAAATTAAAGTTTCTCCATACTCTGTTTAGAACTCTGATGTCATTATATTTTCATGAAGGACAAACCTGGGGCAGTTATGTCATAGTGTTTTCATCAGCTGAGTAACACAAAATTGGGCCTCATCTGTGAGGTGTAGCTGCACACCCTAAGGTACAGTGAGCAAGGAGTCTATATCTGTAACCCCATATCACTCTCGGGCTGAGTTAAACTAAACAAAACGAGTCAGAGATGCTCACTCTGAGAATGAACAATGCCTAATTAGGTTTGTTCTATAGGTCTGGTTACCTACACAGGGAGCAACCTATTTTAGTTCACTTGTGCCCTTCACTGAGGAGAAATTTCCTGTAGTATAACAGTCTGAACTCACTTAAAAGAGTGAGCTAGTCCTGAAATATCTAGTCCTGAAAGGCAATTCTACCATGAACAGGAGAAATAGCAAACCACGGTCTCATGGAGACTAGATCTCATATAGGGCTGCATACATCTCTATCTCCTCATAAACCTCTCACCTCCATCTTTGCCATACATATGCCCATAATTCTTTGTTGGGGAATACAACAGCATGTATTACACAATATGTAAAGTTAATACTATGTTTACTGTATGTTTAATTGTGTCCAGTGACTAAGGGATTAAGTGACAGTTGGGAAGGGTTTTGTAATCTCTGCATCTGTTAGAGATTTTACAGTTATAGAATACTGCTTAAAGCTGACAGTACTGTTTATGTTTATAACCTGATGTACATATATTTTGTTGTTTTATCCAAGTTAGTAAAGCCATATATTATTCTTCACCATCTACCATTGTCTCTTTGTGGACTGCTTAACCATCAGGTTATGGGCCGAGACACTAAAGGAAATCATAAATAAGTGAGTATTGCGACTTTGATCCCAGTAAATACTGAGAGCCTGATTCAATTGCAAGCCCGCATCTCGCAGGATAGAGGCAGTATGTCTCCGGGCTTGCTGCGGGCTCCTGATCATCTCCGATTCTGGAGCTATTCATTTGAGCAAGGGCGCAAGTTACGGCTGAAGCCTCAAGCCCGTAAATCCCTCCTGCGACCGCAAACTGTTAATGGGTTGGCTGATATGTGGTCCGCTGTTATGATCCAATCACTGTACAACGTAGTATGACACAGGCCTCTCAGCCAATAGAAAGTGGTCTAGCTGCAGATGATTGACAGAGGGTGATTATAAAGTTGTGATCCACCCGCCCATGCGTTGACTGTGTTGTATTTTCTTCCGAAGTAGCACATAGGTCCCGGAGTAGAAGGTTTTTCAGTGAGAGTGAGAGAGTAGGTGATTAGTGAGAGCCATATATTGCACTTGATTACACATATTTACAGATTACACATAATAGCAATACTCATAAATTAAAGAACACACATAGATACATATAGAGCTAGGTTACTAACTACACCCCCCCCCCATCCCATCCGCACACCCCATCCCCCAACAGTTATTAAATACACATAATATACATATTTTTTTTCCTCATACATATATAGAAAAACCTTTTTGATTTATCCGTATATCCCATTTGGGATTTAAATGGAGAAAGGAAGCGGGAGGAGTGGAGAGGCGGGGAGGAGGAGATGAGGAGAGGTGAGGAGGAGAGAGAGGTGGCCCTGGGGAGTGGTGGAGGAGAGGAGGAGGTGGAGATGGTGGAAGTGGTGGAGGAGGAGCAAAGTGGAGACTAGGAGGAGGGTGGTTGCACGGTTGCCCTAACAACAGGCAATTGTAGACCAGGGACAGAGGGGGATGGGCCTGATCCCAGTGGGGGTGATAGTTCGGGGAAGGGACAGGCCTCAGGGACAGGTCAGGGAGGCAAGGATCCCCATCCAGTGGGCACAGGGCAAATGGATGTGAGGTCTGTCAAGCACCATTTTGATGACATCAGGGCCAAGGTGAGGAGGATGATGGCCAAGGAGAACAAGCAAGTGACTGTGCGCTATAATGAGTGGGAGAGAGCGGCCAAGGACTTGGTACCCCAATGCTGGAGCCTCAGCAGGACCCATCCTCCATGTCAGGTGAATATGACATACAACAACATACCGCCACATGTACATCACACACAACACACATGTACATGATGACCAACAAGGACACTGACATGTCAGCTCCATGGAATTAACAAGGGATAGATGGATGTGTCATTAATCCCATGAAGCTGACAAATCACTGTTATTCCTTGGCACAACAAGAGTAATCAACCAATACAGAGTCCATGTATTGGTGTGTCCGCTGCAGCATATGCAGTTACAGACCGCAGCCGGAATCAAGATAGAATTAGGAGCCAAGAGCAATCAAGAGCAAGAACCAAAGGATAGATCATATGTAGCAAATGATAGCTAATCTGAGTTGGAATCAGGAGAATCATCCAGGTTCAAGCCTAGATGTCAGATAGTTAGGAATGAACACAAAACAATGTATTATTCATCATACTAATATACCTTTCTTTTCTATCTTTCAGCATCACTGAGTTCTGGGTCCAGTGGGGAGCCAGAGGTGGGGGCATCGGCTCCATCGGAGCAGGAAGTGGAGGAGCAAGCCCCCGCCCGGCAGGAACCGGCACAGGGGGATGGGGGAAAGAAGAGGACCAGAGGGCCCTGGTTTGGAGGAGAATGTTGTCATATAACTAGTGGGTTCACCAGCAGGACAACCAGCCACACCACTGGGATTTTACCCCACTATCCCCCTCCTCCAGAGACTCAGCATCTTGCCAGGGCCCTCCCACTGAAGGACCATCTGGACCTGACACCACCTCCTCCTCCCCTCAGCAGTGCGTCTGACTGGCCGCCACCACCACTGGGCCCACCAACATCATTGCCCTTATAGAGCCTGGCTCCAGCTGGGCCCCAGACACTCCCCACTGGGCCACCACCACCATCTCCTCACCAGGCCACACCCCAGTGGCCTACAAACCCCAACATCAATCCAGGCTGCGCAGGCGGAGATGCTGACCATCATGCGGCAGGTGATGGAGTGTCTCCGCCAATCATACAGATGTCATACAGATATCATGCGCAGCCTGTCCAGGCGCAAGTTGAGGAGGCACCACCTTATGACTGAATTGTACCTGGCCGGGCTGTTCAGGATGGGGGCAGACCAGATTGCATTCCAGTTGGTTATTGCAGATGCCATGCGATGCTCTATGGTCCTTGACCCAGCCTCCTCCACCCTGGGGACATCCCCTGTCTGCCCGCAGTCTGGGCCAGTCAATCCTCCCCCATGCCTCCACCCTGGGGCCCTGTGTCTAGGCGGAGAAGGACCTAGGGCTGTTTGTGCCTTCTCAAAAGCACTCATCAGTGACAATATATTGGTCCAAATGTTAACCTAATCTAGCCTGGCTACAGGATCTTGGCCTATGTGATGGTGATATTTTGTAGGCAGATGGCTACCTACCATCATATGGTCCATGCTACTCTTCTCTGTGGACACTTAGGGTTCTGTTTAACATTTCACCAATTGATGATCACTGAGGAATGCTGTTGAGAAGAGATGCTGTAGTCCCTATCTTTTTAAGGCCCTATTTTGTAGGTGTTATCTTATGTTTTTATTTTTTTATTAGGTACAATTCGGGTCTATGAAGGCATCTTCTGCATCTGCAAGCATTGTGAAGGAGATGTATGAGGTTTAAGGTTTTCACAGTGCGTCACAGGTAGACATTCCTTCAATGACAGCCCCCCTTAACATGTAGCTCCCACAATTCAAAAGCTATCATATAGACAAATATCTAAGACATGATTGTTGTTAGCTTAAATGTAAACTAATAACGCTATGGTGGAGGACTTGCCCCCCTACAATGGCATGTTAATGACAGCCGACATTAATATATGCACTGGTGAAGCATGTGATCCTGCCTTCAATATCAGTCTGAAAACAGATCATAGGGTCAGTGAATCTGGCTGCTGTCCTTTGTGTCCTCTCTGTATTAATGGGTATTTTCCCATATTGCTGATTATCCAGAGACCCAGCTAATAGTAATGCTTGCAGATGGAAATTAGGTGAGTTGGTATATTGTTACAGTTACAGTATTTAGCACTGTACTATACATGCATGTTGTTTTTTTTTTATTTTTTATCCTCCTCCCTTTTTTTTTGGACCACTTTTTTCAGATTTTTGTTTTAGCACCACATGGTATGTGTGAAACTGGATTGGTTTCCACAGTCCTGAGGTTTATTAATGTGTTTCATTGAGCAGATATAGACATGTTGTAAGTGCTATGCACATTAATGGTTTCTTCAATTAAATGGAGGGATTTCTGATGAACCTTTTTTTTATCAGATTCCAGTTGCAGTGGTGTAGTGACCACACGTGACCCTGCTTATTCTAGACTATGACATTACCCCCTTTAGCTCTATGTGTCTCTATGTGTGCCCTTTAAATTATGTGTATTGCAATTATGTGTAATCTTCAAATATGTGTAATCAAGGATTAAGTGTAAAATCATAAATAGTATAATAGAAATGTTAAAAAAAAAATGCAAATTACTGCTCTCAAAATACTCCTACTCTCTCTCTCTCACTGAAAAACCTCCACTCCGGGACCTGTGTGCTACTTCATCAGAAAATACAACACAGTCAATGCATGGGCAGGTGAAACGCAACTTTATAATCTCCCTCTGTCAATCATCTGCGGCTAGACCGCTTCTATCGGCTGAGGGGCCCCACGGGAGGGCACAGGGGAGGGAGAAGGGAGAAACACAGGGGATGAAGGGGAGGGAGAGGGGTGAGAGACACAGGGGAGGGAGAGGGGGAAGAAACACAGGGAAGGGAGATGGGGAAAAGACTATAGGGAAGGAGAGGGGGAAGAGACACAGGGGAGGGAGAAGGGAAGATACATGGTAGAGGGAGATGGGAGTAAAGAGACACAGGGGAGGGATAACTGTATATGTAAATATATATTTATTATATGTGTGTACATATCACATATTATAATTGTCTAACTATGATTCGTCGTCACGCTGCGTTGCGTAGTCCGTATGACTTAGCGATGAGCGCCGCAGGCGTTACACCGTACCACTTTGCCGATCGTACGACTTTGCCATCGCTTGGCGAGCCTCGCAAGGCGAGCCGTTAAATCGTAGCACTTTGTCAATGAGTGCCGCAGGCGCTCATTGCAGGCGAGCCTCGCGTAGCTGTTACATCGTAGTACTTTGGCAATGAGCGCCGCAGGCGCTCATTGCAGGCGAGCCTCGCTATGCGAGGCGAGCCGTAAAACCGGAGCACTTAGAAAAAAGCGAGCCGCTAAACCGTAGCACTTAGAAAAAAAAATACGAGTTGAAAAAAATTACGAGATAAGCGGCGGAACAAAAACAGTAAAAAAAACACTAAATACACACTAAAAAATAAAACAAAGGTCACTTACAGCATGGGGAACCAGGCAGGACGTCTGGAAGTGAGTTGGAACTGAAATTTAGATCGATTTAGCCGAGTTACAAAGATCAAAAATCGGCTAAGCGAGAAAAAAATGGCCGCCGAAAAAAATGAAAACGAGGCTATACTACTACGAACTGCGTAAAACACAGCCACAGACGTATGTGTTTGAAAAACAACGAGATAAAGGATGCGGATTAACCGCGCAATGAGTAAAAAGACAGTAGCGAGTACATTTTACGAAACGATATTACCGATTTACGCATTAACACAGATTTCCCGCCTTTGTCTAGCGCCACATAGGATTTCCCGCTGAAAACAACGCATTTGGCTCACGCAACTGCGGATTTCCCGCCTAAAACTATGCATTTGTCTCGCGCACAAACCCTATATATAGGGCACATTTCACACATGACTCACACTTTCTCCTCAGGTGATGACAGTCTGACTGGATGTTTTTTGATGCCGGGAAATCGCAAGAGATTGTTAGCTCTTCAGTATACTGCTTCAGCATTATTACATTAAAAAAGGTAAATATATTATTTATAATTATTAATTAATAAATTGGTACTTACTTAATAAATAATAGATAAGAAATGTAATTAATAGAAAATTAATATTGTCCTTATTATTTATAATTATTAATTAATAAATTAAATAATAAATTGAATAGGGGTCTAAATAAGCACATAACATATTTTTTTTAAAGAAGTTTTTAGTTAGTAAATATCTATCCAAAAGCAAGATTTTCACTAACTAAAAACTTCTTTAAAAAAAATATGTTATGTGCTTATTTAGACCCCTATTCAATTGGCCAAATCGTAATTGAATGAGGCCCTTAATAAATAATAAATAAGAAATTTAATTAATAGAAAATTAATATTGTGCTTATTATTTATAATTATTAATTAATAAATTGGTACTTACTTAATAAATAATAGATAAGAAATTTAATTAATAGAAAATTAATATTGTGCTTATTATTTATAATTATTAATTAATAAATTGGTACTTAATTAATAAATAAGAAATAAGAAATTTAATTAATATAAAAATAATATTGTGCTTACCTGTGTGAAACAATTGTTAATAACATTCATAATGTACATTAATTAATTAATTAATTATTATTATCAAAATTAAGAATGTCAATAAAAAAAACATATTTATTAATTAATTATTAATGTACATTAATTTAACAATTATTTTGTTATATGTCGTGATTACCTGTGTGAAACTATTGTTAATAACATTCATAATGTACATTAATTAATTAGGAACACATTAATTCATTAATTATTAATGTACATTAATTTAAGAACTATTTTGGGATATGTCGTGATTACCTGTGGGTAAGAATTGTAAATAACATTCCTAATGTATCATTACTAATCATTAATATTAAAAAAGGTTAACGTTTAAGAATGTGCATAAAGAATGGAACACGTTGATTAATTAATTATTAATGTATGTACATTATTTAAATAATTCAGTTCTTATATATTTTGTATACCACTCTAAAAAAAATAAAGGGAACATGGTTATGTGTTGATGTTATATTTAGTCAGACATTAATTTAAGATTTATACACATTCATTGATTCTTATTTAAAGACTAACTAATATTGAGTGTATGTTTATAATCTATGCTTTCATATGTGTGTTCATGTTGATTTATTGATATATTTATTTTATGTTTTTAATCCATGCAAAATAGATATGTTAAGACTCATTGATTAATACAGATGAAGTAACATATTATACATTAATTTTACTATTTTGTATAATTGCAGTGAATTCTACGTGAATGACCAGAGATAGTGACGTTTGCACAAATTGAACATCATAAGGATAATTTGGACAGGTATAGAATTTTAATTATATTACTATGGCAAAATATTAAAAAAGATGATGTTTTTAATGTAGACAAATATATGTCTGTTGATGTTCATTTAATGATATTGATGAAGCAAAAGTTTAAAAATATTATCTATTTGATTTTACAGTTTATTCGGATCTGCAAGGGAATAAACAGACAGTGTGACGTTTGCAGCCTTTGAACAACATCAACATCATCTTCACAGGTATAAAATTTTATTTTGTAGTGACGCATAGAAAAAGGCTATGTATTATATATTTGGTGAAAATTTACATTTATTGAAAATGGATAGTACTTATTGAGTCATTAATTTATGATATTTAGTTAAAACTTTAAAAAAGTTGAAAAGACAATACTAAGTAATAATAATATTTAAAGAAAAGAAGAAGCTTACAACACTTGCAAAAAAAAAAAAGGATGGTATGCTGTGAATTCAATCAAGAAGGAATGTCATTGAAAGATTAATAATATAAAGATGGATATGTGCAGCTATTTTCGATTTCATATATGTCAATAAAATACGTTGAAAAATGGTTTCATTTCTTTCAGACTAAAGTGCAACAATTGAAAATGTTTTATTAGTTTATTCATCTACTTTAATCTAAAAGTACAAATCGGAAAAAAAATGTATATAAAACAAAGAACAAACAATAATTACATCTCTATTTAAAATTACAGATTAAAATGGCGGACAATGGAGAAGACAAAATTGAATGCAAAAGAAGATTGGCAAGGGAAAGGAAGCAAAGGTGGAGAGATGCTCAGACACCGGAAACTTCACAACGCTTGCGAGAAGAAGATCGACAGAGACTTTTAAATAAAAGAAAGATGAGTAAGAAAGCCGCAAGTGAGTGTGTTGGGGCTTCCAAGAAACGTAAAAGTAAACAAAAACATCTCTGTGAACCATTGTCCAATGACTCTATTTTGCAGAATGACTTAAATGTAGAAACACAAGAAAAAAATGTAGATATAGAAAGTGGTTCTGATATTTATGTTGAAGAAATGCTTGATAATGTGTTTACTACTGCAGTACAAGTAGATACTCATTATTGTGGGTTACTTAATGTGGTTTGTCAGTTTTGTGGGGCCTATCATTTTATAAATGAAAGACCTACTGACGGAAATTTCATTAGTTGCTGTCAGAAAGGAAAGGTAAAACTTCCACTAAGACACCCATTTCCATATTATTTAGAATGCATTATGAGTGATCCAACATTTCCAAATTATAATAATTTCAAACAAAACATAAGGTCTTATAACAGTGCAATTTCATTTGCTTCAATGGGTGCAACATTAGCAGAAAATGTACCAGGACATGGCCCTTATTGTTCCAGAGTTCAAGGTCAAATATACCACCGAACTTCACATTTACACCCACAAGAAGGACAGCAAAGGAAATTTGCACAGTTATATGTCTTAGATACGATGGAAGCTGTGGAACAAAGAATGACACTTCCAGAAAATAGACAGTGTTTGCGCATAGTGTTTGAACAGCTTGAAAAAATTATGGAAAAAAACCCATATAGTCAAGCATACAAACAATTAGCACAGCTTGAAAAAGAACAACAGGAACATGCTCAAAGACATCAATTGCCTACACCAAGAGTCAATATGGTGTTAAAAAGAGATCGCAACACTGATCAAAGAAGATATAATTTACCTACTGTAAACGAGGTTGCCATGGTGTTTAAAAATGAAAATGGTGAACCACCTTTTCAGCGGGATATTAGAATATATCCACGCAATGAAGAACAACCATTTATCAACATTAATATATTAAGCTGTAATTTAGATCCAATGACATATCCCATTTTCTTTCCAAATGGGGAACCAGGATGGGAACCAAAATTACAATTGGAAAGTTATCCCAATACTTAACTTCGTATTAGATCTAATATTTCCATGCTGGAATATAAAGTGGCACAAACTGCTATCCGTGATTGTTTTAATCCAATTTTACATGGAGGAAAACTCACTCAACAATGGATTATTGATTCATATTTACAAGTTGAAGCCAATAATCTAAATTTTATTAAATATCAACAAAATAAATTATGAGTAGAACAGTATTGTGGATTAATGGATTATGTGGCAGATTTAGCTTCCAACAGAGACATTCCAGCTGGAAGAGCAATTATTTTGCCATCCTCTTTCCAAGGATCTCCTCGCAATATGCGAGAAAGGTATAATGATGCCATGGCTATTGTTACAAAATTTGGAAAACCAGATTTATTTATTACATTCACGTGTAATCCACAATAGCCAGAGATCAAGGAAAATTTGAATCTGGGACAAACTACTTCTGACCGACCAGATTTAGTGGCAAGAGTATTTAAAATCAAACTCAATTCATTAATTCATGATATCACTAAAGCACACTTATCTGGACAATGTGTGGCTTTTGTTTACACCATTGAATTTCAAAAAAGGGGATTGCCACATGCTCACATACTTTTAATACTGCAGGAAAAAGACACTGCAGAGAGAGTGGATTCAGTAATTTGTGCACAATTGCCAGACCAAGAAAAATATACAAAACTTTGGGAGATTGTTACACATAGAATGATTCATTGCCAAGGGGAGAGATGAATCCGAATTCACCATGTATGGAAAATAAAAAATGTACTAAAGAATTTCCAAAACAATTTCAAATGGAAACTTATGCAAATTGTGATGGATATCCTTTGTATAAAAGAACACAAGGACAAACAGCTATTATCCGTGGCCAAAAGGTTGATAATAGATTTGTCGTTCCATACAATCCACATTTGCTCATTAAGTACAATGCACACATCAATGTGGAAGCTTGCACTTCAATTAAATCAATTAAGTATGTGTATAAATATATATACAAAGGATATGATGCAGCTACTGTTGTTGTACAAGGTGTTGGAAATGAAAACGAAAATCCAATTTTACATGATGAACTATCAAATTATTTAGATGCTCGGTATGTGTGTGCTCCTGAAGCAATGTGGCGCCTTTTGAAATTCGAGATGCATGATCGGTCACATGCTATCTATCGTTTAGCTGTACATTTGCCTCAAAGTCAGTTGGTTTGCTTTACTCAAAGAAATGAAAGATCTGCATTATATCAAAGTGAAGACAGAGATACTACGCTTACTACGTGGTTTAAATTAAACTGTCAGGATACGGAGGCCAGACAATTTTTATACATAGAGATACCATATCACTATGTATTTGTAAATGGTCTATGGCGACAACGAAGAAGAGATAGTCATAAAATCATACCACGCATTTTTACTGTCAGTCCAAGGGATATTGAAAGTTTCAGCTTAAGATTACTTCTGCTACATGTTCCCGGTGCACAGAGTTTTGAGCATTTATGTACAGTGAATGACATAGTTTATGATACATTCCTATTAGCTGCAAGACATCAAAATTTCATAGCTGATGATACAGAATGGGAGAGGTGTCTGGAAGAAGCAGCACTATGTCAAATGCCTAAGCAAATAAGACAACAATTTGCATTCATTTGTATATTTTGCAATGTACCTGATGCTTTCATTTTGTGGGAAACATTTAAATTAAACATGTCAGAAGATTTCTTGAAACGTTACAGAGAACCAATAGCTCTGTTAAAAACATTAATGGAAATCCAAGAAATATTGTTGGCTCAATTGTGCAAGTTTTAATTTACCTGATCCAGGACTTATAGATGACATCAATTTTGATGATTATGACACTGAGCTTCAAAAACAAAAAAACGAAGAAAAACTGGCAACTTTAAATACTTTACAGTTAGAAGCATTTCATGCCATCACAGATGCTACAGATGATGAAATGGTCAAAGACTGGTATTTCTATCTAGACGGACCAGGTGGATCAGGAAAAACTTATCTGTACAATTGTTTGATGAGTTATATTAGATCACAGGGTCAGATAGCTATGCCATTTGCAACAACTGGAATTGCTGCACTTTTGTTAGATGGTGGTAGAACTGTGCATAGTGGATTTAAGCTGCCAGTTCCCATTTTGGAAACATCAGTGTCAGATATTCGACTCAATTCCATACAAGCAAAAAAATTCAAACTAACTAAACTAATTATCATAGACGAGGCAACAATGATGTCATGTCATGCACTGCAATGTATTGACAGATTCTTAAAAGAAGTAATGGATAATAAGTTGCCATTTGGTGAAAAGGTGATGCTGTTAGGAGGCAATTTTAGGCAAACATTACCTCTTGTGCCACACGGAAATAGAACAGAGATCATTGAAACATGTATCAAGACCAGTAAACTGTGGCAAATATTTACACATGTCAAATTAGAATTAAATATGAGATCTGAAGGCCAAAATGAATTCAATGACTGGCTCATTAAAATCGGAGATGTAAAACATCCAGAAATACAGCATTTACCAAATGATACCATTGAAATTCCATCAGAAATGGTTTGCAATGAATCACTCATATCATCCATATCTCTAAACACTCTTAATAATGAGGATTACACAGACATTGCAAACAAAGTAATATTAACATCAAAAAATATCGATGCCTTGAATGTAAATTACGAAATTTTAAAATACACCAATGCACCACAAAAGAATTATTACAGTGCAGATTCTATTCTTTCAGATGATAAAGACAGTGAATCGAATTTTAGTATCGAATTTATTAATTCGTTAACACCATCTGGAATGCCCCCACATATTTTACAATTGAAAAAAGGAGCAAATGTTATGTTATTGCGAAATATGAATCCAAAAAAAGGACTTTGTAATGGGACCCGATTAATTGTGCATGAGTTAAAAGATCATTTTATACATGCAGAAATTATAACTGGTACCCATAAAGGTGAACAAGTTTTTATACCAAGAATTGATTTAGCTCCAAGTGAGAGTGGTTTGCCCTTTATCCTTCAACGGAGACAATTTCCAGTTATAATGGCATTTGCTATGACCATCAATAAATCCCAAGGACAAACTTTTAAGTCAGTTGGGATTTTTTTAAAGGAACCAGTTTTTGCAGATGGACAACTCTATGTGGCTTTTTCAAGGTGCACTAATCCAAAAGAAATTAAAGTGCATGTTGAAGAAAACGAAACTCAAGGTCATTTATTGGGCAATGGATGTGTTTACACCAAAAACATTGTCTACTATGAGGTGTTGGAAAGATGGAGGACAATGGTTTCATTTTAATGCCAACATTTTATGGGACTCAATATGATTGCATAAAAAAAACATTTCACATAAAACATCCAAAGAATCCAAAGAATGGACAAAAAAACGTAGAGAACAGTGGTTTGACTTCAATGACAAAATGTAAGTACTCTGGAACTCTTTAAATACGGTAACAGTATTTCACTTATGAAAATCTATGTGATATTTGCAGAATGGACAAACTGAAAAAACAAACAAAAAAAAACCCAGTAAAATATCCTTAAACAGATTGGAATGCGTTCAAGGTTTTATATTTACATGATTGGCCCCACAAAACAATTAACTGACTTTTTCAAGTTTATAACAGTTAAATGTTATTGTTTGATGTTAAAATTTCAGATGTTAAATATGTGTTTTTGGAATTTAGAAAAATGTTTTGTCAATATATATATGGTATAGTCAAATATGTATTGTTAGTATAATGTTTAACTATTTTAAGAATAATTGGAAATGTATTATTTAAAGACAAAGTATTGATTCAGGGAGAAATCCTATCGCCAGTTAATGGGGTCAGGAAGGAATTAATTTTTTTCCCTCTTTGATACAATTGGACAAGTTTCAATAGAGGGTTTTTATTGTTTGCCTTCCTCTGGATTCAATGCTAATTTAGTTTAACAAGAGTTTAACAAATATGTTACAAATGATAAAAAGTATGTTATTGTTAAAACAATTTACTTACTCTAAGTTAATATAGTCCGCAGTTACTCAGTGATAAATATGTATTGAAAAGTGTTAGTATTGTTAACAAAATGTTGAACGAATGTTTCATATACAAGTTGCATGTTACAAAGTTTAATGTTTGTGAAATATAAGTTGAAAGTTAAAAAAATAAAAAGTTAAAATAAATAATGTGTTTTTATTTTTAGAAAAAAAAAGGGAACAAATGTAGGTGACTCATTTTGTGTTGCAAACAAATTTCACAACATTTAATTTTTATTGACCGTCATTTTTTGACGGGCAAGTCGCTAGTAAATTTTTAGTTGTGGATCAAGCCCGTTGGTCACGTTTGCGATGTTGGTCATGCAATGTGACTTGTGAAACTTAGGCTCTTATCACGAGGCCCGTGTAACTTAGGCTTTAGACTCCAATGAACGCCAAGGGTGCCCATTACAGGGCTCGCGTTGAATGCCGCAGGTGTTCATCACGAGGCCCGTAGGACAAGGCCCGCAGTTGCAGAGTTACGCAGTTACGAATTTAACAGCCGAACCATGGAACTGGAAAAACCAACAATACAAAATAAATACTTTGAAAATATTAATTACACACTCACACACACCATAGGGGGAGAGCCAGGGAGCCTCATAGTGAGGTTACAAATTAATTTGTGCCTTATTTTGCATTTTTAATGGAACGTAAATCGCCTAAGCGAGTAAAAAAATGGTGAAAGAAAAAAACTTGAGTCTATGAAAACAAGGCTGAAGGCCATAAAAATGTGCCCAAAGCCAGTAACTGTTACATGAAGCCAGTAACACTTACCCGGACCACACGAGGCACGCAAGCTCTCCTTGCGAGGCCTGGAGAACATAGAAAAGATTTGTCATTTTGTAGTAAACCAGCCCGTAAATTGCAAAAAAAGACCATTTCAACCACAAAATGGCAGAAAACCAGTAAATTATGCATGTTCACGTTTGTCCTCGCGCTAGCACTCTATAAATACTGGACACTTTTCAGAATTTTCTCCAAATACATGTAAATATAATAGGTAAGTATTCATATTTATTAATTTATTAATTAACTACTTTACAAAAAAAGTAGACTAAATATTATATTTCATGATGACGTAATTTTACACATTCTAAGTTAAATCTTTATGATTTTTAACAAATACATTAAAAGATAATAGCAAAAGTATTATTATTTTTTAATTTATTAATTGATTAATTAAAAAAAATGTTTTACCTTAGCCTAAATAAAAACATTTACACTGACGTAATTAAAGACATAAGTTTGTATAGTATCAACTATAGTAGTTGTCAATCTGCGAGTTGTTGTCACGCTTTGCTTGCCTACGGGACTTGCAATGAGCGCCTTCCGCACTCATTGCAGGGGCCGAGAGTCTGTGGGACTCAGCGCGTAGGAGTTTGGAGCTGATTGCGAGGCACGCCATACTTTACGCCCCACAATACTTTACGACTTTACCGGCCAAAAAACACCAAATACTTTACACACTCTCACACAGCACAGGGGGAGAGCCAGGGAGCCTGTGAGTGAGGTTGCAAGTTAATTTGAGGTATATTGGGCATTTTTTGCCGATCGAAAATAGGCTACAGCCAATTAAACGTAACTGGATAAAAGCGAGGCCGAAACAGTAAATACAACCCCGAAGCCAGTAACACTTTGCCAAAGCCAGAAAAAACTAACCTGAAGCCAGTAAGACTTAGCCGAACCACGCAAGCAACGGCACTCATCACGAGACACACAAAAATTCAGCAGAGACACAGAGCAGAAAGACACAGGGGAGGGAGAGTGTGGAAAGAGACACAAGGCTGAGAGACAGAGGAAAAGAGACACACTTTGAGGAAAAAAGGGGAAAAAAACACAGGTTTGAGCGCCAAAGGCAATTGTTGCAAGGGCCGCACAGTAGACGGGGGAGAGGCTGGCAATGAGTGCCGAAGGTGCTCATTGTCTCGCGATGTGATGAGCGCCAATGGCGGGTCTTGCGATGAACGCCGAAGGTATAGAATTCCCAGCCTTACAATTTTTGACAGGCAAGTTGCTAGTAACATATAGTTACATAGTTACATAGTTACATAGTTACATAGGCCCTCATTCAATTGCGATTTGGCCAATTGAATAGTGCTCTAAATAAGCACATAACATATATTTTTTAAATACGTTTTTAGTTAGTGAAAACCTTGCTTTTGGATAGATGCTTACTAACTAAAAACTTCTTTAAAAAAATATGTTATGTGCTTATTTAGACCCCTATTCAATTGGCCAAATTGCAATTGAATGAGAGCCATAGTATTTAAGGTTGAAAAAAGACTTTCAGTCCATCAAGTTCAACCTTTTAAGATCTTCTCTGATCTGCAATATGCAGATTAACTATTAATTAATTAGATGTATATAAAAAAAAATAATAATAATCAATTCCCTCCTGATCCCAGACACCGGCGACCGGACTTCTCCCTGGATCAATACTGCCTCTCTAATTATCCACGATAACCCTGAATTCCCTTTTTAATTAGAAATAAATCCAGTCCCCTTTTAAAGTTATCTATCGAATCCGCTGTCACCACCTTCTCTGGTAGAGAATTCCACAGATTACCCACCCTTACTGTGAAGAACCCTTTTCTTTTTTAAGGTCTTTTTAAGGTGGAATCTTTTTACTTCTAACGTCAAGGGATGTCCTCTTGTCAGTTTAAAACCTCTTGGCACAAAAAGCTCCCTTGACAAATCTTTATACTGACCCTGGATGTATTTATATAAGGTAATCATATCTCCTCTTAGACGCCTTTTTTCTAGAGAAAATAAGTTTAATTTAGCCCCTCCATTCCCCTTATTAGTTTTGTTGCCCTCCTCTGTACCTTTTCCAGCTCTAAAATGTCCTTTTTATAAAGTGGTGCCCAAAATTGTACTCCATATTCCAAATGAGGGCATAATAGAGATTTGTATAGTGGCAGAATTATATTTGCTTCCCTGGCTTCTATACCCTTCTTAATACATGCTAATATTTTATTTGCCTTTGCAGCTGCTGCTTGGCTTTGAGCACTGTTACCTAGGTGGTTGTCCACAAGCACTCCCAAATCCCTTTCAATATCTGATACACCTAGATTTGCTCCATTAAGATTATAAATTGCATGGCTATTTTTCCTTCCCAGATGCATAACTTTACATTTATTCGTATTAAATCTCATCTGCCATTTAGATGCCATTCCTCAATTTTATGTAAATCCCTTTGGAGGGAAAGCACATCACTATCTGATTTAATTACCTTGTACAACTTTGTGTCTTCAGCAAAAATGTAGACACCACACTCCAATCCTACCTCTAAGTCATTAATAAATATGTTAAAAAGGAGAGGACCTAATACTAAACCCTGAGGAACCCCACTTACCACATTAGTCCAATCGGAGTATGTTCCATTTACAACAACCCTTTGCTTCCTGTCTTTTAGCTAGCTCTCAATCCATGAGCAGATATTTACTGCAACTCCTGTATCTCTTAGTTTGCCCAATAGTCTCCCATGTGGCACTGTATCAAAAGCCTTTGCAAAATCCAAAACGACTACATCCACTGAGTTGCCTTGATCCAGGTTCCTACTAACCTCCTCATAGAAACTAATTAGATTTGTTTGACATGACCTATCCCTCATAAATCCATGTTGACTCCTAATTATAATCGTGTACAAATAGACATATTCTTGTATATTATCCCTTATTAACCCTTCTAAAAGCTTCCCCAGGCTTACTGAGGCTTACTGGTCTATAATTCCCCGGATTTGCTCTTGCTCCCTTTTTAAATATAGGTATCACATCAGCTTTTCTCCAGTCATCTGGTAGAGACCCTGTGTTGAGTGAATCTTGAAAAATTAAATATAATGGTTTGGCTATTACAGAACCCAGTTCCCTTAGTACCCTTGGATGTATTCCATCAGGACCGGGGGCTTTATTAACATTTATTTTTTCAAACCTCTTTTGGATTACTTCCTGTGTTAACCAATTATTTGGCAAAGGTAGTGTAGCCCCATTATGTTGCCGTGTCCCAACCACTGGTACCTCCCTTGTGTATACTGAAGAAAAGAACATATTTTGCTCATCTGCCTTTTCTTGGTCACTAATTATCAGACGGCCTGTGTCACATTGTAATGTTCCTATAGCTTCCTTCCTCGCCTTCTTCCCATTAATATACTTAAAAAATATTTTAGGGTTAGTCTTGCTCTCTTTTGCAATTCATTTTTCATTTTCTATTTTAGCCAGTCTAATCGCCCTTTTGCAAGCCTTGTTGATTTCCTTGTATTCCTGTAAAGCAGTCTCTGTCCCCTCTTGTTTGTATAATTTAAATGCCTGTTTTTTACTCCGTATCTTGATCTTTAAATCATTGTTAAGCCACACTGGATGGGATTTACTCCTTTTACTTTTATTCCCACACGGTATATGCCGATGTGTATGTATATTTAGTAAGGATTTAAATGTTGTCCACTTGTGGTCAGTGTTTTTACCTGCCAGTTCTCTGTCCCAGTCTATACTTTATATTGCTGCCCTTAGATCGTTAAAATCTGCCCTTTTAAAGTTAAGAGTTTTTGTTGGCCTCTTAAAATTTAGTTTTTTTTTATTCAATCTCAAACGAGACTGTAGTAATTAGTGAAATGTAATTTGACAATTTTCAGGTGTCTGTCAATTTCACATTGACACAGAATTTGACTGCAGTGCACGTTTATTAACAGACTGCCACATGTGCTTGAATTTAAAGACATCAACTTAGAAGGACAAGGTACAGTATAATTCATTACAGTAATTAATGTATTATATTTTATATTACGTTCTAAGAAAATGGATTTTATGTGCTTCATGAATTTATAAAGAGACTGTTAGGTCTTTGGGGATTTAAGTTCATAAAATTAAAAATAATACCTAAAGATCAATAATTTGTAAAATAATTAATTTAATTATTTTACCTTGGTCAAATTGAAGAACACATTATCACCTGCATATGTTTTTAATTAATCTTAGATGAAAATATTACAAATAAAAAAAAAATATACTGAAAATATTATTTTATACTTGGCAGCTGTCTGTCACTTTCACAGTGTCACAGAAGATTGCTGCAGTGCCGGTTTCCATACACAGATGTCAATTACAATGAAGAGGTACAGCATATTTCATTAACATCCTACATAAATTAATAACTGCAGACATTAATATTTTTAAGACCAGGAAATATTATGGCGCATTCTGTTAACATGACAATCAAAGAAGGAATATGCTGCAGATTTTAAAAAGAGGAGGTTTACCAAAGGAAAACAATGTTAATTTAAACACTAAAAATATAACTTAAAAAAGGAACACTATTAATGAAATTAATTTACATTTCATACAAATGTCCATAGTATGAAAATTTGGTTTATTGTACTAATCACCACAAAACATTAAGAAAATTGCAAA
Source organism: Discoglossus pictus (assembly GCA_027410445.1). Lineage (NCBI taxonomy): Eukaryota > Metazoa > Chordata > Amphibia > Anura > Alytidae > Discoglossus > Discoglossus pictus. The sequence continues at coordinate 351,911,871 of CM050166.1, read as the reverse complement.
AACAACTTGCATATCTTAATACATTAAAACTTGAGGTAACGTAAATAAACAGATTAGTTCACATAAAAATGGATCATTATCATAATCTGTAGGTTGAAAATAAACATTTACATTTCATATTACAGATTATAATGGCTAGAAGCCAGAAACCAGCATGGAATACAAACTCCGTCTGGACAGGAAACGAAAACAAAGATGGAGAAAGCGACAGTCGGATGACAAGAAGAAAAGAGTACTAAAAGAAGAGTGTCAAAGAATTTCCAAAAAAAGACAAACTGCATTGCCAACAGTGTAAGAGGAAGTGGCAAATCTTAATCCATTACAAGGTCAGGTAAGCTAAAGAAAACTATTTTTACAGAAACCTGGGTCATTATCATAATCTGTAGGTTCCAAACAAAAATGTAACTTTTACAGTACAGATTTCAATGTCTGAGAAGCCCGAAACTGGCAAGGAATCCCAACAACTTCTGGACAGGATCCGAAAACGAAGATGGCGACAGTCGGATGGCTGAATTTACAATAAAAGACATACTAGTGGAGCAAAAAGCAGGCATAAGATAGATAGGAAAACAAATTAAACTGATCAACAAACATGTGAACAATATGGTAATGATACTACTGTTGATGTAGATTGTAATGTTCATGTTCCTTCACCGGATAGTGCATTATATCAATAGAGCCTCAAAATTGTGGTATGTTGAACATGCTTTGTCAGTTTTGTGGGGCTTATCATTTTGAAAAGGAAAGACCAAGAGATGGTAAGTTCATTAGTTGCTGACAAAAGGGAGAAGTAAGAGCTCCAAAAAAGATCACAATTCCCAACATATTTACAAAGTATAATGAATGACCGTACTTTCCCAAATTACAAATATGTTAAAAATAATATACGATCTTAGTACCATTTCTTTAGCATCTATGGGTGCAAAATTAGCTGATAATGTTGAAGGACATGGCCCTTACTGCTTTAAAGTACAAGGGCAAATTTATCACCGCACTTCACATTTACACTCTGAAGAAGAAGAGCAAAAAAAATTTGCTCAACTATATGTACTAGATACAATGGAAGCTGTGGAACAACATATGCAGCTTTCTGAAAATACCAAATGCATTCATGCACAACAAAATCAGTCATTCTGATAAACTTACCCAAAGCTAATGAGGTTGCAATGTTCTTTCAAAATTATGAGGGTGAACCACCATGTCAAAGGGATATCAGAATATATCCAAGAAATGAACAGCAACCTTTCATTAACATCAGTAGATTAAGTACCAATTTGGATCCAACGACGTATCCAATTTTGTATCCCAATGGTGAAGCAGGTTGGCAACCAAAATTAATACTTGATAGTTATCCAAACCCTAAAGTACGTGTCAGAAATAATATTTCCATGCTTGAATTGAAAGTGGCTCAAACTGCAATTCGAGATGCATTTAATCCTATCTTAAGTGCTGGAAAACTGACACAACATTGGATCATTGATTCATACCTGCAATTAGAAGCCAATAATTTAAATTTCATAAAATATCAACAAAATAAACTATGCGTTGAACAGTATTGTGGCCTCATGGATTATGTTGCGGAAGTGGCTACAAACAGAGATCCAGAGATTCCAGCTGGCCAAGCCATCATTTTACCATCTTCTTTCCAAGGATCTCCTCGCAATATGCGAGGAAGATATAATGATGCGATGGCTTTCATAACTAAATATGGTAATCCGGATATATTTATTAAATTTACATATAATTCTTAATGGCCAGATATTGTTAATAATTTTAACCATGGACAAACTGCTTTGCATAGACCAGACTTAGTGGCTAGAATCTTCAAAATAAAATGAACAGCCTTGATACATGAGATAACCAGCAGTCAGGACTACAACATGCACATATTCTGATAATACTTCAAGAAAATGATACAATGAATAATGCAGATAAAGTCAATTCAGTGATTATTGCTGAACTACCAGATCCACAAAAACATGCCATACTATATGACATTGTAACATATTGCATGATCCATGGCCCACATGGAGAGCTAAATCCACAATCACGTATGGAAAGGAAAAAATGCACAAAAGATTTTTCAAAATAATTTAGAGATCAAACTTTTGCAAATTCTGATGGATATCTATTGTATAAAAAAAGACATGGTCCAAAGGCAATAATTTGTGGTCAAAATGTAGATAACACGTATCTGGTGCATACAATCCACATCTGTTAATGAAGTATAATACACACATAAATGTGGAAGCTTGCACTTCTATTAAATCAATTAAATATGTCTACAAATATATTTATAAAGGATATGATGCAGCAACTGTGGTGGTGTAAAGTGGTCGAAAAGACAATCGGTTAGTAGATGATGAACTTGCATCTCATGTAGATGCGCGATATGTCAGTAGGCCCGAAGCAATGTGGTGGCTTCTAAATTTTTAGATGCATGATCGCTCACATGCAGTGTATCAATTAGCAGTACATTTGTCACAAATACAATTAGTTTACTTTAATACTGGCAATGAAGAAAATGCTCTGGCACAACATGAACATCGACAAACCACACTTACAGCTTGGTGTATCCTAAATTCTAACAATATGGAGGCAAGGGAAAACTTATACAATGAGATTCCATATCGTTATGTTTTCGTTAATGGCTTATGGAAACGTAGACAAAAGGATAGTAATAAAATAATTCCCAGAATGTATACAGTAAGTCCAAGAGACATTGAATGTTTCTGCTTACGTTTACTACTTTTTAATGTTCCTGGTGCACACATTTTTGAACAGTTGATAACTGTTTATAACACAGTTTGTGACACATTTCATTTAGCTGCGCGACACAGAAACTTTCTTGCTGATGAGACAGAATGGGAGAGATGTCTAGAAGAAGCAGCACTCTTTAAAATCCCACGCCAGATGAGGGAACAGTTTACATTAATTTGCATATTTTGTAATGTTCCTAGTGCATTTGCTTTGTGGGAAACATTTAAAATAAATATGTATGAAGACTTTTTGAAATGTTATAACGAGCCCATAGCTGAATTAAAAGCATTAATGGAAATTCCGTTTCAAGTCTCTCTATGTCATGGACTAAGTTGTGCGATTTTTAATCTCCCAGTTCCAAGAATTATAGATGATATAAACTTTGAGGACTATGACGCTGATGTAGAAAAACAAAAAAACTAACAAAAAATAGCCACTTTAAATCATTTGCAATTGCACGCTTTCAATGCAATACAACAAGCACAAGATGATAACTAGCTCAAATAGCGTTATTTTTATCTTGATGGACCCAGTGGATAGGGAAAAATTTATCTAATAAAAATAAAATATAATTTGTTGATGAGTTCAATTAGAGGTAATAGGTGAAATAGCACCTCCCTTTGCAACAACTGGAATTGCTGCACTATTGTTAGAAGGTGGCAGAACATAGTGGATTTAAACTTCTGGTTCCAATTTTGGAAACATCAGTGTTGGATATTTGAATGATCTCAAGCAAATACAAATTAATAATCATAGATGAGGCCACTATCATGTCGTGCCATGCTCTGCAATGTATTGATAATTTATTGTGTGAAGTCATGGGTAATGATTTGCCTTTTGGTGGAAAAGTCATGTTGTTAGGTGGAGATTTCCGACAAACATTACCTGTGGTTGTCCGTGGAAATCGAACAGACATTGTAGAAACATGTATAAAGTCCAGTCCCCTATGGAAATAATTTACACACCTTAGATTAGAAACAAATATGAGATCTGAGGGCCAAAATTAATTCAATAATTGGCTAATGCAATTTGGTGAAGGAAAAACAGAGGTCATAACTAATTTACCTGATACTGTCGAAATATTAGAGGAAATGATTTGCCAAGATTCACTCATATCTGCTATATTCCCAGGTGGAATAACTACAGAACATTCCTCAGAGCTTGCACTGAAAGTAATTTTAACATCAAAAAATAAAGATGCTTTGGATCTCAATAACAAAATCTTGAAATTAATTGACAGACCAAAACAAAATATAATAATGCAGATTCTGTTCTGGCTGATGACAAACAGAGTGAATCCAATTTTATCACTGAATTAATAAATTCATTAACTCCATCTGGAATGCTACCACATGTTTGCAATTCAAAAAAGGAGCAATTGTCATGCTACTGAGAAATATGAAACCAAAATAAGGACCAGAGTAATTGATCAGGATTTAAGAAACCATTTCGTACATGCTGAAATTCTGAATGGTACCCATAACAGTGAACCAGTTTTCATACTAAGAATAGATTTGGCTCCAAGTAAGACTAGCTTGCCTTTTGTACTTCAAAGGAGACTATTTCTCATTATCATGTTTTTTGCAATGACCATTAATAAATCCCAAGGACAAACTTTTAATTCTGTTGGCCTCTTTTTAGAAGAACCAGTATTTGCCCATGGACAACTCTATGTGGCATTTTCCCGTTACAAAAATCCACAAGAAATTAAAATTTTCATTAAAAAAAAGCGAAACTCAGGGTGAATTATTATATGATGGTCAAGTATTTACTTAAAATATAATCTATTATGAGGTGTTGTAAATTCAAGAAAAAAAGGATAACAATAAAACACAGGTTTAGCAAAAATTATAAATTAATACACAAAAAGAACAGTGGTTACATCCCAAAGACAAAGTTTAATGTCTGTTCGGCTCTTTTTAGAGAAACCACTATTTCACCATCAAGAAATATATGTGCTATTTTCAACATAAAAAATGCCTAAAAAACTCACATTTTAATACCTTCACAAAACGGTAATAAATAGTACTCATACAGAATCGTGGTTTAATCCCAAAGACAAACTTTCAAGTCTTTTGGGCTCTTTTCAGAGAAACCACTATTTCACCATACACAATTCTATCTCCCATTTTCTTATAAGTTTGGGTCACTTATTATATCTTAGTAAATAATTTCATCAAAAGATTGTATATTGTAAGGTGTTATAATTTGTAGACAAAATGGGTAATAATAAAACAGTCCTTCACAAAACTTTCAAAAACACTACACATACAGGTTGTAAAGTCAAAGTAACACTGTGTAAACACAGCTGAAGCAGATACAGGCTCAATTGCCTGTCAATTAATAATTGAGTAATATAGCTTCACACAGTGTAACACTGACATTAACACCTGTATAGGTAGCATTTACGATCAATTTCAGAAATAATGCAATATACTATATATATAGATCATAGGTGTAATGTGTTTTCAAAGTTAATTAAATAAATTGGTACAATATAGCAGTGCTGCAAAAACTGCACCTCAACACTCCACATACAGCACACAATTTAAATGTAACAAGCTTTAAACACACGTTGGACAATTACACGCTAAATTACGTCTTCATTAAAAATTTAAGCATCTCTGTTCGTACTGTGTTACACTAAAATTAAGATCTGTATCGGAAGCATGAGGACCGGTTTCTGAAGCACTGCAATAGACTGTATATATATATATATATATATATATATATATATATATATATACTATGTGTAATGAACAACATTACTGTAAATGAATTGATGTAACATTTGTTTGTAACAGATTGCTGATTTCACAAAATATGCACATTTGTAAATAAAAATGTATTGCTTTAGCATATACCAAATATTTTATATTACTGTATAAAAAAAAACACATGTAAAAAAAATGTTCACTTAGTAATACTTCAGGACAAAAATATGCTTATATGCAGCCATAATTAATTTCAATTTGCAAAATCACAATTCAATGAGGCACATAGTATTTACAAGTTGGTTACAGATAAAACTATATAAATTTAATGTAATAAAAATGTATTCTTTTTAAAAAAATGCAATTAATTTGGGCCATTTTTCAACATTGTTATGATATTCATCTATGTTAATAATAATTAAAAATGTTGTGTTTTCAAATATCATTGTGTTTAGTATTGCTTTACAGAAATAAATAAATAATGTAATAAACGATAGTTCTTCGTTTATGGTTTGACTGACTTATTCAATGTGTATAAAGAAATAGATTTTCACAAAAGGTCCATTAATTATTACATTTTTCAGACATTCTTACCATATTTATCTATGTTAATAACAAACTGAATGTAATAAAAAAATATTGTTTGAACTAAACTTCCATTAATATGTATTAATTTTGGACATTTTTATAATATTCATCTATCTATATTAATAATAATTAAAAGTTGCCTGTTGAAAAAATATTTATGTTTAGTATTTTTTTACACAACAAAAACAACACATTTAATAAAGAATATTTTAAATTTCATAGCTTCACTCACTCATCAGTACTAACAGCTTTTAATAACATATAATTAACTTTTTATTGCTTCCAGTAATTATAACATAGCAGTTCAACAATTTAAAACAAAAAAAGGATGTTACATGTACAGTTATAGTACATAAACAGACAGAAAAAATAATATATAACACTCTATCATGTCGTCATTTTTGACGGACAAGTATAGTAATATATATATAAAGAATAATAACATTGGAGAGATTCACTAGAATTCAGTATCTTTATAAATGCGTCGCTAGAAAACCAAACTTGATTCTATCCCAGATATATATCTTGACTGGTATAATAAGGACACTACTGATGCCTGCACTGATATGGCTGAGCCTGAACCCTTATAGGCTAGTATAATTATAAAAACAATGGATAAACTACAATTCAAATAAGCATCAATGCATATGACAAAAGGAGAATACTACAGTGATATAAACAAATAACTCAAAGATATTAAATAATGTGAAATATAAAAGAACCACCCAGTAAAAATGTGCTCATTGCGAGGCACGAAAGTTATGGGCCTAAGCATGTGCTCATCGCGAGGCCTGTAAAGTAAAGGGGGGAGAGGCCCGCAAGTTACGGGCTTAAGCATGCGCTAAGCGCATGCCACGGTATGCAATGAGTGCCGAAGTCCTGTTAAGTAGAGGGGGAGACCTTGCATTGTGTGGCAAACAATAGCATTGCGAGGCTTCACATTTTTATGCCATCATTTTTGATGAGCAAGTCGCTAGTATAAATATATTGGATGAAAAAAGAATGTATGTTGTATGTGTTTTTTTAGATGTTGGTGTATAGCGTGGGGAGTGGGGGTTTGTGGATGGTGGGGCCCAGTGGCGGCTGGTGACTTTTCAAGTTGGAGGGGCGACAGGGCAAAACATGGCCACTCCCCCTTTTTCAAACCACACCGATTTTTATAACTCCTTCCCCTGATGTCATGATGACCTTTATAAGCCCCGCCCAATGACCTTATACTTGTAAAGCCCATTGAAATACATGATCAGCAATGCAGAAATGTCAAGAAGTAAAGTAACAATGTGTTAAATTCATTGGTATACAATATAGATTGAAAAAACTCATGTGACAAGACTACAGCAATATCATAATTGCACCTATACGCATTAACAGAAAAATTAAAGGAGTGACACCTACCATTAGTCGGGTCTTCTTCTCAGGGTATTCACGTTCAGTAAGTTGACCAACGAGTAGAAACAAATCTGCAGCCACATAGGGTTTGCACCTGGGGTTGAAAGAAAACAAGCAAATCAATCAGACCATTCAAGAACAAAACCATACTTAAAAAACATTAAAAGACCAAGTGGAACCATATAGGCCCCAAACATACCTTAGAAGACCAAGTGGAACCATATAGGCCTCAAACATACCTTAGAAGACCAAGTGTGACCATAGGCCCCAAACATACCTTAGAAGACCAAGTGGAACTATATAGGCCCCAAACATACCTTAGAAGACCAAGTGGAACCATATAGGGCTCAAAAATACCTTAGAAGACCAAGTGTGACCATAGGCCCCAAACATACCTTAGAAGACCAAGTGTGACCATATAGGCCCCAAACATACCTTAAAAGACCAAGTTTGACCATATAGACCCCAAACATACCTTAGAAGACCAAGTGTGACCATAGGCCCCAAACATACCTTAGAAGACCAAGTGGAACTATATAGGCCCCAAACATACCTTAGAAGACCAAGTGTGACCATATAGACCCCAAACATACCTTAGAAGACCAAGTGGAACTATATAGGCCCCAAACATACCTTAGAAGACCAAGTGTGACCATAGACCCCAAACACCTTAGAAGACCAAGTGGAACTATATAGGCCCCAAACATACCTTAGAAGACCAAGTGTGACCAGATAGGCCCCAAACATACCTTAAAAGACCAAGTTTGACCATATAGACCCCAAACATACCTTAGAAGACCAAGTGTGACCATAGGCCCCAAACATACCTTAGAAGACCAAGTGGAACTATATAGGCCCCAAACATACTTTAGAAGACCAAGTGGAACCATATAGGGCTCAAAAATACCTTAGAAGACCAAGTGTGACCATAGGCCCCAAACATACCTTAGAAGACCAAGTGTGACCATATAGGCCCCAAACATACCTTAAAAGACCAAGTTTGACCATATAGACCCCAAACATACCTTAGAAGACCAAGTGTGACCATAGGCCCCAAACATACCTTAGAAGACCAAGTGGAACTATATAGGCCCCAAACATACCTTAGAAGACCAAGTGTGACCATATAGACCCCAAACATACCTTAGAAGACCAAGTGGAACTATATAGGCCCCAAACATACCTTAGAAGACCAAGTGTGACCATAGGCCCCAAACATACCTTAGAAGACCAAGTGGAACTATATAGGCCCCAAACATACCTTAGAAGACCAAGTGTGACCAGATAGGCCCAAAACATACCTTAAAAGACCAAGTTTGACCATATAGACCCCAAACATACCTTAGAAGACCAAGTGTGACCATAGGCCCCCAACATACCTTAGAAGACCAAGTGGAATTATATAGGCCCCAAACATACCTTAGAAGACCAAGTGTGACCATATAGACCCCAAACATACCTTAGAAGACCAAGTGGAACTATATAGGCCCCAAACATACCTTAGAAGACCAAGTGTGACCATAGGCCCCAAACATACCTTAGAAGACCAAGTGGAACTATATAGGCCCCAAACATACCTTAGAAGACCAAGTGTGACCAGATAGGCCCCAAACATACCTTAAAAGACCAAGTTTGACCATATAGACCCCAAACATACCTTAGAAGACCAAGTGTGACCATGGGCCCCAAACATACCTTAGAAGACCAAGTGGAACTATATAGGCCCCAAACATACCTTAGAAGACCAAGTGTGACCATAGGCCCCAAACATACCTTAGAAGACCAAGTGGAACTATATAGGCCCCAAACATACCTTAGAAGACCAAGTGTGACCATATAGACCCCAAACATACTTTAGAAGACCAAGTGGAACTATATAGGCCCCAAACATACCTTAGAAGACCAAGTGTGACCATAGGCCCCAAACATACCTTAGAAGACCAAGTGGAACTATATAGGCCCCAAACATACCTTAGAAGACCAAGTGTGACCAGATAGGCCCCAAACATACCTTAAAAGACCAAGTTTGACCATATAGACCCCAAATATACCTTAGAAGACCAAGTGTGACCATAGGCCCCAAACATACCTTAGAAGACCAAGTGGAACTATATAGGCCCCAAACATACCTTAGAAGACCAAGTGTGACCATATAGACCCCAAACATACCTTAGAAGACCAAGTGGAACTATATAGGCCCCAAACATACCTTAGAAGACCAAGTGTGACCATAGGCCCCAAACATACCTTAGAAGACCAATCAGCACTGTATAGGCCCAAACCAGTGGATCTTGGGATTCAAGAAAACAACAACATTTCACTTCTGTTTAGACAACACAATAATCAATGTCAAACAAACACGTTGAATTAGCATATGGATAATTATATGAGCAGTAACGCCACGCCAAGACTTCAACAATTGTTACTGACCATTCACACACCTTTCATAGCTCCTTCAATATGCACACCCACACACCATTCATACTTTACTTACCACTAGTTATTTTTGGTAGTGAGGTGGTGCCATTTCTGAGAACTTTACGTACCCTTGAAGGTGCCTCCAATTCCTTCAAACCAATGCATTCAACCGCTACAGGGCCATGATGCTTTTTAAATACCTTTTTATCCTCTTCAATGTGGAGAAGCATCTTTCTGGTTCTTTAGTAGTCTTCGGTGTTGTAAGCAGGATTCCTTATAGCTTCACTCACTCTGTTAAATTATGTAGATTAAATTGATGGTGAAGTTGCTGCAGAGCAACAGCACTTGTACAGACATGAAATTCTGGCTTCCCGTACACAAGTGACAGCTACCCTTGGAAGTGCCTCCAATTCCTTCAAACCCCGCCAAGGCTTTAACAATTGTTACTGACCATGCACACACCTTTCATAGCTCCTTCCATATGCACACCCACACACCGTTCATACTTTACTTACCACTAGTTATGTTTGGTAGTGTGAGGTGGTGCTGCTTAACGCAGTTTATCTTTGCACACCCTGGGGGTATGCATTCTTCTTTGCTTCAATCACTTGTATTTAAATTTTGCACGGCGATCTTTCAAAGAACAAAACTTCTCAATGTTTTTTTCATTGAAGTCTGGGATCTCGGAAATCAGTTGCTTTTCCATTGAGAGCATCGCCAATGCATTCAACTGCTCCAGGGACATGGTGCTTCTTAAATGGTTTTTATCCTCTTCAATGTGGAGAAGCATCTTTCTGATTCTGCAGTGGTCATCGGTGTTGTAATCAGGATTCTTAATAATTTCACTGTCTCTGTGAAATCATTCTGCAGATTCAATTGATGTAAAAGTTTGTGCAGAGCAACAGCACTTGTACAAGCATGAAAATCTGTCTTCCCATACAGAAGTGACAGCTCAGTGCGTAATTGTTCCTTCTTCAGTATTGGATATGCTTGCACGGTGTCTTCCAGAGCTTGGGTTGGAAAGCAAGTGTCACGGGTTTTATACAAGTCACTCTGAACAAGTTTGGCACTGACTAAGTGATTTGAAAATGAAAAATGTTCTTTTGCATGAACCACCACTATGTCACATACCTCTCTTGAAAGTTGTCTCAAGGTTGAGATCTCCGCACTCCGTCTGTTGACTGTTACATCGCTCGGCAAACTTGCTTCTATCTCTTCAACAGAATTACGGATTTTCTGGATGCTGGCGACAAAGTCTTCTGTGACTTTTTTGATATAAACAGTATCCGTGTCTCGCTTCTGAAGCTGACTATAGAGGATGTCAACATGTGGCATTATTAAATGAAATAATTTAAGGAAGTAAAGGAACTCCCTGTCTTCCAGCATTCCAATGAAACCGGTGGCTTCACGTATAGATGTTGGATCAAAGTTTAGACATGCTTCAATTGTCTGGAAACACTCAAGTAGCGCATCTCTGTTCTCGTAGATGACGTTCACGGTCCTAACGTTGAAGTTCCATCGTGTCAGTGCACCTCTTGGAAGTCTTCTACCAACTACCTCATCCAGAACTCCAGTCCTTTTTGGAGAGCGTGAAAAAAAAGATGGTATGCCGCCTATGTTGGAAAAAAAAACTCGAACTCTTCCAATCCTTGAAACTGCTTTCTCCATTATTAGGTTCAGTTGGTGAGCATAGCAATGGACGTAGTGTGCGTTCGGGTACACGTCTTTTATTTTTCTTTGAACTCCTCCTTGATCTCCACGCATCACACTGGCACCATCGTAGCTTTGAGCTATGAGTTTCTTCTTGTCTTCTGGCTCTGGGAGAACAGTATTCAGACTTTCCAGCACAACAGCAGCAATCGAGTCTGCATCCGTTGATTTCATTTCCGTGAAGCCATCAAATCTTTCCACCACTTGATGCTTCTTGCCAATGTAGCGACAGACTACACCGCACTGTGTCCTAGCGGAAATATCGGTTGTTTCATCCGCTTGGATTGCCACAAACTGGGCTTCCTTAAGCTCTTGGTGAATCACTTCCTTAATAACTTCATGCATGCAGTCCAGTAGCTCATTCTGCACGGTTTTGGACGTGCCCTTAAACACAGTTGCAGTCTTCAAATGCTGTTCCATTGCACTATCGATACTGCCAACCAAATCCACCAGGCCTCGAAACACTCCTGGATTTAGCGATGTTTCACTCTCGTCGTGTCCTCTTAATGCCAGTTCAAAAGCGCCACAAAAGCGAACACAATTAATTATCTTAGAAAGGATGTACCTGTTCTTAGCCACTTCTTCGTTGTGTTTTTGAATACTGACTTGGTATCCTTGGTCCAGTTAAACTGCAATGTTCGCCTGTCCAAGCATCTCAAACTTGATCCTGTTATCCAAGTGAGCTTTAGAACTTTTGTGTTTTGCCAATTTGTCAGCTAGATGTTTTACGTCAGTCACTCCAGTTTTGGTCCAAGCAGCGTCACCACCAAATAGGATGCATGGGAAACAATATAAGACCTTCCTAGAAACGCTTCCACAAAGCCAGTCGTTCTTCTTGTACCATTCAGTATTGAAAGTACGGATATATTGCTTCCCTCTATATCTTGCGATTTGCTGCAGATTTATCTCTGGTTGGTCACAAGTAGAGAGTCAATAGTATTCATTTCTGATACCAATAGAAGAAAGAGATCACGGTATATTAATTTATATTATGTCACAAAATTACTTTAAAATAACAGTGCGTTGAATTCATTGGTATACATTACAGATTGCAAACCCTCATGTGACAAGACTACATCGACATCAAATTTGCACCTATACGCATGGACAGAAAATTAAAAGCAATGATACTCACCAACAGTTGACTCTTCTTCTCGGGGTATTCACATCCAGTAAGTCAACCAACGAGTCCAAACAAATCTGCTTCCACAGATAGTTTGCACCTCGGAAGTGATAGAAAACATTAGAACGTTCAAGACCCAAACCTTAACTTTTAAAACCTTAAAAGACCAAGTGTGACCATATAGGCCCCAACCGCACCTTAAAAACCCTAAATAACTAATTGGGACCATATAGGCCCCAACCGCACCTTAAAAACCCTAAATAACAAATTGGGACCATATAGGCCCCAACTGCACCTTAAAAACCCTAAATAACAAATTGGGACCATATAGGCCCCAACCGCACCTTAAAAACCTTAAATAACAAATTGTCACCATATAGGCCCCAACCGCACCTTAAAAACCCTAAATAACAAATTGGGACCATATAGGCCCCAACCGCACCTTAAAACCCCTAAATAACAAATTGGGACCATATAGGCCCCAACCGCACCTTAAAAACCCTAAATAACAAATTGGGACCATATAGGCCCCAACCGAACCTTAAAAACCCTAAATAACAAATTGGGACCATATAGGCCCCAACCGCACCGTAAAAACCCCAAATAACAAATTGGGACCATATAGGCCCCAACCGCACCTTAAAAACCTTAAATAACAAATTGGGACCATATAGGCCCCAACCGCACCTCAAAAACCCTAAATAACAAATTGGGACCATATAGGCCCCAACCGCACCTTAAAAACGCTAAATAACAAATTGGGACCATATAGGCCCCAACCGCACCTTAAAACCATAAATAACAAATTGGGACCATATAGGCCCCGACCGCACCTTAAAAACCCTAAATAACAAATTGGGACCATATAGGCCCCGACCGCACCTTAAAAACCTTAAATAACAAATTGGGACCATATAGGCCCCGACCGCACCTTAAAAACCCTAAATAACAAATTGGGACCATATAGGCCCCAACCGCACCTTAAAACCCCTAAATAACAAATTGGGACCATATAGGCCCCAACCGCACCTCAAAAACCATAAATAACAAATTGGGACCATATAGGCCCCAACCGCACCTTAAAAACCCTAAATAACAAATTGGGACCATATAGGCCCCAACCGCACCTTAAAAACCATAAATAACAAATTGGGACAATATAGGCCCCAACCGCACCGTAAAACCCCTAAATAACAAATTGGGACCATATAGGCCCCAACCGCACCTTAAAAACCTTAAATAACAAATTGGGACCATATAGGCCCCAACCGCACCTTAAAAACCCTAAATAACAAATTGGGACCATATAGGCCCCAACCGCACCTTAAAAACGCTAAATAACAAATTGGGACCATATAGGCCCCAACCGCACCTTAAAAACCCTAAATAACAAATTGGGACCATATAGGCCCCGACCGCACCTTAAAAACCCTAAATAACAAATTGGGACCATATAGGCCCCGACCGCACCTTAAAAACCTTAAATAACAAATTGGGACCATATAGGCCCCGACCGCACCTTAAAAACCCTAAATAACAAATTGGGACCATGTAGGCCCAAATTGTACATGAAAAAAAAAAAAAATATATATATATATATATATATATATATCAATTGATATCAATATATCTCAATAAATATATATATATATATATATATATATAAATCAATAATCAATATATAAATCAATCAATATATATATATATATATATATCTCAATATATATATATATATATATATATATATATCAATCAATAATCAATATATAAATCAATATATATATATATATATATATATATATATATGTCAATCAATAATCAATATATAAATCAATCAATATATAAATATATATATATATTTATGTACATCTCAATATATATATATATATATATATCAATCAATATATCTATCAATCAATTAATATATATATATATATATATATAAATCTATATATATATATCAATCTATATATATATATCAATATATATATAAATATATATATATATCTATATATATATATATATATATATATATAAATATATCTATATATATATATATATATATATCACACACACACATAAAAAATATACATAAATATACTTAAACATATACATAAAAAAACATATATTAATTGATGTACTTTATAACTTATTTTATTATATTGTTCATGTATTTCTATTACACATTATTTTTTATACATATTACAGTGCTATTTTTTTGCTATACATGTTACAGGATATTATCCTGTAACATTTATATCACATGAATAGCCCTGTAATATTTATAATACATACAGGGTCAAACAAGTTCACACTAACCTTTTTTTCCCTTACAGGCTTCCATACCTGCTTGCTGATTTGCTAATTTTTTAAAGACACTCATTGGTTGAAATCGATGTCAATCAAAAATGTCAGCCAATCAGAGTCCTTCAAAAATTAGTATATAAAGCAGAGCGTGGGAAAAAACCAATTAATTGCGGGTGGAGCTCCTTGTAGGAGGAGCTCCGTTAGTTTTTTTTTTAGAGCGTCGGTTTTTTTTTAGTGGACGCATCTTTCAATGGGCCAGAATGGATGGACAATGGCTTCAATCAAGATTGGATTATTTTTTGACAATGGCTTCAATCAAGATTGGATTATTTATTTGACCAGTGGCTTCAATCAACATTGGATTATTTATTTGACTGTGACATGGGCTTCAATCAACATTGGATTATTTATTTGACATGGGCTTCAATCAACATTGGATTATTTATTTGACTGTGACATGGGCTTCAATCAACATTGGATTATTTATTTGACATGGGCTTCAATCAACATTGGATTTTATGACATGGGCTTCAATCAACATTGGATTATTATGACTATCCAGGTCACTGAGGGCAGAAGGCCAACGCTGGAGGGGTCAATTTGACAGGTAAGTATGTGCTGTTGTTTATTTTATTTTTATTATTGTTTGTTTAATATGTATGTGCTGTTTACTTTATTTGTATTATTGTTTGTTTAGTATGTGTGATGTTTTTACTGTATTGTTTTTCCCTTAACTTATTTTTATTTTATCTTTAAAAGTAACAGGCACATGCACATGCCTGATACTTCTAAAAATGGAATAAAAATAGGGGGGGGGGGGTGCTGCTAGGTAGGTAGTTGGATCAGGGTGGGGTCGGTCACGCTCACGCGACCATCGGTTGGTCAGTGGCCGCGTAGGCCACATGGAGGCCATGATCAGGGGTGGCACAGGCCTCATGGGGGTGATCATCCACCCCCATGTGGCCTGTGCAACCCCGCTCATCGCCCGATTACCCCGACCACCGTGTTCGGGGTAATCGGGCGGTGGCATAACATAGGCCACATCAGGGTGGTGGTGATCAGGCCTCGGGGGTGGCACAGGCGACATGGAGGTGATCTGGGGTGGCACAGACCTCATGGGGGTGATCAGATCACCCCCATGTGGTCTGTGCCACCCCGCTCACCACCCGACTACCCCATAAATAGCCCTGTAATATTTATAATACATACAGGGTCAAATAAGTTCACACTAACCTTTTTTTCCCTTACAGGCTTCCATACCTGCTTGCTGATTTGCTAATTTTTTAAAGACTCTCATTGGTTGAAATCGATGTCAATCAAAGATTTCAACTAATCAGAGTCCTTCAAAAATTAGTATATAAAGCAGAGCGTGGGAAAAAACCAATTAATCGCGGGTGGAGCTCCTTGCAGGAGGAGCTCCGTTAGTTTTTTTTTTTTTTTTTTTAGAGCGTCGGGTTTTTTTTAGTGGACGCATCTTTCAATGGGCCAGAATGGATGGACAATGGCTTCAATCAACATTGGATTATTTATTTGACTGTGACATGGGCTTCAATCAACATTGGATTATTTATTTGACATGGGCTTCAATCAACATTGGATTTTATGACATGGGCTTCAATCAACATTGGATTATTATGACTATCCAGGTCACTGAGGGCAGAAGGCCAACGCTGGAGGGGTCAATTTGACAGGTAAGTATGTGCTGTTGTTTATTTTATTTTTATTATTGTTTGTTTAATATGTATGTGCTGTTTACTTTATTTGTATTATTGTTTGTTTAGTATGTGTGATGCTTTTACTGTATTGTTTTTCCCTTACCTTATTTTTATTTTATCTTTAAAAGTGACAGGCACATGCACATGCCTGTTACTTCTAAAAATGGAATAAAAATAGGGGGGGGGGGTGCTGCTAGGTAGGTAGTTGGATCAGGGTGGGGTCGGTCACGCTCACGCGACCATCGGTTGGTCAGTGGCCGCGTAGGCCACATGGAGGCCATGATCAGGGGTGGCACAGGCCTCATGGGGGTGATCATCCACCCCCATGTGGCCTGTGCAACCCCGCTCACCGCCCGATTACCCCGACCACCGTGTTCGGGGTAATCGGGCGGTGGCATAGCATAGGCCACATCAGGGTGGTGGTGATCAGGCCTCGGGGGTGGCACAGGCGACATGGAGGTGATCAGGTGTGGCACAGACCTCATGGGGGTGATCAGATCACCCCCATTTGGTCTGTGCCACCCCGCTACCACCCGACTACCCCGATCACCGTGATCGGGGTAATCGGGCGGTGGCATAGCACATCGGGGGGATCGGGGGTGGCATAGGCCACATGGGGGTGATGGCTGGGGGTGGCACCAGGCATTGCAGGCCTAGGGTCGTCGGTGGTAGGTAAGTTAGTGGGTGGCTGGGTAGGTGGCAGGCCAGGCAGCCATAGTGGGGTAACTGGGTGACCCTACCTTTTATTAGGGGCACTAGGGGTTTGGTTTGGCCAGGGGCAGGGCAGGTGCCAGGCAGGAAGACTTACTGTTAGGCTGCAGAGCAGATGTGAGTAGTTTCAGCCAGGGAGGTCTCTCAGTCTCAGCGTGACCAGGGTCAGGAAACAGAAAGGGGGAAGGGACAGGCAACTGGTGGTTTTATTGACTGTAGATGTCAATCAAAAAGTAAACTCGAGGCCCTATTAGCTGGCGGGCGCTCGGGGCAAACGGTCTCGGTGGGTTTACAATGT
Source organism: Discoglossus pictus (assembly GCA_027410445.1). NCBI lineage: Eukaryota > Metazoa > Chordata > Amphibia > Anura > Alytidae > Discoglossus > Discoglossus pictus. The sequence continues at coordinate 351,894,138 of CM050166.1, read as the reverse complement.
TCTCTTGACAACTGTACAGCCTTCCATCATTGATTGGTCAATGATGGAAGACTGTCAGTCATTAAATTGATACATTTATGACCGCCCATGCATATCATCACTGTGCTGGTGGGCGGCATGCATTAATGGTCAGGGGGCCAGGCCAGGCCTCATTGAAGAGAAGAGTCTAAAGGTTAGTGTACTTTACTAGTGTAATATGATCACACAGGGTGCAGGGGGCTACAATAGATACACAGCAGCATTAGTTAATATATACACACAGCGCAATGGGTTATCTTAAAGTGACAGTGTCCCTGGGAATACTTTACTTCATTTATTACTGTATTAACACTTGAATGATGATGTACACCTTATATTTAATTGTTTTTGGGTTATTACTAATACATTGTTGTGTTTTTTTTTTGCAGGGTCAAGAAAATATTTGGGGCCTAGTTCTATGTGTAGTATTACTTTCTGTGTTTGTATATTATGAATTATCAGTATTAATGTTTATGGTAAAATTAGGTGTAAAATATTTTTTTGCTTAGATTTTTTCTAATAATTGTCTTCTAGATAGCTAAACTTGATATTGAGCAAAATGTTTTTGCAAAAGCAATGGCCACAATGGCCCTTAAACCATATTTTACAGCTAAGATAATAAAATGTATAAAAATCGAAGTTTGTATTTAAATGTGAGCATTTATATTGTACCTCCACTGTAATAATATATTATTCTCTGTAAAAAAAAAACTCTGTATCTAGTGTATCTACTGCAGTAAGTACAGGCCAATTAACTAATTTTACACTTATTGTTATGATAACATTTTTGCCCAAGAGATTTTAATTGCTCACAATATGTGGAGAAGATATGGTTGGTCTCTGTCCTTAATATTCACAGTTATAATTGTGAGGCTGACATAAAATACTGGACTTTAATTAATGAATCTTATCTTACATGTGTACCATTCTGCACAGAGAAATAGAACATATTTAAAACTCTTTAAATTATATAACATTATAATGACTTTTGTGAGTAAAATGAATTAAGTGAATAATGGTACTTTGTTACCTGTGGAAAAATAGAAACTGCCTAAGCAAATCTGATACATTTTAATTGTTACCTTAGTAGGATTAACATGCAAGACTTTCACGATCATTCACCTTCTTCTGCTATCTCATGAGAGACAAGAACAATCCAAGTATTATGAATTATCTTCCCTGTTCACCTTTAGCCCAATATACTTGTCAGCCAAGTCACAGGAGAGGTTTTAAGATTTACCATAGAAAGAGCTGTGTCAAGCTGGTGCTTGGGTGCACCACAGGAGAGAAGCCTGTTGTGAAAAGTGAAAGTGAGTGTTATTCTTTGTTACTATATTTACTAGTGTAAAAAGGTATACACGTCTGTATCTCTGAATATCAAGAGTATGTATGTGTTTGTATTTGTCATTGTGAGAGTGTATATGTGGGTACCTGTGAATGTAAGTGTGCTTATGTGTTTTCAATATAAATGATAATATATGTATTCATTCACATTTTAAGGTATATGTTAAGTCTGTGACCAGAGGATTCTGAACTAAAAATGGTTCAGAAACACTGAGCTACATTGTACTTACCCCATGGTCTAAGGTATCCAATGAAAAGTTTGAACATCACTGATTTTAATGTAACCTAATACGGCTAGCATTTCTATAAATTATTCTTGCTGTGTTGGTCTTTGTTATATATTATCACTAGAACTCGAACAATTACTGCTTTTTTATTATTTTGTACTGTGTTATAACATATTTTATACTTATGTTTATTATTACTGGCTTGGATACTTTTTAAAGATTTTAATTAAAAAATATTCTGGGTTTAGACCCTTTTTGCTTTTAGCTTTGGCTATCTGTATTTTAAACGCCATATGTATGACTGTATCCAGTATCCTAAAAAGTAAGTCTTATTCAAACATTCTTATAAGTCTTCTATAATTAACTTGTTATATTTCAAGTTACTTTCTGTCATTTCTTATTTGCCCCATCATTTATAACTCTTTTAGGCAGATTAGTAAATTTGTTGCAGAGTGGTAACTATGCTACTTGTATCGGCCTCTATAACTCGGGAGCTGACTCTGGAACTAGTGCCTGACATCAGACACCCGCCTAATGAGTGTTTCACCACTAGGATGTGGAGTTTATAAAGGGGGAATGTGAGACTGCCCCAAGCGTCATTCTATTTATTAGATTACTAGCGAATTGCCCGTCAAAAAATGACGGCAATGGAATTGTAAGGTAGCTAATGGTGTTTTGTGTGTCCTACTGAAATATGTAATTTAAAATAATAAATGAATATACTTTACCTATTTTGAAGCATTGTGTTGAAGAGCTGTGAATGTGTTTTGATGTTGCTGCAGCATTAGTGGTGTGGAGCTGCTGTGTAAGCGTGATGAACGTGTGCAGTGTAATACTGTGCGTTCACGAGCCGTAAGCGTTAGCGTAGTTGTGTACTTCCACATTGGAGTAAAATGGCGGGTAATGTGTGGTATGCGTCTTAGCGGATTATCCGTAGGTCTTTTGTGGTGTTTTGCGAGTTTCTTGTGGTGTTTTACGTGGTTAGAGCGCTGTAGCCTCGTTTTCGTTTTGTTCGCCGCCATTTTTTCTGTCGCTTAGAGAATTTTTTGGTGTCTAAACTCTTTCATTTTGAGGTAAATGAAGGTGTAAGTTGTTTTTTTTTTTAGGTCCTGGATGCTCCCTCTTGCTGTAGGTAAGCTTTTTATGTATGTGCTGTGTGTATTTATTGTGTTTTACATTTTGTGATGTTCGCGGGTTGCGGACGATTTTTTCTCTCGCTTAGAGAATTTTGTAGTGTGTAAACTCTTTTATTTTTAGTTAAGTGAAGGTGTAAGTGGTTTTTCTGAGGTCCTGGATGCCCCCTCTTGCTGTAGGTAAGCTTTTTATGTATGTGCTGTGTGTATTTATTGTGTTTTTGTTTTTTCATGTTCGCGAGTTGCGGCTGATTTTTGCGAGGTCGTAATCAGTGTTAACATGTCTCGTATGTTGTTTGTGAGGGTCGTTGGTGTGACGTGTTGTTTGCGTTATATAAGTACATTTTGGGAGGGTCGCAGTTGCTGGCAAGGAGAGCCTTCGGTAAGATGTCATACAGCACATATGGTAAGGTATTATAATGCACATAGTAATATCCCATACTGCGCAGAAATTCGGTTCAAACACAGTGCTTATAGTAAGAATATATACAGTGCATTAACTAACATCATTAGTGTATATAGTACAGATAGCACATATGGTAAACACATCTATGGGGCATATAGCAGCATGATATGGAGGTCACTATTTATGTTATCTAAAATACTTTTAAAAAGATCATGTGCAGAACATATGGTAAGTTCAGATACATAGAATCCTATAAGCACACATGGTAAGATCAGAGGCAGAGTATATAACTGAATCCTATAGGTGCAGGTATTTCCATGTTATACAGTTGATACAATCATATAGTAAGATCCATTCCAATATATGATAACATTCTAATATTAATAGGTTATTTCACATGCAATATGTGCAGACCTCTATATCTCCATATATATCACCCCAGACGCCTATAGGAGACCCCATCTACTACTACCTGACCCTCAGCATGTAGATCATTAACCCCTGCAGGCCCAGAACAGGCCCACATAGCAGTGCAGGGGTTAACCCTCTCAGTGCCATTGCCCATGCATTGCTGGGCACACTCACCAGTATTGTCTGCCCCTGGAATCTCCGTGCGGTGTGGCTGCTGCATGCTGCAGGATCAGTGTCCTAACACCCCCCGGGGCACAGCATCCACACAGCCTCCTCCAGGCATAGTACCACCACAGCACTGGCCATCATTAGAGCAGCAGTGTCCTACAGGAGACGTGAGGGCCGCGGCTCCATGCTAGCAACTGTGAATCAGTATTATTCAGTTAGCTCTCTGTATCTCTCTCTGCCCCTCTCTCTATCTGCCTCTCTCTCTCCCTTTATGTATCTATCACTTCCTACACGTGTCTCCTTCTCACACAACCATGTTTCTCCCAGCCTCCTCTCCCACAAACACTGATCATTTACCCCCATGATTTTATTCACAATCAGATAAATACAGAAATACAGACTTACAGATACTTACAGCGCTGCAGTCAACATAAGACAGGAAGTGCTTTCACTAACCGGAAGTGGATGTAGAAGACTACAACTCCCAGTATCCCTTGCTGTGGTATACTTGTTCTTTGTTCTGCACATTATTTTAATGAGCCGTCTCTCTCTATTGCCCATAACAAACATTGAGATTTACCAGTCACCTTATAAGTATTGACAGTGACGTCACAGCCTCCTCTTCAGGCATAGTCCCACCACAGCAGTGTCCTACAGGAGACGCGAGGGCCGGGCTCCATGCCAGCAACTGAGGCCCTCGCTTCGCGAGGGCCTCAGTTGCTTTGTGAGCATACGGGCCGTTGCTCACGCTTGCGGGCCCGCAAGCGTGAGCAACGGCCCGTACGCTCACAACTATATATGTGATTAGATTAATGTAACCATGGTAACCTTCGTAATCTAACCTGCATCTAGGAAGAGTCAAATAGTTCAGAGTGATTTAAGGAATTATTTTTTGAAGAAAGGGAAACTTGTGCATTGATTTTGCCATTGTTATGGAATTAGCTAAATTAATATTCATTTAAGTTTTCTATTTTTCTTTTCTTTTTATGTTCATTCAGAACTAACAAGTTTTATGTTTCACTTTAATTTAATTTTTCAAAATGTATTCTATGTCCTCATTTTAATATTTATTCAAAGATTTCTGATTAGGCAGAGTCTACATTTTACTATCATTTATATATTCCCACAACAATTTGGAAATGATTGCATTTGTTCAGAGGGATACAATGAACCACTTATCTTATCATCACAAGTACAATAATAATAATAATAATATTAATAATAATAATAATAATAATAATAATAATAATAACCTTTATTTGTAATTCACCAGCATATTCTGTAGTGTTGCACAAGAGTAAATATAAGTCAAAAACTATTTTAACACATTGCTTAGAATCTAACGTACATAGTGCTTTCCCTAAAGCACCTTACAAGATTGAAAATTCACAAACTTGAGGGTTTTGAAGGTGATAAGCTTCTTTAAACAGATATGGTTTTAGTGAGGTTTGAACCTTTTAAGGCAGGAAGATTTCTAGTGGGGTAAGGCAAAGAGTTCCAAAGAATAGGGGCAGCCTGAGAAAAGTCCTGGAGGCGGGAGAGTGAATAGGTTAAAAGAGAGAGGGACAAAATAAAGTAATTAGCATAATGAAGAAGGTGATTTGGGGTATTTTTAGGAGTATGAATGATGTGTAGGCCACCATAAGAGACTGCAACAGTGGAGACAAAGTCAGATGGAGTAGTATTATATTTATACTTGATTACTGAGGTTGATCCAGTGAATGATCTGCACTATATAGTGGTGCACTTTCTCCTACTCCTCCTCTTTTTGTTGTTAAATACATCACATATATAGGTGTCAGTTTGGGGAACGCTTACGATGTTGGTCACACTTTGCAAGCCTGATTGCGGTCCGTAGGGCACGTGGGAATTAGTGAGGCACGCAAGGCTTATGACCCGTACGACTTAGGACCAAATCCAGTAAATGCACTGTACGCCTCGCAAAATTATGACTTTAACGGCTGAACCCCGAAACTGAAAAGACAAGAAAAAAAACAACCAATATGTCTCAAATTACACACACACCACAGTGGAAGACGCAGGGAGCCTGTGAGTCAGGTTGCAAGTTAATTTGATGCATATTTGCCCTTTTTTTCACAATTGAAAATCGCAAGAAAAAAATGGCTGCCAAAAAAACGCAAAATGATGAAAACGAGGCCGAGGATGTAAAACAAGCCTGAATGACGTAAAAGTAGCCCGAAGGACATAAAAAATAGCCCTAAGCAGTAACACTTACGGAAAGCCAGTAACACTTAATCCAAGCCACTAACATTTAACACAAGGAAGTAACACTTAACCAAAGCCACTAACACTTAACCCAAGGCAGTAACACAACCCAAAAAAGTAACACCCAAGACAGTAACACTCAAGTGTCAGGCCTATAAACTACACAGGGGGAGAGGCTTGCAATGAGCGCCAAAGGCGCTCATTGCGAGCCACGCAATGAGAGCCGAAGGCACACAGCACGGGGCTCGCGATAAAGGTACAGCATTCCCAGCCTTAACATTTTATTTATTCATTTTTGTAGTAGCTAGTTTTAAACATAATATCATGTAAATAAGCAGTAATTATATGACTAAATATGTTGTTTGTTGAAGTGAATGACCCTACATGGATGGAACAAATAAATGCACTCTATGCGCCACTAAGCAGTGATGATATTTTATTTATATTTTTAATCTTTGTATGATATGCTGGATACCAAATAGTCATGTGTCTATAATAATTAAGCAAAAATTGTTAGGGTTGCTCTGAGTGGGTTATCATGCCTGCAGGACAAACCTATTTCAGGTGTTGTTTGTTTTCAGATAGAGTGTTTCTGACTTTATGTTTTGTCTACAATAATTAGTCATGACTTTATAAACCTTACTATAGACAGTAGATCCATCATCCTTATTTATATAATGTGGCATACATATTATGATCAATATAGAACTTCCAACATGTAGTACTATAGGTATAATTTTCATAGTACAATGCATTTATAACAAAATATATGTGGGCAAAATGTGGAGACAATTCTGGTGCAGTGTCTGGGTGCATGTCTACTTTGTGATCAATGATTATGACATGCCTATAGCTCGGCATTTAAAATTCAATCTTAAATTTTGCACCATGAATAGGGCAACCTTGGGACCCAGGAAAGGTGATATTGATCGAATACTCCTTAAGAAAGAGTGTAAATGGATACACAGGCTGCATACACAATTACTTGATTATTGGCTAAATAAAGGTAATATTTAGCAGTATTGGATTTTATATCCACACTAGCGAATTGCCCGTCAAAAAATGACGGCAATGAAATTGTAAGTGAGCTAATGCTGTTTGGTGTATAATAATCAAATAAATAATACATTAATAAATTAATATACCTATTTTGAAGTAATATATGCAGGAAGCATTCTGTTGAAGAGCTGACAATCTGTTTTGATGTTGCTGGAGCATTAGTGGTGTGGAGCTGCTGTGTAAGCGTGATGAATGTTTGCAGTGTAATAGTGTACGTGCGCGAGACCAAACTGCTAGCGTACCTGTATACTTCCGCATTGTATAAGTTATTGTTCTAAAATGGCGGCTAATTTGTGTTATGTATGCATCTCTAGCGGAATATCCGTAGGTGATTTGTGGTGTTTTGCGTGTTTAGAGTGCTGTAGCCTCGTTTTCGTTTTGTACTACGGCCATTTTTTTCTCGCTTAGAGAATTTTTTTGTGTCTAAACTAAGGTGTAACTTCATTTTCTGAGGTCCTGGATGCTCCCTCTTGCTGTAGGTAAGCTTTTTATGTATGTATTGTGTGTATTTATTGTGTTTTTCATTTTTTCATGTCCGTGGTTTGCTGCCGATTTTTGCGAGGTCGTAATGGGTGGAAACGTGTCTTGTATGTTGTTTGCTTTACGACGGAAAGTTTGCGAGGGTCGCAGTTGCTGGCAAGGAGTGCCTTCGGGGCTCCTTGCCAGCAACTGAGGCCCTCGCTTCGCTACGCGAGCCCGCAATTGTGAGCAACGGCTCATATGCTCACAACTATATATGTGATGTTGATGCATTGTGAAAAATATATAGAATTTGAGCAAAATGGACGCTTTAGGTAGTTTTTCACTTGGTGGAGTTGCCGATTGGTGACGTCAGAAGCCGGAGTGCCTCAGTTAGTATTGTTACAGTGAGGAAGTCAAGGGGAACAGTATCCAGACACATATCAGCAACAAGTAAGCGCGGGGTCATAGATTCTTATGGGAATAACACTCTTATTTTAGTCTCTTACAAATCACAATATTCCTTACTTCTGTACCACCTAGCTGCCTATCGACTTTAGCTGCCTATCGAGCCTGACTACCTCAAAAAATAGACAAAATAGTATATGGGCTATGAGTCTGTGGTGATAGTAGGTGTATTTGAATTTAGCGATTTTGAGAAAGACACACTGGAACCCTAGTTTTAAGATAGATTTATTGAAAACAGATAGAAATTAAGTTAACATTTCCAAATATTCACAAAATCATATATGACCTACAAATGTTGGCTACTCTATATATGGTGATAGAAGATGTATTTGGATTTGGGGATTTTGAGAAATACACACTGGAACCCTAGTTTCAAGATAGATTTATTGAAAATAGATAGAAATTAAGGTAACATTTCCAAATATTCAGAAAATCATATATCACCTACAAATTTTGGCTACTCTATATATGGTGAAAACTTAAGTGAAAAATAAATAACTTCCTTATACAACCAGCATATACCTCCAATGGTACTATCTGTTTCATTTATACCTCAGAGTCAGTAATAATGTTAGGCAATATGCTTAAAATCTAACTTTTCTTTGAACATTTAAAAACAACATTTATACTCTACTTTCCTATCTCTGTAATAATAGAACAACCCTCACTCTAAGAAAATGCTAAATTACTTTGGCAGCTGTTGGGATCTGACACTTCCCCCCCTAGAAATTTCACTCTGCAACAATGTAAAGTAGTAAGTGTACAACCTGTATAACAGTGTAAATCTGATGTCCCCTCAAAATAACTCAACACACAGCCATTAATGTCTAAACCATTGGCAACAAAAGTGAGTACACCCCTAAGTGGAAATGTCCATAGTGGGTCAAAAGTGTCAATATTTTGTGTAGCCACCATTATTTTCCAGCACTGCCTTAACCCTCATGGGCATGGAGTTCACCAGAGCTTCACAGGTTGCCACTGTAGTCCTCTTCTACTCCTCCATGATGAGATCACAGAGCTGATAGATGTTAGAGACCTTGCACTTCCCCACCTTCCTTTTGAGGATTCCCCACAGATGCTCCATAGGGTTTAGGTCTGGAGAGGTGGGGAGAAGAAGAGGAGGAGAGACGAGGAGATGGTGGGTGGAGGAGAGGAGGAAGTGGTGGTGAATGTAGGACAGGGGGAGGTGGTAAGTGTGGGAGAGGAGGAGGTGGTGGGTGGGGCAGGAGCAGAGGAGGAGGCGAGGGTGGGAGAGAAGGAGATGGTGAGTGATGTAGGAGAGGAGGAGGGGGCGAGTGTGGGAGAGGAGGAGGTGATGGGCAGGTATAGAGACATCAACGTCAGGGTCAGAAGGGGGCTGATCCCAGGGGGATGACGGACAGGCCTCAGGGACAGTTGAGGGAGGACAGGATCCCCCCCCCTCCCCAGGCATGAAGGAGGTATCTGCCGCAGTCACAGCGGTGGGCACAGTGGAAAGGGATGTGAGGTCTGTGAAGCATAAATTTGATGAGGTCCGGGTCATGTGGAGGAGGAAGATGGCCAAGGAGATGGACGCAGCTTCAGCACCAAGTGGTGGCTCCAAAGTGACTGGGACCTATAATGAGTGGGAGAGGAACCTCAAGGACCTAATGAGCCAGGTACCCACTGCTGGAGCTTCAGGCCTGGTGGCCCAGCAGGATCCAGTCATCACATACACCAACATGCCACTACATTACTGCAGAAACGAACGTTCGAAAAATTATGGTTTAACTGCTTCCAGGAAAGTAATCAGCCAGCAGTTAACCACTCAATTAACATTGAATCTTCTGTTCTTTGACACAATGAAAAAGTCTGATAGTGAGGTAAATGGACCTGTAAGTGACTCATCCAGGTTCAAGCCTAGATGTCAGATAGTTAAGAAGGAACAAAAGCCAATATATTATTCAACATAATTAACACATATCCCTTTATTTTTTCTCTTTTTCTGCTTCAAGGAGGTCTTAGTCCACTGGTGAGCCAGAGGCGGGGGTGTCAGCTCAATTGTAGCAGGAGGAAAAGGAACAAGCCCCTGCTCAGCATGATTCAGAATAGGAGGAAGAGGGACCACCACAAGCCCTGTGCCCTGGTGAGGAGGAGGAGGATGACTTCACCTGGGCAGTGGGGCCACTTGCAGGATCTTATTCCTCTCCGGTGGCCTTCGACCCCACTGCCCCCTCCTCCAGCAACTGCAGTCATTACCGGGGCACACCTTTTGGAGGGATGACAGGGGCATGCCCCCACCTTCTCCTCCCCGCTACAGTATTTCAGCCTGGCTCCCATAACCAGGTGCAATACTGGTTAGGCTACAGACCATCCCCACTGGACCTCCACCTCCTCACCCACCGCTGGCCCCACAACACAGTCCTCCATCCCCACCACCTCCATTCCAGGCTGCTCAGGGGGGATGCTGGCCATGTCAAGGCAGATCTTGGAGTATTTTCAGGGGATCCAGGCTAGTATCTCCTCCAATCATGCGGAGGTCATGAGCATTCTAGCCAGGTGAAATAGGGAGGAGACATATCTCTTTGTATTCAATTGACTCAAGCCCACAATTACAAACCTGAGGGCTAAACCTGTAACGCCTTCCTGTGGCCGCAAGCTGTTTGTGGGCCAATCAGTAATTACAGTCTGTGCCACAGCCCTTGGAGCCAATAGAAAACGACTGACAGGAATAGATAATTACGTTGCCGGCTTCCCGCCCTAGCGCTGACTGTGTTGCAGTTTTGGACGAAGGAGCACGCAGGTCCAGGCGTTGGTGGGTTTTTATCTTTGAGAAAAAGAGAACAGTGGATTTTTGAGAGAAGGTTCTTACATTTTTTATTGATTTATATTTCTAAGCACTTATTTTACACTTCATCTTTCAAAACACATATAACCTTATAACACATAATATACATACACATAGAGTAATAACACATATAGATACACATGTAGGTATGCTACAACATCCACACACAACCACCCACCACACTATACACCAACATATAATAAATACACATAGAACATACTTTTTTTTTACATGACAAATATATACACATAGACTTATTTTCATTTATCGTTTTATTATTTTGGGGATTATGATGGAGGGTGGAGAGAGGAGAGGAGAAGTGGGCAGGAGAAAAAAGAGGAGAGAGAGGGGTCCCTGGGGAGTGGAGGGAGGTAAATGGGAGGGATAGAGGGAGTGGAGGTAGAGGGAGGGAGGATGTGGAGTGAAGGGATGGAGGGATAGTGGTGTGGAGGGAGAGATAGTGGTGTGGAGGAAGCAAGGGAAAGAGGGATTGCAGCGGTGAGGGTTAGGTCTGGTAGTTCTGGGGGGGTGGATCAGGTGGTGATTTAGATGGAAAGTGGGAATTTGCCATAGAAATAGGCACATCTAGCTCAGGGTAAAAGGGGGAGTGGCCTGTACCGGGGGGGGGGGTAAGGGAGGGGACATTCAGACCTCAGGGTCAAAGCAGGGAGGATAGGATCCCCATCCACATTTGAGAGGACAAGAGGCTGTGGCCAAGCACAGGGCACTCAACTACGGGCATGAGTAGATGGTGGCCCTCCTAAGTGCAATATGTGCCCACCCCATTTTCTTATCAGGGGGAAGTGAGGTTAGGCCTGGGTCCTGGACCCTGGGCCCAGGCCTGCAAGGAGTTAGCAGCCACAGTCACTGCAGTTGGCCTGGCTGATAGGGATGTGAGGTCCGACAAGCATCACTTTGATGACAGCCTGGCAAAGATGAGGAGGGTGATGCAGCAGAAGGAGAGAGCAATGTTGGCCCCCAAGTGACTGTGAAGTATACAGAGTGGGATATGGTGCTCAAACAAATGCTGAGCCAGGTGCCTGTTGTTGGAGCTCCAGGCCTGGTGTCACCACAGGACCAAGCCTCCCTGTCAGGTGAATATCTTATACAACAACATATGCCCACATGTACACCACACACATAGTTAACACCGAACCCATGTCAATGATGGCCACCAATGAGAGTGAGATGTCAGCTCCCAGGATTGAGTTATGGATAGATGGATCATTCGTCCAGGGTCAAGTCCATGAAGCTGACAAATCACTTCCATTACTATGTACAGCATGAGTAACCATCCAATACAGGATACATGTATCAGTGTGCACGCTGCAGTATATACACATACAGACTGTGTAGGGATGGATGTGCAGTTTAGTGTGCTAGCCTATCAGGGAACACATATCAGCAGCATCTTAATAACTATTGCTGTGATATGGTCACTGATTGGTTAGCATGGAACACTGACCAGAAATGTCTGCACAGTATGAATATACATATACAGGCCACAACAGGAATCAAATGATTGTTATGAGCCAATAATAGCTAAGTTCATGATCAAAAGACTTGAGGAGGAGGAGAACTATGGATTCATGTGGTCAGTGGGGGGACCTGAGGAACCTTCAACCATACCTGTGGCATTTGACCGCACTGGCCCCCTCCAACCCAAATAGACTCCCCATCCGGGCCCTCCTACAGGACTGACATTCGTCCATTACCACAACCAGCACAACCTGGCTCCCACCACCAGGCATACCACCATCCACACCATGGATTTCAGCAAGGCCCCAGCCCCTCCCTACTGGATCACCACCACCTCCTTACTCAGCCATGCCTGGCTACAACGGACCTCCATCCAACTGTCCACCATCTGAGGCCAACAGGTTGGAGATTCTGGGCCTGCTGCGTTAGAAGGTGGAGGCTATGCAGGCTCTTCAGGCCAGTGTCACCTCCAACTAGGCCTCCCAGCACAGCAGCAACAGGAGGCTCTACGGGGAGATGAGGAGGAATCATATCTGGCCAGGCTGCTACAATCTTTGGGCTACCAGAGCTTGCTGCGTGAAGTCGATGTTCATCTGGATAAGCACGCTCTAGTGCCAAGTACTGCTTCTTCCACCCCGGACGCTTCCCCTGCACCTCCTTGCCTCCCTCGATGCCTTTGCCCCATCAGGTGCTGCTGCCTCCTAAGAGGATGCCTCCCTCTGCAATTCCTCCTCACCTGCTGAGATAACAGCACTCCTCAATGACCATTTATTAACATTTCACCTATTGATGGTCACTGAGGAATGCTGCTAAGAAGAAATGGTGCAGTCCCTATATTAATATTAGTCTTTACAATTTAATCTCCTTTGTTAATGTTTTGATTTTAAGCTCAATTCCAGTCCATTAAGACATCACATCATCTGCAAGCATTGCACAGAAATAGTGTAATTGAAAATCATTCATAGTGGCTATCAGATAGACATTCCACCACTGAAAGCCTCTAAGAAGAATTTAGCTCACATGGCCTGAATTCAATCAAATATAATGTTTATGAACACTTGGTAATTGGTGAGTATAATATGTACTTAGGCCGATATAGCGGTGGACTTGCAAAGTCCAATAATACCATGTTAATCAAAGACAGCATTATTCCTAACATAGGTGAAGCATGACATCCTCTCAAGAATATGAATATGAGAATGCATACCTTCAGATGTAATTAAGAGACATTATGCCGCTGACCCTCATGTCATAACTATCATTTAAAATAATATGTGAAAACACCCATATCACAGATGAATGTGATACCAATGTGGCTAAAGAATATAATATAGAGATCGTGACAGTGCTCTTGGACCACTGACTGTGGTCACAGCTAAGCATTCCTTGTGAGATGACACATCATTATTAATGGTCATGACTATTGATTTAAGATGACAACTACCTAATGGTTAGTAATGCTTATAGATGAAGATCAGGTAAGTTTGTGTATTGTTACAGATATAGTATTTGGCACTCTACTGTACATGCTTTCTTTTTTAGATTTTTATCCCCTCTGCCTTTTTTAGGTTTGACCACCTTTTTTCCTTTTTGTACTTTTTGGAACACACTATATATGTGTAACTGACATGGTTAACATAGTCCAGGTGTTTATGCATCTGTTCAATTGAGCAGATAAAGACCATATGTAAATGCTATGCACATTATTGGTTACTTCTATTAAAAAGAGTGATGTATGATGAGATTTCTATTCATCAGGTTATGGTCACTGTGCTGTACTGACCGCATGTGGCTCTAATAAATGCTAAGCCTCATTATTATTAGTATTATTCCGTATTGTCTTTGAACCCATTAGATTTTCTTTTTTTCCCAGACAGCCTCTTTTCCTTCCGGGATCTTCCCACACCCATGATATTCATGCACAGTCAGATACATTTATGACTGTGCTGCATGTATATAATAAATATTTTGTTATACTGTTATCACTGTTTCTGTATTTTTCTCATAGTTAATATTTTGGGACATCAACATAAATTACATGTATTTCACAATCATATATTTGTATAGATATCACCTTCCTGTGGGGCACTGTTCCATTAATTGATGTCAGGCCTCTAATTTACCCCTGTGGTGCAGTAACCTAATCATCAGGGCAAGTTATCTTATCCGGGGTTATTACAGTAGTACTCAAGTAGGACAATACTGGAAACCCTCTATCTTATTTGCTTACATAACTTGTTTATCTTATCTGTTCTCCTATGGGTACATTCATGTCTGGCAAAGTCTTTCTCTGCAGAGTGAACCCCTTATATCCAGGATCCCTCACTCTGGTTCCCCCTGTCCCTGGGACCCCGTCCCTATACTTTATTAGCTTTCTTAGGAAAAGACCAGCAGTTTCATAGCAAACATCCACATAATATTACAATAACCTACATGTAATACATGTAATAATGAGCATACATTTGAACAATTATACATTAAAGGAACTGAGCCATGGAACAACATTTATGTCACCATGTACCCAGAAATATTATACATAGGAGAACAGAACCATGAAGCCCCAGACTGGGGTCATATGGTTGAACATAGTCCATCCATTCACATACTGTTGCACATAACACCTAACATTTACTTACAGTGTGCCATCCTTATAAAATCATTATACATATTTACTGTCCAACACATTTTGAGAAATATTTTTCTTTATGATATTTGTTCAATGGATAATATTGTGCAATTAATTCTGATGAACTTCCCTGCCTTTTTATTGTTTTAAAGTGGTTTACTGTCTTTTTAATTACTGCTAGGGCACTTTTAATTCTTTAAAAAAGCCTTTGTGAGTCCTATTTTGAACCCGTAATATTTTTAAAGCAATTTTGATACATTTGCGAGGGTTAGAAGGCAATTGCGGGCTACATGAATGGTTGTAATTTAATATCGATTTTGCGTCTTTAGCACTGGTAATATTTGCGGCCTTGAAACATCAAAGGAGGATATAGATTTATGTTTTTGACAACCTCAGTGCTTTTGAGCTTGTAAATCGCAAATCAAATGCAAGTAGCAAAATGTACCTAATTAAATATCAGTAACATTTACGGGCTCCAGTAATTGCTATTTGGACAATTGAACAGGGACCACTGATTACAGTTTAACAGGTATCTTAATATACACAGATTCTAAATTTAAGAGTTTGCTTACAGAAGAGAGTCCAAATTCCTTATTAAAATAAACTACAAATTGTTAATACCAAGTCTTTTACAATTGTTAGTCCTCCATATTTCATTTATCATGCTGTCGTTCTTTAGCAAATCCCATATTTAAACTTTATTAATTCTTCTTACAATAAATTAAAGATGGGCCTTATATAAGTCATATAATTTTGTATCCTCTTATTTCAATCTGAGAAAACACAGCAACATGTTTGAGAGGTTAATTGCAGTCAATACATAAGCAAGCCACTCTCAGATGCCAGCAAAATCCAAACTTCCCTCATGGATTCACCTGTAGTTCACTAATGATTACCAGATTTTAGATTTTCTTTAAGCAATCATTGCTATATTTCAATCAGTAAATCTCAGGAAATCTCTCTCACAAAATACTCAATATCTAAGCTTCTCAGATAAAACTGAGTTTTAATAACTGGAGGTATTTTTGCTCTACTAACCATCAAAGCTTTCATAAATTCCTGGCCGTAACACCACTTTTTTGTAAATTCTTACATAATGCCAAATATGTTTATAAATTGCTTACCGCAAATAACATAACATCCAATCAACGTTTTACACACTTATTAAGCAGCAAAATGTATCAAGTATTGTCGCCCACTTGTATGATACAGCAAGTTATAAAGCATATCAAAAGGCTGGGATTATAATCCACCTAATGTATCTCTTACGAGCTATAATTTCAATATTTTACCCTGTAACACAAGTTTAAAGCCCACAAGCTGCAAAACCAAATGTTCCAGTTTTCACATTTTTTAGAAAAGAAGAAAAAGAAAAAGTCTGCTAATTTAATTCCGTTTATGTCAGTCCATGAGGGAGATTATCCATTTTCTCATCAATTTAGCCTCATCTGGGCCTGATATTGCTACATTCACCAGCTCACCACCACCAATATAGCATTATTAACTGATTCTGAATTGAGCAGTAAGAGAAATGTCCTTCTTTCTCTGTGCTCCTCCAATGCCTTTGCCCAAATAACAGAATCATTTTATCCAGTCTACATCCCAATATGTGTATCAGAAACATCACTCTATAGTGTCTGATTTGTCCGGATGTGTCGTGAGCTTTAATGTCCACGCGGCTTATAGAAGGTATGTGGGTGTAATTGCCATAATATTTTTGCCAGCTTACACTGTTTACTTCAGCATCTCCCTAGGTTTTTATCTTTCCTGTTAACCTCCACTACAGAGAGAGACAGCCCATGCCATGACAAGTACTTTGGTTGCTCCAGCATCAAGCTAATAGCTTTTAAAACCATTGCAGCCTGCTACATAACCTCTTAAAGGGACAGCAAAACAATATAAAACAATAAAAAAAGCATGAAAAATCATCAAAAAATGAGGAATCAACATTCCTAATTTCACAAATGAGTAATTTCAAAATAAATATTATCATGTGTGATGTTCAAGACATAGGAAACAGGAAATATTTACCCATAGCTGGATAAACCTGTAAAGAAACAGCACACTATAAAAATGCATGGAAAATATCAACTTAATGTTTTGGTATTCAGTGTAATTTTGGTTCATTACTGATGATCACATAATTGCTTTAAAGGTTTACTGTCACATTACTTTGTAGATGTAATGTTACATATGTCAGCTATTGTTGCTTGCATACTGTCAGCACATGTCTACTGACATACTCTGCATTAAGTGATCTGAACCTGCTGCTTTCTATCTTTGCTCCTCTCCTCTACCTATCCCATGAGGACACCTGCATCATACTTCCTTCAAGATTTATTTTCTACTGCTAATGTGACTCTTCCTGTGCATATGAGAGACAGTAACTGGAGGCTTCTAACATAACTACTATTGAGGTAATTTTATGATGAAAATAGTTTGTACATGCAACAACACAAATGGAGGTGCTCAGTCAAAGATTCAAAGAAAATTAAATTTGCATGGTATGTATGGGGAGACCAGATTGATACAATAATCAATATTATTATGTAATACATCTGTCATAATTATATACATGGACATGATCACTAAATTAAACTAATATACACATACACCATAGCTTAACACAAGATGGGTATAATGAAGGTTGTTCTAAGTGCAAAACCCTGTTATTTATGGATATGTGATACATTTTGATGTCTCAAATCAGTATAAATACAGATAGATAGTTTAAGGTATAACAATCAAAATGCTTATTATATACACATCTCAGTCACATATACAAACAACTGTGTATTTTACTCAACTCCCAAGAGGGCAAGAGGCTGTTTGGCAAAAAGTTCTAATGTGAAGTCAAGATATCTAAAAATGTATAACAATGACTCATAGCAGCTACTAGAGTCACATATGAACTTTACACCACAGTAAGCATAATCAGATGAAGAGACATCTCTTGTGTAGTCATCTCATGAAATCAATGTAACTATTAATGCTCATAGTACATACATTGTATCATCATCTGATCAATTAAACAGATGCATCAAATCAATGATTATGTTATCCAACTCAAATCATACACATACAGTGTATTAAGAGATCTAGCAAAAAAAGTGCAACAGGATGAGAAAATCTAGTAATATCTGTATGTACAATACATGTTTTATACTGTAAAGCTAATTTTCTGATATTCATCTACAAGCAGTAGTAACCAGACCTTACCAATAGTCATGATGTGCCCTTTTGCCATGATGGCATAGCTATGAACACATTCATTGTGCCAACTGGACCATCGCTATCTCCATCTGATGTTGCTAGCCACAGTGATGTAACATTTGGTAGGTGTACAGGTGCTATCAGATGATAGTTGATAATATTGATATCATACCGTGTAAACACGTACCCATTAACACTGATTGCAAATGGGGGTCATCATCCTTAATATCTGAAAATTTCAACAAACAAATTAATGTGCAGTCAGAATATTAGGAGGATGACATGTTTCAGTAATGCATTATTAACTGCAGGGTTTAATCAACATATGTTAATTGGACTATGCAAGTCAACAGCCATATCATCATTGGTACTAAGTGACCATAACCATAGGTACATGACTTGGAGATAAAATGGAAGTTAGTTTTCCCTAAAAAAACGCAATATCAGGTTGATAAGAAACAGATATAATTAAATGCAAAATGGTGACTGCGCCATCTCTTATCAAAATAATATCTTATTATTAGCTATGATCATCTACTCATCAACAGGCATGAGTAATCAAACATATTGATGAATACATTCACTGAAGTGTCTACATAAAGTCTGATGCAGCTCACAATCTCCTCCTCTTGCTCTTATCACGACCCAACCTCCTGGGCCACCACACCTTCTCCCTCTCCCATTATGAGGTGGGGTTGGAGGGGGTGGTCTGTCATCTGATGGTGCCTGGGTAACAGCAGGTGTTTGGGGGATCTCTTGCAACCTCCCCCTACCTCCACTCCCTGTCGTCTGCAAGCTCCCCCTACCTCTACGCCCTCTCTCCTGACCACCAACATCCTTAATTTCTCCTCCTCTCCTCTGATGTCATCCTTACACCCCTTCTATCCTCCTCTTATCATCTCCTCCTTCTCTCCTCTCCTCCACTCCTCTGATGCAATAAACACCAGCATGTTCCAAAAACAGCTAATTATATGCCTTCACATGATCTGTACCTTTTTGCTTTTTTGTCATATCTAATTATTTTTTATCAAAACTATGTTATTAGTTAAACTTTATAACATTTATGCACTAAGGAATAACATACCTTACTTAATGTATTATTTGATACTTCTGGATATCACTGGGAATGATAATGATCTCATAAGGATAGTGAGTATTACGACATATGTGATCTTATTTTGTATGTCATCAAGGATATTGAGCGCACCATATTATGAATACCACATTACATAAATTATGATGATGAATTTACTGTCTATAGTGAGGTTTAAAATAAAGACATGACTAATTATTATATACATATGACTGTTTGATATCCAGCATGACATATGAGGGTTACAAATATGCATAAAATATTATCACTGCTTAGTGGTGCATGTAAAGGCTGTAAAATTATATAAACTTCTACAAATAGCGTCATGCATATTGCAATACATTGTGGAAAGTATATACAGAATGATTAAAGCACCAAAAAGTACTGTACTATATTTACCTTCAGAAAAAAATAATAGGAAAAGGAATGGAGAGTGTAGACAGCATATAGCTCAAACAATGTAACTGATGCACAAAAATGTACTGCATTTACCAAAAGAAACAGCATAATAAGTATGGCTCTGTGTATTATGAAAAGCATACACAGTGTAAGTGATGCATCAAAAACTTACTGTATTTACCATGAGAAATGAAATAGCAACTCCCCCATGTTATATATATAATCTTCAATATCTTGCCAATAGGTATAATTGGCTGTAACTATTGTACATATGAAGATAAGATAAGTAGTTCATTGTATCCCTCTGAATGAAAGCAATGACTTCCAAATTACTATATAAATGTGACTATATAAATGACTAGCGACTTGCCCGTCAAAAATTACGGCAATAAAATGTGAAAGCTGCAATGCTTTTTGCCACGCAATGAGAGGCCCTTCCCCCTCTAACTTGCAAGAATCGTGAGGAGCACCTTTGTCGCTCATCGTGGGCTTCACAATTATCTCATTCAGCGCTCATTGTGAGCCTCTCCCACCGTCTAATTTAAATGCCTCATGTTGAGCACCCGCAATGAGCAACTTGACCGCTCATTGCAGACCTCAGCCAACCCGTCACTTGCATGCCTCGCAATGAACACCTTTGGCACTCATTGCAAGCCTCTCTTCCCCTCGACTTTATGGGCCTCATTGCAGACATCATCCAACCTGCCACTTTCGTAATTCCAGCCATGAGCGACTTCAGTGCTCATCGAGAGGAATGCAATGAGTGCCTTTGGTGCTCATTGTGAGCCTCTCCCCACTCTCTCACCCCTGTGTCTGTTTCAGCCCTCTCCCTTTCATGTGTCTGTTTCACCCTCTCTCCCTCCGCCCCTCTCCCTGCTCAGTCCCCCACCCCTTATTTCCCTTCCCATGTGTCTCTCTCTCACCCCTATGTCTCTTTAGCTACCATTTTTTAGTCTTGAGTGCCTTGCACTGAGCGCCGTTGGTTTTATTTTGCATGCCTGGTGTTGTTCGGGTAAGTGTTTCGTACTTCGGCCTCGTTTTCATTCTTTTTGAAAGCATTTACGTTTTTTCAGGTGCCATTTTTTTCCCCTTGCTTAGCTGATTTTTGATCTCTGAAAAACGTCAATTAGGGCTCAAATTAGCTTGCAACATCACTCACAGGCTCCCTGGCTGTCCCCCTGAGCTTTGTGTGAGGTTTTGAATTTATTCTTTTAATTATTTTTCTTTTTTTGGCAATCTTTTGAGTTACGTGCTTGAGAAAATATCGGTCGTTAAATTCATAATTTTTTCAAAGTGTTTGTGCGTTGCGATCAGCGCCACAGTGCTGCGTCCTTCGTCGCTGATCCCATGCATCACCATGGGCGCCTTCAATCTCTTTCCATCCTTTATCGGTGGAGCATCCTTGGGCAAATTACATCTGTGACAGGACAGAGGACCCTCATAAGGACCCTGAAAGGGCACTATTACGAGGACTGCAATGAGTGCCTTTGGAGTTCATTGCAGCAAAGTCGTGCGTGCCATGCGATGAGCGCCTACGGTGCTCATCGTGAGACCTACAATGAGTGCCTACAGCGCTCATTGCAGCAAAGTGGCACGAGCCTTGCGATGAG
Source organism: Discoglossus pictus (assembly GCA_027410445.1). NCBI lineage: Eukaryota > Metazoa > Chordata > Amphibia > Anura > Alytidae > Discoglossus > Discoglossus pictus. The sequence continues at coordinate 351,872,993 of CM050166.1, read as the reverse complement.
CGTCGTAGGCTGTCATTGTAGGTGCTCATTGCAGCAAAGTTGTGCAAGCCTCGCGATGAGCGCCTATTTCAAGGCCTGCAATGAGTGCCTTTAGCTTTTTACTTTTAACATGATATGATGGACAAACTAGCAATACGACAACTATTATATGTGATTGTAAAATGTGCACTTGTCTCTGCCTGATCAGAAATCTCTGAATGAATAAAAAAATAAGGACATACTGTAGAATACATTTTGAAAATTAAATCAAAGTTAATTATAAATCTTGTTAGTTCTAAATGAATGTAAAAATAAAAGAAAAATAGAGAACTTAAATGAATATTAAATTAGCTAATTCTATAACAATGGGAAAAGATGGATGCAGTGTAGGTTATGAAAGCTACAATGATTAAGTTAATCTAATAAATAGAGGGACATTTGGGGCAGTCTCACCCTCTCCCTTTGAGAACTCAAGCATCCAAGCGATGAAATGTATCAGGCGGGCTTCTGACGTCAGATGCCAATTCCAGAATAAGCTCCCTAGTTAGAGAAGCCAATACAACAAGAGGAAAAAAATATCCAATCTATTAATTAAAAGAACAGTATACTACAGAGAGGAGATTCTCTTTAATATAACAGTAAAGGACTTTATTAAGTCAAATTAGTCGATATTTGGAAAATACTATTAAGAACCGCTCTTTGAGGAAAAAGGAAGAAGCGGTTCCCGCAAAACGCGCGTGTTGACCAGTCCAGGTCCTACACTGATGACATGTGCTGTACACACAGGGGAAGTCTGGATGTCTATTAAGATAAGTGTATACTTGGAGATTTATATATATACATTAATAGATACAGCACAACATATTTAGTGTATAGAGTGAGAGCTATAGAGTGATAGCTATATTATTTACAGCTGTATTTCATTTAGAGCTTTTCAGCAGGGATTAGAATTTTAGGTATATTTTAATTCCTGTATTATTAGATACTTTTGCCCTATTAGGATAGCTGTTATCCATTATGGAGGATGTTTTATTTGTGTGTTGGCACAGGTAATTACATATGGAGATCATATGGGCATTTTGCTCTTTTTTAGTTTAGTAGAGGGATATATTTGTATTGTTTATTTTGGTTACAGTTCATGGGGTAAGTGGTGGATCCCCGGTTCTACCACTTAGAACAGGGATAGCTTCTATAGGCAGGTGTAAGCACAGAGGAGTAAGTGGTAGGCTCCACTACCACCATAACAATTAAGGGATATTTAAATAGTTGTTTTGCACTAGCACTAGCACTGTATATCGTTTTTGTGTGTATTTTTCCTGTGCAGACTGTATTTGGTGATGAGACTATTAAATATCAATTTTCCTTGGTGAAAAAGTCTGGAATACTTATTTATAATTCATCAGTGTGTGATTTGTGATTCATTTTTACTATTTTAATTGTTGTTGTTTAATTTTATTTTATAAACTTTTTTCTTTAATTACTGGCTGTGTCTCTGATATTACAATTTACATCCTAGAAGAGGTCCTTTGGGGATCTTTAACTTTTGTCTTTTGTTGTATATTGTAAAATTACCAATCTGCAACAAAGTTACTAATCTGCCCAAAAGAGTTACAATAGATAGGGCAATTAAGAAATGACATACAATAACTTGATAAATAACAAAATCAGTAAAGAAGACTTTTAATAAAGTCTGAATGAGACATGGTTACTTTTAGGATACAGGATAATGGATACAGTCATACATATGACTAAAAGCTAAACAGGTCTAAACCCAGATTACTGTATGTGCAATGAAATGAAATGTTGAAATGCTATTTTTTAAAGAATTTATAGCTCAATTTGCTTTAATAATATAACTTTTACTATCAGTTGAAAATGCATGCTTCCAAAATAGTACAATTGATATTTTTTTCAAACTATTTCAAACTATATCTCTTTTTTGGCACTAGCAATAATTTATAACAAGGTGTCTTGGCTACTTTACATATTATACCTAATCTAATTGTTAAGTCGGGACAAGTAAGATTTGGGGTGTCAGTTATCCTTGTGCCTTCTAGTTCAGTAGTAATCCCTGTGGGGTGATAGTAAACTGACAAACTACCCTACTGGTCACTTTATAAATGGTGAATTCTAAGTTGGTTTTATATTTTTTTTTATGTTTTTAATTATTGCGTTGTTGTCCATAAACATACATAAAACGTATTTACTTTTTCTCCTATCCAGTTGTATTGATTAACTAGATAGTGTTATGCATTTTGGAAATCAAATAACTTCCTATTTGTATTTGTAATTTAAATATTTGTATATTCTCCATGAAGATTAAAGAGTATTTCTCATTAAGAGGATTGATGTTGATCCAGGACATAATGAGACACAATCATTATGATCTTAAAAGCCTGATGAGGCATCATAGCGGCATATGTGATTTCTTTTGCTTACTGTTTTAATGTGGTATATACTGTATCTGAAGGTGTATATGCTTTATTTAGCACATCAAGATGGAAAGTCTACTTTGTGAACCAAAATGTTAATTTTATATTACGTTCACCTAATATGTGTATATGGGAGTAATTTACTCTGAAGAGTATTGTATAAACAACCCATATGAATTATCCTAATGTCACATAATTGCTAAATGCTTATAACTTATCTTAACCTAACCGTGAAAAAAGGCAAAAGTGGTTTAACTAAAGCTAATAATCTAGTAATATGCAGAACATACATGTTCTATAGTAAATGTGATCTGAACAGTTTTTTACCATTTATAAAAATTAGAAAAATATCTAATATTTTGTAATTTTTTTCTTAATATATCTAATTGAAAAGGTTACCTTATCCCTCTGGTATTCCAGCTTTATCACATAATCTTCATTTGATTGACATTTTGACTGGAACATAGAAAATTCTGTTTTATTTGTAGATAAGGTCCTTCAAGATATGTGTATATTAAAATGTGTACACTTTATTATTTGCCTCCCCATATTTTACATTAAAGGATGCACAGGTCACCAGCAGTTTTCCAAGAACTTCAAAAGTCATCTTTTAACTTTATGCAAAATAACTCAGATATCCACTGGGTATTACCACAGTATGTCATTACCATATTTCAGACTGGTAGCTTAGATTCTCCTGCAGCTAAACTTTGCTTCCTGAGCCTTTGTATGATAAGAAAGTATAGTACCCTTCAGCAATTTGCATATGAAAGATTACAGTCACAGTGTGGTATCAAGGACAGGTAGCATAGAAGTACCAAGTACCTACCATTTTTAAATCCTAATATTTATTGATCACTGAGATATGGTATCAAACATGAAGCAAAGTTAATTTCTTTTTGATTCAATAGACACTATTTATCATTATGAGTAAACAGACTGTTCTTGAGAAATAACCCTATACTTGAAAATAATCTTTTCATATTTTCATGTGGCACAGAGCTGTTGTATGTCCATCATGAAATGAACATTAATATATTAAAAGACAAGTAGAAGAAGAAACCCAGGAAAATGGAAAAAAAAAGTTTGGGAACTATCTATTGCAAGCGAGAGCTCCTAAAATGCTGATTTTACTTAAAATTAATTCTTGTAATCACCCAGATAATAGTACTTTTGATTGACCAAACAGAGGTGCCATAAGTTTCTCATGTAAACCATTTGTTGTCTTTAAATTATTTTGAGTTTATCAAAAAATTGATGCACGTGCAGTATGCGTTTATTGACCTTAATTGTTGCTTCAGATATTAATATCAGGATCTATTCCTGGTCTTTAATTTAAAAGGCAGCACTGCTTTGCTTAAGAGTGATTATATGTCCATATGTACACCAGTGCAGATGGTGCAAGGCACCAAGTACCCTGACCTCTGAGTGTCCCCCGCGGACCTTCCGTTGGATCCCCTGTGGCCCCCTTGGTCCTATTGTGGCCCACACAGCCCCCCTCCTGTGGGCCCCATGGGTCCCCTGTGGCCCCCACAGATCCTCTGTGGACCTTGCAAGTCCCCTGTGGCCCCCGTGGATCCTCTGTGGCCCCCACAGACCCTTATGGCCCCTGCGGACCACCTGTGGTTCATCTGCAGCACCAAATGGCCCACTGGGGCCCCCCTCTATGCACCCTTCATGGCCCTGGCAGACTACTTGCGGCCCCTCACAAACCTCTGTGGCATTCCTCAGACCCCTGTGGCCTCCCTCTGCCCCTTGTGGCCCCCTTGTTCCTTGCTGGCCCCTCCAGCCCCCCTCGGACCTCTGTGGCCCCCTTTGGCCCTTTGACCTGCAGTGGACCCTTCTCATCCCAGGAAGTGCAATGCAGCACCAGGCAGGTAAGAAAGTATTTATAGTACTATGATATATATATAGATGTATATGTAAATGCGTATATATATACACACACACACACATATATATATATATATATATATATATATATGTATATATATATATATATATATAGATACACACACATATATATGTATATATATATATATATATATATATATATATATATATATATATATATATATATATATATGTTATATGTATATGTACATTTATATATTGATACAGACCCACATATTTATATATTTATTTTTTCTATATATTTAACATGCGTTGAGGTTGGAGGGGTTTCGGGAGGTGCAAAAAAAAATTGTGCCCTACCTCTCCTGGGTGGTTGGGGTAGGGTTAAAAACGTTGGGCCCCCTATGCGCTAGCTCCACCACTGTATATATATATATATATATATATATATATATATATATATATATATATATATATATATATAAATATATATATATATATATATATATATATATATATATATATATACATATATATATATATATATATATACCAGGGGTCAAGGGTCACCAAACTCGGTCCTGGAGGGCCACACCCAGGCCTGGATTTGAGGATTCCCTTTTTGTGCACAGGTGAGTCAATCAGGATGACTGAAGAAGAAATAAGCTCACCTGTTTGCAGCAAGGATATCCACAAATCCAGGCCTGGGTGTGGCCCTCCAGGACCGAGTTTGGTGACCCTTGATCTAGATGAATAATCAGAGTATTGCAGTAAATAGTGATACATTTTTTATTGGACAGACATATTCATAGTTTTCATGACAAGCTTTCGAGAGATAATCCTCTCTTTATCAAGTCAAAAGCAATACTGATCAGTATTGCTTTTGACTTGATAAAGAAAATATCGTCTCTCGAAAGTTTGTCATAAAAACTATGAATATGTCTGTCCAATAAAAAAAGAACCACTATTTACTGCAATACTCTGATTATTATATTCATCTATATATATATATATATATATATATATATATATATATATATATATATATATAGTGGTACCTTATTATATTTATTGGACAAACTATTTTTTAAAGAGTTAAAAGCTTTCGAGAGATGCAACTCTATTTTTCCACTCAAAAGCATTACAAATTAGATATTACAAAGTGTGTCTTTACACCAGTGGAGAAGGAAAACCATGAAACTGAAACACTTTTGGGTAACATCAGCGGATTTCTGCAAAATAACAAGCACACATTAGACAGAAAATTCAGGGTAGTGGCATCATAAATCAAATTAAAGCACTGAATTTATTAACATCACTTCATATAAATTTGAGTTTTTGGGTAAAGTAACAACATTTCTCTAAGTTTTTCCAGTGATTCTTTTTAGTTTTGTCTATTTCTTAAAGTACTGTAGGTATTTATTGGTATGTTCATAAGTACAATATAGTAGTGTTTTTTCATCTTTTTATCTCTGATCTTTTGTATTCACCCAGGCTCTTAGAACATTTTTATTCAGTGCTTTAATTTGATTTATGATGCCACTACCCTGAATTTTCTGTCTAATGTGTGCTTGTTATTTTGCAGCACTGCTTTTTTTACCTCTTATGAAAGTCCCTTGTCTCTCTAAATAAAATGTTTGCCAGTAAGAAAGTATCACTGTATATATACTCATATTTGTCGCAACAGTGTAAGAAATTGGTCAGTGACTATGGCAAAGACTATTGCTCCAAATGAATATAGTAGGAGTATGCTTTAAACCCCCAAATATAGCTGAAAGTGAGAAAATACAATTATTGTTACAGATTGGAAATGCAGCTAAGCATGGGCAAGTTCTAATAATGGGAGATTTTAATTACCCTGAAATAAACTGGATAAATGAGACCAGCAGTTCAGCTAAGGGGAGCAGGTTCTTGAGTACACTCAGGGATCATTATCTGGCCCAGGTTATACAAGAGCCTACTAGAAATGAAGCTATCTTAGATTTATTCATCACAAATAATATTGATATAGTACCAAATGTTGAAATAGGGCAACCTTTGGGAAACAGTGATCACAACACAGTCTCATTTGAGATTGAATTAAAAAAACAAAATGTTAAAGGACCAACAAAAACTCTTAATTTTAAAAGGGCAGATTTTAATGGTCAGCAATACAAAGTATAGACTGGAAAAGAGAACTGATAGGTAAAATCCCATCCAATGTGGCTCAAGGCCAAGCAGCAGACCAAGTAAAAAACAGGCATTTAAATTATACAAACAAGAGGAACAGAGACTGCTTTACGGGAGTACAAGGAAATCAACAAGGCTTGCAAAAAGAGTTATTAGACTGGCTAAAACAGAATAAGAAAAATGAATTGCAAAAGAGAGTAAGACTAACCCTAAAATATTTTTTAAGTATATTAATGGGAAGAAGGCAAGGAAGGAAGCTATAGGAACATTACAATGTGACACAGGTCATCTGAAAATGAGTGACCAGGAAAAGGCAGATGAGCTAAATAGGTTATTTTCTTCGGTATACACAAGGGAGGTACCAGTGGTTGGGACACTGCCACATAATGGCGCTACACTACCTTTGCCAAATAATTAGTTAACACAGGAAGTAATCCAAAAGAGGTTGGAAAAAATAAATGTTAATAAAGCCCCGGGTCCTGATGCAATACATCCAAGGGTACTAAGGGAACTGGGTTCTGTAATAGACAAACCATTATATTAAATTTTTCAAGATTCACTCAACACAGGGTCTCCACCAGATGACTGGAGAATAGCAGATGTGATACCTATATTTAAAAAGGGAGCAAGAGCAAATCCGAGGAATTATAGACCAGTGAGTCTCACTTCTAAAGCTTGGAAGCTTTTAGAAGGGTTAATAGGGGATAATATACAAGAATATGTCTATTTAACAAGGATTATAAGTATGAGTCAACGTGGATTTATGAGGGATAGGTCATGTCAAACAAATCTAATTAGTTTCAATGAGGAGGTTAGTAGGAACCTGGATCAAGGCAACTCATTGGATGTAGTATTTTTGGATTTTGCAAAGGCTTTTGATATAGTGCCACATGGGAGACTATTGTGCAAACTAAGAGATACAGGAATTGCAGTAAATATCTGCTCATGGTTTGAGAGCTGGCTAAAAGACAGGAAGCAAAGGGTTGTTGTAAATGGAACATACTCCGATTGGACTAAAGTGGTAATTGGTCTACACTGGTATCCAATTGAGCGGCGCTGCAAGAAGGTCCCTCTTACGGCTGATTGCAAACCATGCAATCGACCGTAAGCACTTGCGTGCCTGATCAGGATCGTTGCCAGAAGGCCGTAACTCGTGTTTTTAAGCCCGCGAACATGTAAATGCAAATATAAATCCAAGACAGCACTGTAAAGCACTGTAAATTATGGAGTATACAATGGGTGACATGAGGATTAAAGGCACCTCATTCACAAGCTGGCACATTGTCACAATACAATACTTGATTTTACATTTAATTTCCATCCAAAGTCCTACGGGCTTGAATAACCTCCATGCCCGTAACTCATTATTCAAGCTCTTGGGACGTGAAATCAAGTATTGTATTGTGGCGATGTGACAGATTGAGAATGATATGCCTTTAATCCTCGTTTCACCCATTGTGTACCCCATCATTTATAGTGTCTTCTTGAATTTATATTTGCATTTCTAGTGCTCCGAGTTTACGGGCTTGAACCACGAGTTACAGTCCTACGGTCTTGAATAATGATGTACGGGCTTGGAGGTCATTCAAGCCCGTAGGAATGCAAAGGTCTTACTTTCAAAACGTAGCACTAGGGAAGCAAAAAAAAAAGCCATCCTGTACTTTTACTAAAAGACAAAGTGATGTTAGGTCTTAGAATTCATAGCACAATATTCTCAAACTTGCAAATCGGCATAAATAACCACTTTATTTCATGTTAAATTTCAGTCATGAAGTCCAACGGGCTTCAACCTCCAAGCCTGCAGGTTGGATTCAAAGTCCTATGGGCTTGGAGTTTGAAGCCCGTAGGACTTTATGATGAAAATTTAACATGAAATACGCTATTCTTATTTGCCGATTTGAGAGTGTGGGAATGTTGTGCTATTAATTCTACTTACCTTAAATCACTTTCACTTCTCATAAAACTACAGGATGGCTTTTTTATTTGCTTAATTAGTGCTACGTTTTGTAAGTAAGAGCGTTGCGGGACCTCTTTGTTGTAAGTAAGTTGCGGCTCGATTTTAGGGATTTACGGGCTTGACAGAAGGGTGAGAATAGCATTTGAATAGTGAATTCTTGCGGCCGTGCAAGATCAATGGCTTTGGCAGAAGTAAGCTGCGATTGAGCTAATTGCAGCCCGACGGCAGTAACTTGCTCAGAGGCCGCAAATTACATAGCTAAGTAGCTTGTGGCCTCTCCTTGTGGCTACTTATTCAAAAAACGTAGGATTTGAATGAGGCCCTGTGATTCTGAGATGATTGTTTGGCTTTTTTCTTTTAATTGTTCCATAGGAAACAACTATTGCAGCCTCAGAAAACCACTTTACAGTCTCAGAGATTCTTATTGAACTGTACTCCTTGTTACTTATTTGTTGGAGCAGAAGACATGATTATATAAGTCTGTCACCTATTAATCTATGGTTGACAAAATCAGCAGCATGAAAGAAAACGCTAAAGAAGATGTCAAAAAGGAGGAAAGATTAGCAAATTCAAATTACTTATTACATTTATTTTATATGGTTCAGCAATGGCGTTCAAGGATTTGCAGCACATACCAAATCATTAATTATCACAGCTTCCCTATATGTATTTTTTAATTCTTTATAAGGATGAATCTAACAAGCAAAGGATGGCTCATACAGGAGTTAAACTGAATAGATATATCAACTACCGTCACCCTTGCTTAACGAAAAATTAAAATACACCACACATGTTAGGCATGATAGGCCCTGCTTACAGCTACCTAAAGTACTGTCTAGTTAGCAACACATCTCCTGTGCAATTGCTCCCATGATGCTTAGATGTTTAAAACAATATACAGTAGATGATATGAAAAGTATATTAGGGCTGAAAGATAAAAAGCAGCCATTTTAATTACATGGCATTTACTAGAGTTAATGTTTTTGTGCTCTTTTAAGTTGCTTCCTCAGGGTGAATCTGTTCATTTACAGCCTTCCCAGCATGACACTAAAAGAAATGTAGGAACAATAATTCACTTTTTATTTCTGTGAAATTGTCAACGTAAATAAAGCCACTAGGATTATTTTAATGAACCCAGCTGCTAGCAAGGTGATTTTATCTGGGAAAATTCTAAAAATAGATTTTCTGCAATCACATATTATAATTTTCAAACTGCAAAACGTCGTCACGATTTACGCTGTTGCGCACGACTTAGGCAACGAGGCGAGCAGTTGAGGCATTAAAACTCGCAGCACTTAGGTGATGAGCGCCAAAGGCGCTCATTGCCTGCGAGCCTCGTGTAGCGGGGCAAGCAGTTGAAGCATTGAAAGTCGTGGGACATAGCCTCCACGCAGTTAGGAAAAGCATGATTGCCTTAGGCTGCAAGTAGTTAAGGAACGAGGGACGCGGGACTTAGAAAAAAAAATAAGAGGTAAGAAAAATACGTGATTAACTGCTGAATTGCGCAATTCCAAAAACATAGAAAAGACAAAAACAAATACAAACATAAAATGCACACACAGCACGGGGGGGGGGGGGGAGGGGTTGCAGCCAGGACGTCTGGGAGTGAAGTTGCACGCAAATTTAAGCCGAATGTGGCGAGTTTCAGCACTCGAAAATCCACTAAGTGAGAAAAAAAATGGTGGGCGAAAAAATGAAAACGAGGCTACACGACCCCGAACTGCGCGAAACACCACCAGCCATATAACACTTACCCAAGAACGTACGAGATACAAAATACACTATTAGGAAGGATGGAAAATGCTTGCGAGCCACGTAACACATAGACAATCGCGCTCATTGCCTGCAAGCCTCGTGTAGCAGGGCGAGCAGTTGAAGCATTGAAAGACGCAGGAATGTGCACCAAAGGCGCTCCTGCGGGCCTCGCAAAGTGAGGTGAGCCATTGAAGCATTGACAAACGCAGGACATAGCCTCCACGCAGTTAGGAAAAGCGGGATTGCCTTGGGCTGAAAGCAGTTGAGGAACGAGGGATGCAGGACTTGGAGAAAAAAAATAAGAGGTAGGAAAAATACGTGGTTATCTGCCGAATTGCGGAATTCCAAAAACGTGGAAAAGACAAAAACAAATACAAAAAAAAAATGCACACACAGCACGGGGGGCCAGCCAGGATGTCTGGGAGGGAGGTTGCACGCAAATTTTAGCCGAATGTGGCGAGTTTCAGCACTCGAAAATCTGCTAAGTGAGAAAAAAAATGGTGAGCGAAAAAAATGAAAACGAGGCTACACGACCCCGAACTGTGCAAAACACCAACAGCTGCATAACACTTAACCAAGAACGTACGAGATACAAAATACACTATTAGGAAGGATGGAAAATGCTTGCGAGCCTTGTAACACATAGACAACCGCCGCCATTTTACCACACTAACTTACAACTAATAACATTCAAATCTAAAATGGAGCTTTACGCCACTAAACCAATGGTTTGGCCCCGCGCAATACTGCACAAATGGCACATTGCTGACACTTTCGTCTCAGGCCAACTGTACATTGTATGCTGCAGGAAAATCAAAAGAGATTGTTAGCTCTTCAGGATATTGATTGCTGGATATATTAATTAGAAATAGGTCAAGTATATTAATTTATTAAGTAATTAATTAATTAATAGTAAAACAAAAATATATATACAGTATATAAAAAAAAAAACTCTAAATAGAATATTTTACTTTATGGATACATTAATGCTTCGCACTTCCTTATACATTTGTTCATTCAGAATTAATTATTAACGTACATTAATTTAATAAGTATTAATTAGTAATGGAAAATAAAAATGTATACTTTACACACTCTAAAAAATTTAAATTTTTTACTCTGCACTTATATATATTGCGCCGAAGGTGCTCAGAGAAGCAAAAGTACACAAGAGGAGAGGCTCGCAATAAGCTCCAAAGAGGCTCATTGTGAGCCACACGATGAGGCCGAAAGCGCTCAGCACGAGGCTCTCAATGAGCGCCAAAGGTCCTCAGACTACCAAAAGCTTTACATTGTGTCGCATTTATTGCCCCGTGATTTTTGACGCGCAAGTCGCTAGTAATATATAGTATTTGTATTCTTGTTATCGTATATTCATTTTGTGAAAACAACAATATCATCCATAACAGCTATAACAAAAGAAGACAATTTTTACAATATGTTACATGAAATAGTAAGTAATTTAACTAAATGTATTCTTTTGTTTTCTGGTGAGAAGAATTTCTTTTAAATCTTAAAGACTTTCAGAAATGTAAATCAAAATTACTTTTGACATATCTACTGAATAACAAAGGAATGTAAAAAGTAAAAATTGTGAAGAAGAAAATGTAGCTATTGGAGATTTGTTATCTCATCTTCATGACAACAAACAAAATGCTGTAAATAATTTTAGAAGTTTTAAAAACCAAACTAAAATGTACAAATCATAACTGAAGTATTCAACCATTAAACATGAACTTATTGATTGAATGAAAAAATATGTACAGTATATTGTTGAAATTGTTGATTTTTGCTTAGTGCATAATTTGCATTTAGCTTTTGGATCACAAATATTTGACTACATCTCTAGCTTGTTTTAATTTTGGTTTGATTTACACTATCCAGATTTACAAATCTTTAACAGATTGTTGTACCATCTACAAAGAGGCAAACCTTATTTTGAAGCTGGTTAGTAATATCACCAATAAATACATAAATATAAAAAATAAGTTGATCATCTGAGTGAAAACTTACACTGAAATTAGCTGGTTTTCCCCCTGATCATTAAACTGTAATTTGGGATCTATATAGATCACACAGATGGATCCTTGATTCTCATCAAACACTACCAATATTACTTCTCAAAGAAGGGAGAAAGACCTTTACCAAGCTTCCTTCCCAATGATTATACCAGATTATTATGGGTATAGGGTATAGGTAAGTAATGTTGATCCTTTAGTGATGAACACAAGACACAATTTTAATAGCTTCTTTCTCAAGGCACAAATATGTGTGGCAGTGATTACCTCACATATCCAAAACAGGGAATTCCTGAATTTATGCCGTGTTGAGTTTCTAAGTTGCCTATTTCTATTCAAGGTGCTGCTCCTCTCTTTTATAATAGCTAAGCTGCCCCCCCAGACCTGTAACATATGCTTGTGTCCTGAGCAGACTATGTCAATTCCAGTGAAAATTGTATTAAATTGCGATTCGGCAAATTGAAATGTGCTCTATTTAAGCACATAGCATATTTTGTACAGAAGTTTTTAGTAAGTGAACTTCTATCCAAAAGCAAGGTCTTCACTAACTAAAAACTTCTGTAAAAAATATATGCTATGTGCTTAAATTGAGCCCTTTTCAATTTGCTGAATCGCAATTTAATAAGGCTGCAAGAATGCTGATGCTCTAATTATTAATCTTGCAAAATATAATTCAAATCGGTCACAACGTAGAAAGCTATGTATGTTGCAATACAAATATTTTGATAAAGAGTTAAATATGTCTTCCATTTGATACCGTTACTATTAAATAGCAAACTATATGAACATGTGAGAAAAACATCTTAGACTACTGTTTAGTTGCTATTTGTAACATCATTCATGAAGTCATTTCAATTAAACATAGTCATAAGCTGCTCCATTGATTATTTTACATTCTCTGGTATATAAAAGTATATTAATCAATAACAATTAAATAACGCTATACTCATATAGCTCCAGGGTCCTAGCCAGTGCTGTTAGTGGTAGAATGTTCCACATGGGTCTTCCTTCCCACAGGCATTCATTAGATATTATTGGCCTTTTTCTTGACCTATGGATTATGAGGTTGACTGAGTAACTTAGTACTGTCCTGTGGAAAATATACAGAATCAGGTAATATCTGTTCCTTCATAACTACATTTAAGATTAGATTAATGTTACAGGCTGTGAAGGAGTTTGTGTAACTGGCTGACTTCTATGTAGAGATTGACCTAGAAACTCACCTAAGAGAGTGGACAGTGGACTGTATCACTGCGCATGTAGAGGGTTGCTGTGTTGTCATGCTTATTCAGAAGCATATACAATCATCACTGTAAACACGTACTGAACACACTTATACTTAATTAAAGGTACTATATGAATGAATTTAAATATAACTAAACGGAAATGTATTTGTTTAACACAGATTTAATTGACAGCACTTTATACCTAGATTTCTACCTAGTGATTAATTTTAAGATTAATAAGATGAGCGCAAAAATTATTGATGATTAACAGAAACCAAACTTGCAAGATATAGTCGTTTATTGCAATCAGGTTCTTCTGGAGCTACTAATGTGTTATCATTAAATTACCTCCCCATGATCAAGGCCAAAACACACATCTGGTGTAAATTATTCATAATGGACTGACATTGAATGTTTGTTTATTATGATATGCTACATGGTAATTGTTTTTTATTGTGGTAAAATTAGCTAAATGTTTCTCAAATTAGCTAAATTAAAATGTTAGCTAAGGGCCCTATCAAAATATTGTATGCAGGCTGTTATGGTATAAGTTGTCTCACAACTAAGAATCTACCTATATCAATTGCACTAAATTCTGGCTCAGCATGAAAGTAGTGCTGAATAGACAAAAATGAGCAGATTCCAAACAATTTTAACGGCGCTGTACGCAATTAACATACTATGCATACGCCCTTTTTTCCCTATATTAACTTACATGTACTCCAGACCACCTGTAGAGGAAGAAAATGCCTCAGAAATGTATTCAAGTGTCGGTTCTGATACTTAAAACACCATAACCACTCAATTGAGTGGGATATAAGGCTTGATTTCTTATATCAGACACAACTGAGGGGTTTATAAATGCATCCAACACCACATATACTTGAGTAATCCCATGGATCCCCCCCTAGTCACCTCACCCCATAGGAGCCCAGGAACCCCAAGAAAATCCCCATTTACAATACAGTAAATGGCAGAACCCCAAAGAATTCCTCTCCCACACTGAATGTAACCCTGGAGATTATTTCCTTTCACGTAGAAAAGAGGTTCCTGGGGATTCCCTTCCCCAAAACTCCCCAACTCGCCCCAATCTCCAATAAAAAGTATAACCATGGGGATCTAATAAGGATATTAGTGAAGTTATATATGATGTTATCTGCTTCCAACAGTAGACTATGTTTTAATGTTATTTTTAAATTGTAAACATTACTCAGGAAGCACTTAATAGACATATTTAAATAAAAAGCATGCTTACTGCAAAGTGTATTTCAAAAGGAACTTATTTCCAAGCAAGTAGTTTTGCATATAATTGCATACAAAGAACACTGAAATTGCAGCCTGCTTGATAAAATTTGTGTAATTTTTTTAGTATTGAATAATTCAAGGGTGATTTATTTCTAATATATATAATTCATTGTAGCCAAGAGGAATGCCTGCACTTGCTCAGCTGACAGGAATAATTTGTAGTTGTGTCTTGTTGGACAAGTGCATATCAAAATAAAGGCTTTAATAATTCAGCTTATTTGTAGTGATAGAGGGAACCAATGCTTGCATAAATACTCCATTATGTTGTACCATTATTTATTCTGATTTCTCCTATATAAGAAATACCTTGTCGTAGGCTTGGTCAGAAAGTTTAAAGGACCACAGTGGTCAGTTGTTTTATTTGGTCTTTTGAAAAATTAAATCTGAAAGCTAAACAGAAAAAAACACAACCTTTATATTTAGAACTTTTGTATTATTTATTTAATTTTCTTTTCTCTGCTGAGTCTCCTCCCACCTTGGAAAATTGATTAGCAGAAACCAAATGGCAGCTTAATTGAATATAAAAAGCAATAACTTGCAGGTTGTATTATTTTTTTTACATGTTAAAAATACGTGTTAAAATCACTTGCTTATTTTCATGTGTAGCTTTTCAAAATATTATATTTTAAAAATACTGTAAAGATCCCAAAATGTTATCTATATAGCAGACTTTTAAAATTCATCTAAATTGTGAGCAAAAATGAATAGCAAAGTAGAAACTCTATTTAAAATAAGATGATATAAGATGGTATAATATATATATATATATATATATATATATATATATATATATATATATATGTCATTCTTGGAGCAAAGGGTTAACTTGGGGAGCAGCTAGAAACAAAAGACACCTTAAAAAGATGAACAGTTTTAAGAGCTTTGTAAATTAGTGTCAGAATATTGAATATAATTATAGAAGGAATTAGGAGCCAGTGAAGGACTGGCAAAGAGATGAGTAAGTGGATGCGCATGAAGTACATCAACATATGCTGCTCTGCGAAAATGACACCACATATTGACAAGATGGAGATTCCCAAATGATTTACAAATTTAAAGTTAATACCAAACCTTTCTATTCTGACCTTGTAGAGATGAAGATAGCTTGTTTTTCCTATAACATGTTTTATATGTGAAGGAATCCACGTGGATCCTCCATTTACAGTGATTTTTAAAAGTACCTATAAATGATTCATCATGCTTACAGGAAAAAGGAGATTTTCTCTCATATCTCTCAATCAGCAAAAGAACGTTAACAAGGCTACACTACCTACAATATCTATATATGCCAAGGTGAATTGGTAAAAATAGATAATGAGTGGATAGAGTAAGGAACATACTAGCACCTGGAAAGCATACATATTGCTTTGTATTAGAAATATACATTATATGACTCATTCAATCTAAATAGTGCACCCCAAGGGCCTAATAATTATAAGTCAACTGCATAACATTGTTTATAATTATTCTGCAAAGCTTAAAGGACAATTATATTCACATATTTACAGTTTGCTTATTTAAATGACTATACACAACCTTCCCATAGAGTTGTTGGTATGATCTTAAGCCTTGCATAAGTGCTGGACAATAGTGAATAGTGTAAAAACTTGAGAGGAATGACTACTTTGATTGCAGGTGAGGATTTTGTTCAGAAGGTGTAACATTCTCAGAAAATAGCTTTAGTGAACAAGGCATTGCTTACTTTGTTGAAAAATGATCTTGCTAATAGGATGTTGCCAGTAGAGCAGACTATGTCACAAACGTACAACATTAATAGATAAATAAGCAATGAGCATAAAAACATTAATAGAGAAAATACAAATTTTACCAGACTCTGTTTATACCGAATGGTTTATATATTTTTCAAGCACTTCAACACAGTCTCTCAGTTTGAAATTGCACCTTCTGATAGAAGTAGTAGTGAAATACCAACTAAAACGAACATTATATTTTGTCGTTTTAAATGCATATAGAACACAAGAGAAAGCTGACTAAGATTTCTGTTAATAAGTGCAGATGGCAGAAAAGCAAGCAGGCTAAAGTCTGAAGACTAAAATACAGAAAAACTGGAGTCTTGTAGACTATTGTGTGAGAAAAGTAATTTAGAATATTGTTTCACTTAATTTACTGCAAAAGCAAACTGTTTAGCAACATGTTTTGTACTACAAGAATAATTTAAATTCATTGACTAAAGGGGAATCCACATTGAGCTTAATAAATCATTCTATTATTGATACAACTTCCCTTCTGTTCAAAAAAGGTTTTTAATATATATTCTTTAGGCACACAGGAATATTTAATTCAAAGACATCATCTCATTCCAATGGTGCATTCAACTGGTATAGAGCGATGGGTGGTTTCACTAAACGTTTATGTGCATCATGATTTTGCTCCCTAAACATAATTTAAAGGACCACAAAAGTCACCATATGTGCTTTGCACTGTTAGGCAGATGGTGAAAAATCATGTGGAAAATGTGTTTTCTTTTTAAAATTGATGCTGAATTCATAGAGTTAGGATCAATAGAAGTCAGGATATTTCAGCCTGTTGCCTCTGCCTAAAATGAGCTATGTACTGAACAGGATGTAATGAAGTACTGGGCATACTTCTGGTTGCTTCTGTGTCTTCATGCTGTGTTTTTCTACAGTTCCTGTTTTATTCCTAGGCTGATCTTTGCTGGTGACCGGGATTGTTGCTGGCCTCGTTGGATTTCTACCAGTCCCTGACTTTTGGCTTACCTGACCATTCCTTTGCCTGTGCCCTAGGAATTGTTAATTTGAACCTGCCACCTTCTTGTAATTCACCCTGATGGGTTTCACCCAGACAGCCCTGACAGTTTTTTAAGGTTTTGAGGCAGTAAGATAGTCTGATGGACCAAGGCAAGGAGTTCCACAGAGTAAGTGCAGCTCTGGCAGCAGAATTGAGAGGAGGTGACAAGAGAAAAGAAGAAGGTCATTAGCAAAATGAAAAGGAAGGTTGAGACAAGGGCAGATATCACAGGTTCATGTGTAGTGTGCATTGAGTATGGTAAATGAGACTAGTGGAGGTGTTTATTATGAATTGGAGTGGTGGGGAGTTCAGCAAGGAGCAAGTTGCAGTAGTGGAGGCTAGATTTGCTGAGATAATGGATTAGCATTTTAGTTTTGTATTGTGTGAGATAGTGACATATTTTAGAGATGCTTTTAGGTGAAAACAGCATGATTTTGATTATTGCTTGTATGTGAGAATAGGGTCCATCAGAACCCCAAGACAACAGGTCTGAGAGGTGTGAGTGATGATGGCATTTTTAACTGTAAGGGATATTTGAGGTCTGAAAGCTGCAGTAGATAGGTGAAAAGGTTATGAGCTCAGCCTTTTAAATGTTGAGTTTGAGTTGACACCCAATAGATCTGGTGCTGAGCGGTAGATTTGAGTGTTATCTATATAAAGATGATACCGAAATCCAAAATATTTTTTTAGGGTGCCAAGGGAGTATGTATAGATGAAGAAGAGGTGGGGGTATAGGATGGAAGCTTGTAGAACCCCTACAGTCAGAAGGAGTGGAGAAGCAGAGTGCCAGAGAAGGAGACACTAAATGTTCAATTTTCCAGATACGAAGCTGTGACATGGATGCCAAGGGAGTGCAGAATTTAGATAAGTAGAGGGTGGTCAACTGTATCAAAGACAGCAGAGAGATCCAGGAGAATTCGTAGACAGGAGTGACTCTTTGACTTGGTGGGTGAACAGGTTATTAGTGAGTTTTGTAACAGATGCCTCTATGGAGTGTTGGGGTCAGAAGACTAAAAAAACTCTAGGTAGTTAAGAATGGAGCTGGAGAAAAGGTATTGGGTTAGCGGTTGTATATGAGTCGCTCAAGCAGTTGTGAAGACAAAGAATGTAGATATAGAGTGATGGATAGATGCAGAAGCTGAGTCAGATAAGACACAGAGGTGAGAGACAGGGGGGAGACAAGAGGGGAGGGAAGAGACAAGGGTCAGTGGAGAGACAATGGGGAATGGAAAGACAAGGGGGAGAGAGGGAGAGGCAGAATGGCGAAAAGAGAGACCAAATGAATGGGGAGAGAAGGAGAAACAGGAAGGAGAGCTAGAGAAGGGAGAGAGAGAATGGAGAGGGAGAGAAGGGAGAGGAGGAATGAGAGGGAGAGAATAGAGAAAGGAAAGGCAGAAGGGAGAAGGAGGAGGAGGGAGTGAAGGAAGAATGAGAGGGTAGAGAAGAGATAGGGAAACGGGAGAGAGAGATAAGTGAGAAAGAAGGGAGTGGGAGAAGGGGGTAGTAGGGAGAGTGAGAGAGAAGAGAGAGAGATAAGGGGAGAATGAGAAGGGAGCGAGAGAAAAGGGATGGAGAGAGAGGGAGGGAGATAATTGGGAGAGAGAGAAGGGAGAGAAGAGAGATGGGAGGGGAGAGGAGGGAGAAGTGGGCAAGGGAGAAAATGGAGAAGAAAGAGGCAGATATAGAGGAGAGAGAGGGAGGGCCAGAAGGGGGGAGAGAGGAAGAGGTAGAAGGGAGAGGAGGAAGAGAGAGAGAGAGAGAGAGAAGAGAAAAGGAGAGGCAGAAGGCAGAAGGGGGAAGAGAGGCAGAAGGGAGAGAAGGGGAGAGGAGGGAAAGAAGGGAGAGAGAGGAAGAGAGAGGGAATTAAGAGAGAGAGACAAGGGGGAGAGAGAAATGGGAGAGGAGAGAGGGAGAGAAGAGAGGGGGGAGAGATACAGTGGCACACAGTGCATTTGGTTAGATTAATAATGTTTAGGCTGCTGTCGGTAGCAATAGCATTATAGATACATTTACTGAATTACCAGTGCTTCCATTTTGTGGTAGCTTGAGATATTGGAATATTTTTTCTCAAATTTGCGATACATACCTATTATATGAAATTCAATTAGAGGGTGATAAAAACTGAATTATAAGAATTGCTAAATAATCTTGTATTCTTTTCCAATTAAATAGCATCAAAAGATCTAAGAAAAATATTTTCACTGGAAAGAAAAATGCATTACCTGTGTCCATATAGGATGAAGATAAGCATAAACATATTATCAGCACCAGGCTTAGCAGCCGTGCAAGGGTTGCTAAGCAGGACCCAGAAATTACTCACACACACACATATTACATTAGTGTTTCAAGAATATAAATTTAGTCAGCCAGAATGTAGTTTTATACATCTTAGTCCTTTTCTATTTGGAGTAGAGTTTTGAATTCTGAAAGTGGAATACAATTTGTCCACAAGATTGTTGGCTGTTTGCGCTATAATTTATATGCTTAATTTATTGATGTAATGTGCTTCATTTTTACTAATATTGTGTTATACTAATATTGTATGATAAGTATCAATATACACTAAAATGGTCACCATAGTTCTAAATTCAAAATATATTATTTTGAAAAACTACTTTAACATAGGCAACATGTTGAATACAAAAATAACAAAGCCTCTAATGGGAGGAGACTTTGCAAAGGAAGATTCTATCTGTACAGCGGGAATTTGGCAGCTGAGACTGATTATGCTTCCAGCAGGACCAATGGAAACCTCATTGGTTTATAATCACACACCCTACTGAAATAATCAAATGAGAGAAGAAAATGTAAACCCATCATAAAGAAATACTGCATACTAATAACTACAGTGCAGTTAGGTATAATTGTGCATAAGCTACCACAGTCATATATAATATCACAGAAAACAATATTAATAAATAATATTCAAAACCACTGAATAAACAAAACAAAAAAACAAAATGAATACATGATTTGTTCAACCAAGATCTCTAAAAAACAAACAATCAATATAAAACTAAACATTAAAGCAGTGTACATAAGATTTATAAGTAACTAGCGACTTGCCCTTCAAAAAATGATGGCAATAAAATTGTAAGGCAGGTAATGCTGTTTGGTGGAGACGCGCGGTGAATGGGTGTTGTGTTTAGTGTGTTTTTTCAGTTTTTTTGGTGTCTATGTGTTTTTGTATGGTAATGAAATAATTAATAAATTAATATACTTTACCTATTTGGAAGTAATACATGCAGGAAGCATTGTGCTGAACAGCTGACAATCTGTTTTGCTGTTCCTGCACCATATAATGTAGGTTTGCACTGTTGTGGAGCTGAGGTGTAAGTGTCAGCAATGTGTGCAGTGTGTAGTGTAAATAGGCTGCGTGCGTGAGGGAAAGCCATTAGGGTAGCTGTGTACTTCCGCATTGTGTAAGTTAGTGTTGTAAAATGGCGGCTAATGTGTATGTGTTAGGCGGCTGTGTATGATGTAGCAACCTTGCTAATGGTGTATCTTGTACCTCGTACGGCTTTTTGTAAAATCTGTATGTGCTTGGTGGTGTCTTCCGTGTTCAGGGTCCTGTAGCCTCGTTTTCGTTTTTTTTCCGGCAACCATTTTTTCTTTTGCTTAGGGGATTCATGGACTTAAAATGAGGTGTAACTTCACTTGTAGAGGTCCTGGGTGCCCCCCCTTGCTTTGGGTAAGCTTTTTATGTATTTGTTGTGTGTATTTATTGTGTTTTTAATATTTTTATGTGCGCGCGGTTCGGGCGTGAAGGTCGTATTTTTGCGTCCTTGCTAATTGTGTATCTTGTACCTCGTACAGCTTTTTGGAAATTCCATATGTGCTTGGTAGTGTTTTGCGTGTTTAGGGTCCTGTTGCCTCGTTTTAGTTTTTTTGTGGGTAAGTTTTTTATGTGTTTGTTGTGTATATTTATTGTGTTTTTAAGGTTTTTATGTGCGCGCCATTCGGGCGTTAAGGTCATATTTTTGAGAGCTCGTTATGTTTTTTTTAGTCCCGCGGCTCGTATTTTTGGATTGTAAGCAGCCGACGTGGGAGCCTCCATCTACGCAAATGCGGCCCCTTGCTTCGCGAGGGTCCAGATTTGCGGGCCGAAAGTCGTAAGGGGGTCGTAGGGATGAGCGCATATGGCGCTCATCACCAGCGCAAGGAGTGCCTTCGGCGCTCCTTGCCAACAACTGCGTCCCTCACTTTGCGGCCCTCACTTTGCGGCCCTCGCTTTTCTCATAACCTGATGTTAAGGTTATATTATTCATAATACATTTGGTTTGTTTATTTATTGGGGGGGGGTATTGGTATATGGGTTAATCCCAGGTTGACTGTACTCAGGTCATGAACCATACTTTGCCTGAGCATGAACCAGCGATTAATAGAATTAGTAATTCTTCCTTGAATGAACCCATAAACAATCCAAAAAATATATATTATTGTAGGCCTAATGGCTAATACTTACAATTACTAAATTATATTGGATGTAACACTCAAAAGAGGAGTATAACTATATACTGTCATGCCCAAAAGCCCCCCCCCCACACACACACACACTGAACTTTTAAGACTTAGCTAAGAAATGCAACATGATGTTGCTATGTGTAATGTAAGGTAGTCTTCAATAAGTAGAATTGTGGTCACTGTATGATGTATTATACAAAACAGTGTGTGTGTGTGTGGGGCCTTTACAAGCAGAAATTATGGTGGGAAAGTATTGGTGCAAAGGTGGTACTCAGGCATGTTGGGTATTGAAATGTCAATTTTTTCCCATGGAGTGTACACAAGTGTATTACCGGGGTACCTGGGATGAAGGGAATCCCTCTCCCCCCCCTCAAGCTAGTAACTCTGCCCGTACTCTGATCTACACTCATGCAGTCTTCTTCACAGCTGACCAAACAGATTTTTTTTTTAAACAGCCGGTAATTTGTAGGTTTTAATTGGAATCTAATATCAGTAGAGCTCCGGGGAGGGACTATATAGAAGTATTGGGGTAAAAAAAAATATGGTGGGATGAATCTCATGACTGGACTGTTAATCTGGATGGTTATAACCTATTTAGGAAAGATAAGGGAAATGGTAAAAGAGGAGGAGGGATCTGTCTGTATGTTAAGACTGAATTTAAGCCTGTAGTCAGAGAAGATATTTATGCTGGAACTAACAGCACCATTGAATCTTTGTGGGTTGAGTTAAATAGTGGAGGAGCTAATTCTAAACGCATATTGATGGGAGTATGCTATAAACCCCCAAATATAGCTGAAAGTGAGGAAATATAATTATTGTTACAGATTGGAAATGCAGCTAAGCACGGGCAAGTTCTAATAATGGGAGACTTTAATTACCCTGAAATAAACTGGATAAATGAGACCAGCAGCTCAGCTAAGCGGAGCAGGTTCTTGAGTACACTCGGGGATCATTATCTGGCCCAGGTAATACAAGAACCTACTAGAAATGGGGCCATCTTGGATTTAGTCATCACAAGTAATATTGATATAATATCAAATGTTAAAATAGGGGAACCCTTGGGGAACAGTGATCACAAAACAGTATAATTTGAGATTGAATACAAAAAACAGAGATGTAAGGGGCCAACAAAAACTCCAAATTTTAAAAGGGCTAACTTTAATGGGCTAAGGGCAGCAATATTACATATAGACAAAGAACTTACAGGGAAAAATACTGAAAATAAATGGACAACATTCAAATCATTACTAAATAAACATACTCACCGGCATGTACCATGTGGAAATAAAATGAATAGGAGTAAATCACATCCCATGTGGCTCAAAAATGACTTAAAGATCATGATGAGGAAAAAGAAACATGCATTTAAATTATACAAGAAATAGGGAACAGAGGTAGCTTTATGTGACTATAAGGAAATCAACAAGGCTTGCAAAAGGGCTATTAGACTGGCTAAAATAGAAAATGAGAAGTCAGTTGCAAAGGAAAGTAAGACTAACCCTAAAATATTTTTTAAATATATTAATGGGAAGAAGGCCAGGAAGGAAGCTATAGGAGCATTACAATGTGACACATCTGATAATCAGTGACCAGGAAAAGGCAGATGAGCTAAATAGGTTATTTTCCTCGGTATACACAAGGGAGGTATCAGTGGTTGGGACACTGCCACATAATGGCGCTACACTACCATCTCTAAATAATTGGCTAAAGACAGGAAGCAAAGGGTTGTTTTTAAATGGAACATACTCCGATTGGACTAATGTGGTAAGTGGGGTTCCTCAAGGTTCAGTATTAGGTTCTCTCCTTTTTAACATATTTATTAATGACGTAGAAGTAGGACTCGAAAGTAGTGTCTCCATTTTTGCTGATGACACTAAGTTGTGCAAGGTAAAAAAATCAGATAATGATGTACTTTCCCTACTTAGGGATTTGCATAAATTAGAGAAATGGGTGGCTAAATGGCAGATGAGATTTAATACAAATAAATGTAAGGTTATGCATTTGGGAAGGAAAAATAGAAATGCAATTTATAATCTTAATGGAGCAAATCTAGGGGTATCAGATATTTAAAGGGATTTGGGAGTACTAGTGGGCAACCACTTAACAGTGCTCAATGCCAAGCAGCAGCTGCAAGGAAAGCAAATATAATTCTGCCACTATACACATCTCTAGTACGCCCTCATTTGGAATATGGAGTACAATTTTGGGCAGCACTTCATAAAAAGGACATTTTAGAGCTGGAAAAAGTACAGAGAAGGGCTACAAAACTAATAAGGGGAATGGAGGGGCTAAGTTATGAAGAAAGCCTAACCAAATTAAACTTATTTTCGCTAGAAAAAAGGCATCTACGAGGGGATATGATCACCTTATTTAAATACATCCAGGGTCAATATAAGGCTTTGTCAAGTGAACTTTTTGTAGCAAGAGATTTTCAACTGACAAGAGGACATCCTTTGAGGTTAGAGGAAAAAATATTTCACCTTAAACAAAGAAAAGGGTTCTTCACAGTTAGGGTAGTTAAACTGTGGAATTCTCTACCAAAGGAGGTGATGACATCTAAATCGATAGACAACTTCAAAAAGGGGTTAGATATATTTTTGAATAAAGAGGGCTTTCAAGGTTATCCTAGATAACTAGTGAAGGAATATTGATCCAGGGAGAAATTTGATCACCCGTTTCTGGGGTCGGGAAGGAATGTTGCTTTTTTCCCCATTATGAGACAATTGGCAAAGTTTCAATGTTTTGTTTTTTCTGTTTGCCTTCCTCTGGATCAATTAACAATTAATAATAAATAGTCCACATATTAAAAAGATCAATAGAGATCTAAAAAGTTTGAACTTGATGGACTAACTCTTTATTCATCCTCAAATACTACACTATTAATAATTATTTAACAACTAATTAATTAATAACTAATCCGCATATTGCAGATCAAAGGAGATCTTAACAGGTTGAACCTGATGGACTGAAAGTCTTTTTTCAACCTCAATTACTATGTAACTTTGTAACTATGTAAATATGAGTGGGATTGATATGTTGGTTAGCATTTCAGAAGATAGATTGCAGTGTTTATGTGATATCATTTGCAATAGAAAAGTCGTTTTCTTTGGAACGTTGGGGTGTATTTATCATTGGTAGGGATTTATGATGTTAAAGAAGTGGTGTTAAATGGTGACATAGTAGAAATATGTACAATATGCATAAAGTATAAATACTGTATAACACCACCACAATATATAAGTTCTTCAGCAAACACCATATGTTTTAAATGTTCATACTCTTGATATATGGAGTGATTACACCTGGAAGCAAAATGTAGATAATTCATGGTGCTCTAAATATCATCTAGCATAGGTTGACTTTATCTGCACCTTAAAACCTAAGAGTCCAGATTAATAGAATTCCTACCAGACATCACAAAAGAAAAAATACATCTGTTGTGGAAAAAAATCATACTCACATAACACTTCTTACCATGAAAACTAGGCATGACACCAAAAACAAACAAACAGAGCCCTCTGGTAATTTTCTCATTATTATAGTTTATTTAGATCAAGTCTGGATTAGTATCAAAAACACACCCAAAATGCCTTCCCCTGTATCACTGACTGCTGACTACTGATCTACTGACAGAAATATATCCAGACACAGCTTTTATATTTGTTTACATGAGAAAATGAAATAGTCCATCTTTCCCCCATCTAGCTAAATGGCATAACCCACTAGCAACCAATGACAGTTTACTTATATATGATATCCCATAGCATAAGATCGCATGCAGTATATACGTGTTTAGCCATGCCTGGTACATTATCCTAGATGAGCACCCTTGAGCTATGCATTTGCATACAGTAGCTTGAAAGACATAATTTGTTTATGTTGCAAAATTGTTGCTGTCTGTTAGCTGAGACTACTGCAGACTTAATGCCTTACAATGGAAAATTGCTGGTTTAATGCTTATATACCAGCCAAATATCATTCTGGAAAGAGTGCTAATTATATATATATATATATATATATATATATATATATATATATATATATATATATATATATATTTATATATATATATATATATATATATATATATATATATATATATATATATATATATATACGCTAAAAATGTAAGGATATTTGTATCTTTTTCCCCAACAATTTGAAGCCACTAATGCCCATAATGACCCAGGCTTCAGAATTAACTATGGGTGAAAGTAAGCTGACTTCCTACTTAAAAATAAATTAATCTGGTCCAAGAAACAGTTCTTGCTTTTGTGGAAAAATATACTGACCATATGATTTCTTTTTCTGTACAAGATGATATGGGATAACAGTAATGTCTTCTTTAAAGATTTTATATATGGTATAGTTAAAACTGGTGTTGGTATTTTATGAAAGTATTTAGCATTTTCTTACAGTAAACTTACTTTGAAGCTTGTACTTTTCTTATGTCATCTTTGCTATTCGATATCCCCTTTGAGCCCAATGCAAAGTTGTAATCAATAGTAATGATGGTTAATTACTTCCCCGGGTCTGCACATACTCAGAATATTTATTTATTTTGGGGCTTTTTTTGGCATATGCAGACTGCAAGTAATTAGACATTCTAGCACAAAGATCAAAAAGGGGTGGGCATCAGGAAGGCTAATTGACTGGCAAAAAAAATGCAGTGTAATGTAATGCAATATTTAAAATAGAATTCAAATAATAAAGTGTTTGTCATTACATATAATGTAAATTATGCTATATTTGTAATGTTTGCATCCTTTTAAGAATGCAACCAAGTTACTAATTATTTCTGACTTTATTATTTTATATCGCTATAACAAATATATGAAACATAAATTGGGAAGATTGCACTTCGAACGCACAATGTAATATCGCAATCTAAAAAACTCAACTATTTTTTATACAGTCGTATGATCTATATCTGTAAACTTTAATAATTGTTTTTTAAATAGTTTTGTGGTAATTCAAGATATACTGAGTGATCTGATCTGTGGAGGTGTAACCAAATTATTCTTTGCAAATGTATTTCTAAGGGGTCCTTTGTGGCGATAGCACAATGCTTCAAAATAGGACATTTTATCATTGAAGGCCTCCTGTAGAGAAATGCAAAGAACCAGCTTACACACCTCACATTTTTCTAAATATTTTGTTATACCTTTTCTTGTGACAACACTGAAGAAATGACACTCTGCTACAATGTAAAGTAGTACTGACTTAGTGATAAGCCTCTATTGGAATTTAATCATAGGTATTTTATTCTTAAGATTAGGACAAATTTGACTGATGTCAAAATGCAATACCTTTGTAATATTACCCTTAAGATATGACTTTAAAATATAACCTTTATTGGTACAATATTTAAAATTTTAAATATAAAATATAATAAAACAAAATAAGTTCATTGATTAATATCAATATATACAAATTGACTCTGATGACATATAATGGTGCCCTTTTATTTTAAAGTTACTTCCCTGAATTTTATTTTTAATATGGTGTCTTCTCATAATATATTCCATCTCTCTTTTACATGACAGTATGTTATTGCCCCAATGATGAAACAATACATTATTTTTCCAAAATTGTGTTAAATATTCTTTAAACTTTTCTGTCACATATAATGATTCTTTGTAGTTTTCCACCTCTGTCTAGTTCTTAAATGCAATGTAAGTGATACTTTTCTTAATGCTGTAGATATTTAAAGAGCCACCATATTACTTGATACAAGTTGCCAAATTCAAATATAGCTTCTATAAGTAATGGTGTTTTTCAAATTTATGTTTGAATTGTCACATATAAGTGGAAATGTCCAAATTGAGCCCAAAGTGTCAATATTTTGTGTGGCCACCATTATTTTCCAGCCTTAACCCTCATGGGCATGGTGTTCACCATAGCTTCACAGGTTGCCTCTGGAGTCCTCTTTCACTCATCCATAATGACATCACAGAGCTGGTGGATGTTAGAGACCTTGTTCTTCCCCACCTTTATCATTTTGGAATACTGCCCTGCGGCCCAGGGAGGGGATCATGCTCTGCTTCAGTATGTCACAGTACATGTTGGTATTCATGGTTCCCTCAATGAACTGTAGCTACCCAGTGTCAGCAGCACTCTTGCAGGCCCAGACCATGACACTCCTACCACCATGCTTGACTGTAGGCAAGACACACTTGTGTTTGTACTCCTCACCTGATTGCTGCCACACACGCTTGACACCATCTGCTGGAGAGGCCTGTTCTGAGTGGAACATGTACTGTGAAACCGCTATATGGTCTTACCCACCGTGCTGCAGCTCAGCAACATTTTTTTTTCAGATCCTCAGAGAGTACTTTGCCATGAGGTGCCATGTTGAACTTTCAGTTACCAGTATGAGAGCGTATGAGAGTGATAAATTCAAATTTAACACACATGCTACCAATTCTCATCTGAGACATTGTAACACTAACGAGTCGCATGACACCAGGGAGACAAAATGGATAATTGGGCCCAATTTGGACATTTCCACTTAGGGGTGTACTCACTTTTGTTGCCAGCAGTTTAGACATTAATGGCTGTGTGTCAAGTTATTTTGAAAGGACAGCAAATGTACACTGTTATACAGGCTGTACACTGACTACTTTACATTGTAGCAGAATGTCATTCCTTTAGTGTTGTCACATGAAAAGTTATAAGAAAATATTTAGAAAAATGTGAAATACTGTATTATGCAACATTTCTGAGTAATTAGGAGATCTTGACCTTCTGATATAGTGATCTTTGT
Organism: Discoglossus pictus; assembly: GCA_027410445.1. Lineage (NCBI taxonomy): Eukaryota > Metazoa > Chordata > Amphibia > Anura > Alytidae > Discoglossus > Discoglossus pictus. Next base: position 351,844,299 of record CM050166.1, on the reverse strand, counting down.
TATATTACCAAGTATTATTATTTAAATATACCACTTTATAATTATTTTTTAATGTTTAGTTACTTTGTGTTACTGTTTAAAGTCACCACTTTTTTTCTATAAATATACTGTACTGTACATGTTGAATAAATAGATAGTCTGGTTAAGGCATAGGTGGTAGAACAAACTCTGTTTGTGGATGTCTGATCTGATGATAGGCTGATGAGTGACAGATTCCAAGATGTTCAAATGCTCTGTTTGTTGCTTAACTCCTCAGTTTATCAAGCTCAGAATCTAAGGAAATATGGAAATAAAATAATTACTAATAACTGTATTGAAATTGCAAAGACAGCAACATATAAAATCAGTTAAAAATGCAATAAAACACAAATAATCAGTTCTCTAAGGTAGAATAAAGTATAAATACTTTTTCTCCATCCCTCTCTCTCTCTCTTCCTACCTCCCTCTCTCTCTCCTCCTCTATCTATCTCTCTCTCTCCCTCCCCTATCACCCTCCCCTTCTTTCTTTCTTTCTTTCTTTCTTTCCATCCTTCCCCCTCTCTCTCTCACTGTCTCTCTCTCCCCCTCTCTTTTACTCCCCCTCTCTCTCTCCCGCCACCTCTCACACTCTCTCCCTCCACCTCTCACACTCTCTCCCTCCCTCTATTAATTTCCCCTCTTTCTCCCCCCTCTCCCTCCCCTCTCTCTTTCCCCTCTCTCCACTCTTCTCCCCCCCTCTCTCTCACTCCTTCCCCCTCTCTTCCCCCACTCCCAGAAGGCACCATGCAGCCATTACTCACAAGCTACTAACTATTAGAGTGGATTGTCCTGTTGAGTAAGTAAGTTAAGTGAATGACCTCATAACAATTTCTATTAGTTTATATTTCATTCACTCAGTATATGCTCTGTGGTAGGATATGGCAGGGAAATGAACAAAACATATCTGCAACAATGAATTAACTTACTATGAAAGCAACAAACTATCAGCATCAATACAAACAGCTTACTAAACCTAAACAGACATCGAGCTAGGCATACTACTGTAATGTATGCACACTTGCCTACATTAGGAAAAAGCATAAATATTTAATTTAATTTCAAAGTCAAACTTAACAAGACACCTGTAATATTCCTTCACAATAAAAGGCAACACTGACTCGGATACTTTGTAAAACTAGACAAAAGACTAAAGTGTAATTTAAAATCCACACCCTTTCTCCAAACAGCTGCAACTTTTTTGCTTTAAAAAGTATCTGACATTCAGATATGGTTCCTAAGCCTAACCTACATGAATCTTTATGGTATGGTTATAATCACTTCTTTCCCTATTTTATTAATTTCTTCCATAATTAACAGAAGGGATGATCATAAAGATTTAGCCTTAATGACCAAATAAAATCTGTGGTAAGTCTATGTCAGTTTCTTTTGTTTCTCAAACACAGTTGAGGTCTTGTTGTCTGGAGCATCTAGTAATGACACATGCAACAAGATGTAATTTTCCTAGTCCACAAAAACAATCTGTTAAAGTTGGGTTCACTTCTGAGGACCACTGTCCAGTCTGTACAGTCCAAATGTTCTATTAAATAGGAACAATTCAAGTCAATTACCACATGTTTTCTTGGCTTTTATTTCAAGATATATTTTCAACTGGCAATAACCGGTTGAAAATTAAAAGTGAAGTAAATCTAGTGCCTGGTCTGTTTACACTTTTCATGAGTTTCAATCAGAAATATAAGCAGAAAGACCAAAGTCTGAATCTTTCTTTACCACTAAAGCAACTGGGAAGACTCAAGGAGCAGTAGAAATTATTCCCCTTCATCACTGTGGTAGACGTTTGTTTTTTCTCTGCATACTGTTTATTTTTCAAATTTATAATGCTTGCCAATATTAAATCATTAATATTATATCATGAAGTATGACAACTTACAAATATAAATAATATTTTATTATCAACATTTTAGTCTAATCAGTTGTATCTATATGAGAATGAAGTGGCTCTTGATCAAATATTCACATTATATATTTTTAATGTTATCTAGTTTGAAGCCTGCATTGAGGCTTAGCTTTATTTGAAGCATCACCACTTTTTGAAAAAAAGGTTTCTCATGTGTTTATCTGCAAGTCACAGAAACTATTTCTCTATAGTATTTGTCTACTGAATTATTTAACACATGTTTTAGCAATTCTATGTCTGATACAAAGTGCATATTCTCTATCATGTTATTTGTTATAGACATAGATTTTTTTTATTGCATTATCTAGCTCTGAACATCATAGATGTGTTATTCAAGTGTATTGAAAGGGATGTATTTGCTCTTAACATTCTTTCTTGTGGCAAAGCTAACAATGATAACCATGGATTTCTGTCAATAGTAGTATCACGATAAACACTTCTCCCCAGAGTTGTACTTTTTGACATTCCCAACATAAGTAATATCATTTAACTTAATTATTATTGTTGTTATTATTATTATTACTCTTTATAAACACTAGAATTTTCAATATTTACAAAGTAGAATAAAGTACAGTGGGTACAAATAGCAAATTACAAGTAAAGTACAATAAAATACAAATGTGGTACAAACTGATCAGAAGACTGTCCCACCACTACTACAGCCTTCCATTTGTGTCTAGCATCGGCAACTGCTGGTTAAATATTCTATACCAGGGATGTATATTTATTTCTTAAATGGAAGAACCAAACAATGATCTCATTCACTTTCATTTGAAAAAAAATCGGCAAATTTAAAAGAGCTCTATTTAAGCACATAGCATATTTTTTTTACAGAAGTTTTTAGTTAGTGAAGACCTTGCTTTTGTATAGACGTTCACTAACTAAAAACTTCTGTAAAAAAAATATCATTTGAGTTGCTTATTGACTTAAATAATATGACCTGCAAATTGTTGTTTATATTTGCATATAGGAATTGTTAAATGGCAAAGAGTTGTTGTTATGCAGCAAATAGGAGTTGCTCAGATACTTATGAATTGTCTAGATAGTAGCAAGCTACTCACATACTAATGAGTTACTTAACACAGTATATAGCTAGCCATATACTAATTAGTTGCCTAGATACAACCAAGATAATTAGATACTAATGTTTTAACATAGTAGAAAGTTAAATATATGGCAGTGAGGTAGCCAAATTATAGGGGCTTCTCTAATGCTAATGAGATAGCAGTCAGCAGCTTTCATGTAAATAACCCAGTTCTGCACATGTAAATAACCCAGTTCTGCACAGAGTTTAGGATGACTCAGAAAACTAACTGGAAGAACTGGAAGTACTACAGAGATAATACAGCAAGGGGGTGGGGGAGTGGGTTCTCCAGACAACCTTGCTTTATGGCCAACTTAATGCTTACAATGTAGGGAGTTTTGTACTGAATTAATAAAAGCAAGTTAAAGGCATATGAAAAGTTCCTAAAAAAACAGCTACTCGTTAGTAGAAAAATATGTATTACATTGGCCATTCTGTATTAAATTACTGATCTGTGACTCAGCATTGATGACAGATCAATCTCTTCACAATAGATTACTATAAACTTGCACCAGATGGCATCTTTTTACTGATCTTCTATCGGTTCAACTACTTGTCCTGTCTTTATCAATTCTGTTTGTCTCTAAGTTGACTCCCAAGAAGTAATTCAGTACTGTGATGAGCTTTTATTGCTGCTTGTTGTGTGACTTTTGTAGCTAGGTTTTCTCGAGACAACCTTGTTTTACATGCATTCTGTTATCTCCAATAGTGCTCAGTGTTGGCTTCACTATATTTTTATTTATTTAATAATATATTTAATATATTTGTATTTATTTAATTTAATTTAGTGACTGTGGTTGGTGTCATGCCCAGGGCCAGACTGGACTGTTTCGGACCATGGCCTGGGCCTGAGCTGTCAAGAAGTTACCCTTTTTTTTCTGTCATAGTTATGTATTTTGTATTACTTTTAGTTAAAATGACATATCAATTGTTATCTGGTGATAAGTCACTTAACCCTACCTAAATAAACAAACACAGGGGGTCTTGAGCAGATAAAAAATGTGTGTTTACAGCAAATAGTGATAGGTAATACACTCACCAGGATATCATCAGATGTACAGGGTTTCCCAGTAAACAGTTGCAGCCTATTATGTTAATTGGATCCTCTTCTATGTACCTAAGGATGGGGCTTACTGTGATTGGCCAGCCTGTGTGTTACAAAAACTGTATCAACTGTGATAATTAATAAAGGTGTGACAGTTGTGTCTGGACTTACATAAAACAAGTTGTAAGTGTCATTATGTGCATTAATCCTAATTCTAAGGGATTATATGATGTTCCTGATATCCTGGTATTCCTGATATCCTTGAAGCAAGCTCCTGAGCGTGGTACTGGAGTTCGGTCTATCTTCTGCTATCAGAGGTGTAAAAGGACTGCACGATTCTGCTGTATAGGTTTGAACCAGGTTCTTACCAAGTCCAATTGAAGTAGCAGATCATGACAATTGGCTGGCAGTCGAGGGACTTCTGTGGAATATAGTAAGATGGCAACATATAGAGAGATGACCATGACAGAACTAAGAGAGATCTTCAGACTCAGAGGATTGAACAGGACAGCAGGGATGACTTAACCAATAATGGTAAAGGAGCTGCTCCTAAATGATGAACTATGCCTAGTAGAAGGAGGTCTGGAGGAAGGGGTTAGCACATTACTGGTGACCCCAACTCCAGGACCTGGGCCTAGGCTGTCTGCAACAGAGGATGAGGAAGTGTCCAGATTGTACCAAAGATGGATAGAGGTAATGACTGCAGATTTAACCAAGGATCAGCAGAGGGACCTCCGGACACAGATCATAGAGGAGGTACAGGAGAAGGGGAGAGCGGTAAACATTGGCCCTGTCTTAGCTCCTGTGGAGGGAAAATGGTTATCCCCAGTAGAGACAGAGACAGTGAATTGTGTGGTGACTGGAAAGGACAGTCATGGAATGGGCCTTCTTAACAAATGGATGGCATTCCTGGAACTATGGCTAGGTCACAAGCTAATGGAATGGCTGGAAGAATTGGTATGTGAGTAGGTAGCCCTGGAAGAGCAATATGCTGCTTTGGGGAGGGCTCTATTCTTCACTGGGGCTGGAAGAGGCACTTTGGGACATTGTTTATGGGGATCCGGATTGTGGCTTGGGGACAGAGAAAAGACAGCTGTGTTTGTTTTCCAAGCGCTGTCAAATGCTGGGATTGGAGACATGCTCCAAGGCAGCTAGCATATGTAACAAAATCCCCTATTTTACAGACTTCACGAACCCACCTGTTCGGTTATTTGAGGATTTACAATGGGCTTTCCTGGAAATAACTAATAAGACAAACTTCAGTTGACAATTCTGAGAACTGTGTTCATGGGATCTGAGCGCTATTCACCTAGAATATGCACTCAGATTTCAGCTATCTGGGGATATGTGGAACTTCAAGTTTATATTGTGTAAAAACAAAGTTTACATTTTTATTCTGTTTTATTAAAACAAAGAAGCCATGTTTCTTTCTTCCTGGAGAGAATTAAGGCTCTCTGTGCTACCTTAATTTAATTATCTCCAGGATAGAAAAGAGGGAGTGATTTATGGGTAAGGGGAGTGCTTATGCTATAGCCACTGTGATTGGCTACTGTTTTTTCCTTTGTCCACTAGGTGGAAGACCTGATAATACTGGGCGTGTAGCCCTCAGTAAAGAGTTCATGTTTACCCCTTCATGAAGTTTTGACTCATGTTTGGGGGATTGGGAGCTATAATCACTTCGTTTCAGCTGGAGTTCGGAGGAAAATGCAAGGATCCTTTACACTGGTGGCAAGTGGTGGGGATTTCCTCCCGAACGGATATACCGAACTGAAACTGGTGAATGGCGCATAGATACGAACGCTTGAAACGAACCACACTAAAGGAACTGCTGGAAGCTCGAGGCATAGTGGCAAGCAACAAAACGAAAGCCACGCTAATAGCCGAACTACTGGAGAGCGATCAAACCGGCGAACCACAAATGGCGAATACAGAGGAAACAGACTTCCAGAGGAACGTGAGATGGAGACTCAGCCTGGTAGGACCTAACCCTGCACCAGAGATCGTGGTACAGATCTTGGCCCAAGCTACTGAGAAGCCAGAAGCACGAGAAGCCAGAGACAGATCACCTCCAGTGGATATATTGTCGCTATCTGGATCTACAAGGGGGCATCAGCGGAAAATTAACTACGCTGCATTTAAAAGCTTCGTGGAAGGTGAGATGGATATTGACAATTACTTGCAAGATTTTGAAAGACAATGTGTGTTAGAAGATTTGGAAAGAGCTAACTGGGCTGCCGTATTAAGTAGTAAACTATCAGGTAGAGCAGCCGAAGCATTGAGAGCTGTGCCAGATGGGGATATACAAAACTATGACAAGATAAAAGAGATTTTGTTAGCCCGGTACGCTGTAACCCCTGAAGCCCATAGAAGGAAATTCAGGGCTCTCAGAAGACAAGGTAAAGATTCCTATACGGAGTGGGCATTTCGTATGCAGCGCGCTGCCAGCAATTGGATGCAGGGGAATCAGGCAACTACTTTAGAGGATGCTGTGCAGTTGTTGTTGCTAGAACAATTTTTTGATTATACCCCAGCGGAGGTGCGAGAATGGGTCAGAGACAGAAAGCCAAAAACGGTAGAGGAGGCAGCACTGCTGGCAGACGAATTTCATGAGAGCAGGCGGATGGATGGAAACCGAGGGGTCCAGAGCCCGCGGCCTGCCTCTGGCCCACCAACTATGCCACAGAGGGTACCACCACCAGGGGGCAATACCACAAACAAAGGGTACCAAAGGACTGCTCCGATGTGTCATGGGTGCAAACAAGTGGGGCACATCAAACCTAACTGCCCACAACGCACTACAGACCGCTGGGGACGGGCACCGATACCACAGACAAAAGCCGCCGCACACTGTGTGCAAGAGGATTACAATTATCTGTCTCAAGAGACACCCAGTGGCAATAGTGAAAATTGGGCCACCTTACATGAGGTAAACCCTGTACAAGCGGCTGGGGATAACAGGGCACATCACCGCCAATCAGTCAAACTCAATGGGCAAGAGGCTTGAGGACTGAGGGACAGCGGGGCTACTATTACTTTGGTCCAGCCACACCGAGTCGCCCCGACCCACCACACAGGACGTACCATTGCTGTAAGGGTAGCCGGAGGGGCAATTCACAAGTTACCAACGGCCCGAGTCCACATCGATTGGGGTACCGGGGCCAAGGCAGTGGAAGTGGGCATCATGCCAGATTTGCCCGCGGAAGTACTGCTGGGAAATGATCTAGGATGTCTGACGTCACAATTGGCAGCCTGCAGTACCGAAGGAGCCCTACCTATTACCACTCGGCAGCAATCCAGAGCTATGGAAGCCTCTCCCTCGACTCATGACCAGGTAAGCGATAACCCTCTGACGATCCCCCTGACCAGACTTCTTACTGGGGTACCCCTCAAGACTTCGGGCAAGCACAACGGGAGGATCCCACCTTAAAAGGGTATAGGAGGAAGGTAGAACAACCCCAGGGAGACAGAGATCAGGCAAGGTTTAGCTGGGAAAAGGGTTTACTGTACCGAGTGACTGGGGGGACAGAGACAGGAGCGGGCCAGGTAGAAAAAAGACAGTTGATAGTGCCCCGTAAGTATCGGGTAGAACTGTTGCGGATTAGCCACGATATTCCCCTAGCAGGTCACTTAGGCATTAAAAAAACGAGGGACAGACTCACCCAGTCCTTTTTCTGGCCAGGGGTCACGGGAGATTTGCAAGATTACTGTAGGACCTGCGAAGTATGCCAAAAGGTAGGGAAGAGAGGGGATCACCCCAAGGCAAAGCTACGCCCCCTACCCATTATTGAGGAACCATTTTTCCGAGTGGCGGTTGATTTAGTTGGCCCACTCAGTAAACCCAGTCCATCCGGTAAGAAATACATTATTACTGTGGTAGACTACGCTACCCGCTACCCCGAGGCTATAGCTCTGTCGAATATACATGCAGAGACGGTAGCGGAAGCACTAGTTCAGGTGTTCACTAGGGTGGGATTCCCTAGGGAGATAGTGTCCGATCAGGGAACCCAATTCACCGCGGTGATTACCCAACAACTCTGGCAGAGCTGTGGGGTAAAACCCATTTAAGTTCCCCCTATCACCCCCAAACCAATGGCCTCTGTGAACGATTTAACGGCACCCTTAAGCAAATGCTCATCACGTTCACAGAGACCTGCAGGAATTGGGAAAGATTCCTCCCTCATTTACTTTTTGCCTATAGGGAGGTTCCCCAGGAGTCCACCGGATTCTCTCCATTCGAGCTATTATACGGGAGACGGGTCCGGGGACCCCTGGACCTCGTGCGGAACAAGCTCAGGTTTCCCAACTGTTAAAGGAATTTGGAAACATGTTTTCTGCAGCCCCAGGGTATACGACCCTGGCAGTCCACCGAGTGGAGACCCCAGGCCAGTTACCCCTGCGGCAGCAGCCTTACCGAATTCCAGAGGCAGTACGGGAAAGTATGTTAACGGAACTTCAGGATATGTTAGAACTGGGGGTCATAGAACCATCCCAAAGCCCCTGGGCTTCCCCAGTAGTCCTGGTTCCTAAAAAGGACGGTACCACCAGGTTCTGCGTGGACTACCGTAAACTAAATGATCGGACCATTACCGATGCCTAGCCCATGCCCAGAGTAGATGAGCTGCTAGACCGCATGGCTGGGGGGAATTACTTGACCACTATTGATCTGTGCAAGGGATATTGGCAAATCCCCTTGGAGCCTGAGGCCATTCCGAAGTCGGCATTTGTCACCCCATTTGGCCTATACCAGTTTAAGGTTATGCCATTTGGGATGAAGAATGCCCCAGCCACTTTTCAAAGGATGGCGGACCGGCTCCTAGAGGGATTTCAGGGCTTCGCTTGTGCTTACCTGGACGATATAGCTATCTTCAGTGACACTTGGGAAGCCCACCTGGAACACATTTCAGTAGTGCTCAACCAAATTCAGCACGCAGGGCTCATGTTGAAGCCTGAGAAATGCCACGTGGGTATGGCGGAAGTCCAGTATTTAGGCCACAGAGTAGGGTCAGGGAAACAGAGACCAGAGCCCGCTAAAATTGAGGCCATCACCCAGTGGCCCCAACCACGGACAAAAACTCAGGTCATGGCCTTCCTGGGTACCGCAGGTTATTACAGGAAATTTGTAGCGGATTACAGTACCCGGGCCAAGCCCTTGACAGACCTCACTAAAAAGTCCCTGCCCTGACAAGTAATCTGGTCCGCTGAGTGTGAGGAGGCTTTCCAGAAACTCAAGGCTGCGTTAAGTGCATCTCCTGTGTTAGCGGCACCGGACCATACTAAAAGGTTTCTCGTCCACACAGATGCCTCAATGTTTGGACTGGGAACAGTATTGAGCCAGGTGGGAGACGATGGCATGGATCACCCAGTGGCGTACCTGAGCAGAACACTATTACCCCGCAAAGTCAGCTATGCCACTGTGGAGAAAGAGTGTCTGGCATTAGTCTGGGCACTTAAGAAGCTACAGCCTTACCTGTATGGACGCTCTTTCACCGTGCTGACTGACCACAACCCTTTAATTTGGCTCAACAGAGTGGCTGGTGATAACCCCAGATTACTCAGATGGAGCTTGGCGCTGCAACCTTATAATTTCACAATGCAGTACCGCCCTGGGAAACAGAATGCCAATGCCGATGGCCTATCCCGGCAAACTGAACTGGAAAAGGCGTAATTTTGGTTGGTTTCTGGATTACCGGACATCCCTTAGCCGACCCGTTAGGATCTAAGCAGGTATGCCGTTCCATGGGACTAAGGGGGAGCTGTGTAACGAAATCCCCTATTTTACAGACTTCACGAACCCACCTGTTCGGTTATTTGAGGATTTACAATGGGCTTTCATGGAAATAACTAATAAGACAAACTTCAGTCGACAATTCTGAGAACTGCGTTCGTGGGATCTGAGCGCTATTCGCCTAGAATATGCACTCAGATCTCAGCTATCTGGGGATATGTGGAACTTCAAGTTTATATTGTGTAAAAACAAAGTTATACATTTTTATTCTGTTTTATTAAAACAAAGAAGCCATGTTTCTTTCTTCCTGGAGAGAATTAAGGCTCTCTGTGCTACCTTAATTTAATTATCTCCAGGATAGAAAAGAGGGAGTGATTTATGGGTAAGGGGAGTGCTTATGCTATAGCCACTGTGATTGGCTACTGTTTTTTCCTTTGTCCACCAGGTGGAAGACCTGATAATACTGGGCATGTAGCCCTCAGTAAAGAGTTCATGTTTACCCCTTCATGAAGTTTTGACTCATGTTTGGGGGATTGGGAGCTATAATCACTTCGTTTCAGCTGGAGTTCGGAGGAAAATGCAAGGATCCTTTACAGCATATTTTAGCCTTTGATGCAGCAGGAGCTACAGCTGGTGGCGAATTATGTAGACCTACTAGATGAAGCATCTCTTGAGGAGTTTTGGCCACCCAGTTGGGAGGGGTCCTGCCAGTCAGGCATGGAGGATAATCACCTTCCAGAGACAAAGGGGACCTAGTTTCCCTGGGTCAGAGGGAAACTGTTTGTACTTTGGGACTACGGTGCACGTGCCCTCAGAGGACCATAAAATTGTCAAGATGTCCAGGGAGAGGGTGGCATGGACTGTGGGGAGAATTCTGGCCTCATGGATTTTAACATTAGCAAAGCTTCCTTGATGCCGTGGCTTGACCTGGAGGAGGAAGAACTAGTCCCTAGATTTAGGGGGCTGGACCTCACCCAGTTAGTGGCCTGGAGTAAGGGATTACCCACAGCATTGCCAGGCCAAATGGAAGGCCTGGAGGAGAGCTGCCATGCTTCTGGGTTCAGGAGAGAACCAAAGGTGGACTTTGCTCTACTAATTGACTGTAAACTTAATTTGGGGCTCTCATAGATATAGCTTATCCAGGAGCCAGTCATTTGTCAGGTGCCAGCACCAGAAAGCAGCCCTGGTAATTTACCACCTCAGAGGGCTCAGTCTGGCTCAGAGCACTGGGGCCCCATCGCTACCAGCAAGGAAGTGGGGAAGCCAAGAGGTGCTGTTTAGAAAATGGGCCTAAAGTGCAGATTAGGTGGGCGAAGCCTTGCTCTTCAGCCTGCACAAGAGACAGTAGCAGCTGCTTCTCAAGGGCTGACTGTATTTACATGCCAGGCCCTATGAGATGGAGAGAGCCAGGAGTTTCTGCCCAAGGATCCAGGGACTAAAGATTCAGAAGGAGGTGAGAGCTGTTCCCAGTCGGTGGTTCCAGAAGAAGGGGGCTGGGAGACCATGAGCACAATGCAGCGCCAAGGAGTTAAGTCCCCAGGCAAGGCCATCAGGAGGAATACAGACTGGCACATCCGGCAGGTACAGTCCTCACTGGAATTACTGTTTTATTGAGTCCCTAAGAAGCCTTTTTTCCCCAAGAGAGGGAGGAAGAATGGGCATTGGCCCTGGCTTTTGTGTAATGGGGTGGTGATAACACCTGGTGTGCAGTCACCTGAACTGGTTACCCCCAGGAAAGAGTTTGGAATGGGGAAATCAAAAGGCACAATGGATACCACTCTCTAGACTTACCACTACCAGATGGGACTGGGTTCTTGGATCCTGAAGATTATTGGGACTGCATCATAGCTTAAACCTCAGAGGAGGACAAGTGACGGCCATGGAGCTGGAAAGCTATCCGGCAGGATGTCTTCCCAGTCTCCACGAGAAAGAAGGGGGAAGGAGTTGTCATGCCTGGGGCCTAACTGGACTGTTTTGGACCACGGCCTGGGCCTGAGCTGTCAAGAAGTTACCCTGTTTTATTGGTATAGTAATGTATTTTGTATTACTTTTGGTTAAAATGATATATAAATTGTATGTATTGTGATTATGTTACAGTATTGTTATCTGGTGAAAACTCAATCAACCCCACCTAAATAAGCAAACACATGGGGTCTTGAGCAGATAGGTAATACAATCACCAGGATAAGCTCATCAGATGTACAGGGTTTCCTAGTAAGCAGGGGCAGCCTATTATGTTAATTGGTCCCTCCTCTATGTACCTAAGGATGGGGCTTACTGTGATTGACCAGTCTGTGTGCCAGAAAATTGTATAAAATGTGACAATTAATAAAGGTATGGCAGTTGTGTCTGGACTTACATAAACAAGGTGTAAGTGTCATTCTGTGCATTAATCCTAATTCTAAGGGATAATATGGTATTCCTGATATCCTGGTGTTCCTGATATCCTTGAAGAAAGCTCCTGAGCGTGGTACTGGTGTTTGGTCTATCTTCTGCTATCAGAGGTGTAAAAGGACAGCAGGATTCTGCTAGATAGGTTTGAACCAGGTTCTTACCAAGTCCAATTGAAATAGCAGATCATTACAGTTGGTCATTATTATCAACATTTCTGATATGCACAGGAGCAAAGGGACTCTTTCTCTGACAAACTGTGTTTAATCTTTTATTTGACAAATTTACAGCCTTATTACATTGCGATTCGGCCAATTCTAAAGGGCTCTATAAAGAAATATGTTCTGTGCTTATATAGAGCCCTTTTCAATTGGCTGAATCACAATTTAAAAAGGCTGATAATATGTAACTCTGGAATTATTAGTAATGAATTTCTTTACTTCTAGAATTATTTGCCCAGGATAAATGTGTCATAGCTATCCAGTTCACAAGATTACTATACTGTTTATCCAGTCCTGACAGACTAGAAGATTTAGGTGTCTGCATCTAAATAATACTTTTACTTTCTGTCTCCCCTTGGGCGCAAATTCATAAATTTTGTTGCAAATCCACAATGAAGAAACCTGGTACAGTGCCAACCTCTCAAAACTGTATTTTAATGCAATTCTTTTAAATCCATTTATAACATTTACTCTGCTCTGTCCCTCTCAAGCACATACACAGATCCTCTTATAAAAACAAACTGCATAACATTCTCTGGAAAAAAAAAACATTTCTCACAGTTGCTCCACTATATCTGCACTGCCCAGAGTAAATGGGTCAGGGGCTGATATGATCATTTAGTCACATCATATCTGAATTGTGCTTCCCATCTCAGATGTACACATAATTCCTCAGCAGTACCATCATGTCTAATATTGACATTTTATAAAGAATGAGCAATTTAGTAGCAGATAATCTTGATAGATTGGTTCAAGATGAAAATACACCTGGCTGAGATGTTATCACAATCATTATGTTTTTAAGGACTGAAAAACAAAATAAATATATTTTATAATAGTTTATATATAATTAGTATAGTATAAGTATAACATATTGTGAGTATATTTGCATGAACTCACATCCAGTTTCCCGGAATCTAATGCAAGCACTTTTTTTAGATTAAAATATATTTTAACTTGTTTTTTACATGTACACAGATTATATTAATTTGCTTGAAGAACTAGAAAAAAATATTGGGCACTTTTTTTAAAAAGTAAACAAAACCCCAAACTCTCAAACTCCTGTGAGCACTAGATACATGCCTTCTCTCCCCCATGCCAGTCTACAATATGGCATGAAGAAGTATGTGTAAAACACGTCCTGACCATTCTTGACTAAAAAGAAAAGATAATGGGCCACATTCAATTGCAAGCCTGCAACTCGATTGTTGTAAGCCGTATGTCTGTGGATGTGTTGTGGGCTCCCATTAATCTCCGATTACAACGCTATTCAATTGAGCAAGGATGCGAGTTACGGGCCGAAGCTTCAAGCCCGTAAATCCCATTAGTCCAATCAATGGCAAGCTTGAGAATAGATGGCCCTTGTGCAAAAAACACACACACAAGAGGGTTTGTAATAATTTGTGCTTGGTCCCCTACAATAATAAGGCTTGGCACTCTTAGTGAGATGTGGACTACAGTGCTCTATTTGTTCATGTATATATTGATGTATTTGTGTATATGTGTGGACAAACAATGATGGCTATATGGATTATTATTTGAACAATTGATATTAATATTGTTCAAAATGTTCCTAATACAAAGGGTACAACAATAAAAGATATAGGAATTAAGGCATATCTTTTTCAAACTAATTATAAAATTATAGCAGTTAGATAGTCCACTTCCTATAATTTCCTCCTGGCTAATAGAAATTTAGTGATCTACTCTGAGGAAGCATTGTGCCAAGAGAAAGTTATTGGTCACTAAACTTCAAAGGAAGTTTTACTCTTTTCATTTGGTTTTAAGCACAATTATTTTTAACAAGTTTTTACATTTTGCCAATTTCTTATGTATAATAAAGATTCATAGAGTTTGAAATCTTTCCATTTCTTGTATATTATTCACTAGTATTGAAGTGTTAAGCACTTAGGGACAAGTCTCCCATTAGTTTAAATTGCCTTGGCAAATTACAGTTAACAGTCCCAGTGACTTTTTGTCAAAGCCTACCCCAATCGATGGTAAAGGTCCTCATGAAAATTAGGATGTAAGGACTTAAAGGAGCTGATTTTTTCTCTAAAATCCTACATATACTCAATACCACCTGTAAAGGCTTAAAAAACCTTGCTGAGACCTTTGAAAGGAAATTAAAGAGACTGCAAAAAATATTTTTTTAACTACAAAATAAATAATATAGTAAACATTCTCATAGGCACATATGTTCCATTCTAAAACCAAAATTGCAAAGTATGATGTGTTATCCTGCATACATCGGTGAACATCAAGTATTGTCAATAAAACACATCAACATAATATACATCAACTGCAATGGTAACACTGTATCCAGTACAAAAGAGGTTAATTGAAATGCATTGCCCATAACAGGGCTAGCCACACCCCCAAACACTAGTCAATGCCAGCATGGATCCACAGCACATCAGAGAGCGATTATGTATTTCACATTCATGGTGTAACGGCTACCCCGGTAGTGAGAGGGTATCAGCCGTTGGAGACGTCCTTTTCCCTGGCAAGCTGCTGTGTAAAAGTGAAGTTGGTATCAACCATCAGAGAAAAACTTTAATAACTGAACTCAGCATGACAGTTACATATCATCAAAAACATTCCAAACAGTTAAAGGGCCAGTGTAGTAATAAATGTTCCCAGGCAAAGGTAAGGTTCTGTTACATTGCTCCCCCTTTGTGGAACACTCCGGCAGACCCGGATTGATCCTTTTCGGGTCAACTTGGGGCTGTCCGGTCTGCTGTTAAGGTAAAAGTTCTGTTTGCCTGGACAGTCCGTCTGCGTTCGCATTGAACCGGCCAGGGCGATATTGAATGGAAAAGTTATACGGTTGTAGGGCCAAGCTCCATCTCAGTAATCGTCCATTGTCCCCAGCCACTGGGTTCAGCCATACTAGGGGGTTGTGGTCTGTGATCAGGGTGAATTACTGACTGTAAAGGTATGGGGTGAGCTTCTTTAGAGCCCAGACCAGGGCTAGACACTATTTTTCCACTGCCGCATAACTCACTTCCCTGGGCAATAGTTTTTGACTCAGGTATGCGACAGGGTGTTCCCCACCCATCTTCTACGACCTGGCTTAGCACTGCCCCCAGTCCGTACATGGACGCATCTGTGTGGACAACAAATCTTTTGTTAGGGACGGGGGCAAACAAAACAGGTGCGTTGATCAAGGCTTGTTTCAGGGTTTGGAACGCTGTTTCACAGGCGGGAGACCACAGGACTATCCTAGGTACATTTTTCTTTGTTAAATCTGTCAGGGGTTTGGCGATGGCGCTGTAGTCAGGGATACATTTCCTGTAGTACCCTGCTGTCCCTAAGAATGCTAACACTTGAGTCTTAGTGTGGGGTGTGGGCCAATTGGCTACGGCCTCTACCTTAGCGGGTTCTGGTCGTTGTTTCCCACACCCCACTCTGTGTCCCAAGTACTGGACTTCAGCCATACCGAAATTAAATTTCTCTGGTTTCAGGGTTAGGCTGGTGGCCCTAATCTGATCCAGCACAGCCTCTACGTGTCTCAGGTGCTCCCCCCAAGTCTCACTATAGATCGCAATGTCATCCAGGTACGCACAAGCGAAATCCTGGAAGCCATCAAGGAGGCGGTCCACTAAGCGCTGAAATGTAGCTGGGACGTTCTTCATCACGAAGGGCATGACCTTAAACTGGTACAAGCCAAGCGGGGTGACAAACGCCGACTTAGGGATAGCGTCCTTGGCCAAGGGAATCTGCCAGTACCCTTTGCACAGATCGATGGTGGTCAGATATCGTCCCCTGGCAATACAATCTAATAGTTCGTCCACTCGGGGCATGGGGTATGCGTCTGTCACAGTTCGGTCATTGAGGCGTCGATAGTCGACACAGAACCGGGTCGTTCCGTCCTTTTTGCGGACTAGGACGACTGGGGATGCCCAGAGGCTGTCGGATGGCTCTATAACTCCTAGTTTTAACATCTCCTGAATCTCTTTTCTCATCTCTTCTTTTACGGCTTCTGGGATTCTATAGGGAGTCTGTCTGAGAGGGGTTTGTCCTGGGGTTTCGACATAATGGGTCGCTAAGGGTGTGTAACCGGGCTCCTGGGAAAACGTCAATCCTTTCTTAGCTAGTAATTGTAGGAGTTGCTCCCTTTCTGTGGGAGTTAATCGCTCCCCTAGCTGCACTGTATTAAGCCAAGTTTTAGGCTCGGCATCGGCTAACAGATCTGGGATGGGGAGGTTGTCAGGGTCTTCAGTGGCCGGGATACATATGGCTGCTATATCTTTGGGCCTTTCCTGGTACTCTTTTAATAAGTTTATATGAAAGGAATTCTGTATCCTTTCGTCCTTGCTACTGGCAATTACATAGGTGGTGTCACAGACCCGTGACACCACCTTGTAAGGGCCCTGCCAGGAGGTCTGTAGTTTATTTCCTTTAACAGGTCTAAGCACCAGGTCTTTCTGACCTACTTGGAACGTTCTCAGCCAAGCGTCCCTATCGTACCAATGTTTTTGACGGCCTTGTGCCGCCTGGAGGTGTTCTCGGGCCATCCTGGCTAGGTGCCCCATGCGGTCCCGCATCTCCAGCACATAAGGTACGATAGGGACCCCCTCATGCTCCATCTCTCCCTCCCAGTGCTCCCGGATGAGGTCGAGGGGGCCTCGCACCCGCCGTCCATAGAGCAACTCGAAGGGGGAGAACCCTGTGGATTTCTGCCGCACCCCTCGATATGTGAACAAGAGGTGCGGCAAAAATCGCTCCCAGTCTCTGTATTCCACTGCAAAGGTCCGTAGCAATTGCTTTAGGGTACCATTAAAGCGTTCACAGAGACCGTTAGTTTGAGGATGGTATGGTGATCTAAGCAGGGTTTTGACACCGCAGACCTTCCATAGCTGCTGAGTTAGGTCTGCGGTGAACTGGGTTCCTCGGTCAGATAGGATTTCCTGAGGAAATCCCACTCTGGTGAATATCCCGACTAGCGCACTGGCGACCGTGTCAGCCTGGATATTCGTCAGAGCGATGGCTTCTGGGTAGCGAGTAGCATAGTCCACTACTGTAAGAATATACTTCTTACCCGAAGGGCTGGGTTTTGGTAGGGGGCCCTACGAGGTCGACTGCCACCCTGCTAAATGGTTCCTCGATCACGGGCATAGGTGACAGTCGGGCTTTAGGGTGATCCCCCCTCTTTCCTACTCGTTGGCATACATCACAAGTGCTGCAGTAACGCCGCACATCCCTCGAGATCCCTGGCCAAAATAAGATCTGGGTGATCCTGTAGGTGGTGCGGTTACCCCCTAGATGCCCTGCCAATGGAATGTCGTGGCCAATTCGGAGAAGTTCCAACCGGTACTTTCTGGGTAGTACGTGTTGGCGCTTCTGCGAAGGGACAGAGCCTGTCTTTCTGCCTTCGGTCAATCTATATAACCTGTCCCCCTCTCATATAAAACGTTCCCGCTCATCCCCTCTACTGTCGGCTAATTCTCAGTACTTTTGAAGGGTGGGGTCCTGTCTAGTTTCCCTCCCAAACTCTTCGGGGGTGTCCCACACTATGGGTCTCTCTGTGGCGTTAGTGCTAAGTGTCTGCTTGTGGCTTACCTGGGTCTCCCGACCTGTTGTAGGATCGTCCTTGGTACGGGTCTGTGAGCGGGTGGTCACGGGACAAGCAGCAGCAGTTGTGGGTAAAAAAACTGAAGCTAGAGGGCCAATGCCATTGCCCAGCATGACCTCAGCATGTAAATTGTCCATGATGCCTACTGTGGTCTTTCCCGACCCGACTCCCCAATCCAAGTGTACCCGGGCGGTGGGTAAGCAAAAAACAGACCCTCCTGTGACACGAACAGCAACGGTACGATTAGATACATGTTCTGGTTTCACGAGATGTTTCTGCACCAAAGTGATGGTAGCGCCAGTGTCTCTTAAGCCTTGTGCTATCTGTCCATTTACACGCACCTCTTGGCGGTGATGCTGGCGGTTATCCGGGGAGGCAGCCTGTACGGGGTTGGCCTCATACAAGATTCCTCAGGGCTCCCTTTGATTTCCAGGCAGTGAGCAGCAGAGGGACATGATGGCGGGGTCTCTGTGTGGGGTGTTGTGCGCCTCCATTCATTATTGGCTGATCTCAAAGGGCAATAATGGGCAATATGCCCTGTATTGCTGCAGTGATGACATGTCACTTTGTGAGATTCCCGGGGCTGGTTGTAAGACCCCTGATGGCGTGGAGGTCCTGGGGGTACTGGAGCCCGAAATTCTGTGCGTGCAGCGTAGGTTGGGGTGCGTGCCTCTGTTCTAGGTGCTGGTCGTGTGGTACCTTGGCTCACCTTCCTTGTTTCTGCGTCTTCATCTGTTAGTCGCGCTGCCTCAGTTAAGTTGGCAGGGCGGCGATCTCTCACCCAGTCCTGTATATCCGCAGCCAGATCTTGAAAGAAATGTTCCATCAAGAACAACTGTAACACTTCTTCTCCGGTGTTGGCATTGCACCCTCGCACCCAATGTGATGCCACCCTTTGTATTGTGTTTGCCCATTCCATGTGGGAGTCCACAGTCTTCTTCTTGGACTCCCGGAAGCGACGGCGGTATGCTTCTGGGGTTACGGCATATCGGGTTAGCAGTGCCTTTTTAACTTGCTGATATTGTAAAATATGCTCTGGAGCAAGAGCCCGAAAGGCTTCATTGGCTTTGCCCGACAATTTCCCAGACAAAATAGTGACCCATTGGTCTGGTGGTACCTGGTGTAGTGAGCACTGCCTCTCAAAGTCAGCCAAATATCCATCTATTTCCTCCTCACTTTCTACAAAAGCTTTAAATGCAGTGAACTGTATTTTCTTTACTGTAGCAGTGGGTGGGGTGGGGGGGTAGGAACTGCCTGTGTAATGGGCTGTCTAGCTCTTACCAGTTACATTTCTTGTCTCCTCTTAGTTTCTATCTCCTCCCTTGTTTCCCGGAGCAGCTGGTTTATTAGTTCCACGGACATTTATGGATTCAAGGATAATCTCCGCTGTACAATACCAGTAATTACATCGTCCTCGCTGACAGATGTAAGGGGCTCCGTTACTTCCATGGATCTATCCATTTTGTCCAGCTCCAGCAGGTCAGCTATCAGCTCCCTCCGTGGCCTGTTACTGGCACTCCTACCACGACTCTCCAATAAATCTTTTAGTGTGGGTCTTTTCAGCTTGGCGTATTGAGACTCCATTCAGCACTTGCTCTCTGGATAAAAGGACCATCCCACCGCTGCCAACCAAATGTAACGGCTACCCCGGTAGTGAGAGGGTATCAGCCGTTGGAGACGTCCTTTTCTCTGGCAAGCTGCTGTGTAAAAGTGAAGTTGGTATCAACCATCAGAGAAAAACTTTAATAACTGAACTCAGTATGGCAGTTACATATCATCAAAAACATTCCAAACAGTTAAAGGGCCAGTGTAGTAATAAATGTTCCCAGGCAAAGGTAAGGTTCTGTTACACATGGGAAGGTATGTCATGTACACAATACCATTGTGTGTTAGTCACTAGGGTGTGATAACTGTGATAATAGACAGCCTGAGGCCTTAAATAGAGGAGTGGTTGACACTGTTTGTATGTGAATAGGGGGCTGTAACCTGTGCTGAAGGTGCAGCTCTACAGACAAATGACTATTTAGTACAGGCCTTGCACATGATTATGTTAAAGGAGCAGGTAACAGATAATGTTTTAGAGGCACATGGACATGGGAATATAGGGCCAAATGCTGACAAGGAGTTTTGCATTTATATGGATGAATCTGTTGTGGAAGGCCAGCAAGAGCCCAAGGAAACTTACCTCCATCAACAATAATCTTGCATACACCTGTGCTGTTAAGTCTACACCATTGCTGTTGTGCACGTGAGAATTTGTGTACATACAAAAATAAACTTAATTCTGTCTAGTGTTTGCGTATTAGTAAAATGTGATTTGTTAAAAACCTCTTCAGTGGAATGGTGATTCAGTGTTATAATGTAATGATTTAGTATCGTCTCCACAAATAAGTATTACTGTTGTTCCTACAAAATGTAGAAACCTGAGCTAACAACGTATAAAATACTGCATGAACACTCTTTGTTCACACCAATTCATGCAATATCTTGCCTGGTCATATATGTTTCCATTTGTATGTGATGCCTCCTCACCACCCGATATATCTTCCTTTGTGTGTTTAGCTATGTTGGCCTCCAGTGATGGCCCTGAGGGGGAGGAGCTGACAACTGACACTGGGGGCTGCATCAGTATTGGCAGTAGTGGTTTTTGCATGGAGTAGAGGTGCTGGTGTGGCATGATACAGAGGTGCTGGCGGTGGTGGTAGCAGTGGTGATCTGGACTCGGTATCCATGGTGCTCTAGGAGGTGTTGGTGGAGGAGCTGTGTGGGGTAGTGGTGTTGTTG
This sequence comes from Discoglossus pictus, assembly GCA_027410445.1. Taxonomy (NCBI): domain Eukaryota; kingdom Metazoa; phylum Chordata; class Amphibia; order Anura; family Alytidae; genus Discoglossus; species Discoglossus pictus. The sequence continues at coordinate 351,823,538 of CM050166.1, read as the reverse complement.
GAGGAGGCAGCGGCCATAAACCTGCATCATGCTTGTAGGAGGTAGATTGATCTCTGGAAGTAGGGTGCCAGCGGGGTCAATGTCCACCATGGTGGCTGATGGACCTTCAGGTTTCCTCATCGGTCTCATAAATGGATCCTCTTCATAAGCTGGTCCTCCTCGGGCTAATGTTCCTCCTCCTGGTATTGTTGCTGCTTTTTATCTGCATATGTCTTCTCATACCAGAGATCCTGCTGTATCTCATATTCTGTCTCCTCAGTCTTGGCCTCTGTCTATGCTTTCTCAATGAAGACATCAAATGTCCTTGGAGCTGAAATGAGATATACATAGTCTATCAGATAACAACATTGGATGATCATATGATCTCTGTGTGTTACTGTATCTCTAACTTCATGATGTGTTGATCCTTCCCATTGTAAGGGATTTGTATGTGCTAGGGATTATTACTTATGTTATTGATTGATTAGAAACAGCTTCCTCTCCTCCTGGCTAGGGTTCACCTCCTTGCTCTGTCCATAAGACCTGTTCCTACCCAGCCCTCGTCCCACCACAAGGTTCAGACCCCTCCCCTTCTGTCCCTGATTTATGTGTGCCTAGCACTGGGGTATCTCTCCCTCCACCTCTCCTCCATTGCTGTCACATCTCTCCTTAGTTGACTCTCCCACTTTTATTCATCTCCCTCTCTCCCTTCCTATCATCAATCCTCTGCCTCTCTCCACACCTCTCCCTCTCTCAGCTCCTCTCCTTCTCTCCCTCTCTCCCTCTCCCACAACTCTTCCTCTCTCTGCTCCTTCTCTCCACACCTCTGGCAACTCCTCTCACAATGGCAGCCTCTCTTCCTCTCCCCTCCTCTCTCCAAAACAATAATTGAAAATAAACACAATAATATAATGTGTGATGTAAATGTACATGTAATAAAAGGAGAGGGGACCAAATGTATCAGACCCACAGGGAATGAAGGAAATAATGAGGAATGCTGGTCTGATAAATAGAGGTAAAATACATATATATACAAAAAAAAAAAAAGAAAAAAAAAATATATGTAATATAAAATGACACTCCATAGCAGCATATACTTATGTGTATACCTAGGTGCATGTATTATTTCTGCTATATATTTTGAGAGTGTGTCTTCCTAATATACCATTGAGAAAGCTCCACGATATTGTGAGCGAAACGCACTTGGTTATTGTTATTATTATATTTTTTATACATTTTATATTATATATATATATATATATATTTATTTTTTTTGTGTGTGTATGTATTTCACCTCCATTTATCAGACCAGCATTCCTCATTCTTTCCTTCATTCCCTGTGGTTCTGATACATTTGGTCCCCTTTTCTTTTGCCATTGGACATTCATCTAGCATTTTTGCTGCATCTTTGGCTACAAAAAAGACATTGTATCCAGTCTGCCTAGACTTTTTGGGACTACCTTCTGACCCTTGGAGATACCATCTGTTATTGGGTTATATACGTCGATATACCTCGTACTTATGAGGGTGAAAAATGTGAGAGCATTACCTTATGTGACTTGTTTTATTCATGTTATTAAATAATCTTTTATTGCACTATTCAATGGTATGCGCTTCTCCCCCCTCTTTTCTCATTTGTTTTCACACCTCAGTATATAACTACTTTTTTTCATTGACACATGCATCACACATACATTGTTTAATTACATTCTCCACACTCAAGAAACTATAGATAATATAATTAAATTTATAATTTATTTATTAAATACAATTTTATAGGAGCAGGTAGTGTGCTCAAGGTACAAGCATATTTTGCATTCTGTTCTATGCATTCTTTAAAAACATTATCAATTAATTAAAATGTTCTTTTTTTAAAAATATATATTTTTATTGAGTTTAAGGGTACTAAAATAAGGTTACTACAACTAAATATGTAAAGAACATATGTAAAGAAATCTCCAAAAGTTCAATTTCTGATGGAAAAGGAAACAGAGGTCTGGAAAATCGATATTCAGGTAGATACAGAGATAAATAATGTATAACAATAAGTATTAATTTCAGGACTTATGGTTAGAGGAGAGTTTGGTGGTAAGCAGGCAGTGAGATGCAAAACTAGTACAGTTTGGGCACCGATTTTCCAGAACCTCTTTTAACCCAGAATTTTTTTTGCAGGGAAGTAGCTATTTGTGTTGACACACTCCCGTACTCCCCATGCGGTGTTTGGTATTCTCTACCGCGATTTGGTTTGTCACAGCCTATTTGGAGCCTGTTCTGAGCAAGTAGTACAATCAGAGCCCTTTTTTGAGTACATTCTGAGCCTATTTAAGATTCTGAGTTTATATAACTTTCTGAACCTGTTTGACCTCTTGAGCCTAAAAGGATTACATTCTGACCCCATTTGATTCACAAAGGAGGATATTATGAGCTTATTTGACCTCCCAAGCCTAAAAGGAGGATATTCTGATTGACCTCTTGGCCGTTAAAGGAGGACATTCTGAGCCTTTTTTACCTCCTGCCTTTAAAAGGAGGAGGACATTCTAACCATTCTGACCTTTTGAACCTGTACAATTCTGAGCTTATTTTTTATACCCAGTAAAAGCTTGCTATGGCTTTGAACAAATATACAAGTGACTGTGGTGGTGGTGGAAAAGCAAATACTGGTCCATAACTGGATTGAAGAGAAAGCTGAACTGTTGAAAAAACTTTACTGTGGTGTATCAGTGTGTAAGTGTGTGAAATCTATTATATTGGTTCACCAACTGTTTATGACTTTAAGAAGAAAAGGGAAAACCTACTATAGACAGTGATGCTGAGAAGCAAAGGACCATTAGAAAAACAATGAAAGATGATTACTGATCACGACCGAGTGATGATGGAATGGTTTTGACAGCGTTGTAGTGATGGAGTGGATTTGTCTGGTAACTTGGTAATGGAGCAGGCTCAGGTGTTTCATAAAGGTCTTACATTTGAATATGAGAGTGATTACAATAAAGGATGGCTTCAAAGATTCAAGATGTTTCATAGAATTTCTTCCATAAAGTGTGTGGAGAAAAGCGTTCTGCAAACCAAGAACGATCTGCTGAGTATGTTGATGATTTTGTCCTGAGCAGGTGTATAATGCTGATTAAACTGTGTTATATTGGTGGTGTACATCCAGGAAAACATTAACAGGAGAAGACAAAGAAGCACCTGCAGATTTGAAACAATCAAAGGACATGCTTACCAGTTTTGGCTGCTCAAGTCTGCAGGTACACACAAATGTAACCAGCTAGTGATAGGAAAAAGTACCTCAGGGTCTTGAAAGGTATTAACATTTACCTGGTAACATATCGTGCAAATACAAATGGTAGGATTACAACTGAGACTAATAATTTAAAAAAATATTTGTGTCAGAAGCTAGAGTAGACCACACTGCACATCTGTAGGACTACCAGAAGACTGCAAAATCCTTCTGATTCTTAACAACTGTTCAGCTCAACCCAAAGCTGAACTATTGAGTAAAAATAATGTTTTCACAGTGTATCTATCACCCAACTGCACATCCCTTATACAACCCCTAGACCAAAGAATACTGCCCTCTTAAGGCTAAAGTACTGCTCTCTTTTTATGAAATGTATGTTAGATACGATGAATACTGGAAAGTCAGTAGTGACCCTTATTAAAGAATTTAACATGAAGGATGTGGGTTTTGCTGTTTCTCCTGTTCAGGGTAGAATTGCCTGGTATTTCAGGGCTGGGTCACTCTTTTGAGTGAGACCAGACTGATATACTTCAGGATATTTCTCCCTGTGAAGGGCATAAGTGAGCTAAAAGTGGTTGCTCTCTGAGTAGGTAACCAGACCTATAGGACAAACCTGCTTCAGGTATTGTCCATTCTCAGATTGAGCACCTGTGTTGTTGTATAACTTGTGGCTTGCCTTAAAGTTGGATAATGCAACTGTTGTAAATGACGATAACAAGTTAAGAAATTTGCATTTATCAAGGCAAGAAGATGTTGTTCAGGAGTTGCTGGAGTATGTAAAAAATGTTACAGAGCCTATTGCTTAGGATATAGCAAGTAATCTCAAGTAAGAAAATCTTGCAGTGTGGGTGAACGCAGACTCTGAAATTATAGACTCTAAACATCTTGTATACTTGGTCTCATTCATTATTAAGTACTTATTGTAAAGTGTATAATAAATACATTAATGTATCTCAAATACAAATAACTTTAAGTATTACATATAAATGCAGTATTCCTCCTAAAAAGTGTTTTTTGAGAAAGCACCGCAGGTCCGGCAAAATCGATTTTCAGGTAAAGCCCCAGAACAGGCGATGCCGGAAAATCGGAGCCTGACCTGTATATTGGATTGATACCCTCTTAATGTTAGTGTGCACGGTGGAACCGACACTGTAAATTTGCCTATGATCTCCAATGACCTGCTAGTTTTGATACAGTGCAGCAAGTTGCAAGCATGGCACTTCATACCAACCCTCTCCAGCCCCCCCCCCCCAAAAAAACCCCAAAAAACAAAGAACATGCTCTCTGTCTCTGGCTATAGACAGTATGAAATATGTGATAAAAAATAAATGAACTAAAATTTACATACTTTATTATGCAGATGAGGTACACATCTCAGGGACCCACCCTTGATGATTGCCTTGTATGCCTAGGGAAAATCTGGCCATGATTGCAGTTTTTATCTATAGACTTGAAGATTAAAAATCAGGGCAATTACTTTTTAAAGATATTTTGATGTTATAGATTGTGAGATCTTCTTTTTGTATCCATATATAATATATGAAGGAGTGTTATCTGGTGAGATGGTGTTTTAGGTGGGATTATGTCTCTTACATTGTGAAAATACTTGAATCTATGATACATAGTTGGATGGTGTTATCAGATCAATTTATATTGGGTAACCATCATTTTGGTTATGTCTGTATTATGTACTTTTAGAGACTTTGGTTTGTCAGTGTTTTTTCTAAATTCATAAACATAAATTGCAAGTGTGTAAAAGGGGAATAAGAGTTATGGTAAAATGCTCAATTTATACTCTTAAGTTAACCATTGCGTGAGGCTTGATGGGATATCATCAAAAGGAACGACAACTTTTGAGCATGCACATTAAGAGTCCAAAGTTTTCTTGTGAAAATATCTGCAGAATCTATGATAATAAAATCTATTTAAAAACACAGTAATCCTAAATAATATGTATTTATTTTTTTTAGATTTTGTTATCATAAATCATAATGTTTAAAAGTTCTGTATGTTTTAATAATGTGGTGCTTATTTCTTCCCTCTTCCTTTTCTTGATAAGTTTTCTAAAGATGGAAAGAAAGGCTTCTCTAAATTAGCATTTATGTATAATGAATATAAGAGAAAGTAATGTTCTTACTTTAATTGTTTTCTGACACATTTGTCTTTTCTTTGTTCTTCTTTGTCTTCTGCTTCTAAAGGCAGTTGGTCAGAAAAAAAAAGAAACATAGCATAGTGCATTAAACATTTTATTTATAAAAACAATTAAAATACTGCTTACAACAAACTTCAGTAAGTCTATTTTTATAGACAAAAGCCCTCAGACACTTCCCTGGTTCCAAACAGCATCCTTAGGAATTGCCCTGTCTTCCGTGTGCTCTGATTACTATACCTTCTACTTACCATGGTGTCCCTCTCAATGTGTTTAACTTCAGATGCAATATGCCCATAGAGGTCTTCCTTTTTGTCATCCTCTACATTAAAGAGTATTAATTTTGTATTGTATCCTTTGGCCTCCCTATTAGTATTTAGCTTATTCTTTATTGGTAGGTGATTCCTTCTTCACCTCTTATACATTTTCTTGGTGCGTCATCACAATCTTCAATGACTCAAGTCATCCCAGGGCCCTCTCCATAGCAGTTCCCATATATATGGTGTTGTAGACATCAATCAAGTTAGTGAAGACACCTGCAGTCTTGATCTCTCAGCTTCTTATCAAGATTATGTTACATAGCTAAATAGTAAAGCTAAATAGTAATTGAGGTTGAAAAAAGACTTTAGTCCATCAAGCTCAACCTTTTTAGATCTCTCTGATCTGCAATATGTGAATTAGTTGTTAATTGATCCAGACAAAGGCAAACAGGAAAAAAAAAAACATTGACACATTGCCAATTGTCTCAAAAGGGGAACACATTATTTTCTGTCCACAGATACTAGCAATTGGACTCCTCCCTGGTTCAATACTGTAATTATCCAAAATAAGATATCACAAAAATATATCCAACCCCTTTTTCAGATTATCTATCGAATTCGCTGTCACCACCTCCTTTGGTAGAGAATTCCACAACCCTTTTCTTCCTTTAAGATGTAATCTTTTTACCTCTAACCTCTTGGCACAAAAAGTTCACTTGACAAAGCCTTGTATTGGCTCTAGATATCCCCTCTTAAATTGGTTAGTCTTTCTTCATAACTTAAGCCCCTCCATTCCCCTTATTAGCCTTTCTCTCTACTATTTCCAGCTCTAAAACGTCATTTTTATGAAGTGATGCCCAAATTTGTACTCCATATTCCAAATAAGGGCACACTAGGGATTTGTATAGTGACAGCATTATATTTGCTTCCATGGCTTCTATACCCTTCTTAATGCATGATAATAATTTACTTGCCTTTGCAGCTGCTGCTTGGCATTGAGCACTGTTACCTAGGTGGTTGTCCACAAGCAGTCCCAAATCCCTTTCAATATCTGATACCCCTATATTTGCTCAAATAAGATTAAAAATTGCATGGCTAATTTCCCTTCCCAGATGCAAAACTTTACATTTGTTCATATTAAATCTCATCTGCCATTTAGTCACAAATGTATCTAAGTTATGCAAATCCTTCTGGAGGGAAAGTACTTCAATATCTGATTTAATTACCTTGCACAACTTAGTGTCATCAGCAAAAATGAAGACAATACTTTCCAATCATACTTCCAAGTCATCAATAAATATGTTAAAAAGAAGAGGACCTAATACTGAACCCTGAGGAAACCCACTTACCACAATAGTCCTACCTGAGTATGATCCATTTACATCAACCCTTTGCTTCCTGTCTTTTAGCCAGCTCTCAATTTATGAGCAGATATGTACTGCAATTCCTGTATCCCTTAGTTGCCCAATAGTCTCCCATGTGGCACCGTATCAAAAGCCTTTGCAAAATCCAAAGACTACATCTACAGAGTTGCCTTGATCCAAGTTCTTACTACCCGCCTCATAGAAACTAATTAGGCTTATTTGACATGACCTATCGCTGTTGATGCCTACTTATAATCTTGTTTAAACAGACATATTCTTGTATATTATTCATTTTTAACCCTTCTAAAAGCATTCCCACAGCAGAAGTAAGGCTTACAGGTCTATAATTTCCTAGATTTGTTATTGCCTCCATCCTAAATATAGGTATCATCTCTGCTTTTCTCAAGTTATCTGGTAGAGTGAATCTTAAAAATTTAGCTATAATGGTTTGGCTATTACGAATAACAGTTCCCTCAGTACCCCTGGATGTATTCCATCAGGACCTGGGGCTTTATTAACATTTATTTTTTCCAACCTCTTTTGGGTAGTGTGACCCCATTTTGTTACTGTACTTCCCTCGTGTATAACGAAGAAAATAACCCATTTAGCTCATCTGCCTTTTCCTGGTTACTTACTCTGGTCAAGAAAGATTTTTTCTCAGAGCAAATAAGGATTATGCTATATGTAATTTATCCCACTAATTTGAAAATGGTCTCAGAATTGTTCTCTCACCCATTGAAGATACGTCCTCTTTTATATATTGAACATTGTGCTATATAACACATTCATACAGCATAAAGATATGTTAATTTTTCATCAGTAAAATCCTAGTATTATTTTTAATTGTTGTAAATTCTACTGATTAGTCAATGTAAAAAATGTAATAAACGTGATTTTACTCCACTTATTAAAAAGTGTTATGAACTTTACTTTGGATGCAAAGTCGATGACAAGATAAAAGTTGGGCCCCTGATTTTTGTTGCTGTAGCTGTGTCAGACTTCTCACAAGTTGGTCAACGGGTTCTCGGCACATACATTTTGCTGTTCCAATGTTTTGGAATTAACAAAAAGATCACTCCACAGATTGTTACTTTTGTCTTACAAACATTTCAGGCATCAGTTCTAAATCAAAGTACACTGTGACATATCCAAATGTATCACTGCCATCAGGCCTGGGAAGAATTGCCTGTGCCAATGCCTCCAGCAGAAGTAATACTTAGTGATGATGAACAAGAAAAAGATCCTGTAGAGCATGGTGATGATGAAATAAGCCTTGATCAAACTTTTGAGGCTTCCTATTCATCGTTACAACCACATTGCTTTACCTAAGGAGATCTCAATGACCTTGTCCGAGACTTGCACCTATATAAAACGCAAGCAGAACTTTTAGGCTCCAGGTTGAAAGGCTGTAATTTTTCCCATAAGGAAACTGAAGGTTGTTTTTTTAGCGATAGGCATAGTGACTTTAAGGATTTCTTTTCCCTTGAAGATGAACGTTATTTGCAATGATGTTTATTCTGTCATGGAAGCACTTGGTCACGAGTACAAAACAGAGGATTGGCGTTTATTTATCGATTCTTCTGAAGTTAGCTTGAAAGCTGTGCTTCTCCACAAAGAAAATACGTTTCCATCAGTGCTGCTAGCTCATGCCTCCAATATCAAATAAACTTATGAGTGCATGAAACTCCTGCTTTAAAAAATCAAATATGAAGAATACAAATGGAAAATCTGTGGTGACTTGAAAGTAGTCGCTCTTTTGCTTGGACTACAACTTGGTAACACAAAGTACAGCTGTTTTCTTTGTGAGTGGAACAGCAGAGACCGTAGAAATCATTACATTCAGAAACAATGGTCAAAACGAACATCACTAACTCCAGGACAGAAGAATGTTGTCAATACACCACCACCATGGAGCCTGCATTTACATATTTAAGAAAAAAATTCCCAAGTATCAATGATGCAAAGATTAAAGAGGGGATGTTTGTAGGACCTCAAAAAAGACAACTGATTAAAGATGAGAACTTTGATAGTCAGTTGAACCAGGCTGTATGGAAATATTCCAAGAGTGTTTGCCAGAATATCTTAGGGAATCATAAGGCAGACAACTACAAAGAAGTAATGGATAATCTTTTGCAATATTAAAGACCATGGGATGTAACATGTCTATGAAAATCTATTTCTTGGATTTTCACCTGGATCCCTTCCCAGCAAATCTTGGGGAAGACAACGATGAACATGATGAACGATTCCACCAGGACATTTCCAAAATGGAAAAGCGGTACCAGGCCAATTGGAGTCCAGCAATGATTCTTGATTGCTGTTAGACCCTTAAGAGGAATGCTATTGAGAAAAAATAAAGGAGGAAATCCTAAACTTCTATCTTTGAGGGGATTTAGTCCTTTACTATGTACGTATTGTAAATACAGTATATGTAATACTGTCAACTTAAAATCAATGTCGCTCAAAATCCTTATGTGATAGAGAAATTATAAAAATATATTTGTATTCAGCACAAAACATACTATAATGTTCACCTATTCTGACTCTTGAGACAAAAAAATGAAAAATGTTGTTGACCATCTGATGGTAACTTTCACATTGTAATGTTGCTTTCGCTTCCTTCCTGGCCTTCTTTTCATTAATATCTTAAAAAAAAATATTTTAGGGTTAGTCTTACTCTCCTTTGCAACTAACTATTCATTTTTTTTTAGACAGCCTAATAGCTCTTTTGCAAGCATTGTTGATTTCCATGTACTAAGGTAAAGCAGTCCCTGCCCCTCTTTTTTTGTAAAATGAAAAGCCCATTTTTTACTTTGTATCTTGATCTTTAAATCATTGTTAAGGCACATGGGATGTGATTTACTTCTACTGCTTTTATTTCCACATGGCATTTGTCCATTTATGTTCAGCATTTTTACCTGTCAATTCTTTGTCCCAGTATATACTTTGTATTACTACCCTTACACCATTAAAATCTATCATTTTAAAATTGAGAGTATTTGTTGATCACTTTTTTTTGCTTTTTTACTGAGACTGTGTTGTGATCATTGTTTCCCAAAGGTAACCCTATTTCAATATTTGATACCATATCAATATTATTTGTGATGACTAAATCTAAGATAGTCTCATGTCTAGTAGGTTCACTGAGTGTACTCAAGAACCTGCTCTCCTTAGCTGAACTGCTGCTCTCATTCATCCAGTTTATTTCAGGGTAGTTAAAATCTCCCATTAATAAAACTTGGCCATGCTTAGCTGCATTTCCAATCAGTAACAATAATTGCAGCTCCTCACTTTCAATTATATTTGGTAGTTTATAGCATACTCCTACTAATATTATTTTAGAATTTGTTGCTCCGCTATTTAACTCTACCCACAAACATTCAACCTTAATGCTAGTTTTAGCATAAATATCTTCTCTGACTATAGGCTTATATTTAAGCTTAACATAAAGACAAATCCCTCCTCCTCTTTTACCATTGCCCCTATATTTCCTAAATAAGTTATAACCATCCATATTAACAGTCCAGTCATAAGATTCATCCCACCATATTAAATCCCATTTCTCATTAACAGCTAATAATTCTAACTCTCACATTTTTCCTGGCAAGCTTCTGGCATTAGCAAGGATATACTTTATGTTATGACTTTATGTTCTGTAGTTCTGAAGTACCTGCAACATGTTCTTGAGTTACTTAGCAACACCTCCCTATTGACTATATTAACCCTCCCCATCTCCTCTCTCATGACTAGATAATTGATTCCTTAACCCCTCTTCTTTCAAGTCCTCCCCCCCCTGCTATTTCAAAACCTTATGTGGGTGTCTTCTCCAAAAAGCATGCTGAAGAATCTTCACCACATTGCCTATATGACTGAGTATTCAATCTCATACTTGGTACAATGGCACCTTGGGGGTACACTTATACACTGTCATTTCCTGAGTAAATAGCTATGCATGAATATATAAGCAACAATCAACTCAGAAATCCAGTCCTCCCAAAGGAACTAAGTACTTCATTGTGGACAATAAATATGGGCTATATGGCCTTATATTCATTATAGGTCTCTCATTAACATCACTAATATGGGCTGCTAGTTGCTGCCTTTAATCTCTGAACTTTTTGACCAGCTTTGTGATGCCAGAGTCTTCACTAAATTGGATCTCGATGGAGCCTACAATTGAATCCATATCCCCAAAGGAGAATAGGCATTCAGTATGCACGATGGCCAATACCAATACAAGGTAATGCCCTCTGACTTCTGCAATTCTTTTACAGTGTTTCAATTTTTATGAGTGATGTGTTTCCTGTCCCACTAGGACAGTTTGTAATGGTATACCAGGATGATATATGTGTCTTTTCTATGCAAAGCTCAAAGAGTTTGAGAAACCACATATCTCATTCTTGAGTTATTCTCTGTATCAGGATTTCAAATGGATTCCAAAAAGGGGAAAAGAAACTGGCCCATCCCTTCAGCCATAAAAGCTATCCAGTGATTCCTAGGTTTTGCAAACTACTACAGAGAGTTTGTCATGTTTGTTTTCAGAGTGATGGTACCTGTCACAGTGCAATAAGTTGCAAGCATACTACTTCATACCAAACTTTTCCACCCCACCCCTCCCCAAACAAAGATCATGTTCTTTGTCCCTGGCTAGAGAAAGTAATGATTATGTGATAAAAATAAATAAACTGAAAGGTACATACGTAATTATGAAAATGAGGCACACTTCTCATTGACATACACTTTAGTGATTGCCTTGTGTGCCTAGTGAGACATCTGTCTGTAATTGCAGTTTTAACTATAGAATTGAGGATTTAGTCTTAGTGCAATTATGTTTTTAATATATTTTGATGTTATTGATTATTTCAATTATTTTGAGGGCATTTAGCAAAGCTCATATTCTATTCCATCTGGATCCTGACAAGGCCTTTATCCTGGAAGAAGGTGCTTTTGACAGTGCTATATTTTCTTAGCGGAAGGACTTACATAGTTGCTTATACCCTTGTGCCTACTTTTCAAATAAATTTAGTCATGCCGAGAGATGTTATGATATCAGTAATTGTGAATTTCAACTACATCATCTCATAGCACTTTTTTAAGGTTTACCTTTACCTAAAAATCTCCACCTGTCCAGAACTGGCTAAGATATTAATTCAGGAAGTGTGCTAGCTGCATGGCATTCTAGAGACGATTGTATCTGACAAGGGGATGAAAAGTGTCTTCTGTCCAACTGGAAACCAGACTCAACTTCTTAACAGCTTATCACCATCAACTAATGGTATTATTGAGCAAAACAGTTGCTTCATTATTATGTATCTGAATACCAAAATGATTAGTTACCTCTCTTACCATTGCCTGTTTGGTCATAATAACCTCATGCATGATTCCACTTATGAACTTTGAATGCTTATATGTCTATCATCTTAATGTAATTCCTTCTGGTGTCAAAAGCAACAGTCATCCGCTTTCCCAATTTGCAGGATGTCTGTATGAAAGTACAGCCCACTTTACAGAATGTTGCATAGGTCCAAAAATGTCAGGCTAATAAAGGCAGGTGGTCTTTTCCAATGCTCAAAGAAAGACATCTGGTGTAGTTTCCTGCTCACCATATCCATCTTAGACAACCATGTTTCAAATTGGAGCCAAGATTCATCGGAACATAAATAATTCTACAGCAACCAAGCACAGTTTCCTACCATTTGCAACCTCATCTATCACTGAAAATACATCCTATATTTCATTTGAGTTTGCTCAAACCTTGGATTCCATATCCCTCACATTGTTACCTATTGCTACCCAACACTCTCATTCTCAAAGGCTATGATGAGTATGTTGTACAAAGGATTCACAAATCCCATCATACTAGAGGTAAACTGTACTAACTTTTGCACTGGAAGAGCTATGGGCCCGAGGAGAGATCGTGGGTGGGTCAAGAGGATATGCATGCATCTACTTTGCTTCATTGCTTCTATGAACTTTTCCTTCTTAAGACTTGTGGTCATCCAAAGATTTTCCATGGTGGGGGATACTGTTAGAAATTTGCCTTTCAGTAGCAAAAGAACTGTGCCTGAAACCAGCCAGGGCACTCAGAGAGCATGGGGTGCATGGGGTGCAGATATTGCCATCAAAATAGATATATGGAGTGTTATATGGACTTGTATTTCCCTGTGGGTGGGGTGGTCATAATTGCAGTACCCCATGGATATATGGGTTACGGTTGCCCTACTGACATGTGTGGTTTCTATAATCATTATTGTTGATTTGTTGGCATGTGCGATTATAAACGTGTGATATGGTTGCTAACAGGGGAGCTCATAGTATACTGTCAATGGCCCTAGGTTCTTTGGTATCCAGAGGTTCAGTTATCCCCGAGGAATACAATAAAGCATATGGCTCACATCCTCAGGGATGGGGTCCAAGTTCTGATGTACCAGGGTACAGAGCTCAGAAAATATTTAAGGAACAGCTACACAACTTCTGGGGGCCCAGGAAATCCAGTTAAGTGTGGGAAAAGGGAGATCTAACTAGCCATTATTTTTCCCTTGTGACATTGTTGTTACCACTTTAAGAGCTTGTCAAATAGGCATACAATCTCTGACTGCAAGCAGCGCTTTAATCTCAGTGGCACTGCCCATGACCAAAAGCATGGCATCGGGCAATGCACAGCATTCAGACTTCAATGGAACTATGGGGGTGAATGGAGACATCAAAGATCTTGTCAAAATAGAATATGGAAGGCACTTGCTCCAACAATCAAATGCCAATTGGGATCAAGTGAATATAACTGGTATCTCCTTTGATCTGTGGTTACATTGAAACCTAATGGACACTATTCAACTCTATAGCCAATACAAGACACAAGTGACTTTAGTCATGGAAGTCTGAACTAGCTCTAAAAGTGTGCGTCTCTTGTCTCCTTCCCCAAAGCTAACTGAATATTTGGCCAACTAGGGGAGTTATTCACTGCTACAGTTTGAATGTACCCTAAGCACCAGCGGGAACTTGGCCCCTCCAAGTAGTAGCAGATCACAGCCCTCCATCTTTCTAACTCTATTCACACACACTACCCTTTACAGGTAGCTTCAGAGTTGGATCCCCAAGTATATTCACATCCCTACTTTGGTAAATCATCACTGAATGTTACTTGTCCCAGGCTGGAGCGATCCTGTGTAAACCAGAAATCCACTGGTTTACTTGTGAGGCCCTGCATAGTGCCAATCTCTCCCTGCATATATGGGTAAAAGGTCTCGGGGAACAGGGGCGCTGATAATTGGGGAACCAGAGCAACAGTTTAAAGGGACATGGGCCAAAGTAAGAGGCCAGGAAACAGAGTCACATTGGCCACCAGACAAGCTGCCTCCTTCCTTGATTTGCCAGCTAGCCCCCCTGACAGAGGCACAATTTGATAATTACCATCATAGGCTTGATTGAGAGGTGGGCCATGTGGCTAGGAGAGAGGGGCTTGGGGTTGGATAAGTGAATATTTGCCAAGAGTTGTGACTTGATGCCTGTTGGTGATGCATGTAGATAAATATGTTTAACTTTTGCCTAAAAAACAGTTCTCAGTGTGAGCATATATAATTCTGTGTGTGCTCATTATGAAGGAAGAGATAATCCTTGCCGTTGGGATTAATACCACTACACCTGACCTGACTAAAGAGGAGTTACAGCCAGTATCTCTGCTACTCTGTCTGGTAACTCCTGTGCTCCTTTTGATGTCCTGGTGGTCCAGTACCGGTCCAGTCTAGTTCCTGCTAGCAGGGATTTTAAATAAGAACAATCTTGTACCCTTTGGTAGGTTAGAACCAGGATCTGGGCAAGCCCACTGAAGCAGTGGTCATGACAATGCTATATCCAGTTTGGATCCAGTTCTGGGTGTCTCAAGTCATTTACCTCCGCCCGGGTCATCTACTTCAGCCCAGAGTACAACCTCACAGTATGTTAGGTGATGTGAACTGTTGGGGAAACACAAATGAAACCATCATAGTTTATAAAGTAACTGAAATTTCACTTGTTTAATTGATTTCATTGTTTGTTGAACTTTTGACCCAATAGTAACAAAAATTAAACATAAAATGGCAGTTCACTCTCCAGAGACACAGAGAAGTAACTGGTAAACTGAACAAGTTTCATATTTTTGTATAGATAGTAAATATTTTCAAGTAACCCAATACATACTCCAAGTAACCCATTTATGCAGGCCTCGTTTCCTATTTTTGTTAGGGATACATTTAGTTAGGGATTAGAGATGTCGCGAATAGTTCGCCGGCGGATCGTTCCCGGCGAACATAGCATGTTCGCGTTCGCGGCGAACAGCGAACATATGCGAGATTCGACCCGCCCCCAATACTTTATCATTGAGCAAACTTTGACCCTGCATGTCACAGTCAGCAGACACATTCCAGCCAATCAGCAGCATACACTCCCTTCCAAAGCCATCTACCTCATGGACAGCAGCCATTTTGGAATCATAACTAACTTGCAGTCTTACAGAGAGGAGGGAGAGTGTAGGTGATGCTGATTGAATAGGGAAATCAATAGCTAGGCAAGTTTATTCAGTGTCCAGTGCTGTGCTGAAGGACTCATCAGATCTCTGCTGTAAACACAGCACCCCAAAAAGCCCTTTTTAGGGCTATAACATAATTTTTTTTTCTTTGTTTTTTTTCTGTGTAATCTAATTTCATTTGCCTGTCTCCCTGCTAGCCCCTGCTTGCAAGTGTGTGTGTCAGGCTCACAGCTTATACTGTGTGTACACAACGCATACAATATAATATTGTTTACTAGTTGTCTACTTTTAAAAAACCCAAACTTTTATTTTCTTAAATCTAAGTGCATTTGTCTGACCGTCAATCAAAGTTCATTTGCTTGACCGCTACCCATAGTGTGTGTCTTGCTTACAAGTACTGTGCCAAGTTCAACCAATCCAATCTATTTGGGGTACCAACAGTCCACATTTAAAAAACCCAAACTTTTATTTTCTTAAATCTAAGTGCATTTGCCTGACCGTCAATCAAAGTTCATTTGCTTGACCGCTACCCATAGTGTGTGTGTCAGGCTTACAAGTCCTGTGCCAAGTTCAACCAATCCAATCTAGTTGGGGTACCAACAGTCCACATTTAAAAAAACCAAACTTTTATTTTCTTAAATCTAAGTGCATTTGCCTGACCGTCAATCAAAGTTCATTTGTTTGACCGCTACCCATAGTGTGTGTGTCTTGCTTACAAGTACTGTGCCAAGTTCAACCAATCCAATCTATTTGGGGTACCAACAGTCCACATTTAAAAAAACCAAACTTTTATTTTCTTAAATCTAAGTGCATTTGCCTGACCGTCAATCAAAGTTCATTTGCTTGACCGCTAACCAGAGTGTGTGTCTTGCTTACAAGTACTGTGCCAAGTTCAACCAATCCAATCTAGTTGGGGTACCAACAGTCCACATTTAAAAAAACCAAACTTTTATTTTCTTAAATCTAAGTGCATTTGCCTGACCGTCAATCAAAGTTCATTTGCTTGACCGCTACCCATAGTGTGTGTCTTGCTTACAAGTACTGTGCCAAGTTCAACCAATCCAATCTAGTTGGGGTACCAACAGTCCACATTTAAAAAAACCAAACTTTTATTTTCTTAAATCTAAATGCATTTGCCTGACCGTCAATCAAAGTTCATTTGCTTGACCGCTAACCAGAGTGTGTGTCTTGCTTACAAGTACTGTGCCAAGTTTAACCAATCCAATCTATTTGGGGTACCAACAGTCCACATTTAAAAAAAAAAAACTTTTATTTTCTTAAATCTAAGTGCATTTGACTGACCGTCAATCAAAGTTCATTTGCTTGACCGCTACCCATAGTTTGTGTGTCAGGCTTACAAGTACTGTGCCAAGTTAAACCAATCCAATCTAGTTGGGGTACCAACAGTCCACATTTAAAAAACCCAAACTTTTATTTTCTTAAATCTAAGTGCATTTGCCTGACCGTCAATCAAAGTTCATTTGCTTGACCGCTACCCATAGTGTGTGTGTCTTGCTTACAAGTACTGTGCCAATTTCAACCAATCCAATCTATTTGGGGTACCAACAGTCCACATTTAAAAAACTCAAACTTTTATTTTCTTAAATCTAAGTGCATTTGCCTGACCAACAATCAAAGTTCATTTGCTTGACCGCTACCCATCGTGTTTGTGTGTCAGGCTTACAAGTACCGTGCCAAGTTCAACCAATCCAATCTAGTTGGGGTACCAACAGTCCACATTTCAAAAACCCAAACTTTTATTTTCTTAAATCTAAGTGCATTTGCCTGACCGTCAATCAAAGTTCATTTGCTTGACCGCTAACCAGAGTGTGTGTCTTGCTTACAAGTACTGTGCCAAGTTCAACCAATGCAATCTAGTTGGGGTACCAACAGTCCACATTTAAAAAACCCAAACTTTTATTTTCTTAAATCTAAGTGCATTTGCCTGACCGTCAATCAAAGTTTATTTGCTTGACCGCTACCCATAGTGTGTGTCTTGCTTACAAGTACTGTGCCAAGTTCAACCAATCCAATCTAGTTGGGGTACCAACAGTCCACATTTAAAAAACCCAAACTTTTTTTTTCTTAAATCTAAGGCCATTTGACTGACCGTCAATCAAAGTTCATTTGCTTGACCGCTACCCATGGTGTGTGTGTCAGGCTTACAAGTACTGTGCCAAGTTCAACCAATCCAATCTATTTGGAGTACCAACAGTCCACATTTAAAAAAAATGACAGGAAGAGGCAGGACACCCCGCAGAGGCAGTCGTGGTCGTGGTGCTGTGATTCCCTTTGGCCCTACAATAATGCCCAGTGTTCAAAGGCCAGTTACCCTGAACTTGAAAAGTTCAGAGTACGTAGTTGACTGGCTAACACAGGACACCCAATCTTCTACAGCTTCTGCTTGGAACATTGACGCACCATCCTCCTCCAGCTTAGCTTCGGGCACCTCTCAAGTTACCACTCACCCGCCTGCCGCCACCACCAACACTAGTACCACAGCCAATTCAATTGATCAGTCAGAAGAGTTATTTACACATCAGTTTGAAGAAATGAGTGATGGGCAACCATTATTGCCAGAGAATGTAGATAACAGGGATATGTCTCAGTCAGGCAGCATTACACACATGTACGTACGATGTGATGATGATGTACCCGCTGCTGCTTCCTTTGTTCAGTTGTCATATACAAGTGAGGCGGGTGATGATGATGACGATGCGTCCGTGGATGTCACGTGGGTGCCCGCTACAAGAGAAGAAGAACAGGGGGAAAGTTCAGATGGGGAGACAGAGAGGAGGAGGAGACGAGTTGGAAGTAGAGGGAGGTCATCGCAACGAGCTAGTGGCACAGTCAGACAGCATGCATCAGCACCCGGGGTCAGCCAGACAGCACGTCAATCAACGCATGCTGTTGCCACCACCAGAATGCCGTCACCGCCGAGCTCAGCAGTGTGGCATTTTTTGTGTGTGTCTGCCTCTGACAACAGCGATGCTATTTGCAACCTGTGCCAAAAGAAACTGAGTCGTGGGAAGTCCAACACCCACCTAGGTACAACTGCTTTGCGAAGGCACATGATGTCACATCACAAACGCCAATTGGATCAACACAAGCAGCACACAAACTCAAAGCCGCCATCCTCCTCCTGGTCCAGCATCTTCATCCACATCAACCACTGCTGTCCTCCTTGCCCCTTCTCAACTATCCACCACTCCGTCTCTCGCCTCTTGCTGTTCCTGCTCATCTCCCCACAGTCAGGTGTCTGTCAAGGGCATCGTTGAGCGTAAGAAGCCAATGCCACAAAGTCACCCCCTTGCCCGGCGTCTGACAGCTGGCTTGTCTGAACTCTTAGCCCTCCAGCTTTTACAATACAAGCTGGTGGAATCTGAGGCGTTCAAAAAGTTTTTAGCGATTGGGATACCGCACTGGAAGGTACCCGGCCGAAATGTCTTTGCCCAAAAGGCAATCCCCAACCTGTACTCAATTGTGCAAAAGGAAGTAATGGCATCTCTGGCACACAGTGTTGGGGCAAGGGTCCATCTGACCACTGATACCTGGTCTGCAAAGCATGGTCAGGGCAGGTATATCACCTAAACTGCGCATTGGGCAAACCTGCTGACGCCTGCCAAGCATGGAATGCGTGGCTCTGCAGAGGAGTTGGTGACACCGCCACGACTTGCAGGCAGGCCTGCTGCCACCTCCTCTACTCCTCCTACTCCATCCTCTTCCATAACCTCCTCAGCTGAGTCCTCTTCTGCTGCTGCGTCTTGCTCCACATCAACGGCACCCCCCCAGCTCCCCAGATACTATTCCACATCCCGGATACCGCAGTGTCATGCCGTCTTGGGGTTGACTTGCCTCAAAGCAGAGAGTCACACCGGGCCAGCACTCCTGTCCGCCCTGAACGCACAGGTGGATATATGGCTGACTCCGCACCAACTAGAGATTGGCAAAGTGGTTTGTGACAACGGAAGAAATTTGTTGCCGGCCTTGAATTTGTGCAAGTTGACGCATGTGCCGTGCATGGTACATGTGTGTAATCTGATCGTACAACACTTTGTCCATAAGTATACAGGCTTACAGAACGTCCTGAAGCAGGCCAGAAAGGTGTGTGGCCATTTCAGGCGTTCCTACACGGCCATGGCGCACATTTCAGATATACAGCGGCGAAACAACATGCCAGTGAGGCGCTTGATTTGTGACAGCCCCACACGTTGGAATTCAACACTCCTAATGTCCGACCGCCTGCTCCAACAAGAAAAAGCCATTAACGAGTATTTGTATGACCGGGGTGCTAGGACAGCCTCTGCAGAGCTGGGGATTGTTTTGCCATGTTACTGGACGCTCATGCGCAATGCCTGTAGGCTCATGTGTCCTTTTGAGGAGGTGACAAACCTTGTCAGTCGCACCGAAGGCACCATCAGCGACATCATACCATTTGTTTTATTCCTGGAGCGTTCCCTGCGAAGAGTGCTGGATCAGGCCGTAGATGAGCGTGACGAGGAAGAGGAAGAGTTGTGGTCACCATCACCACCAGAAACAGCCTTATCAGCATCGCTTGCTGGACCTGCGGCAACGCTGGAAGAGGATTGTGAGGAAGAGGAGTCAGAGGAGGAATGTGGCTTTGAGGGGGAGGAGGAAGACCAATCACAACAGGCATCCCAGGGTGCTCGTTGTCACCTATCTGGTACCCGTGGTGTTGTACGTGGCTGGGGGGAAGAACATATCTTCAGCGAGATCACTGAGGACGAGGAACGGGACATGACTAGCTCGGCATCCAACCTTGTGCAAATGGGGTCTTTCATGCTGTCGTGCCTGTCGCAGGACCCTCGTATAAAAAGGCTGAAGGGGAACGACCTGTACTGGGTGTACACGCTACTAGACCCCCGGTATAAGCAGAAAGTGCCTGATTTGTTACCAAATTACCGCAAGTCAGAAAGGATGCAGCAGGTCCAAAACAAATTAAGAAGTATGCTTTACACAGCATATAAGGGTGATGTCACAGCACAAGGGCAATATAACAGGGAAAGAGGTGAAAGTAATCCACCTCCCACGACCACGCCGGCAAGGACAGGACGTTTAAAAGACGTGTTGTTGATGGAGGACATGCGGACCTTTTTCAGTTCTACGCATCGCATCAGCCCTTTGGGATCCACCCTCAGAGAACGACTTGACCGACAGGTAGCAGACTACCTCGCCTTAACTGCAGATATCGACACTATGAGGAGCGATGAACCCCTTGACTACTGGGTATGCAGGCTAGACCTGTGGCCTGAGCTATCCCAATTTGCAATTGAACTTCTGGCCTGCCCCGCTTCAAGTGTCCTGTCAGAAAGGACCTTCAGTGCAGCAGCAGGTTTTGTCACCGAGAAGAGAAGTCGCCTAGGGCAAAAAAGTCTAGATTGCCTCACCTTTATAAAGATGAATGAGGGATGGATCCCGAAGGGACTGACACTGGGCGATACATTCGACTGAAAAAGGCCTGATGAGATGAGCTGCCTTCGGCTAAAAACGGTCCACACGTTGCTGTATGTTATCTGTGAATGACGGATGAGTTGCGTGAATTATCCGCCACCAACTAGGGTTCAAGAAGACGCAATGTTTTATGGCACTTTCTGCCTGGGGAACAAAGGTCAATTTTTCTGGCCGCTGCAACAGCAGCGGCTTCAACAATACCTAATTTTTGAATTTCAATTTTTATGTCAGAAGGCGTACGGCATGTAATGAAAAAGAAAGCATATTGAACAGTCTTGCATAACACAACAGTTGTGCAAAAATATATATTTACAACAAAGACATTTTGTTAAAATTAGGTGGCTAGGCCTTCTTTTTTTTACTTTTTTGGTTAATACATTTTCTTTTTTTTTACTGTGATTGAAATTTTTAAGAGAAACCTGAGACATGGTAAAACAGACAATAGTAAAGAGTATATTAGCAGTTAACACCAAAGTCCTATTATCTATCATCACTCCAGCAGTAGCTTATTATTTACAATATCTAACCTGCTCAATCGCCCTTGGGTTACCCTAGGGCAGGCTTCAGTAGGCGATCTCTCCTTTCCTCAGATGATTTTGCCGCCGGTTGCTTCTGAAGGGTCTCCTCCAGGGCTCCCCCACTCCGGTCCTTCCCCCCAAGTCGCTTCAACCATTAACAAATGTTTTATTATATTAGGGGGGCACTAAATGGGGATGTTATCCAGATCCCAAATTGTCTGGAACTGGGTGATTCTATCCAAGACTACATGGTTAAATCTCTCATTGAGCAGTAAATAGTTGATTTTTTTTATTATTTCCTGAAAGTTTTAATTTGGGGTTTTCCAACTACTAGCTATGTGTATTTTTTCTTTCAAAAAATATTTTATTAGGTCAATCTTAAACATTTTAGAAGCTAGTAAGCATGTTTCTTCCCATAGTCTTATGACTGCTGAACACTCCCACCAGACATGAATAAATGTAGCCTCATTACCACTGTTCCTAAAACATGAGCTGCTCCGTTTTGGATCCCATTTATTAGCTTAAAAGGAGTAATATATGTCCGGTGTAGGACCTTTATTGAAGTCTCAAGCAGACTATAATTTTAAGATCCCCTACTTAAGCCTTGCCAACTTTTATCCCATGTGCTATCTGCCAACTCGGTGCCCAAATCCCTCTCCCAGGCTTTGGTATAGTCTGGTTTGTTTGCCCATGAGTTTTCATTAAATAGTTCATACATGAGGCTAATAATACCAGGCTGAAAGGGGGAATCCCTACATTTTTTGAGTAGCCAGGTGTTTCTTTGGGGGGTTCCCCTACCACTTATCATATATATAAAATGATGTATCCTGCAAAAATCATAGTGTTCAGCCAGGGGTAAATTGTATCTATCTCTCACCCACTCAAAGGTCATTATTTTGTCATCATGCCACCATGGACCAACCCTTAGTAGGTTCTGAGACTTCCACCAACTGAGAGAGCTTTCCAGAAGATGTATCTTAAAGTGGGGATTGGGTACGATAGGGGTAATATCTGATACCCGAGTGTACAGTTTTTGTGTCCAGTTCATCTACGTCCATATTTTTAATGAGTGCTTAATCAACGGGTTTTTCAAGTTTCTCAAAAAAGTATACAGGCCTGGAATCCATATTACTGTATCCCATGTATAAGGTGACATGCTTACATTTTCCATAAATACCCAGAGCGGCTGATGTGTTTTGGAGAATGCGCCAGAGGAATGAAAGCCAGCTGCGCTGCCTTGTAATACAGTTTGAGATCCGGGTCCCTACCCTCTTTTGGAAAGACTATGAGGTCGGCCTGATTCAATTAAGGGGGCATAGGTTCTCCATTTAGTATAGCGTTAAACAAAGATGTTAGGTGCGGGGGTAAGCAAGGGCTCAAATTTCTTATAGTACAGATGAGTAAAACCGTCTGGCCCTGGAGACTTGCCAAATTTAAGATCTTGGATTGTAGATTTAACTTCCTCTTGGGATATGTCTAGGTTCAAGCTGTCCAATTGAGGTACAGGTATTTTGTGGACTTCTTGCTGTAGTAGGAAGGACTCTATGTCAGATCCGCTGCAGCGGGATTGGGATGAATATATGGTCTGATCGAAGTTTTGAAATGTTTATTGGATAGCATTGGGGCTAAAGGAGGTTTGGCCATCAGGTAGTCTAAAGATACCGTATATTATGTCCTCTCTTGGGGGGTAAAGACACTAATAATTCCTCCAATAAAATTCTGCTTTTTTTTTTGTGGGCAAGGTCCCTGGTTAGCCCCTTGGGTTATCTGTTAAAAAGAGTGGTGCAGAGACTGTGGGGGCTGTTAGCCTCCTTGTCCCCGTGTGGCCGTTTAGAATCCCTGCTGCTGCATGTTTCAGCTTTATTAAGGTGTAATTGTACAGCGTTTGACTCAAGTAGCTGCCTGTGCTGGGTCAGTTTGGCTTAATTGCTGGGCTCTTTTCCTGCCAAGATGGCGACCGTCAGTCAATGGGCCACTATGTCCCCTTCACTAACTTTGTCCCCGCTTGTGTGCTTATTTGGGATGGCCCCCCTTTATATCTCCGGCCCGTGGCCTTGTAAGGGTTGCCCCCTCAATCTCTGAGTGTGGATATGCAGGGATGGGGCATTGAATCAGGCCTACCTTCTTCTCTGCTCGCTGCAAGATCAACAATACCTAATTTTTCAGGCATGTGTACATGCCTAATTTTTCTGGCCTCTGGTGCTGCACTGTGGCTTCAACAACCAAACCCCAAAAAAAGGCACATAACAGGGATTAAACTGATAGGAGTAGTACTACTTAACACAACACTCATATGTGGTGTAACAGTAGTGTACATTTAAAACAAAAAAAAAACATTGTACTGTAATAGATTTCATAGCAGTTAGTTGTCTGCAAGCGTGTGTGTCAGACCTACAGCGTCTACTCTACCAACTTCTGCAAGTGCACAGTGCCACTCATATCTGTTGTCACAGTAGCTTGCACGCATAGTACCGATCTGTCAAAACCTGTAATGATGAATGAGGTCTAGAGTAGCCTGGTTCCCTTATCCTCTACAGGTTGAGACCTAATGTTTGGGTGACTCCAGACCAACACATGAGTACAAGCAGCACACAAACTCAAAGCCGCCATCCTCCTCCTGGAGCAGCATCATAAGCCACATCAACCACTGCTGTCCTCCTTGCCCCCTCTCAACCATCCGCCACTCCGTCTCTCGCCTTGAGCAGTTCCTGCTCATCTGCCCATAGTCAGGTGCCTGTAAAGAACATGTTTGAGCGTAAGAAGCTAATGTCACAAAGTGCCCCAAAATTGAAGTGATACGACCAACAAAGCATCTTTTTCCATCTCCTGGTTCTAAAAATCCAGGCCTTATACACGCCCCCTGATAGGTGATGTAACAAGTATTAAACTGATAAGAGTAGTACTTACAAACATGCCACTCCCATCTGGTGGCACCTTTGACTGCACGTGCCGTGCCCCAAAATTGAAGTGATACGACCAACAAAGCATCTTTTTCCATCTCCTGGTTCTAAAAATCCAGGCCTTATACACGCCCCCTGATAGGTGACGTAACAAGTATTAAACTGATAAGAGTAGTACTTACAAACACGCCACTCCTATCTGGTGGCACCTTTGACTGCACGTGCCGTGCCCCAAAATTGAAGTGATACGACCAACAAAGCATCTTTTTCCATCTCCAGGTTCTAAAAATCCAGGCCTTATACACGCCCACTGATAGGTGACGTAACAAGTATTAAACTGATAAGAGTAGTACTTACAAACACGTCACTCCTATCTGGTGGCACCTTTGACTGCACGTGCCGTGCCCCAAAATTGAAGTGATACGACCAACAAAGCATCTTTTTCCATCTCCTGGTTCTAAAAATCCAGGCCTTATACACGCCCCCTGATAGGTGACGTAACAAGTATTAAACTGATAAGAGTAGTACTTACAAACACGCCACTCCTATCTGGTGGCATCTTTGACTGCACGTGCCCCAAAATTGAAGTGATACGACCAACAAAGCATCTTTTTCCATCTCCTGGTTCTAAAAATCCAGGCCTTATACACGCCCCCTGATAGGTGATGTAACAAGTATTAAACTGATAAGAGTAGTACTTACAAACACGCCACTCCCATCTGGTGGCACCTTTGACTGCACGTGCCGTGCCCCAAAATTGAAGTGATACGACCAACAAAGCATCTTTTTCCATCTCCTGGTTCTAAAAATCCAGGCCTTATACACGCCCCCTGATAGGTGACGTAACAAGTATTAAACTGATAAGAGTAGTACTTACAAACACGCCACTCCTATCTGGTGGCACCTTTGACTGCACGTGCCGTGCCCCAAAATTGAAGTGATACGACCAACAAAGCATCTTTTTCCATCTCCCGGTTCTAAAAATCCAGGCCTTATACACGCCCACTGATAGGTGACGTAACAAGTATTAAACTGATAAGAGTAGTACTTACAAACACGTCACTCCTATCTGGTGGCACCTTTGACTGCACGTGCCGTGCCCCAAAATTGAAGTGATACGACCAACAAAGCATCTTTTTCCATCTCCTGGTTCTAAAAATCCAGGCCTTATACACGCCCCCTGATAGGTGACGTAACAAGTATTAAACTGATAAGAGTAGTACTTACAAACACGCCACTCCTATCTGGTGGCATCTTTGACTGCACGTGCCCCAAAATTGAAGTGATACGACCAACAAAGCATCTTTTTCCATCTCCTGGTTCTAAAAATCCAGGCCTTATACACGCCCCCTGATAGGTGATGTAACAAGTATTAAACTGATAAGAGTAGTACTTACAAACACGCCACTCCCATCTGGTGGCACCTTTGACTGCACGTGCCGTGCCCCAAAATTGAAGTGATACGACCAACAAAGCATCTTTTTCCATCTCCTGGTTCTAAAAATCCAGGCCTTATACACACCACCTGATAGGTGACGTAACAAGTATTAAACTGATAAGAGTAGTACTTACAAACACGCCACTCCTATCTGGTGGCACCTTTGACTGCACGTGCCGTGCCCCAAAATTGAAGTGATACGACCAACAAAGCATCTTTTTCCATCTCCTGGTTCTAAAAATCCAGGCCTTATACACGCCCACTGATAGGTGACGTAACAAGTATTAAACTGATAAGAGTAGTACTTACAAACACGCCACTCCTATCTGGTGGCACCTTTGACTGCACGTGCCCCAAAATTGAAGTGATACGACCAACAAAGCATCTTTTTCCATCTCCTGGTTCTAAAAATCCAGGCCTTATACACGCCCCCTGATAGGTGATGTAACAAGTATTAAACTGATAAGAGTAGTACTTACAAACACGCCACTCCTATCTGGTGGCACCTTTGATTGCACGTGCCATGCCCCAAATTTGAAGTGATACGACCAACAAAGCATCTTTTTCCATCTACTGGTTCTAAAAATCCAGGCCTTATACACGCCCCCTGATAGGTGACGTAACAAGTATTAAACTGATAAGAGTAGTACTTACAAACACGCCACTCCTATCTGGTGGCACCTTTGACTGCACGTACCGTGCCCCAAAATTGAAGTGATACGACCAACAAAGCATCTTTTTCCATCTCTTTTTTCTAAAAATCCAGGCCTTATACACGCCCACTGATAGGTGACGTAACAAGTATTAAACTGATAAGAGTAGTACTACTTAACACACCTTATAATAATGCAGAGAGAGGCAACGCAGTGAGAGGAGTCTGAAGAAGAGGAGTCAGAGGAGGAAGGTGCCTTTGAGGAGGTGGAAGACCAAACACAGCAGGCGTCCCAGGGGGCTTGCTGTCACCTTTCGGGGACCCTTGGTGGCTGAGTGGAGGAAGAGACCTTCAATGACATCAGTGAGGACAAAGAACGGGACATGGCTAGCTTGGTATCCAACCTTGTGCAAATGGGGAGTTTGCGGTTGTGCAAATGGACTGTTTGCGGTTGTTTGCGGTGCGTTAAACGGGGAGTTTGGTCTGTCACTGTGAAGCGGGCCTAACCCTTACACTACCTAATCGATACAACATCATACCTGATGTTTTAAAGCACGTTATTCCAAACAATTTAGGAATGTTAGGTAATTTATGCCCTTTATGGCTTAAAACCAGACTCTGCATCAACTATGTAATTTTCCATGGAATTTTTGCCATGGATCCCCCTCCGGCATGCCACAGTCCAGGTGTAAGTCCCGTTGAAACAACTTTCCCATCACTATTGTGGCCAGAAAGAGTCCCTGTGGGTTTTAAAATTCGCCTGCCCATTGAAGTCTATGGCGGTTCGCCGATGTTCGCCAGTTCGCGAACATTTGCGGCGGTTCGAGTTCGCCGAAAATTTTATGTTCGCGACATCACTATTAGGGATACATTTGGTCAAAGTAATGGACTCCTGTATGTTGGGCAGTAAAAAAAAAATCATCAGTTTGCTAAATACAAATATAGGGCCCTATTAAATTCTCCCTCGTAGTTCTCTCGGTGCTCGCAAAAGGCAGTTTTCCTGCTGTTTGCGAGAACCGAATCTCTCGCAGCCTGCCTTACGATATGACTGCGAGAAAATGGCCGAGAATAGGCTCCGAGAGAGCTACGTAGCCTTAAATCTATGCACGAGTCTCGCATATCGTAAGAATCCCTACGTGGACAAAAAGTCCACGCAAGGGATCCGAAAGCCTCTACGTGCTGCCTCGGAACCGCCCGAGACTGCTGTGTGAGGCTCCCCCCTGCACCCTATACACATCCCGATGCTGCAGGGGTCTCTATCAGGACCCCTGCAGCACCCCCACATTAACCCCTTTCAGCGGGGGTCCCCGATCTGCATAGATCAGGCCCCCGGCTGCATTTAAAACTTTTAAATTCCCCGCCGCGGCTCCTTAAAGGGACCGCGGCACACTATTACCCAATCCCGGCCGCGGCACTTAAAATTAACCCCCCTCTATGCTGGGGGTCCCCATCGGGACCCCCGAAGTGTCCCCACATAAACCCCCTGCAGCGGGGGGCCCCGATCGGCTCCGATCGTGACCCTGCTGCAATTCAATTTTAAATTTCCCGCCTCGCGGGTCCTCAAAGGACCGTAAAGGTCCTGAAAGGACTCGCACTAAAAATATTAACCCCAGGCAACTATAATTACCCCATTAACTCATGATGGTCAATCCAGACCACCATAAGGCCTAAATTAACCCAATTAACTCATGGTGGTCAACCCAGACCACCATAAGGCCTAAATTAACCCATTAACTCATGATGGTCAATCCAGACCACCATAAGGCCTAAATTAACCCATTTACTCATGATGGTCAATCCAGACCACCATAAGGCCTAAATTAACCCATTAACTCATGGTGGTCAATCCAGACCACCATAAGGCCTAAATTAACCCATTAACTCATGATGGTCAATCCAGACCACCATAAGGCCTAAATTAACCCATTAACTCATGATGGTCAATCCAGACCACCATAAGGCCTAAATTAACCCATTAACTCATGATGGTCAATCCAGATAAGAGTAGTACTTACAAACACGCCACTCCCATCTGGTGGCACCTTTGACTGCACGTGCCGTGCCCCAAAATTGAAGTGATACGACCAACAAAGCATCTTTTTCCATCTCCTGGTTCTAAAAATCCAGGCCTTATACACGCCCCCTGATAGGTGACGTAACAAGTATTAAACTGATAAGAGTAGTACTTACAAACACGCCACTCCTATCTGGTGGCACCTTTGACTGCACGTGCCGTGCCCCAAAATTGAAGTGATACGACCAACAAAGCATCTTTTTCCATCTCCAGGTTCTAAAAATCCAGGCCTTATACACGCCCACTGATAGGTGACGTAACAAGTATTAAACTGATAAGAGTAGTACTTACAAACACGTCACTCCTATCTGGTGGCACCTTTGACTGCACGTGCCGTGCCCCAAAATTGAAGTGATACGACCAACAAAGCATCTTTTTCGATCTCCTGGTTCTAAAAATCCAGGCCTTATACACGCCCCCTGATAGGTGACGTAACAAGTATTAAACTGATAAGAGTAGTACTTACAAACACGCCACTCCTATCTGGTGGCATCTTTGACTGCACGTGCCCCAAAATTGAAGTGATACGACCAACAAAGCATCTTTTTCCATCTCCTGGTTCTAAAAATCCAGGCCTTATACACGCCCCCTGATAGGTGATGTAACAAGTATTAAACTGATAAGAGTAGTACTTACAAACACGCCACTCCCATCTGGTGGCACCTTTGACTGCACGTGCCGTGCCCCAAAATTGAAGTGATACGACCAACAAAGCATCTTTTTCCATCTCCTGGTTCTAAAAATCCAGGCCTTATACACACCACCTGATAGGTGACGTAACAAGTATTAAACTGATAAGAGTAGTACTTACAAACACGCCACTCCTATCTGGTGGCACCTTTGACTGCACGTGCCGTGCCCCAAAATTGAAGTGATACGACCAACAAAGCATCTTTTTCCATCTCCTGGTTCTAAAAATCCAGGCCTTATACACGCCCACTGATAGGTGACGTAACAAGTATTAAACTGATAAGAGTAGTACTTACAAACACGCCACTCCTATCTGGTGGCACCTTTGA
This sequence comes from Discoglossus pictus, assembly GCA_027410445.1. Lineage (NCBI taxonomy): Eukaryota > Metazoa > Chordata > Amphibia > Anura > Alytidae > Discoglossus > Discoglossus pictus. The sequence continues at coordinate 351,793,969 of CM050166.1, read as the reverse complement.
CTGCACGTGCCCCAAAATTGAAGTGATACGACCAACAAAGCATCTTTTTCCATCTCCTGGTTCTAAAAATCCAGGCCTTATACACGCCCCCTGATAGGTGATGTAACAAGTATTAAACTGATAAGAGTAGTACTTACAAACACGCCACTCCTATCTGGTGGCACCTTTGATTGCACGTGCCATGCCCCAAATTTGAAGTGATACGACCAACAAAGCATCTTTTTCCATCTACTGGTTCTAAAAATCCAGGCCTTATACACGCCCCCTGATAGGTGACGTAACAAGTATTAAACTGATAAGAGTAGTACTTACAAACACGCCACTCCTATCTGGTGGCACCTTTGACTGCACGTACCGTGCCCCAAAATTTAAGTTATACGACCAACAAAGCATCTTTTTCCATCTCCTGGTTCTAAAAATCCAGGCCTTATACACGCCCACTGATAGGTGACGTAACAAGTATTAAACTGATAAGAGTAGTACTACTTAACACACCTTATAATAATGCAGAGAGAGGCAACGCAGTGAGAGGAGTCTGAAGAAGAGGAGTCAGAGGAGGAAGGTGCCTTTGAGGAGGTGGAAGACCAAACACAGCAGGCGTCCCAGGGGGCTTGCTGTCACCTTTCGGGGACCCTTGGTGGCTGAGTGGAGGAAGAGACCTTCAATGACATCAGTGAGGACAAAGAACGGGACATGGCTAGCTTGGTATCCAACCTTGTGCAAATGGGGAGTTTGCGGTTGTGCAAATGGACTGTTTGCGGTTGTTTGCGGTGCGTTAAACGGGGAGTTTGGTCTGTCACTGTGAAGCGGGCCTAACCCTTACACTACCTAATCGATACAACATCATACCTGATGTTTTAAAGCACGTTATTCCAAACAATTTAGGAATGTTAGGTAATTTATGCCCTTTATGGCTTAAAACCAGACTCTGCATCAACTATGTAATTTTCCATGGAATTTTTGCCATGGATCCCCCTCCGGCATGCCACAGTCCAGGTGTAAGTCCCGTTGAAACAACTTTCCCATCACTATTGTGGCCAGAAAGAGTCCCTGTGGGTTTTAAAATTCGCCTGCCCATTGAAGTCTATGGCGGTTCGCCGATGTTCGCCAGTTCGCGAACATTTGCGGCGGTTCGAGTTCGCCGAAAATTTTATGTTCGCGACATCACTATTAGGGATACATTTGGTCAAAGTAATGGACTCCTGTATGTTGGGCAGTAAAAAAAAATCATCAGTTTGCTAAATACAAATATAGGGCCCTATTAAATTCTCCCTCGTAGTTCTCTCGGTGCTCGCAAAAGGCAGTTTTCCTGCTGTTTGCGAGAACCGAATCTCTCGCAGCCTGCCTTACGATATGACTGCGAGAAAATGGCCGAGAATAGGCTCCGAGAGAGCTACGTAGCCTTAAATCTATGCACGAGTCTCGCATATCGTAAGAATCCCTACGTGGACAAAAAGTCCACGCAAGGGATCCGAAAGCCTCTACGTGCTGCCTCGGAACAGCCCGAGACTGCAGTGTGAGGCTCCCCCCTGCACCCTATACACATCCCGATGCTGCAGGGGTCTCTATCAGGACCCCTGCAGCACCCCCACATTAACCCCTTTCAGCGGGGGTCCCCGATCTGCATAGATCAGGCCCCCGGCTGCATTTAAAACTTTTAAATTCCCCGCCGCGGCTCCTTAAAGGGACCGCGGCACACTATTACCCAATCCCGGCCGCGGCACTTAAAATTAACCCCCCTCTATGCTGGGGGTCCCCATCGGGACCCCCGAAGTGTCCCCACATAAACCCCCTGCAGCGGGGGGCCCCGATCGGCTCCGATCGTGACCCTGCTGCAATTCAATTTTAAATTTCCCGCCTCGCGGGTCCTCAAAGGACCGTAAAGGTCCTGAAAGGACTCGCACTAAAAATATTAACCCCAGGCAACTATAATTACCCCATTAACTCATGATGGTCAATCCAGACCACCATAAGGCCTAAATTAACCCAATTAACTCATGGTGGTCAACCCAGACCACCATAAGGCCTAAATTAACCCATTAACTCATGATGGTCAATCCAGACCACCATAAGGCCTAAATTAACCCATTTACTCATGATGGTCAATCCAGACCACCATAAGGCCTAAATTAACCCATTAACTCATGGTGGTCAATCCAGACCACCATAAGGCCTAAATTAACCCATTAACTCATGATGGTCAATCCAGACCACCATAAGGCCTAAATTAACCCATTAACTCATGATGGTCAATCCAGACCACCATAAGGCCTAAATTAACCCATTAACTCATGATGGTCAATCCAGACCACCATAAGGCCTAAATTAACCCATTAACTCATGGTGGTCAATCCAGACCACCATAAGGCCTAAATTAACCCATTAACTCATGGTGGTCAATCCAGACCACCATAAGGCCTAAATTAACCCAATAACTCATGGTGGTCAATCCAGACCACCATAAGGCCTAAATTAACCCATAAACTGATGGTGGTCAATCCAGACCACCATAAGGCCTAAATTAACCCATTAACTCATGATGGTCAATCCAGACCACCATAAGGCCTAAATTAACCGATTAACTCATGATGGTCAATCCAGACCACCATAAGGCCTAAATTAACCCAATAACTCATGGTGGTCAATCCAGACCACCATAAGGCCTAAATTAACCCATTAACATGATGGTCAATCCAGACCACCATAAGGCCTAAATTAACCCATTAACTCATGGTTGTCAATCCAGACCACCATAAGGCCTAAATTAACCCATTAACTCATGGTGGTCAATCCAGACCACCATAAGGCCTAAATTAACCCATTAACTCATGATGGTCAATCCAGACCACCATAAGGCCTAAATTAACCCATTAACTCATGATGGTCAATCCAGACCACCATAAGGCCTAAATTAACCCATTAACTCATGGTGGTCAATCCAGACCACCATAAGGCCTAAATTAACCCATTAACTCATGATAGTCAATCCAGACCACCATAAGGCCTAAATTAACCCATTAACTCATGATGGTCAATCCAGACCACCATAAGGCCTAAATTAACCCATTAACTCATGGTGGTCAATCCAGACCACCATAAGGCCTAAATTAACCCATTAACTCATGATGGTCAATCCAGACAACCATAAGGCCTAAATTAACCCATTAACTCATGATGGTCAATACAGACCACCATAAGGCTCTATTTAACCCCATCAGTCCCATAAGGGTATATTATTACCATTATGGGCCTGTTACAACCCAACATTAACCACATAAGTGCCATGATGGTCCTCAAGGACCATCATGACACTAACTACAAACACTACACTATAACCCCCAATAAACCATTTAATCTAAACTAATCCCCCTCTACACTAATCTATTAACACTTACACTACCTACCTACACTACCTACCCCCTAATAAACCTCCCCAACACTCTAATTACAAAAAACAAAAAACCTACAGCACAGAAAACAAAAAACCTACAGTACAAAAAACAAAAAAACCTACAGTACAGAAGAAAAAAAAACAATTACAACCCCACCCCCCACTACAGAAAACAAAAAAATACATTACAACCCCACCCCCCACTACAGAAAATAAAAAAATTACACACCTGAAAAGGAAAGACAGATAAACACAATACAATACATACATATAATACATTACATACATTACATACAATACATGACATTAAATATAATATATTACATATAATATATTACATATAATATATTACATTACATACATTACATACAATACATGACATTACATATAATATATTACATATAATATATTACATATAATACATTACATACAATACATGACATTACATATAATATATTAAATATAATATATTACATATAATATATTACATATAATACATTACATACATTACATACAATACATGACATTACATACATTACATATAATATATTACATATAATATATTACATATAATATATTACATATAGTCCTAATCAAATACCCCCTATCTATCTAACATACAATCTATTTAATTTAAAATAAATCCTAACTATATCAAATACATCCCCCTATCTATCTAATATACAAAAAATCCTAACTACATACACAGACCCTAATTCTAAGCTAAAATCAATAAATTAAGACCACTTACCTTTAAGATGTTGCTTCAGATCACTAACCTATGGGTCAAACAAAAAATAAAAATTAGTACAAAACATTAACATCAAATAAATAAACATTCTATACATTCTAAATATTCAACTCACCTTTACAGCATGTCCAGTCACTGTTTAGCTCTTCCGGCGCGGCCCTGTTAAAAAATAAAACACAATACATGAATACAATATATAAACAATAAATAAAATACACAAATAAACATCTAATTATACATTTAACTTACCTCCCCGCGATGTCCCCGGCCTTCTCTCCTTCAGCCCCGGCTGGGCCGCGGAACCATCCGCGCTCTAAAAAAAAAAAAGAAAAAAAACTAACGGAGGTCTGCACTGGCAGACCTCCCCGACGCTAATGAACCTCCCGGAGTCGTTTCCGGGAGGAAATTGGCATTGTCGGCTTGTGATTGGCTGAAAAAGCTGTCAGCCAATCAAAAGTCGTCAATGTAGGAGCCAATCAGGATGCGCAGATGTCTTCTACCAATCACTCCGTGGGGGTGTATCCCATAGTGATTGGCTGAAGGCATCTGAGCGTTGTGATTCCCAGAAAGATAGACAAGTGTTTTAGCCAATCAGGGTGGGATATTGGGGTGTATCCCATCCTGATTGGCTCACACATTGACGACTTTTGATTGGCTGAAATTGATAGACAGCTTTTTCAGCCAATCACAAGCCGCCAATGCCAATTTCCACCCGGAAACGACTCCGGGAGGTTCATTAGCGTCGGGGAGGTCTGCCAGTGCAGACCTCCGTTAGTTTTTTTTCTTTTTTTTTTTTAGAGCGCGGATGGTTCCGCGGCCCAGCCGGGGCTGAAGGAGAGAAGGCCGGGGACATCGCGGGGAGGTAAGTTAAATGTATAATTAGATGTTTATTTTTGTATTTTATTTATTGTTTATATATTGTATTCATGTATTGTGTTTTATTTTTTAACAGGGCCGCGCCGGAAGAGCTAAACAGTGACTGGACATGCTGTAAAGGTGAGTTGAATATTTAGAATGTATAGAATGTTTATTTATTTGATGTTAATGTTTTGTACTAATTTTTATTTTTTGTTTGACCCATAGGTTAGTGATCTGAAGCAACATCTTAAAGGTAAGTGGTCTTAATTTATTGATTTTAGCTTAGAATTAGGGTCTGTGTATGTAGTTAGGACTGTAATTATTTATTTTATTTTAGAATAAGGGTCTGTGTATGTAGTTAGGATTTTTTGTATATTAGATAGATAGGGGGATGTATTTAATATAGTTAGGATTTATTTTAAATTAAATAGATTGTATGTTAGATAGATAGGGGGTATTTGATTAGGACTATATGTAATATATTATATGTAATATATTATATGTAATATATTATATGTAATGTATGTAATGTCATGTATTGTATGTAATGTATGTAATGTATTATATGTAATATATTATATGTAATATATTATATGTAATGTATGTAATGTCATGTATTGTATGTAATGTATTATATGTAATATATTATATGTAATATATTATATTTAATATATTATATGTAATGTCATGTATTGTATGTAATGTATTATATGTAATATATTATATGTAATATATTATATGTAATGTCATGTATTGTATGTAATGTATGTAATGTAATATATTATATGTAATATATTATATGTTATGTCATGTATTGTATGTAATGTATGTAATGTATTATATGTATGTATTGTATTGTGTTTATCTGTCTTTCCTTTTCAGGTGTGTAATTTTTTTATTTTCTGTAGTGGGGGGTGGGGTTGTAATGTATTTTTTTGTTTTCTGTAGTGGGGGGTGGGGTTGTAATTGTTTTTTTTTCTGTACTGTAGGTTTTTTTGTTTTTTGTACTGTAGGTTTTTTGTTTTCTGTGCTGTAGGTTTTTTGTTTTTTGTAATTAGAGTGTTGGGGAGGTTTATTAGGGGGTAGGTAGTGTAGGTAGGTAGTGTAAGTGTTAATAGATTAGTGTAGAGGGGGGTTAGTTTAGATTAAATGGTTTATTGGGGGTTATAGTGTAGTGTTTGTAGTTAGTGTCATGATGGTCCTTGAGGACCATCATGGCACTTATGTGGTTAATGTTGGGTTGTAACAGGCCCATAATGGTAATAATATACCCTTATGGGACTGATGGGGTTAAATAGAGCCTTATGGTGGTCTGTATTGACCATCATGAGTTAATGGGTTAATTTAGGCCTTATGGTGGTCTGGATTGACCATCATGAGTTAATGGGTTAATTTAGGCCTTATGGTGGTCTGGATTGACCATCATGAGTTAATGGGTTAATTTAGGCCTTATGGTGGTCTGGATTGACCTCCATGAGTAAATGGGTTAATTTAGGCCTTATAGTGGTCTGGATTGACCACCATGAGTTAATGGGGTAATTATAGTTGCCTGGGGTTAATATTTTTAGTTTTTTGTCCTTTCAGGACCTTTACGGTCCTTTGAGGACCCGCGAGGCGGGAAATTTGAAATTGAATTGCAGCAGGGTCACGATCGGTGCCGATCGGGGCCCCCCGCTGCAGGGGGTTTATGTGGGGACACTTCAGGGGTCCCGATGGGGACCCCCAGCATAGAGGGGGGTTAATTTTAAGTGCCGCGGCCGGGATTGGGTAATAGTGTGCCGCGGCCCCTTTAAGGAGCCGCGGCGGGGAATTTAAAAGTTTTAAATGCAGCGGGGGGGCCTGATCTATGCAGATCGGGGACCCCCCCTGCAATGGGTTTTTGTGGGGACACTTCGGGGGTCCCGATGGGGACCCCCAGCATAGAGGGGGGTTAATTTTAAGTGCTGCGGCCAGGATTGGGTAATAGTGTGCCGCGGCCCCTTTAAGGAGCCGCGGCGGGGAATTTAAAAGTTTTAAATGCAGCGGGGGGGGCCTGATCTATGCAGATCGGGGACCCCCCCTGCAATGGGTTTATGTGGGGACACTTCGGGGTCCCGATGGGGACCCTCAGCATAGAGGGGGGTTAATTTTAAGTGCCGCGGCCGGGATTGGGTAATTGTGTGCCGCGGCCCCTTTAAGGAGCCGCGGCGGGGAATTTAAAAGTTTTAAATGCAGCGGGGGGCCTGATCGGTGCCGATCGAGGACCCCCGCTGCAAGGGGTTAATGTGTAGGGGCTGCGGGGGTTCCTATGGACCCCTGCAGCAAGGTGTTCATGTGAGGACACTTCGGGGGTCCCGACGGGGACCCCCGCATTGAGGGGGGGGTTAATTTTAGGTGCCGGGGGGGGTATTCGGAGTACCCCCACGGCAGGGCTTATGTGGGGGACTGCCGCGGAGGTCCCTTTTAGGACCCCCGCAGCAATTGATGAGGAGTGGGAGCCTGCGATATCATCTCGCAGGCTGTCACTCCTCATGTACATTTACGCAGTGTAGATACGTATGGCCCTGCTGCGTAGCTCATACGTTGCTCGCAGCAGGGCTAATTTAATAGCATTGTAAGTTAGAGAAACTTTGCAGTACGTAGGGCTTAAGTAGAAGCCTCTTATTTACGAGGCTGGAATTTAATAGGGCCCATATTTACTAACCTGTGATAAAATATTATCACTAAGTTGGTATTTCAACTGTTCACACTGCCACAATCATTCAGTAAAAAATTCCCCACAAAATGTACACTATTTGTGCTGCAGCTTGCTCATTTATTTTGTACAGATATTTTTTATTTACATTACTGATTATGCATTTTAAAGTCTTTAGTTTAGGAAAGTTTACTTAATGTTTTTTTTTCTCCCTTCTTACACAAAATTATAAAAGTTTTTCAGTCACTTGCACTTTATTTAAATGTATTACCTTTACATTCTTTTTGAACTGCTAATAAATTAAATTTCTCAGAGCAGTCTTTCGCACCATGTGATGCCTGTATTACAGACTGTACTATATAGCAGTTTTATATTACTACAACTAATGTGTTAAATGAAATAGTTGTCAAGCAGATTAGGTGCAATTTGAGCCATGATGTACAAGTGAATTTCTCATTAGTTTGTTCTATCTTGCATTCTACCTAAAATATTTATTCTCTGTCTCAACCAACACTTAGGCGGGTTGGCGTTGTGAAGAAAAAATGTGAATCAAGGTAGTTTCTCTTATTTCTTTATGTGCTAGTTAAGACCCAAGGGGAGATTTTTTCTCCTTTTATTACACAGTAAGCGATCTCTAGGGGACAAATTTTAATAAGACTGTCACCAGCAAAAAAATATGAGTAAATCCACATGTCAGATTATAATGGAAGGCAAATCCATTTTATACAAAGGGATTTTTGTTTTACTGTGTACCTCATGTTTTGTCATTTAAAAAGTAAAATACAGTCATGATGGCTGCTGTGGTTCTGACAAAATATAGATTTTACTGTTAAAGTATAATCAAACAAGCAATATTGCTTTACTAACCTATATATCTTATTAAAGTATATTGCAGTAAAAACATAATTTTCTGTATAAATGCATAATCTGTATGATTTAGCCTTACCAATGTCATAAAAGCATAACTTTAGAAAAAAGGACTTACCTAAAAAACTTAATGGTCTGCCCTGTAGACATGACTCCACTTAATTCACTTCAAATAGTCAAAAAATTCAAACTTTTTATGTAAAATTGGAATTACTTCTGTAAATGAAAAAGGGGCAAATTATTGTTTGTGTGTAGTATAAGCACAGTAAATATTTAATGCACACTTCCAATTTATGTGTTTGAATACTCTAAGATTTCTTTAATGATAATTTATTTTTCTACATAATTAATTATGAGGTCATAATTACATAAATGGATGATTTGTTTAAAGGCATATCTGATTTCTAAATAGTTTTCTTTGTATTTTTATTTGATTACCAGAATACAACTGCAGTCTAAAATGAATGTGCCCCATATTAACAATTCATTTACACATTTATATTTAAGAAGAATTTAACACTAGCTTATATATTTGTTTTACTTACTACATTGTGTATATGTTTCAGAATTTAGGAGGCACATATAAGTTAAGGGAATACAGCAAAGGTTTAATTTAAACCTAAAAGTAGTAACCAGTATTTTATAAATTGAACTGTGTATATTTCTATAAGACTATTCAATTTTATAAATATAATAGATAACAGACTTGCTACTACCAGTAGTTGTAATTGATACCATATGTATGAGGATTATTATTAGATTAATACTATTTTCATAACAAGTATGTTATCAATTAGTGTTACAAAAATGTATTTCCTTACAGCAAACTTAAACTAACCATTGCTAATTGCAGCCTGGAATCTATGTTTTACCAGACCAAAACTTTCTAAGAACAATGCATGCAGACACTCTGACCAATTAGCAAGCATTACAATCTAGAACACAGATGCAAGGAAAGCCTTGATGGGTGAAATATGATGGCTGTGCTGAATTAGGTGGGAATAGTTTTGAATGACAGTGTAAGGTTACTGTATTAAAAATACTTTTTTTTTAAAAACATTCTAAACAAATAAAACACTTGATTATATGATTAGAGTCAAAGTATGGTCTTTGGAATGTCTGCTGTGTTGCTTTAACCTACAATTACATGCAATTTCTGTCTAACAAAACTCCTCAAATTGGATAATAATTTGTTATTTGTTTGTTTGTTATTTTGATATATTTTTGTTAGACTCTATGCTGTTTAACATAAAGTTTCATACCAACCTTGGGGGACAATGTGAAGATGATGAAGATGGGGGAAAAGAGATAAAATAAGGAACCAGTACTTGGAAGAAGTGACTGATGGAAGAAAGGGGGGACCGAGGGGAAGGAAGAGAATACATTAAAATAGAGAGAAACTGCCAAAAGAGAAAACATAAATTGGAATGATGATAGAAACAAATTAAAGATGAAAATGACAGAAATGTGAAAAGGACAAACGACTAATATGAAGTTGTGAGATGAGATACAAGAAACAAAGGAGATGTGATGAGTTAAAGGATAACTGTAGTATGGTAAATAGTTCACAGGCTTGTAAAATAAGATACAGCAGATAATCAAATTGCAATAATGTTTTAAACTACTTGGCCATTCCTTTTGTATATCTGTTTAACTTTATATGGCCCAAATGATCTGCATTCCTCCCCTGATAAGAGGCATTCCAATATCACATATTATAGTTGTCGTAATTGCGGGTTGTCGTCACGCAATGTACAAAATGCAGTTGCATGCCTCGCGATGAGCGCCAAAGCCGCTCATCGCGAGGCCTCCCACGACTTAGGCTGCAATGAGGCCCGCAGGACTTAGAGGCTGCAATGAGTGCCTTTGGCGCGCTTTGCAGGGCTCTCTCGCAAGACTTTATAAATGACAGGGGATGCAATGAGCGCTAAAGGTGCTCATTGCATGGCATGCAAGGAGCGCCAAAGGCCCTAATCGTGAGCCCCACAAGACTTTAGAACGGCCTACACATGAGCACAAAAGGAACTTATTTCAATGACTGCAATCAAACGTGTAGCACTTTACCGCTGATAACGAGGCACGCAGCAGTTTAAAAAGGTCTCAACTGCGTAACTCCAAAGACCCCCAAAACCAGCCAAATAATAAAAAAAAAATTATAACACACTCACACAAAGCACAGGGGGAGAGCCAGAAAGCCTGTGAGTGAGGTTTAAGCTAATTTGAGCCATATTTGTCATTTTTCATCGATCGAAAATCGGCTAATCGAGGAAAAAATGGTGGCCGAAAAAAGGTAAAAATTCTCAAGCAGGATCAAAACGAGGCCAAAGACAGTAACACTTACCAAAATGCCAGGCATGCAGGACTTTGGAAATAATTCCAACGGCAGTCAGCGCTCGCAACTCAAACATTCAGCAGAGACACAGAGGAGAAAGACACAGGGAAGGGACAGGGTAGAGATGGTGGAAAGAGACACATGGCATTCCCAAGCACAAAAGTTGCAGGTTGCCTTAGGCGCTCATCACGAGGCCAGTAAGGTAGACGGGAGGAGAGGCTACAATGAGCGCTGTAGGCGCTAAATGCGGGGCTCGCAATGATCACTGAAGGTACTCAGAGGGGGCAGAAACTTGCATTGTGTGGCAAACAGCATTGCCAGGCTTCAGATTTTATTGCCGTCATTTTTGACAGGCAATTCCCTAGCATAATATAAATGCCTGCCATCATGGGTCCTCTCTTCTAGGGAGGTCCCTGACAAATGTACTCCCCTTATCAATGACCCTAACCTATGTATCTGTTTAAAGCCAGCTGTCATTGCCAACGTTAGTTTGTTTAACTCTGGATGTAATGGTTCATTTTTAAACATACTGTATTTATTTTTTGATTTAGCACTTAATTTATGATTATTTCAATCCTGGAGGCTTGTAGGCTGAACGATCTTGTTTGTATGCTGCTGTGTTTGTGAGACACTGGCTCCTTTTTGAAACATGGAATGTCTAGAGTTCAATCTACTTATGTCTCACATTTCTATTGTTGTATATTCTACTAGCTTCATTTTAACATATTTAAATTATGAAAAGCAATTATTTCTTACCTGTTACTACATTTGATCTAATTATTCTGTTCGAGCAGAGATCTGTTTATACTGCTCTACTTCTGCACAAATGCCATGTTTGCATCATTTGTCATAGTCCCTGCTAAATCCTGTGCTTATTCTATGCATCTATAAAACATAAACTGGAAACATTATTGATATCTTGGTTCTGACCAACACCACAATAAAATGGATCCACTGTTCAAGTAGGCCTAGTAGATCCTTCTATTATAACACCTAAGAGAATGAACTCCACTAAAAATGAATATGGTACTCCCTACGTAATAGGCCAAAATGGGCTATTTAAAATTACATCACACCGCAGCTCCATTTTTTCTTCAGCTTTTGACAAACAGCTTGCGAATGGCGAAATGTCAAGAAGGCAAAAAAACAGCATATAGATAAATATGAAATTATTATATTGGCTAATTGACCACTTGTTGTACCATTATAATTAGGTTTCTTTAGCTAGCTTTTGGTGATATTATATTTAGCTTTCCAGAAAGGAGGAATCCCTTCAATGATCATAGATCATCCTGTATTTTCCAGATTTTTTCACAGATCAGTGCATCCAATAATTTTTGGTGTTGTTCATTACCATTATATCAACACATCTTCCAATATATTTTTATTAATGGCACTGAATTTAGTGTTAAGCACTTGGAATACATTTTAGCTATTTTTTTTTTGCTTTTCTATGCTAACACTCACTGGGTGAGAAATTGACAGCTTCAGCGGCAAGCGGAGTTCTTTAGTACCAGGCAAGTTGGTATGTGTATTAAAAACATGAGACAGTAAGCTGCGTTCACATAGCAATCCGTAACAAATATCATTATGTTAACCTTGATGTAGTCCCAAAATAGTACATTTGTTATCTATAATGGAATAGCAGAATTTGAATTCCAAAATTGGACAATCACGCTGCATTTGGGACACTGCATCAGCAGTCTGAGAAGTATGCTTTAAGCAAAACAATATATTTTCCACGTGGGCTACAGCTGAAAAGTAAAGATTGTGTAGAAGAATTTCTGAATGAGGTCAGTTGATGACCATTTCCTGTCACTGTTGTATTTTACTCATTTGTGTATGGAGAAATCACATTAATTTATAGTGTTGGTAGAGGCAAATATAAAAACATGACATGACATACGTAGGTTTCAATTCAGTAAGATGTGAGGTAAACTTGTAAGAGAGACTTAATAAAGTTAAAAAATATATAATATATCAATAGAAGTGTATTTTATCATAGGCATTTCAAGACAGATTATTTGTTTTTTTGTTTAACACACCTATTTAATATATTACTTACTAGAAACAGGTCAGTGTTCCTTTAAAGGGGCACTGTCACGATCTGCTTCTTCAAGTGGGCTTGATATGAACCTAGTTCAAACCTACCCCAGCAGAATCATGTAGTTCCTGTTCTCTGTGGCACAAAAGATGGCTTATGAAGAGGTACAGGCAGAGAATACTGCATACAGGTTACTAGTGGTACATGGCAAGACTACTCCCCAAGTCAGAATATAACACACAGAAATAGCCTCACACTGTGGATATTTGAAAACGATCTCTCAACCTTTATTGAATGATCAAAACAACATATTTATACTCTCCAATACCACACCCTTATGTACATTTGTTTATGTGTGATGTCAGCCCATCTGGCTTGCAAACTTGGCCTATCAGAGCTCTTGAGATCCAATTCACCAGATATCTATATCTGCCTAGTGAAAAAACCTTGATGTTAAACTCAAGTGTTTGCTTAGGACTACTTGAAGTACATACATCTGTCTTGACCCAAGGTCTATATGTGTAAGTGTGCATTGATCTGCAGCTAACTTCTATGCAGAGCATGTTTACCAATTTCACACATGTTCTATATAACATTGTTCCTCTTATAATATATTATAACTAGGATACATAATAACCATGTACAGTCAACATATAACACACACAATAATACATAATCCCAATTCAACAATGTCATGCTCCCTTGACCATATTGATAAATTACTGGCAATATGTGTCCGTAAACAATTAAATCATGACAGGTGATATCTAGCATAAGTGGATATAATATAGAGTGGAGATTATATAGTGGATTAAGATTGTGTTTTTATAGCTTGAGGTCAATTTTAAGAACCAAAAGATGTATTTTTTTAGCCACTTTTTTAATCTATATTAATTTTTGCATATACCCTTAGCAGGGGTGACAAGCTAAGTTGGCTTTGCCGTGTTTGTCACTATTTTTGTCCTGATTATCTTTTCCTGATTATATATATTTTTTTTCAATAAACCATTGATTTTAAATACCACACTATGGATCCTATTCTATTAGAAGCCAGCAAATGCATCATAAACTCATGTTTATATATATATATATATATATATATATATATATATATATATATATATGTTTTAAAGTATTCTATTGACTCCAGCTCACAAATTCCAACCTCATGGCTAAACTCGTAAACCCTGTCTTTTTAAGTCTGATTTCAGGGGACATGATCATAGGATCTGACATTATTTAAGCAAACCCGTAATTTACTTCTTAGACATAGCCAATAGCAAATGAGTCCATCATCATGACATCAATAAAAACATGGAAGTTACACATAATCTGCAATCAGAGGCTAAGAATTAATTAGTGCCAATCACATATAATAGTTGTGGTAATTGCGAGTTGTCGTCACGCAAAGTTAAAATATACGGGCTTGCGCATGTGCAATGAGCAGCGAAGGCAATCATTGTGGGCCTTGCAATGAGTGCCGAAGGTGATCATTGCAAGGCCCACAATGAGCGCCGAAGACCGTAGGCCTTTGGTGCTCATCACAAAGCCTGCAAGTCTTGGAAAAAGGCTTGTAGGTCTTCGCCGCTCATCGCGAGGGCCGAAAGTTATGGGGCTGACGGGGGCTGCAATGAGCACCAAAGGTGCTTATTGTGGGCCATGCCATGAGCACCCAAGGTGATCATTGCAAGGCCTGCGATGACCACCAAAGGCCGAGGCCCGCAAGACTTAGAAATGACTTGCAATGAGCTCCTTTGGCGCTCATTGCGAGGCCCGCGATGAGTGCCAAAGGCCGTAGGCCTTTGGCACTCATTGAGAAGCCCGCAAGGGGAGGTAGAGGGGAGAGAGAGGGAAAAAGACACAGGGGAAGGAGAGGGGGTGAAGAGACACAGGGGTGAGATAGTGGCGAGAAGAGACACAGGGGTGAGAGAGTGGGGAGAGGCTCAAAATAAGACCACAATGAGGCTCATTGCAGGCTCAAAGGTTGAGGGGTGGACGACGCCTGCAATGAGCAGGGGCTCATAAAATAGAGGGGGAGGCTCACAATGAGCACCAAAGGCAAGGCTCGCGATAAACGCCTAAGGTGCTCTTTGCAAAGCATGAAAGTGGCAGGCTGGCCAAGGCCTGCAATGAGCAGCAAAATCTTCGAAGGAGTCTGTTAAAACAACAAAAAATAGAATCCATTCAAATTTATTGAGTGCACTATTGTTTATATTTATCAATTAATGCTGAATAAAAATGATTATTTCAAACACAAGAGAACAAAATATCATATTTACACAATTAATAGGCTGTCTATAATATTCTCCTTCATGTAAAAACATTGCAAACCTGCAAGCTAACTATTAACATGGATTTCTGGCCTCACCATCAAACATTACTGAAAACAAATGTTAAAACATATTTTTTTTTTTTTTTAATTTGTTACATATTTTTTCTGATTGGCTGCCTTATAAAATTGGAGACACCACCAAGGTAATCAGCACCGTTTATAAATGAATTTCATAGTGAAAAAATCGGCTAAAATGTATTTTACACTTCATATTGACTACTCTGTAAGATTACATGTCCACCAGTCCAGTGTTTCTTTAAGACTCTCAAAAAAAAAACAGTTTACTGTTCCAGTACCATACAGTATTTGCACTCTCCTCATTCAGTTTAATATTTTTACTATACAGTAATCTCTGAACCTGATAATATTTCAAGTAAACATTTCTAGCCCATGCAAAATATCAATTTGTGCCCTAAAGCTTTCAGTAGCCATAACTTCTATTTTATGAAATGTCATTCATAAAAAAAAACATTTATTTGCTATCGTACTATTTTATCTTATAATCCCCTTTTGGTCTTTTGCAATTTAAATATACACAGCCAGTTTAGCCCTGAACATATTTTTCAAATAAGAAGTTTTAGCAACAAGCGTTTGCAAGTCTTACTGCTGTATATACGGAGGAAGTTTAATATTGTATTGCTTTTTATGTTTTGTGATTTAGATCTAGTCTTTTGGCAGAGGTTGCTATAAGTAAAGATAGAACAGTAAATCCATCTGCTGGAAAATAACATACAGGATAAATTGTGTTTGTTGGCTTTAGGTTTTCATCTTGATATACAACATGAGGCATGTCTATTTGTGGCACATAGTTCCAACAATTCAGTTTGCTTGGAACATTCCCAATGTGTCTCACACAAGACACCTCCACACAAGGAATGCTTTGCAGATATAATCTATAAATGGTTTAAACATACTTACCCCTGTTCCACCACAGAGTTCAAAATTAATCATTTTCCAAGTTGAATGCTCCCAGTTACATTATGATGAGTCAGTGACTCGTCATAGTCTATGTATGCACGATTGTGAGCTTTTAAAAAAGCAATATTATCTGCTGCAGCTGCGGGAGATGCAGGTCAATGGTGGTTTGAGTAGTTTAAAGTTAATAGGGTAGAAAACATCACATCTATACCTTATTCTGGGCCCATTCAAGCCTAAATCTGTCCTTTGCTGCACACTCTCCCTGTACTTGATACCCAGGTCTGGCTCTTGCTGCAACCTCTTCTTGTATTTTCACATGCATTGCAAAACTACCATGTATTGTGCCTGTATCTACATGTTATGGCAAATTAGCCAGCAGTTAGGTATTACTGGTACTAACTGATATTACTGACAGTAGTCCTTCTATTTGTCTTCTCTTCCCTGATTTAACAACTGCAAGATGTAACACCTCTTGACCTCTTTGTCACACATACATGTAGTGCAGGACTAACACAAGTTTTACTTCTGTTCCTACATTTATACTATAAAAATATCACCACTGGACAGTACTGCCAAATAAACACTCTCTACACTGCAAGACACAATGTTGGCCTTATTTTATAACCATACAGCAAGACATATGCCTGGTCTCTCCACATGCACATACATACGCACACACACTCTATATGCACTGTATGCTGCAGGACAAACATAACCATGGACATTATACACACACAACAGACAACCTGCTAGTCTTTATTAGTGTCCACACATTCTTTACAACACACACATTTCTCCTCATTGCCTATCCATGCATACAATACTGAAGAGATATATCCCTCACCTCTATCAATTACTGGCCTCTGTTGTAAAACTAACATCAGACTCAAACAAACTTTATGTACAGATACTGCATATTCTGTCTCCATACACAGATATTTCAGGATACACTGCTTGCTTATTTTTACAGACTCTTTGCAACACTGACAAAATGCTAGCACCTTTCTATCAGTTCTCATTGCAAGACAAATTCCTGTCCTCACTCTAAATACACACATATACTTCAGAAATGAAAACCTACTGACTCTTTTTTGATATGTTTGAGCAGAAAGGATTATAGGGTTATACATATTGTTCGATGTTCTGAAATTCCTAATGAGGTATGCATACTGTGCAATCATCTGCAGCTCCTGACAGAGTATTTAATATATAATGTGAAATACTCTGCCAGTTTTCACAGAATCAGGGATACATATTGATCTATGCTATATAAATCCTGATGCCATGGTTATAAATAGTGTGCAATGGTCTGCAGATGCTGACAGCATGCTGAATATATGTTGTGCAATACGTGGCAGATCTTCAAACCATGAGGGAAACATAGTTTACCATGTTCCACTAATCCTTAAACCATGTTGTAAAATTTCAAGTATCTAGCCCCGTCTTTAAAGGATCGCAAAAGTCACCATTTGTGCTCTGCACCATCAGTTAGAGAGTGAAAAATCACATGGGATTTTTTTTTATTCTTTTATCTAAGAATTGATTTAAAATTGTCCTTTTAGTTTAGCCCTTGAAGCCGTCTCACAAGAATCTGCATAAATAATAAAGCTGGAGCTTGCAACTGTTACACATTGTGTTATTGATTTATAGTAAGGAAAATAGCACCTTTATTGGGAATTGAACCCAGGACTTTCTCAAACACAGGCAGCAACATTAGCTCAGTTCTATCTGTGCTAGTGCTATGTAAGCTGCTAGAGCAATTACATTTAGTTACAAATCACTTAACACTGCCTGATTCAAAACTTCTACACCTGATTCGAATTAATATTTTTTATGCTCAGCGCAGGACCGGGTTAATAACTCATTCAGACAGAGGCACTACAAGGGCAGATTGGGCTGCATCAGTGTGTCACTCTCAAAAGAACAGAGGGAGCATGAATAACTGACTCACTATGGAGGACTGCACATGTACTAGATCAAAATCAGATGTTAAGGGTAATTCAAAATATGTTGGAACAATATCAGATGGCCATGCAAACCATAATAAATACATGATACTAAACATAGTGTCCCTTTTCAGACCTGGAATACTACTCTTACCACAGAATCCCCAAATATAGAGACAGGCATTCTGACTACTTGTGCTAGAATCTAATTTTCTCCTACTGTGTTAAAGAAAATAGAGTACAATGTTACATACTATCCTACTAGTCAAATGTGGAGTAGTAGGTGTAAGTGGGCAGTCTTGAGGCAGGACTTGGTGTAAAAATAAAATAAATACAATGCCATTTCTTTTAAATATATTAATATACATTTACTGTTAGATGGTCACATTAGGGCCCACTCTGACATTGTATACTTAAAGTCAATAAAAGCATTTATGACTTGAGGTCAGGTTTGTGATCACAGCATATTTTTTATTTAAAGGACAGGTTACTATTTTTTATATATATAGCAATGGTTCCAATCGTTGTAGAAATTTAAACATTACCTATAAATAAGAATATTTGGAAATGGCTGTTGTTTTTTAAAAAAAAGTGTTAATTGACCTTGAATGTTGCGATCTGTAGACACAAATTATTATTCAAGATTATTGTACCAAGTAGAGTATTTTGCCTGAGGTGATAAGGTCCTGTGTGAAGGAATATGCAGGAAGAACAAATGTTACCCATGAAGAGCATGGTCATTACAGATTTTGTATAACTAAGAACCCCCTTCTGGATCGCTATCTTGTGGTGGTGAAGGGGCTAGTGTACCTCAGTGAAGCTGTGAGCTATGCCATGTAGGGTCACTCAAGCTGAGCAGGTCATAGCAGAGAGGTCAGACAAATCATGGTGCACCAGAGAAGGAACTGGCAACCCCTCCAGTATCTTTGCCCAGAAAACCGTATGAATAAGCATGACCAGAAACACAGACAGATGAGTCTGGCGTGCTGTGTCCATGTGGCCATCGAGAGTCGGACACAACCTAAGGACCGAACAACAACAAATAAGTTAGAACAATTACAGCTGCTTCAACTTGTGTATGCCTCTGTCATTATTCTTCTTTGTACAAGCTGGTCATTATCTTGCTGCTGTGAAAGTTTATTAATTATCTCAGATAAAACACTATACCAGATAGAGGATTCTGAATAGTAATTTGTGACTAAAATAGAAACGTCCAGGGCCAGTTATGCAACAAAAATTCAGATTTATTTCACCAATAACAAATTGCTAATGCACTTGTAAAGAAATAAATGTTTAATTTCTTTCACAATTGGGATCTTTGCTGTGTGGAATCTAAAAACAGATTTCCATAAGCTGCACTAAAGTGAGATCCTTTTGATGAGAAGGATAAGGATATAAAGGATATATATTGTTAAAATGTTACATTTTTCACTATATAAAAATGTGAACAGCTACTTCTTAATATATGACACTGTACTTGAAGATTACAATGTCATGATTATTTATTTGGTCTGTCTTGTTATTTTTATTTTAAGATATTTCAGTGTAGTTGATAGGAATAAGTAGTTTTGACATTTCAAATAATAAGAAGCAAATTGCCCTCCTTTCAACGTGATCTGTGTCAGCCAGGTCCAACTTATCTGTGACGCGTGTCCTCCTCAGAGCAGGGAGGAGATAAAGGAATAGAAGTCACTAGAGCATGATTACCCAAGGCCCCTCCTGCAAAAGAAGGAGAGTATAAAATACTCAGCATGGCAGAGAGCCGACCCAGGCTGGTGATCAGGGAGAACAAACAAAGTGAGGCAAATACTAACTGCAGAAGAAGAAAATAAAGTCTTGCACTGAAAGGAAAGCAAGGAGATTCTGGAGAGCAGTGAACATACCACTATCAACAGACACTAATGTAAGTACTGCTGTCCGGTGCTGAATGCGCTGTCCCTGATGCTGAATGCGTTCAGGAGCTGTCTCTGGTGCTGAATGCGTTCAGGAACTGTCCCTGGTGCTGAAACTACATTTAATTCCTGTGTGATTGTCTTTGCTTTAGCTTACTGCTTACATCTAAATTGTAGGAAAATAATATTAGTACGTTTTACATCTATGTGAATATTTTCATTCACTACCAAAAGCTTTTTCAGAATGAATAATTTGTATGGTGTTATTGTGGCTTTTGGGAAATGATAACCTTGTTGCTTTATGGCTGTTTATTTCACTTCTGCTATGTTGTCAACTTTAAAAATAATGTGTTTATTATATTTAGATTGCTGTAAGTCTTACACAACACTTAATAGATGTAACATATAATACTTTAGGTGAGTAGATGATAATGTTTAACATTTAGATTGTATTTTATGTAAAACACACTTTCCTACACACTAGTATTTCTACTAGTTATTTCCATGTTACTGTATAAATGCATAAAACAAGTTTGCTTTCCTTATTGGCTCTAAACTTTTCAAGTAGTTCAGTAACTACAAAGCAATTTATTTAACTGTAACTTTTTTTGCCATATACTTTGATAAGTGATACATGTTTCTCTTTAATGATGAGATCTACTCATACCTTTCTCTTACAGATGCAGGGAAGCATGCGATTGTGGTTGTCTGTGCTGACTTTATGCCTGTCCTTGCTGATTTGCTTGGGCACATTTGCAGAGGCTTATCCATCAAAACCAGACAACCCCGGGGAGGATGCTCCAGCAGAGGATATGGCTAAATACTATTCTGCACTGAGGCATTATATTAACCTCATAACAAGGCAGAGGTAGGAAATATTCAGTTTGTTGTGTAATTGTGGAAAATAATGCAAGTGAAATGTATTTTACATTATTTAAAGTCAATATCTGTATTATATTTAAAGAAAGACTTCATAAATATTTTCAGTGTTGGCAGAAATTGATGTGCATACATACATGATACTGATACATTAGAAAAACTCTGTTCCACTATGTTTAATATATATATTTACTACATAATTTCATATACTATATACACCATATTTAAGAGTTGTTTTATGAAAACATTTGAAGTATCAACAAATTTGTGCATTCTTTTGTTAATGGGAAATAATAATGATCTAGCATAGAGGAGGCATTACATAGTTTCAATCATTCATATATTTCAGCATACATTATTAAGCATATACAATAGGACCTGTTAGGCATTCTGTAAATTGTAACTGTAATCATTAGAAAC
Source organism: Discoglossus pictus (assembly GCA_027410445.1). Lineage (NCBI taxonomy): Eukaryota > Metazoa > Chordata > Amphibia > Anura > Alytidae > Discoglossus > Discoglossus pictus. The sequence goes on along the minus strand of CM050166.1, from coordinate 351,772,665 downwards.
TATAATAAAATATTCCCAGCACCATGTTTTGTATCAAAGAATACACATTCACACAGTAAAGTTTTAAGAGTTCCTAATAGATTATTGTGAAGTGATGCACAAAGTCTGAGGATTTCAATGAAATTCAAAGTGACAACAGTGTTCCAGCAAATGCAACTGTGAGTTGATTAAAGAAAGCAGAGGCAAGTAGCAGAGAGCTGGAGAATCCTGATCTGCCTGAAAGCAATAATCATGGTGATAAGTAATTTCTAACTTTAAAATAATCCCTTTCAAATCTAAAATGGACCATCAAAAAAAAAAAAAAAACAGTCTGACAGAAGAGTCCCTTAAGGATTGTATTGCCCTATTACATTTGTAGTCCTAATTCATAAGGCAGACCTGAAGCATAACTAGTGTTAGTATTAACTGAAGTGACGATTAAGCCACTGCACTGTAAAAGTAACTAGAAAGTGGGATTTTTATAACAAGAAAACAAGGAGACATAGATGAAGGTAAGGTATATTTTTATGCATGTTACTGTTAATAGAGATACTGTATGAATCCAACAACAAAATACTGATATCTTATCTAAAAGCAAATTCTAGAAAATTCCTCACAATGGCAATGGTTACAGTATCATCACACTAATTATAAATGAACACTTTAGTGTGGAAATCTGTAAAACCAAGACCAAAAAGGAAAATTTTAGAAAACAAGTAGGAAGATAATAATGGAATAAAATAACTATTACATAAATATATACATTGATAACATTTTAACAAATCATAGGACAAACAGTTTAATTATAGTGCAAAGCTTCCAAGAGATGCAATTATCTTTTTTTTCCATGCAAAAGCTGTACAAATTGTGTAAAGACATAATTTACAATATGTAATCAGTTATACTAAAATGCTGTTATTTTATAAATTAATTACTTGACATACTGAAAACCACATAATTATTTATCTTTATTTTTATACATGTTTACACATTTTCTTATGTGTATGGTCCCATTTTCTGTAATAAATATTTTACTGAATATATTTCAATTATGCTCGTTTATGTTAACGTTAGAATTGTTACTATATGAGATGTACATTTTTAATGCACTCTACATGTATTGCAGTTTTCCTGTGTTATTGAAATAATTAGGGTATGGTTTAAAACAAATATTTAAATGGCTGATTGTATAAACAATAGACATGCCAAGCATGAGCTCTTTTGCTGATTTATACTTATCAGCTTCATTGTTTTAAGAAAGCAGTAATTTGCATATTTTTCACATACTAGTTTTAAAGTGTCATGAGGAACATCATGCAGCTGTGGTAGTGAAATCACAGAGCGCAATTTATAGGTATAAAGAGCTGTACATATATTTTGCATACTTGAAAATGTTTAAATATTTTGTTTGTTATAACTGTTACCCTCTTGCAATGAAAAGTGTTTGCTATGTTTCCCTCAGATGGATAAAATGTGTCACAAAGAATCACAATTTAATATTCAACTGGGGTGTGTGCATATAAATAAACATTGGTAAGCCTGTCAAATATACATTAAAATCAATAAATGCTAATGCAAACAAAAAACTACTTGAATTAACAGTATTACGATCATGCCTCAGAAGTTTCTATAAAAAAAATTAAAAAAACAGTTCCCAAGCTCTCCCCCATACATGAACATTCTGAAAACAAACATCTATCTATCTATCTATCTATCTATCTATCTATCTATCTATCTATCTATCTATCTATCTATCTTCATGTATTTTTGTCCATTTATCTGATCTTTCTCTCTCTCTCTCTCTCTCTCTCTCTCTCTCTCTCTCTCTATATATATATATATATATATATATATATATATAAATAAATAAATAAATATATATATATATATATATATATATATTGAGAGAGAGAGAGAGAAAGAGAGAGAGAGACAGAGAGAACAGATTAACAGGCAATATGTATATATTATTTACATGGCCATATAGATTAATACACATGCTTGAATAAAAGTAGCTTATCTACATTTTTGTCAGGCCTGTTGATGGTAGTGTCTCTCACTAATGATGATTATGTCTCTCACAAAAATGGTTCAGTTGTATCCCTCCCATCACCCACTATCTAAACCTGAATGTATGTTTCTGGATCAGAGGTATGTTTTGCAATATGTTTGCTGGAGCTGCACCCCAAGTATCTGATTCTACTCAGTGCCCACTCTCTCTGACACCCTTACTTGCACTTTCTCTCTCTCACTGCTCTACACTTGTTCTTCCATCTCTCATTCAAATAATTTTAAAAACATTTAATTGATTTCTAACATTGCACACTCACAATTATACCAATCCAAACTAAATGAAAATGTCATGTACTAAAGAGTGTTTAAGCCTCCAACCTATTATGTTGTCACTAAAAACTGCCAGTTCTGGTCCATCGATGCAGAACAGATATTCATACAAAACAAAAGTGATAATACTAAAAAATATTTTCTAAATTATAGTTTGCTTTTATATATATATATATATATATATATATATATATATATATATATTTTTTTTTTTTTAATTTTGATGTATTGAAAATCAAGATAAGAAGTCAAATGTTTTATGAGAAATGTTTGTATCTATCCATAGAAATGGATAGATAGATGTAAACAATAGTATCTAAGTTGTGGATCTACGGTGAATCAAGAAGTAATGCTTTATTAAAAAGACCAGAAACTGCCATTGCTCATCACTTTTCACTTTGGGATTAGAACTTTTAACATCTGCTCCTGTGGCTTTTCTCTTTTGCTTCATTTTATTACTACAATTTCTACCAAAATGCCCTCTTAAGAATAATTATTTATAGCAGTGTTAGTAAATTCTAACCATTCCATAGACACATTTATTTTAAAGAGCTCTGGTCATGTTCTCTGCTATAGATAAAATTAAAGTAATTGTCCTCTTCAAATAAATTAAATTGTTACAACATCCTGCAACTTTGCAGGCTACACTCTGTTTGTTGATTTGTTCAATGGATTTTCCTTCTTTAGGTAATAAAGTTTCAGAGAGCGCTATTTTCTCAACCAAACACTCAGCTGTTTAATAAAACAGTAAATATGGACAACTGTTTATCTGGACAACTTGTTGAAATGCGGTGATTTGTTCTGAATTGAAATTGCCTTTTGATCTAATGACTTTTTATTATATGAAGTATGGCATTGTATGTTGGGAGCTACATTTTATTAGCGTCTTGCTATTAGTACTTTTCCATTTTAAGAGCATCACAATATTTATATAATTTTTAATCAGTCCTACTCCACATGCAGATGAAGCTACCTAATTAATTCATTACAAAACCCACTATGACCTAACATGCTGCTGTGAAGGCAGATAGCTTACAGGTTTATGACAATATGCCCCTGATAATGTAGTTAATTTATTTTTCATTTTCAGTTAAGAAGCATAATTCATCCTAGCATTGCCTGATGTTGTTAATAGCATTGCATGGTGTTTAATCATAATTGAGATAATGCTATTTCACAACAATGATCGTCTGTATGGTGTAGCTGATAATAGCCCAACCACAATCACATTATGAGATTCATCATGCACATTAGATGGGGAGCTTTAAACCTGGATGTGTTAAATCCAGATTACAATCTATAGCTTCATTACTTTAATGACATTACTTTAAATGACAGGTTATGATTTTTATTGAGCCTACAAAATAGTTTAATTGTAAATACACTTGGGGGGGTCAATAGGTTTTATTTTCCAGTATTAGTGCAGTTGCAGTGGCTACTCTAACACAGAACAAATTCTCTAAGTATACAAAATGCTTATATGTGGCTAGGATGACTTTGTTCTATATGGAAGTGAAATGCAGCCTTTGTGAACACACTGGTGGCTTCACTAAATACTTTCTTATCTGAGATGAGAAAGTCTGATTTTCCAGATAGAAAATAGAGCATCGAAAACCAAGAGGTACTTAATAACCACCCCATTCACAGCCTCTGTAAATATTAGCGAATTTGGTTCAATGTGATGTTCGAAAAAAAAAGCTTTACATTTGGAAATTAAAAACATTAAGAAATGTGGACTAATGTTTTTACTGTAGAAGTTGGCAAAATAATTAATCCTCTGTTTATTTAATTTGTGCCTTTAGTACAGTTTTTGCAAATGATCTAATATGATATTTTTATATTGTTTTCTTCACAAATGATTTTGAAAGGTGTAAGCTATATAAAGGCATCTGAATTTATGACTTGTATACTTAAATACTACAGGTAATCTGCTGCATAAACTAAAAAAACACAGATTTAGTCCACCCTGAGCTAGCTCCTAAGTGTTTCTGTTTATCCTTTAACCACAATTTTGATAGGAAATAGTTTGCTTTCAACAATAAGAATTGTTAAGTTTATTCAAGTGGAGATAATTATACATTTGTAGAGCAAAAGTATTGGTAAAGGTTGTTGGAATATCTGATAAATGTATCCTACTGATTTGACAGGTATGGGAAAAGATCAAGCCCAGAAGCAATGCTTTCAGATGTCTGGTGGAGAGAAAGCACAGAAAACATCCCCCGATCTCGGTAAGAACAAATACAGATATAATAATCATAATCATCTCCTTAATATAAGCATTGTGCTAATAGTGGTATTTGTAGAGTAATAGTGGTATTTGCAGAGATGTGTTTTTTATTGAGAAGATCATATAGGGTTTTTGGTGATTTTTGTGAACAATGACATCCTTTCAGATCATTTTCCACAACCCTATTTTTAAAATGACAATATAATGAGGTTATAGCAGAAGCCATGGTAGATTATGTGTTCACTGCTCTTCTTTAGCAATAATACAAAAAAAACTAATAATACCCTTTGTTCCACATAAGATATTCATTACATCCCTCCAAAAATAAGTTTTAGGAGCTGCAATAATCTCGTAACTTCATCTTGCCTGGTTATAAAGAACTGTACAATATCATGGGCCCTATTCTATTGCCCAATTCGTAAATTTATACACACTTAAAATCACTATTAATATTGCTACATATTCGGCAAATATTACTTATTCACACTAATTAATTCTTAAGTCAATAGAATGCATATAAGCATTTATAAAAAAAACACCCAAAGCCGAGTTCAAGGCATTTGCAAGTAGCTAATAGAATATGGCCCCATGTTTTTATACGGTAGATACGAGTAAAGGACACTATAAATGTGTCCAGGTTCCAAAGAGATATTCACAGTATTCACAGTCCTTTAGATATCTATTTAATAATAGAACAGTTGTGTCAGTTGTGCTGGTAACATGAATTCTGTCTGGAATTGCTCTACTTATTCTCTATTCATTTTTTGTGTGTTTTTCATTATAAATAGTTATCGTGTACATTTTTTTGTGAATCAAAATGTACAATGGTCCGCCCCAATAGATAATGCACACATCATTTCTATAGTACTACATGTACTAGTCAATCACAAACAGTTTCTCAGCAGCATATTACTAAAATGCAGCTTAAATTGTATTCATGAGCTACAAAGGGCGGACTGTTATAGTCACCGTTTGAAAGGTTTCAGTGAGTAAAACAAATTGTTCATTCACTAATAAAATTATATTTAAATATGCAAATAAACACTTATGTAGTCCATGTCCCTTTAAGGGACCTCTGTCAAGCTAGCTGTTGAAGCTGATCCAGTCTTTATAAATGGGGAGGTGATCAAGTTTGCCTGCAGGAGGGCTGCTTAATGCATTTTGCAATCAACTAATACTGAAAAAGGGAGATCCTAGTATATGTTCAAATCATTATGGCTGCAGTGTCATGCCCTAATGTTTGCAAGGGGCTGAAGATCAGCAGAGATGGCAAACATCTATTTTTCTATAAATAAAATAACAACAAAAAAGGGGGTGACTGCCCCTGGGCCTGTCTTAAATTATCTTGTGTGGGAAGATGCATGCCTAAAGGACTGTTGAAGAATGGGTCACTACAACATGTTCATTACCCCTAGGCTAATAGTCAACAGGCATCGCCTAGATTTTATTTAAAGAAACATAAATGGGTGCTACCTCTTCTGGTCCTTGGATGCATCCATGAATGTTAGATGTATGACAGGCATGTTGACACTTCTACAGGTGCAGAGCTTGGAGAGAATTTATGGGGTATGGAGTAGGTGTCAAATTCCCAAAACTCTGTTTCCCATCCTCCCAAACCAATCCATCTACTCTTTAGTAGATAAGAACATGTACTCAGTCTCCAAGATAACAGGACGTATTCAAGACGCATAGAATTGAGCCTTCATATACATAAACATGTTCTTAAAAAATTACTATTGGCTTTTCTTTAACAATTGTACTATGTCACAGGGCTGGTAATGTTGTTAGTTTTCTTCATACTTCACAAATTTGATTTCCCCCCCTAAAATACAGTGTCTATGTAACTACAGTTATGGGGTATAAGATGGTGAATTAATCATTTTGTTAAGAATGCAAAAATTGGCACGTAGTACAGACAGAAGACTCAGAATACAGGATTACAGGGTCACAGTCCCTAGCCTTGTAATGGTGTTATTGCTGTACATACATTTTCTATAACCTGTAGAGAGAGATAACCAATGTATGTAAAACTATCAGAGGAAGCATATTGAGAGTATAATTTGTTTCATAAAAATGTACCTTGCAGCTGACTTGCTTTTTTAACAGTAAATATATTTTAATGTCGATGAGGCAAATTCACTCCAAAATAGGTTTAGCAAACAGGCAAGAGCTGATAAAGAAAAGTATGCTTGTCTTGGAAAAATGTATCTTAGTTATTCACCATCTAAAGTGATGTTTACGTCCAAATAGAAATACATACTAATATATAAAGGGTGTGTTATGCCAATTATATAAACAGGTTTTATAGACAATCAACCAAATAATTAATGTTTCTGGTCTTAGAACATAATCCTGTTCTGTCAATGACTACCAACTTAGAAAATCAAAACTAAGCTAACAAAAAAGATCTTCATCCTAAGAGTAAATGTACAATGTAAAAGGAGTAAGTGACTCCTGTGTAAATGCTTAGGGCCTCATTCTATTATCGACCGTAAACCGGCCGTAAGGCTGCGATTCCTTGCGGGGGTCCCGTTACCTCGCAATTCAATTAAACGGCCCGGCAAGGATCTCCTCTTATGGCCAGCCGTAAATCTTGCTACCGTCCGTAAGCTCTGAAAACTTAAAACTCAAAAATAAATTCAAGCCTGCACTATACAGCTCTGTAAATGCTAGGGATCATATTGGGGGACATGAGGATTAAAAGTAACCCAATCTCAAGCTTGCACATCAGCCCAAACCCGAGTTCAAATTAACTGTTTATTTTCCGGCTGCGGCGTGGGCAGGTCTGAGGTGCTCCAAGCACTCTGGACTTTTTACATGGATATTTGACGTATATTTAAAAATATAGATTTTACGGATTTGAGTATTGGGGAATTTTGTGCTATTTTTGCTAACACCGAAAATCACTTTATAGTCTTCTCAAAGTGCAGGATGGCTTTATTTGGGCTATATTTCGTGCTTAATTGGTGCTAGCGGGACCTCTTTCCTGCAAGTAAGCTGCGGCTCGGTTTTAGCCTTGCAGAGAGGGTTCCCGGAGCAATTGAATTGCAAATAGGATTTTCTTACGGCCGATTTCCTTGCGGCCATTTTAGATCAAAGGATTTCCTCCGGCGCGAGCGGCCGCAAGAGATAGCAAGGCACCGTCCGCAAGCCTGCCGGAATTCCCGGCCGGAAGGGAATAGAATAGCCGAATAGATTGCGGCCGGTCCTTGCGGCCCCGCAACGGCTGCGGCCGCTAATAGAATGAGGCCCCTAATCATTGGTGTGTTGTTGTTGGTTTTTTGAGCCCTGACCAATGTTACTTTTTCTATTTGAGGTTTTGATCACCAAATTCTATTAATCCAGTAATAATTGATGACAGGTTTTAAATAATTTGAATAATTTACATTTTGTAAGCAACATTTTATCAATCCTGATATACAGCAGGTCAGACCACATAGATATATGGAAATATGTTCACAATGCAATCATCCAATCAAAAGCAGTTATTAGTTCCATGTAGCATTTATAGTTTGGAGCTCCATGCAAAGAGGGATATGTGACAGAAAATAAACTAGGCTGTATTGTTGTATCACAGGCAAGCTTATGAGTATATCAATGTCTCATTATATAAGCAAGTAAAACAAGTTTACTCATTAATATATATCTTTAGATGATGAATGTTGTTTTTTATTTGAACAGTATCCTTCAACAATTAAAATTCTCTGTTTTATAATTACCATTATGGTCAATTTTTAAATAGCAGATATCTGATTTTCAAATTTAATAACATATTTAGTATTGCATGCAATAATGAGATTGAAATAAAGCACTTCTACAGTGTTTTTTTTTTCAATTCCAATTTGAAATAATGTTCTAAGAAAGTTTTAAAAATTAGTTAAAATAATTGTTTATTAATATAGGTTTTATATTGTGTATATGTAAGATATGATATATACTTTTCTATGTTAAATTTAGCTTTATCAATTTATATTATTTGATTCATGTGTTTGTGGGTTCAACACATTGACTGATTACTGGTAAGAATAATTACATTCTTTACAGAATCAATTATTTAAATGAGTAAGAAATAATTAAATTATTGTATGTATTCATCACTAATACATTTCTAAGCTACAGTTGCCACAAAAATGTTAGTACGAATATTAGAGGGTAGAATATTGCCCCCTTGCCATATTGCCACCTTGTGAATCCCCATGTTACAGTATGCTGAAAATACTAGACAATAAAAAATGGGCACGTTTTTTAAGTCTTTAATTAATTTACTATGACATCCAGTTATGCTGTAGTATCATTGTCGTAGTGGCAGGGTTTTCTAATTTGACAAGTAGTTTTAACAAAATAAAACTGAATCATCATAAAAGTTTACCTTTTCTCACAGGTGATAACAGTATAATTGCATATGGTAGTTAATATATTAAAGATGTGTATTTATTTAATTTCCTTACTTGTAAAACATGTTTTACCTGTTTGCTTAAGTCTAGTTTTTTGGTAAAACATCCTTTCAATAGGGGACTTCAGTGATTCACTAAGAAGGTGTGATATTGTGCAAACCTGCATTTCACTACATTACGTATTAATATATACCACTCTTACATTTATAGTCCAGTATGCTTGTTAAGGAACATGCCCTCTGACAAATGTATAAACTGAGTTTTAGAGATATACACACATTTGATATGTGCACAATACTCCATATAAACATATATTTTGTTGAGCAGAAACTCTAAGCTTGTATCTTTCTCCTAGACTTTAAGTGAAAGCAACAGAAGGAATAGGAGAAAGTGGGACATGGGAGGGCTAAGAAACAGGGTTTTGTCCTAAGGTATGGGAATTTCCACCAAAAGAGGGACATTTTATGAGGTTAAGTGGGACTTTAAAATTACAAAAAAAAATTGTAATCATGGTACCTGTCCTTTAGTAGAGGATAACAACATACTATGTGTAATATGGCACAGTCCCCTCTCTAGACTTTCATAAGAGTGGATCAATTGTGGGAAATAATAAGGTTTCAACTATGGAAACCTTGAAAGATCCTGAAAAGGGAAGAGTGTGAGACATCCATCAATATTAATAATGTAGATGAAAGGACGGAGGACTGAGTAAAATAAGGATATAAGGGAGGGGTAGCAGTAGACCAGAAAAAAAAAGAAGAAGGCAGGTAATAACTAAATTTGGGAGCATGATTGCAAAACATGTCAAACACAGACAAAGGATTTCAGCAGAGGTCTGATTTAATTAATGGATAGAAAGCGGGACCAAGACCAACATTTTTGATGATCCCTTCCACATGTAACACACAATGGAAAACATCATACCCTCGCCTTTTACAAGACAGTGATGCATTATTATTGCAGGCATCACTTGGCAGACACTACAGTGTGTAAATAACAAATCACCACTGTCCTTTTTAGACTTTAATGCATTATTATTGTCCCTTTTATTGCTGCTGCTGTTCATGTTGTAACTATCTGACAAACGTAATACTTAGAATTACACAGAAGAGTAAAAGATTTGATGTAAAATATGTGAACTATTTAACTTTAAAACAATGATATCACTCAAGTCACTGGATTCACAGCAAAAGTTGTAAACCTTTAATCAGTACAATGACTCAGTTTATGACAGGTTGTTAGAATTACTTCAAACCTCTACTGAAACATTGTCTGCTACAAATCTTTAGATTTTTTTTATAATCCCCTTACTGCACATAAAACATTCTTTATTATATTTCTAGACATACTCTTTTCTGTAAAGCTGCTAAGAGACTCTTGAAGAAGAAACCTCAGAGGTTTGCTAAAGTTATGTAACTCAGTTCAGAAGATGTTTAGTTTCTTTTCTACACAAACGACTTCCATTACTAAAAACACACACACTTCACTCTAACAGCCCCATGAAATTCCGCTAACGTGTAAAAACATAGCACATAATGTAGCTTGCAAGACTTACGGATATTAAATTGGCCTCTTAAAACAGCCCACCGAAGACTTGCAGTGTAGGAGTGAGAAAAACCTACGGGAAGTGAGAATTCGACCTGCGAGCCCACAAAGCCTTTGATCTGTCACGCCTGTAAACGCTACATTCCAATTACGCTATTAAATTGCATCAAAAGCTCTCCTATTAACTATTGGACTTTAAAGGGGATAGACTATATAAATTGTTTAGTGATGGAAAATGGATTCCATTTATCGAATTACAAAAATTATATGATATAGCCCCTAAGATTGGTTTTTATATTCTAGACTTAAAACATCTCTAGATAAAGCTGGACTATGCAAGATAAAGAGACACATTTTAAATAACTTTGAAAACATACTGAAATCAGACAACAGGAAACACCTTATATCAAGAGTATTTGATCTCTTGAGGAAACAAATAAAAGAGGACAAGTCATCTAGTACTATGGATTGGGAAAAAGAGTTAAAGATCTCATATCCAATAGATCTCTAGAGAAAGACGTTTATGGTAACTAATAATTGTATTAAAAGTGCCTCCCATCGAGAGATTTACTTTAAAACACTAAATAATAATATTATGTCCCGGCGAAAAATGTTATGGTAACTAAGAAGGTGGAGGACAAATTTTGCAGGAGGAAATGTGGCAGCCCTGGCTCATACTCACATGTATGGTGGTTCTGCCAGGTTATCCAATTATTTTGGATTGAATGTTTTCAAATGATGTCAGACATTTTTAAGAAAGAGACTACTCCTTCTGCCCAAATTGCCATTTTTCTCATTTTTCCTTCTGATTGGAATAGAGTAAATCAAGCATTCGCAGTACAGATTTTGACCATTAGTAAATGGCTTATAGCCCATAGGTGGAAAAATAATACAACACCTACATGGAATGAAATAATCTCTATAGTAAAGCGAATTAGAGCTCTCGAAAGAGATCTTTGTATGAAGGAGTCGATTAGTCAGGGCTCTGCCAAATGGAAGATGTGGGACATCTATATTCAAAATTTGTAGAGAATGTTGTATTGACTCCAATTACTGGGTGAGGTCCGGAGTCGATGGGTAGGGTTCATAGAGAATACATGAATGTAATAATATGGAATGTATTTTAATGTTGTTTTGTAATGTTTATGTGTACTTGTATCTTGTTTTCACAAATTGTTATGCAAATATTTGCTAATCTTTTCATGTAAAAAAATACTTTAATATTTAAAATAGACTTCTTAATTTATATGAGAAACTATTGTGTTCCAGATTCAATTTCATTAGTCCTTTTAACAACTTAATGTTAATGTATATGTGTGAAATTGAAGAACATATTTTTATTTCTAAGGATGTATTGCATTAATGATGTAAAGTATGAAAATGTAAATAAAACGTTAAAAAAAATAATCACTGCCGTTCAACCCCATAACTTGCAAATGGAGCCAAGAAGCCAATGAGTGCTAGAGAGGACCCATAAGGGGGGTAAAGTCCAACCCGTAGCACTTTAAATGCAAATATACACTACTGTGCTTTTATGAACAGGGAAAGTGGTGTTAGGTCTTAGAATTAATAGCACAACATTCTCAAGCTCGCAAATTGGCCCAAAAAATACTTTATTTCATGTTTATTTTCTGTGTTATATCGATCCTGGGAATCAATGTGTTAATACATAGAATGGAACTCGCATGTAATAGAATATCATATATATGGCTTTATCAATATTGCCTTATATCTGGAATATGGGTCCGATCGTAATTCGTAAGACTTTGAAATCCCACCTCCATTTTTCAGTGAAATTATTATAATGACCTCTGTTTCTATTGGCTGCATCTAAACTCGTGACTACGAGTTGGACTAATTGATCCTGCTCATGGCCGGACATCCAACAAGCGAAAAATGCTTTACGGGTTTGCCTCTCAAGCCCGTAACTCACATGTTCAAATTTAATCGCACCGTAAATCCGCAAAATTTTGAGCTTACAGTCGTTGCGGGTCTCATGTTGCACATACAAGCTTCAAATTTAATGTGGCTGTAAGTCTAATAGATGAGTCGTTAGTGAGATTCTGTAAGAATAATAAAGAGAAAACAATTTCATAACTGACAATAAACTGCAGGGTATAGAAAAATAGTAAAACTGAGAACTGATTTACCAAATACATTAATATTGTTATTCCCTATTGTTATTCACTAGTTTGCTGGATGTCCATCCTTCCTTCTTTCACTGGTATAAGCTCTCACTGCACATCATACAGGTTCAGGGCATGCCTGCTTCCTGCACTTCCAATATGTCCTATGTCCTTTACCTCTCTTACTAATATTACATAGAGAACAGATTGTGATTAACACACCTACCCATGCCAACCTAATCCCCGACTTGCCTTGGTCTCTAGTTATGATGGGGCAAGCTCATTACATCAATCCTGCCATTTCTGGCTTGTTGAACTTTCAGTACCAACTCAAATTCACATTATACTCTCCTTCTACTATATTTCTTTGAGCATTTTATCTATCATACCATTTTTGTAACCCTTTAATATGCTTTGAATTCACTAAGTTCTTTATAAATTTTAATTAATAAATACTGTAGACATACAAATGTATGTACTTGTAAAAGCACTCATATTTTATACAACATAGTGGATCAATTGATACATGTCTCAGAAGATTAAATACACATATACCTGTAAAAATATAGTTATGGAACAGCTACATGCTTTACAATGCTATCTAAAAGTCCACAGTAAATATAATATAGATAAAAACAAAAACTTAAGCATACATACTGATGCAGGGTGTGTAGAGGGCTCTTCTTTCATGAGAGCTTAAAACCTAAATGGCTAGATTAGTTGGCTGACCTGAGGAATTGGTAGGGTGCAGAATAAGGGCCTCATTCTAATGATGGCCATAGGAAGGAGTGTGCTGCAGCCCCTTTCCTTTGAATAGCAAAGTAGCTAAGGGGCCGCTGCACCCCGTAAGGGATCGCAGCCTTGCGGCCATTTTGCGGCCATCATTAGAATGAGGCCCTAAGTGGGCTTAAATGCAGTGGTTATTTGTGTAGGAAGCATCTCCAAATGAATGGGTTTTCAGTGCATTTCAAGCTGTGAAAACTGGTGGAGAGTGTTAAAGAAAAAGAAAGGGTATTCCAAAGATTGTTGCAGCTAGAGAAATTATGTGTAGGTTGGCATATCCGGACACTGGTAGAGGAAATGTACATTTGAGGAATACTTGGAGAGTAAAGAGTAGATATAGGAAACATGGTGTTATTGAGGAGTTTATAGATTAGGGACATGATTTTCAATTTGATTTTAAAAACAATGGCAGTCCAGTGAAACAACATGTAGATTTGCAACTATGATGGGTTCATACGACTAGTGGGCATAATAATCATTTGACGAGGGAAATCAATTAGCCCACAGTTACAATAGACACAAAGAGACAAAATAATCGAATAATCTTTATTTAGTTGCTAGTTGAAGTGATAGAAGCTAAACTAAAGGATTAAGGAAGGGTTAAGAAATGCAGAGGATAGATAGCAGGCTACAATGCATGGCCAATATCAGAGTTGGGGGTTCTCAAAATACAAAAATAAATAAATAAATGAACAGACTAGGGGCCTCATTCAAATGCGATTTGGTCAGTTCAATAGAGGTCTATATAAGCACATAGCATATCTTTTTTACAGAAGTTTTTAGTTAGTGAAGAACTTCATTTTGGATAGAAGTTCACTAATTAAAAACGTCTGCAAAAATAATATGCTATGTGCTTATATAGAGCCCTATTCAATTGTCCAAATCACATTGGAATGAGGCCCTAGATATACAAGTAGGTTTTCAAATAGAATATTTTCAGATAGGCCCTTTTGCCATGGAAATACAATTTACTAGATTCTACATGTCTGTGAATGTCCTTGTTGTGATTTACTTTTTGCTAGCCTTGTCCGTGATATGTAACAAATTAATCATTACTGTAAAGGTAGACATTGAGTGACTGCCAGCTCTAGATACCTGCATCCCTTTTCTTTTATAAAATAAAGTTTAGGAAATGCTCAGTAATAATTGTCACATTAAAAAGTAAACAAGTAGATACACTTGTTGACAGCAATTATGTTCACATTTTCCAACATTTTGCCACATTCACTAATGTTCTCTGAGACTGCAAGTCCATTTCCCATAGAATCACATGACAGACATGGAGAATCTTAGTGGATCTGACCGACTGTCTCAAACAACCAACAGATGTTATCTCTGTTATATGGTAGAAGCTAGGCCATCTCTTTAATAGCAGAGTTCTACCAGAGTATTAGAAAAAAATAATCTCTTACAAAAAAGCTTTTTTTTTTAAGAGTAGTAATTTAGATTTTCTGATTGTTTTAAATACCACATAGTATTATGAAGTAATTAAGCTGACAATAGGCACTGGGGGCAGAAACAAACTGCAGCATATCCTCATTGCGTTGCTTAACATATCCAAAGTACTCAATCTGTTACATGCAGCTAAAAGTGCTTGAAAGCACAATTACATTAAGTGCATTGAAGTGGCGCTGCAGAACATGTTAATGTATAGCAAAAAATTATAAAATAGGCTTTTGTGCTTGTAGTTGACACAAGTTAATGCAATCGTGTTCACTGTTCATATTTCGGTTTATTTCCTCCTTTATGTTGTTAATCTAACATAGTGCTAATTTGAAAAATCTGCAAATTAAAAACTGAAGGGCATGAAATTACATTTTCCTATATATGTTTATATTTCTCTTTAGTGAAGGAAGATGGAACTACTAAATCTTTGTGCAGGTTAGAGATAATTTGCTTAAATGTATTTTTCTGTTAATCCAGAAAAATATGGCTCAATGTGTTTAAAATAACTGATTTTCCTGAGAAGATGTTTGCGTTTTACTCAGAGACCTGAACAGATGTCTGGATTTGCTGCTAGTGGATCTATGTGCAAGTTACTGACATTGTATAAATTGCTTTACTCCTACAACCCTCCAGCTTCTCACCTTTTCCCTGAGGAAGAAATCAATGTAAAACCAAAAGATTGTAATTTAATTAGGAAAATCATAGAAGACAGTGTTGGCATCTGATACAGTGACTTTACCATAGTTCATTACATGTGGCATTTTCACCAAATTTATCATAAATAGGACAAGTGCAACTGTTGATATTTTATATTAAATACATTTATTTTTCAATATTACTATTTTTTTATTAAATGTAATTTACTCTTGAAGTCAGCTCTGTGTCACATTATTTAAATAATTTTTGCACAGAATTTAAACAAGGTGTACAGCAAACTGTTGTTTTCACCCTATTATAAGCACACTGATTTATTGCAGCTGCTATAGAGTTCTAATGGGAACCAGAATTATAGTTGGGTAATGCAGCCATGTTACTGATCAAGAGGTTGTGGACTCTAAATGGGGGAGCACCTAAGACGGTAGCTCCCTAGTGTATACACAACGATATGAGTCAATGTCAGTTCTAATACTATAATGATGTTTTAAATTACATAATAATAATAATTGTGTATACATTGTAAAAGTGAAAAAAACTGTTTGTGGCAGAACATTTTTGATCATGTGAGTCGATCAGTCAATGATGACAAGAAGAAAGAAACTAAGCAATAAACAAAATTACAAATATAATATTTTGGCATATCACATCATCTTACCCACACAAGAAAATACAAATTAGGGTTTAAAAATACAAGTTGTATACATTTTATTTTTTCATTTATAAGTTATAAAATGTCTATGTGTTTTGACAGGAACAATGATACCTACACAGCTAATATTCATGCATGTATCCCATATCAATACACATCACATAAAACTAATTATTCCTTTGTAAATGTGTAACCTTTGTATTGCATTGTTTGGTAACCGGGCCATATCAGCACCCCCTACTGGCTAAACATATTTGGTCATATACTGTATTTCTCAGTATCAGAGCTTTGTTATATAATTATACAGTCAAGTTAAAATATACATTTCAATAAAATTAATAGTGTTATAAATATGTTATCTTATAAAGATCTTACAAATGATTTGAATATTATAATGGGTGTCTAGAGATTACTGCTTAGAACATCAGTGGACCATAAGCATATGAGAGAAATAGTCTCCCCAGCACCTAGGTTCATGAATTATTGTTTTTTAACTAAATTATATTTTTGTGTACATTTGTGCATACTGTTCCCATAGTTGTTTGTGTCGATTCTTCATTTAATTGGTTCTTACTGTGGAATATTTATAAACCAATGATGCTAAATAAATTAATAAACAAAATCTACAACAATAACAAAACATGTTTGCAAAACGTAGATACAGCAGAGGTTCCCAGTATATATACATCAACAGAAGTAGAGTAGATTGCAGAATATTACCATTATCAGCATTTTATTATGTAGTTGACAGTATGATAATGCAGAATTCATAATCCTAATGTCACATTAAGGTAAATATTCAGTTTATGCTCTAGACAAGTCATCATTATCATTGCAAAATGAGATGATTGTTCATTGGCTGTTAATGGCAATGGACACTCGTTTCTGTTTAAATGATTAAACTGCAGAGAACATTGTTGACCTGCTGGGCGTCACTGTGGAAATTATACAAGCTGTCTGCTTATTCTTATATAGTGCTCGCTTAAATGCAATACCATAATTCCTTTTGCGGTTTAGTGTTCAGTTTGTGATATATCTTTTCTTTTTCTTATAATCATTTCCTCTTCAGTTTTTCACATTTTATTCATATTTAAGCATTCAGCTATTTTAACTCCTTCCTTTCAATTTGCTCTTCCCCCTTATCACCCTTTCCATTAAATTTATTCTCCAATTCATTTCCAATACCCCTGTTCCCTCCTCTCATGCCTTACGTGGCTCTGCACAGCTTCCTCCCCACAGTATTTCTGATTTTTGAACTTTAGCAAGGTGCTGTTCCATCTTCTTTCATCTTCCATGATTATGCTCCACTATTTTCACCCAGGTAATTCTAATTCCAGGTAACAGGGAAATTATTGTGTTTTTTCCTTAAAGAAATCCTCTTTGTGTATTGGAGATTTTTTAATTAATGTCAACATCAATATTACTTATCAAAAGCTCCTCGTTTTGAATTAATTTAGTATCTATTTAGTATCTGGTGCTAAATCACAATAATACCTGTAAATTCACCCTTAAAAAGTAATGCAATTACATTTATTTCCTCATTTCTGCTGCTTCACTTTAGTAACCTTACCATGTATAACTCAGTTCTACTGCCTACAGATTAGTAACAATAGCTTTAATAGGTGATTAATAATACCTGTAAATTCACCCTTAAAAAGTAATGCAATTACATTTATTTCCTCATTTCTGCTGCTTCACTTTAGTAACCTTACCATGTATAACTCAGTTCTACTGCCTACAGATTAGTAACAATAGCTTTAATAGGTGATTGTGTGATCCTGTTAATTATTATTTATCAATCGTTTGAGACCCTCACTAAATACTAGATACATTAATGAACTGCATAAAACCTCTTTAACCTGCTGGGTGTTGCTGTGCAAATGAAACAAGTTTCTGCTTGCTATTTATTTTCTTTATTATAATTTTTTTATTCCAGACAGACAGAATAGCACATAGGAATACATAAGAAGTTACATCATTCTTTAAATACATATATTATATACCAGTTTGTTACAGCATCCATAAAGACTTGCTTTACTAGCTAATAACCCTGAAATATTTAATTTAAACAAAGTAACCTGCTAGTTTATCTAATCTGTCTGTCTACTTCTTTTTTTAAAAATTTCCTCAATGCTTTTATCTTATACATCAATTTTTTTATGTTACACTACTATTGTTATCTTAATTGTCTTATTAAAACTATCTACCTAGGAACTTAGGCTGTTTTACTTGAGGTCTTCTTTGTATAACACACTGTTGGAGAATTTAAGCTTCAATTTTAACAAATATATATATATATATATATATGAATATATATATATATATATATATATATATATATATATATAAATTGATTGATTTATCAGCTAAATAGATACCAATTTTATATTAGCACACTAACCTTTTCCTACCTCAGTCTTCCTGTCTCTGTGTCATCTTCCCCTGGTCATCGGCTCCCACCCCGCTTGCTATTTGCTTCTGATCACATGTTAAATTAATACATTTGCTAGTTCCTATAAATGTTAAACTTATTATCCAGTATGGTTTTATTTTAACTTTGAAGTTTTAACTTTAGCCTGTAACGTGATTTAGTTCAATTGGTTGAATCATGATTTCCAGCAACTGTAAAAATCAGTTCTTATCTTTCACATATCACAAATAAAAATAAAAAACTTACAATATATATCTTATTCATCAAAATCTATGTATACACACATATTGTACCACATGTTAAAGAGGCTATTCAACTTTCTCAATTAGTCACAGTATCAATCAGTGAGTGTTTTTGCACACTCTTGATTAAAATGTCTAATTTAAAATAAAATAAATGATTTGCATTTTGATAGCAAAAATTAAGACTTGCTGGACAACTTAACTGAATATTTTCAGATGCTTTCATAATGCTGAAGTTCAGTAAGATGAAGATGCTTATGCTGTTTCTATTGCATGAGCTGTTGCTTACTATTCTAGGGAGAGAGAAATAGACTGTACTATAGTGTCATAAAGAGTTGAATATGATTGAGAGAACGAATGACAATGATTTCAAACTAGTTTTTTTTTCCATTACATAATATTACTGCAGGATTAATTTCTACTCATCAGTATGGATGTATGAAAGTATTGAACAATACTAAGCAGCATTACTGATATTACATCAAATCAGTAAGAAACGTCAAAAACTTAACCCCTGGACCCATTTACTCATTGCTCCCAATTTATGACCAAAACAAATATATTTTGGCAAAAATTTTCACTTACATCATACAAAAATGATTATAAGACTAATTAAATTCTACTTGACGTGTGTTATATCTATTACAATACACTATATTTTGTGTATGTGTATGTTTATAATTAGTCTACATTTCAATGTGTGTGTTAATATTTTAGAACTGTGTTGTTTTTGGAACAAAGTTAAGCATTTTATCTCTGGCATGCCGTACAATTTCATTATTTTTTCTGAGACATTATTGCTTTACAGATGGGGGAATTTACTAAGTTATCTCAAGTGCATCTCATGTTATCTCCTGATTTACTATGTACTATTTCCTCTGGGTAAAATCAATCATTTTCATATTATCTCAGCTCTTAGAAAGTGCTTACAATTCTATCAAGATTGGAAAGGAAATTTCTAAAGTTATACAAAACTGAGCTAGCATTGCACAGGAATTACTATTTTGCAGTTACAATAGTTTTAAAGCACCCTGATCAGATTTTATCTTTGATGCTATATAACTCAATTACATTATCTAATACTATACATGTAGAAGGTTAAAACCACAACACGACTTTTCTACATATTTGAGGCAAACTTTTTTTTAAATTGAAACCATAAATGTCATCATTTTCAAAACCCCGGTGAGGAAACCATGCAAGTATTCACCTTCCTTTAACTATACAAGCAGAGTTCATATAGCTTCCATGTTTAAGCCAAATTTTTTTTCTTAAGATAAACCAATTCTGATGTTCTCTCCTTTTAATTGGGTTATATTGTGCTGTAACATTGTTAATTTGTGAATTTTAATTCATTACTTTACAAACATAATAATACATTATTTTCTGTTTTACAGGTTTGATGATCCCATGTGGTGATGATAACAGAAGCTCATCTTATGTCTTTTCCAAGTTTTTGATCCATGTTTCATTGCTATATGACAAATCAGACTTTACCTACGCTCTAAAATACAACCAATGCATGCAGACATTTTACTGAATTCTGTAGAGTTATTTTATTTCTCCATTAAACCTGTACATTCACATTGAAATAAACACTTTGTGCATTGAAAAGTTCTACAGACTAAGAGATACAATATTGTTAGTACTTTCTGGTGCAGGAAATTTAACAAACTTAATTTTGTACCATTTTTTTCCCCAGGACAATCCTCTAATGTTGAGTCTCCATTTGAAAGTTTTAATCTGTGTGTTTCTTTTCAAGTGGATAAAATAAAATACTGTATATTGTTATATGTAACACAATTTGGCAGAATAAACTTGTTTAAAAATGCTTTTCAAACTCAGCCTTCCAATTACAGTATTATTTTTTAATAAGGAATTTTAAAGCAGTTTTTTTTTGTTGTCAGCTAAAGTCATGACAACATTACTGATGATGTCAGCCACATGATAGCATTTATGTTTATATTATCAATCTACTTTCTGTGCATTGTCCCTATTGTTTTATGTATAGATTCATCACTGGGTGCTGAAAACTGTGAAATGTAAATTTAATCTGAATCCTTATAGGATTAGACTCTGCTCAATGTTGAAAACTGAAAATGATATATATGTGTTACAGAGCTTTCGAAGCTTTGTAACTCATCAATGAAGATTTGTTTTAATATCATCTACCACAACCAACTTGCTTTACTCTAGGATTTTATGGCATCTGCACTTGTATGCTAATTACTGAAACCATATCACCAGGAAAATAAGAAGATATGCATATATTTATTACTTGAGAAAATATAAGAAAACCAGATATACATGCTACAAAGGGCAAAACATATACTACAAAGGGCAAAATTCTGTCTATGGATATCTGTATAGCACTGGAAATACCTTACAAGGCACTCATTTAATTCTAGCTATATACATAATGTACATTTATTGTGACACATTTTATGAGCCAATATATCAATATTAAAAGTTATGAGGTACATATTTTAGACATTGCCAAAGTATATTAAATAACAAGTAATATTCTTATTAATAAATAAACAGTCTATAACATCTGAACAGTTTACCAATTAATTAATTTAAAACTCATTATGACTGTAAAATGATGTTTAATTGTTAATCACATTACTACTAAAATAAATCCATATTCACTAGCACACTGTGCGTAGAAGCTCATAGCAACCTATAATTCATAATAAAGCAGCTAATTAAGTTATCAAAGAGGCCTTCTAATTCCTCCTGCATAACATTTACTGCAGTTCAAAAACTTTACTGCAGTTCAACAATTTCGCCAATAAGGCACGTCCATATACTTTTAACAGTTAGAGATCACTTTAACAGTAGATCAAATTCATAGTAGGCTTTTGGTACTAATGTGAAGCCAGTAGCTGTTAAATGTCTGAGTTATCTAAAGTCTAACCAGTTATAGGTTAAAAGTGCTAGCTGTATGAAGCTACTGATGTGTTTAGCCTTTCAATTAAAAATACAGATGTACAAATGTTTAACTCATACCCATTGAACTACAGCACTATACTTTATACTTTAGAGAATACTAACACAATTATCCTGACAAGACCTCACACATTATATTCTTAACTTTTATTTTGATTGGTATACAAGGTGTATGGAAAACGGGGGATAAAACCACAGCTTAAAAATATAAAATATATGAAACACAGCAAGGAAGAGTAACATAAAAAGGTGTAATTTAATAAACTTTGAAGATCACATTTTGTTATTTTTAGTTTCTTGTTGTTAGAACAGTATAACGTGCATATCATCCAACAATTTAGTTTACTCAAAGTTCTACAATGTATTCAGTTTTCAGCAAGAGGTACAAACACATTTAATGTCATTTGTCATAATATACTATTATGAGTTTATACCATTTTCTTCAAATTTTTAAGCACAAATCAAAAAAATTATATAACATTTTAAATGCAAAGTTTTGAAGACCTTATTGAGTGTAATAAATCATAATCAAAATAAGCAACACAAAATGGTCTGTATTTTGTTCTTGTTTCTCAAACTAAGTGTCTGGTGTCTGTCTTGATGATATTAATCTAAACTTTTCTATGACTTAATTCACTAAACTGTGCAATTATTGCAAACTATCAACATCTTGGCTAACCTGGCTGTATTCGTAGTATTTTCTCATCATATTGTCATCAACACTGTTGACAATCTAGCCTCTTTTGTTGCTCCCATGCCATGTTGGTGTGACAAAATAATCAAAGAAGTTCTCAGAGTGAAACATAAACTTTTATATTAAATGTTCAATGTACTTTTAAAAATATATATATATACATGTGTGAGTAATTTAAGTCTGTTTCAGAACACAATTAAAGAAGGAAAAATACATAAAACTAGTTTTTAATTAGAAAGACATTTTGATGTCTCTGCTGATCCCTGAATCCATGACACTTTGGTGAAGAATGTGTCTTCAAGAGACATCTACATTTCTGCAGGAGCAAGGCTTGTTGTTATTTTTTACAAATGTCTGCATCTGTGCATGTGCACTCAAGGGGTAGGTGCCAATTACCACAAAAACTTTTATATAATGAATAACCCATCCCTCTCCAGAATACCCAATAAATAACATAGCCAAAATACCACAAGCTCGAAGCTTTGAACTAGTATTGTAAATTATAGGAACGATGGAACTCTATATACAGAAACAGGACCTTCAAATTAATATTTCTCTAAAATGTTTTTATTCTCATAGATTACACAATTGCCAAGGTTGTTAGTTTGTTACAGACTTCACAAGCATTTGATTTTTTTTTTTTATTATAGTGGTGTTTTGTAGCAGCAATTATTTCTCGAAAAAAAGATACATTGGATCAATTTACACATTTAAAGAAGAAATCTATTTCAAGCTCTTTTACCAAACTAAAAGAAGAACTGAAAATAGTTTAGTAGTTTTCATGATTTAAAACCAAATTTCTAGCTCTTCTATGTATGCAGGAAATCTTGCCATCACTAAAGAGCGAGCTAAAGAGCAGCAGGGTGATCAGTTCAAGCTACCAATTGGACACTAACAGCCCTATTAAATTCAGGGATCATAAGTCCAACGTGAAGCTCGCACGACTTAAAATTTATCTGAGTTACGTTGCTATTAAATTAGAATGGGCTGTGAGCTACGTGCTTCAGATGCAAATCGTAGCTCGTTCGTAGAACGATGGATTTGCGGCCTTGCAGACGATTAACCAGTGTATACCATAGTAATGGGTTTATACAGAGCCAATGGAAAAAGAGATAGTTAGCGTTACGTCACTGAAAAAGGGGAGGTTAGATTTCAAAGTCCTATGGGCTTCAATTACAGTTTGCGATCGGACCCACATTGCACAATAATGCAATATTAATAAAGCCATAAATATGATATTCTATCAGTATATATATTAACACATTGATTGCCGGGATCAATATAACACAGAAATTAAACATGAAATAAAGTATATTTTGGGGCCGATTTGCGATCTTGAGAATGTTGTGCTAGTAATTCTAAGACCTAACATCACTTTCCCTTTTAATAAAAGTACAGTAGTGTGTCTTTATTTGCATTTATGGGGCTATGTATTGGTCTTTACCCACCTTGCAAGTCCTCTCCAGCACTCATAGGGCTTTGGGCTTCATTTGCGTGTTACAGGCTAGTTTGTGGGTGACTGCGTTGCAATTTAATAGCATGATTGGAATTGTAGCAGTTACGGGCTTGACAGATCAAAGGATTTATGGGCTGCGAAGTTCCACATTCACGTCCAGTAGGCATTTTTCGGCCGTCCTGTGGCTTACCCCCCAAGTCGCCTGTGAGGATGCTTACTGAGCTAATTTAATAGCCGTAAGTCCTACTTTCTACGTTACTGGCTACGTTCTAACATGTAGCCCGAATTTAATGAGGCTGTATGACATTAAAGTGACTGTGAAAATAAATCAAATTGCTTTGCTATGACATGAAACTGCTATAACCAATGTTTTCCAACATATATATTCACATAATTTAAATTTTTACCTGTTTTAGAAAAGATCAGCCTCGTAGGGGAGAAAAGAATATTATTAATAAAATAACAGATAGAGATAATATCACAGTGAAATCTTAGTCTCTTCATCTAATGAAACTAACAGAATCCATATAATGTAGCCATTTGTATGATAAAGATTTGTGCGCACAGATGATGGTGCCTAAAATATATAGTTTTATACAGGTATTAGACATTTCCCTTTCTTGGAAATTACGGAAAACAGACCATCATTTCTTTGTCATGTAAATTACTGTCTTATGTAGTATCAGCAATTTTATTTGTAATTATTTAATTATGTGTTTTTATTTGCCATACTTGATATTATCCCCATCCATTCTTAAGTCTAAAATAAGTAACAAGTAGTACTGTATGAGTCATGAAAAATGTAGGGAAGGAGGTAGCTCTCAATAGAGACTCGTGGTGCTATGTGTCACACCCACAAGAGCTTCACTTTAGAATGACTCATGGTGCTTGCAGCAGAGCAGTATGACACACTGGTATAATGAAGCTCCTCTCTGTGGGCATGGCTTTCGGTCACAGCTGTAAAACATGTCACCTTACATACAAGAGAACTGAGAAGCCAGGGGGAGTTTACAGACAGACTGTTACTCTGGGAGTTTCTTAGAAGTAAGTGAAGTATACATTTTATATGACAATTACTTGAGGATGTTAAAATTAATTATGTCAGCTAGTTAAAATATTTATATAAAAAAAAGGATTGGCCTAAAGAGTCCCTCTAAGAATTAAGAGATAGCACTTCCCCTGCACTCTTGAATGTGTTGTAGAATGCTACTATATGCTTATTTTAAGCAAAATTAAGTCTCCTTAAAATGGCTAAAGAGTTCCATTAACTGACAAATAAAGAGAAAATAACAAATAGTATAATGCTTTAAATGCAAAGCTTACATATTATCAACATGGTTTTGAATGCTTGTGTTTTAATCCTACTCAGGCTTTCACTAAAAAGAAAAATACCCTTACTCTACTGAGAGAATAGAGAAAAAGAGAATAGAAAGAATAAATCTTAAAAAATAAAGACAGAAGAGAAAAATGCGAAGGAGGGAGATAACTAGAATGGCCCAATAAAAAATGTGTTACATCCTGCCGAATTTAACCCTTTTAGTTTGGTAACGCCATCTTTGTTTTTTATGGAGCAGTCCCCTCATTGAGACATTTGTTCTATGGAAGTATATGTCCCTGGCAACCATGTATTATGTAACTGCAAGCTGTATAGCTCCTGAAACCTTCAGAGTTTGGTTATTGCTGCTCCCCCCTTTCTTCCCATAAAAATTCCACCTACAACCTGGTCTCCAGGGTCAAGTTTAAATTGAGGAGCCCGTGGGAAAAGAGGTCTCAGACATCCCCCACAATACAACAAATTATATACAAATTTTTATAGCAACACCCAGAAATCCCAGAATGCAAAGGGAACACAGACACATATATATATACAGCGAGAAAGAGAGAGATTCTCTTGAAATATGTTTCCTTTGCACTCTGGGGCCTATAACAATGAGTATATAATTATATAATCCATCTATTGAATTGTGGCGGGGATCTGAGGCTTCTTTGCCTAGAGCCAGTTTAAATAAACATCTGGCTCCAGATTTTGTTCATGTATGAAGCACAAATGTGGCTTTGCTGTAGAATATTAGCTATATTCCTTGAGAAAGTCCTGCAGGATGAAAAACATCAGAAGGAAAAGCATATTTAGTGCTCCAATAATACTTCTTATCTATGTCTGCTGACAAGTCAGCACAGTATTGTTCCATTAAGGGTTCCTTTCTCTTCAGGGTAGAATTGCCTGGTGTTTTGGGGCAAAATCGATTTACTGGGTAGGACCAGACTGATATAACACAGGACATTTCTTGCTGTTTGGGAGCGCAAGTGAGTTAAAAGAGTTTGCTCTCAGAGTGGGTTATCATCTCCATAGAACTAACATATTAAGCACTTCTATTTTGTATTTTTGTTTCTTCCTATCACCACCCAGAGATTAGGGGCTACATGCCACCCCACACCACTTACAGAAATTCCTTTAGGTTGTGCGGGTTAACTCAGTGCCCTGCCTGCATAGTCACTGCCCCTGTGATTAAGAGCAGAATTGTAGGCAGACCCCATAATAATAATTCCAATGGTCAGAATGAAAAATACACCTCAAATTATGTATGTTCAACTAACAACCTTTATTGAACCTCAATCCAGTATTTATAGCATACAGGGATCAATCACAACAGGTTTATTAATCGTCCCACCTGGTCACTTACTGTCATGTCAGGATTAATAATTAATCAGGTGTTTTCCTTCCTCCCTTTTGAACTCAATAGGGGTCCTATTCACTCCCCCTGGTGTCACTCCCCTTCCTTCAGCAACCAGCATTTGTCCAAAACTAATGTGTATTACCTGTCCCACTACTAGTATGATGTCAGGTTATTAATTATCTCCCAGGGCTTAGGAGTCTGAATGTCTAGGATTTAACCAGTTGCTGTAATTAGAGAGCCATTGTTTTCCCTTTTTAGTATCTTGCCTCTTCTGAACTACAAATTCAGGGACTGACACATGTTAGCACGTGACAAATGGCTTGTGGCATCATAACATCTAGGGAAAGGTTGGCTAAATACATTTTATGGTAGGAACATGGCAATATGGAGGCCTCTATGCCTACTGTACTGGATTCCCTATGACCAAGCAACTCTCAATGGCCCCTCTGCCCAGGGACCCTGGCAATACACTTAAACCCTCTGAGGAAAATGCAGTATGTAGACACCAAAAATGCCTGTGTACCCCCTTTGCATTAATAATAAATCCTGCTTTCAAGGCCACACACTGCTCTCTGCATAAGACACACACTGCCCTATATATTAAACACACACTGCCCTGTGCAAATAACCTCAGATAACAACCCCAACATTAATTATTGTGTACCACATTACATTACACATAGAAACATTAAGTCATATTTCTTAACAAGTGCCATGTCCATTGAAATATTTAGCAATTATACTGGCTGGGTCCACAACTCAGGTACCAGGTTCCCCTCATGGCCCACAATAGTCCATTGTCCAAAAAGTTCAGTGGTGGGTGATCCTGGGCATGACACATCCCCTTACTAGAATATCACAGATAATCCACTGAACAACTTCTGTTGATCTCTGGAAGTTCTATTTCAGTCAATGGCACTTTATTACATGGAAAATCTCAGCTCTGTCACCCAAGGACAAGACTGACATCAGTATAACATTTACCAGCATGCTATGTAGAGAAGAGTCAGAGACACGCTTGTTTAATTGCCAAACCCAAAGGGTAAGCCCACAAGAGAAATTAGACTTCTGAATATTTTTTCTACTGACAACTTTATTTTAAAAAAGAAAACTTGCTGAGAAACTTAAATTTGGACATTTAATATAGGCAGCACTCACAGGACTCTTTGTAAAGTTAATGATGATTTAATTTAGAAATATCTGGAGAGGGTTACATTTGAAAGTGTTCATCAGAATTTATCTTTTAATGTTAGAATTTAATTAAACACATAGCATATGATAAAATACAACATGATTGTATTTTATTCTTAAGTCCAGAACAGGTTTGCATCCACCAATCTCAGGCAGACACTGAATATTATCTTCTCTTACTGGCTTAACAGCTATAATGTCAGTAGTGTACAAACAAATATGTTCTTAATTTGCTGTACATATCAGTCTTTCTATATAATTTACATAGCTAAGGACCATATTGTGAAATGTGTTGTATTTAACGTGCCACTAGAATTAAAAATTTAGAGTCAGTTTTTACTTTTACACCAGTTATTACAATGTTTTTTTCTTAATAGGTTCTGCTTGCATCTAGGGAGCTACCATGTTAGCCTAACTCATAAAATATCTATTAAAGGATCATTTTATATTAGCAAAACATTTACGATACAAAGGGCCCCATTCTAATGATGGCCGCAAAACGCTGTATCTCTGCGATCCCTTACTAGGATACGACGGCCCCTTGCTGACGTTGGTATTCAAAGGAAAGAGGCCGCAAGCCACCCCTTCCTACGGCCGATCACAAGATAGGCATTCGCCTGTAAGCTTTTGCAGGCTTGTACCTGATCGCGGGCGTTAGCCCGCAGAGCCATGTGCAAGCCCGCCAAAATAAAAACTCAAAAATAAATTCAAGGAAGCACTGTACAGCACTGTAAATGATGGGGGACACATTGGGGGACATGGGGAGTCCCGCTGCAGCTCCTTAAAGGGACTGTGGCACACTAATGGTTGGCTGAAATTTGATTGACAGACATTTTAGCCAATCAGAAGGCACCATTCCGTTTTTTTTTCTACAGGAAAAAGCACTAGAAGCCTCATTACCATCGTTATTTTTTTTATTTTTTGGGCGGGTTTTCTCAAGGGCCCAGCCGGGGCAGAAGAGGACAAGGACAGGGACATCACGGACAGGTAAGTTTAATAATTAGAATGTTTTGTGTATGTGTATTTGTGTACTAATGTGATGCGTTTTTTTCGAGGTGCCGAGCCGGAGAAGACAAGAAGAAGGACAAGGACATGGTGGAAAGGTAAGTTTAATACTTAGAATGTGTATTTTTTTATATTGTGTTTATTTGTGACTAAGGGCCCTATTAAATTCCAGCCTCGTAAATAAGAGGCTTCTACTTAAGCCCTACGTACTGCAAAGTTTCTCTAACTTACAATGCTATTAAATTAGCCCTGCTGCGAGCAACGTCTGAGCTACGCAGCAGGGCCGTTCGTATCTACACTGTGTAAATGTACATGAGGAGTGACAGCCTGCGAGATGATATCGCAGGCTCCCACTCCTCATCAATTGCTGCAGGGGTCCTAAAAGGGACCTCCACGGCAGTCCTGCCGTGGGGGGTACTCCAAATAAACTAAAATAAACCCCCCCTCAATGCGGGGGTCCACGTCGGGACCCCCGAAGTGTCCTCACATGAACACCTTGCTGCAGGGGTCCATAGGAACCCCCGCAGCCCCCACACATTAACTCCTTGCAGCGGGGGTCCCCGATCGGCACCGATCAGGCCCCCGCTGCATTTAATACTTTTAAATTCTCTACCACGGCTCCTTAAAGGGCCCACGGCACACTAATTGCCAATCCTGGCCGCGGCCCAAAAAATGAACCCCCCTCTATGCTGGGGGTCCCCATCGGGACCCCCGAAGTGTCCCCACATTAACACCTTGCAGGCGGGGTCCCCGATCTGCATAGATCAGGCCCCCCGCTGCATTTAAAACTTTTAAATTCCCCGCCGCGGCTCCTTAAAGGGCCCGCCGCACACTATTACGCAACCCCGGCCGCGGCGCCTAAATTTAACCCCCCTCTATGCTGGGGGTCCCCATTGGGACCCCCGAAGTGTCCCCATATAAACCCCCTGCAGCGGGGGTCCCCGATCTGCACCGATCGTGACCCTGCTGCATTTCAATTTTAAATTTCCCGCCTCGCGGGTCCTTAAAGGACCGTAAAGGTCCTGAAAGGACTCGCACTAAAAATATTAACCCCAGGCAACTATAATTAACCCTATACCTCATGGTGGTCAATACAGACCGCCATAAGGCCTTAATTAACCCATTAACTCATGGTGGTCAATCCAGACCCCCATAAGGCATTAATTACCCCATTAACTCATGGTGGTCAATCCAGACCCCCATAAGGCCTTAATTACCCCAATAACTCATGGTGGTCAATCCAGACCCCCATAAGGCCTTAATTAACCCATTAACTCATGGTGGTCAATCCAGACCCCCCCATAAGGCCTTAATTACCCCATTAACTCATGGTGGTCAATCCAGACCCCCATAAGGCCTTAATTACCCCATTAACTCATGGTGGTCAATCCAGACCCCCATAAGGCCTTAATTACCCCATTAACTCATGGTGGTCAATCCAGACCCCCATAAGGCCTTAAGTAACTCATTAACTCATGGTGGTCAATCCAGACCCCCATAAGGCCTTAATTACCCCATTAACTCATGGTGGTCAATCCAGACCCCCATAAGGCCTTAATTACCCCATTAACTCATGGTGGTCAATACAGACCCCCATAAGGCCTTAATTACCCCATTAACTCATGGTAGTCAATACAGACCCCCATAAGGCCTTAATTAACCCATTAACTCATGGTGGTCAATACAGACCCCCATAAGGCTCTATTTAACCCCATCAGTCCCATAAGGGTATATTATTACCATTATGGGCCTGTTACAACCCAACATTAACCACATAAGTGCCATGACTGTCCTCAAGGACCATCATGACACTAACTACAAACACTACACTATAACCCCCAATAAACCATTTAATCTAAACTAACCCCCCTCTACACTAATCTATTAACACTTACACTACCTACCTACACTACCTACCCCCTAATAAACCTCCCCAACACTCTAATTACAGAAAATAAAAAAACCTACCTTACAGAACACAAAAAAACCTACCTTACAGAAAACAAAAAAACCTACAGTACAGAAAACAAAAAAACCTACAGTACAGAAAACAAAAAACCTACAGTACAGAAAAAAAAATACATTACAACCCCACTCCCCACTACAGAAAATAAAAAAATTACACACCTGAAAAGGAAAGACAGATAAACACAATACAATACATACATATAATACATTACATACATTACATACAATACATGACATTACATACATTACATATAATATATTACATTATATATATTACATATAATATATTACATACAATACATGACATTACATACATTACATATAATATATTACATATAATATATTACATATAAAATATTACACATAATATATTACATACAATACATGACATTACATACATTACATATAATATATTACATATAAT
This sequence comes from Discoglossus pictus, assembly GCA_027410445.1. NCBI lineage: Eukaryota > Metazoa > Chordata > Amphibia > Anura > Alytidae > Discoglossus > Discoglossus pictus. The sequence continues at coordinate 351,741,478 of CM050166.1, read as the reverse complement.
ATATTACATACAATACATGACATTACATACATTACATATAATATATTACATATACTATATTACATATAATACAAATCAAATACCCCCTATCTATCTAACATACAATCTATTTAATATAAAATAAATCCTAACTATATCAAATACATCACCCTATCTATCTAATATACAATAAATCCTAACTACATACACAGACCCTAATTCTAAGCTAAAATAAAATAATTACAGTCCTAACTACACAGACCCTAATTCTAATCTAAAATAAAATAATTAAGACCACTTACCTTTAAGATGTTGCTTCAGATCACTAACTTAGGGGTAAAACAAAACAAAATAATTAGTACAAAACATTAACATGAAATAAATAAACATTATATACATTCTAAATATTATACTCACCTTTCCTTTTTTTGTATTGACCACCATGAGTTAATGGGTTAATTAAGGCCTTATGGGGGTCTGTATTGACCACCATGAGTTAAATCCCCGCTGCAATGGGTTTATGTGGGGACACTTCGGGGGTCCCGATGGGGACCCCCAGCATAGAGGGGGGTTAATTTTAGGTGCCGCGGCCGGGATTGGGTAATAGTGTGCTGCGGCCCCTTTAAGGAGCAGCAGCGGGGAATTTAAAAGTTTTAAATGCAACGGGGGCCTGATCGGTGCCGATCGGGGACCCCCGCTGCAAGGGGATGTGTATAGGGTGCAGTGGGGAGCCTCACACTGCTGTCTCGGGCTGTTCCGAGGCAGCACGTAGAGGCTTTCGGATCCCTTGCGGGCACTTTTTGCACCTTTTAGGACCCGTAGGGATTCTTACGATATGCGAGAATCATGCGTAGATTTAAGGCTGCGTGTGACTACGTAGCTCTCTCTGAGCCTATTCTCGGCCATTTTTTCGCAGTCATATCGCAAAGCAGGCTGCAAGAGATTCGGTACTCGCAAACAGCAGAAAAACGGCCTTTTGCGAGCACCGAGAGAACTACGAGGGATAATTTAATAGGGCCCTAAATGTATGTTTATTTCCTAGGGGGTGCAACCTGCTGAAGGGACATCTGAGCAAGGTAAGTTTTCTTATTTATTCTTTTTTAGGTTAGGTTTAGGCTTTTTAATAATATTGTAGATAGGGTTTAATGTAATATAGATAGGGGTAATGTATTGTAGTTAGGGTTTACTGTATTGTAGTTAGGGGGTAATGTTTTATAGATAGGGGGAAATGTTTTATAGATGGGTAATGTTTTGTAGATAGTGGTTAATGTATTGTAGTCAGGGGGATATGTAATGTAGATATTGAGGAATGTATTGTAGTTAAGGGGGTTAATAGTATGTAGTTAGTGGTATATTTGTACAGTATGTATTGCTATATTGTAATGTTATGTATATTTGTGTATGTATTTTCTTTGCATGTGCGTAATTCTTTTTTTATTTTTTGTAGTGGGGGTTGTAATGTGATTTTTTTATTTTTTTTGTTGTGGGGGGTATGTAATGTTCTTTTTTATTTTTTGTAGGGGGGGTTAGTAACATTCTTTTTTATTTTTTGTAGTGGGGGGTTTGTAATGTGATTTTTTTATTTTTTTATAGGGGGTTTGTAATGTTCTTTTTTTATTTTTTGTAACTTAGCTTCTTTTATCTTGTGTAATTAGTGGGGTGAGGGGGTTAATGGTGGTTAGGTAGTGTAGGTGTTTTTATGTTTGGTTAGGCGTTAGGTAGATTGGGGTTAATAGATTAGGATAGAGGGTTATTTTTTTTAGTTTTAGTGGTTTATTTGGGGGGTGAATAGTGTAGTGAAGTGTTTGTACTTAGTGGCATGAGGGACCTGGAGGACCCTCATGGCACTTAAGGGGTTAATAATAGGGTTCTCATTGTCCTATGAGGGTCTTCATAGAGCCTTATGGGACTTATTGGGTTAAATAGAGGTTTACGTGGGTTTGTATGTACCCCCATAATTGATGCTGTTAGATGGAGGCTTAAGTGAAGGGGTTAAATAGGCCTAGATGGTGTTAGATAGGCTAGATGGGGTTACATAGGCTTAAATGGGGGTTAAATAGGGCTAGAAGGGGTTAAATAGGCGCATTTAGGTTTATTAGGTCCAGCTAGGGCTATAAAGGCCAAGTTATGCTTATATAGGCCCAGTTGGGGTTAGATAGGTCTAGAGGGGGTTAAATATGACCAGTTAGGGTTATTAGGTCCAGTCAGGGTTAAATAGAACCATTTATTGTTAAACAGGCACAGTTAGGGTTATTAGGCCCAGATAGGGTTAAATAGGCCCAGTTAGGGTTAGATAGGCCCAGATAGGATTAAATAGGTCTGGAAGGGGTTAAATAGGCCCAGATAGGGTTATTAGGTCCAGATTTGGTTAAATAGACCCAGTTACGGTTAAATAGGCCCAGTAAGGGTTAAATAGGGTTTAATATGGGTTAATGGGGTATAGTTAGGGTTAATACTGTAGTTTAGTGCTTAGACTTTGTCATGAGGAGGACCCTCATGGCACTTATAGGGTTAACCTAGGGATTAATAGTGTCCTATAGGGGTCTATATAGACCCCTATTGGACTGAGGGGGGTCATTTTAGTCTATATTGACCCCATGAGTGATTGGGTTAATTTTAGGTGCTGGGGGGGTACTTATAGTACCTTCATGGCTTGGGGGTAACCATTAGTGTGCGGGAAATTCAAACCCTGCAATTTTTCACAGCTTTTGCGATGGCTCCAGGGTGCAAGTAAGCTGAAGCCATTTTTGGGTGTTTATCGGGGTTGACGGGAGGTTGATTGGAGGATTTGAATAGAGATGGGTGCTTTCATGCGTCCGGATCTCTTGCGGCCATGTGAGATCAAAGGCTTTCCTTGCAGTGAGATAAGAATAGCATAGTAGCTTGCGGCCACCCCTTGCGGCCACGCAGCTCGTACGGCCAGCATTAGAATGAGGCCCAAAGTGTGTATCAGACCAACAACATTCACAACCTTGTATGCCTCACAAAATCAAATTCAGATAACATCTTCATTTTAGCAGACTCTGCTAATGCATTTAAGCTGCCATGATAGTCATTCCTCCTTTTCAAGACACCAGGGGCAGAGACAGAGTAGGGAAAGCAAGGCTTGCAAGTATATTTGCAAGCTACTTGTACTTAACAGATTTCCCTCACTCCTTCATCCTTCCACTTTTGAATGGATAATAAAAATTTGCAGCACATGCCCACTCAGTCTCCATGCCAGCAGAAAGTGTGGAAGACATAAACATGTTATCCTTCAGATACAAGCAGTTTGTACTAAAATAAAGATTTTATCTAAAAACACTTTTATGCCCACACTTTACACATTTGCTAATGCTCTTACAAATAACTTTTTCCCAATCTAAAGTGTTTATTTAAGAAAGAAACTGTTTTATTGACCTCAGGACAACATGTACCAAACTATTTCTTGCTCTTGACGAGACGTGGTCTGAAGATGAACAGCTTCATCGTTCAATGGGTCTAGGATTTTGACATTTGCAAATTTGCATCAGTACTTACAAACATGTTTGGAACTAAAAAGGATAAATACACCTGAATATGCTTTAATAAAGTATATAAAATCAGTTATTTAAGTTAGTTTGTGTATTTATTATTATTATTAACTTTTATTTGTAATGCGCCAACATATTCTGTAGTGCTGTACAGGGAACACGAACAAGGGAGAATACAATGATAACAAAACGTTCTAATTTTTTTTTCATTTAGTGGGGATCTGATAGAAAGTCAATTGAGTTTGGTGGCTCTAGTGTATAATATGTTATCTGACCCTATTGGTCAGATAATATATTAAGCTTGTTCCTGTTCCCTTCAATAAAGCTTGTTCCTGTTTCACCTACAAGTTGCCGAATTGGATCATTGCTGACCTAGGCTGCTGGTCTCCAAAACCTTGTGATTCCTATATCATTACAGGGGCCTGGTTTAGGAGATTTATCTGCAGAAGGTAGCAGAAGGAGAGAGAGAGAGAGTGACAGGAGATGTGAATTGAACTTGCAGACATGTTTCTGCTTATGAGCTTTTGAAAAAAGAGTAGATATTGACTGAAGGAAGGAGAGTAGCTCATGGGAGCATGGGAGCATAAAAAAAGGAGAGGAGAGCATGGAAGGCGAGATGGTTATGTTGGAGACATGATGTGGAAAAGTTGGGAAGAAGAGCCTGAGAAAAGGCAGAAGGTTATGAGAAATGAGAGGGCACAAGGAAACATTGTGTAAAGGATTAATTAGGAAATAGTTAGTAGGTGTTGCTAATTGATCAGATGTAAGTCTATGTGAGTCAATACATCAGTAGTTACCAGGGGCAGGTGAGAGAGGTGCAAGGAGGGAGGGGATTGGTTCTGGTGAGTAGCAGGAAGGGTCTAGGGGTTAGTGTTTCTGTAGAAACAAACAAAATATTTAGGAATGAGAGAGAGAAGAGGAAGGGGGATAGTGAATTCACAAATATACTGGGCAATAAACACAGGTTTTTAACTAGGAGAAAGCAAAAAAACAGAATTTAAATTTTGAAAGAAAATAGTCTATCTCCTAAGATAGCCTAACAAAAAATATGAATATTAAAGTTCCATGTGAGAGTAGAATGGCATCTGATGAAGGTGATATTCCTCTGAAATCCCTTGTCTGCAGATTTGGTTCTGGCGAATATCAGGAAGGGACTGGGAGCTAGTGTTTCTTGTTTGCAGATTTGGTTCTGGTGAGTAGCAGGAAGAGTCTGGGAGTTTAAAGTTGACTTGCTAATTGGTACTGTTTGTAAGGATCTTGGAATGGCACATGTGTCCATATCTGTATGAGTGTGTAAAAATATGGCTTATATACAGACAACTTTTAACATGACTTCAATGTGTATTTTATAAATATAACTTATTATATACAACTGATAGAAATCTAGTGTTCTAGTGTTAATAATTTTTTATAACAATTTTGTATTTGTATCAAGACATTATACTTCAGGTCTTTTTATTATTCCCACAAATATATGTATATATATTAAAGATGTGTATAAATTAGCTTAATGTGTATGTAATTAGCTAAAAACCAAGTCTGTGTGTGGGAAAAGAGAACAGGTGTGAGTAGCCCCGCTCAAAATAACTCAGAGAATCACAAAGGTCTTATTCACAGTAAAAACAGCAAGTCTTAAGTGTACATTTGTAGACAGCTGAATACAAGACTCTAGATGAGTGTATATGAGTGTAATGTTACCACCTGTATAGACACCAACAGTCTAATTTCAATTATAGCCATGTATGACATATAGAGAAGGTGGGTCATGAGCTACAATATGATATAAAAACCCAAGATTCTATGGAAGAGATGGCAACCGGCATAGGCACCCAGGACAAGCACCGGCTGGCCCAGGTTGAAGGAGCTTTCATGCAGTCCAGAGAGAAGAGTGCCAGATAAGCCCAGCTGAGCAGATCCTGATCCTGACCAAAGAGAACCGGATGGAGGCTGAACTTCCAAAACTGGTATTATCATGTATTTTTATATTACATAATATAGAATTCATATCAGTATTATATTTGTAAATATTGCCTTAATACTTCTTGTCTGTTATCTGTTTTGTATAAAAACCCTTTGTGTAACTGTATCTTGATTTATTTAAAATATATCCTAATTATAAACTTTCATATGTTCGTTTATTGATTTGTCCAAAAGAACTTATGACTTGTAGAAATTATACATTAATTATTTAGTTATTAGTTAATTTCTTACAAGTGCACCTCAGTCTTTGGAGGCTATGGTACAAAATAAAAGATACATGAACTTTACAGTAAATATTATGAATGTGGGCAGAAAACTGGGTAAAAGACGGCAAACAAACGGTTGTTGTAACTGGAACATACTCAGATTGTACTAATGTGGTAAGTTGGGTATCTCAGGGTTCACTACTACCTCCCCCCACCCCTTATCCTTCACTCTATACTCCACTGTTCAGTTTATGAGAACTTGCCCTCCATTTTTCCCAAAAAGTGCTTAAGTCAGACAAGATTCTTTTAGAATTAAGATTCTTTTAGAATTAAGATTAAAACATATTTTTGTTCATACTGTAATCAATTGACTTTGATAGTATTCAACAGGTCAAGGTAAATTATGTAAAATTTCTGCTGATATCAGTGTTCTTTTATGGTTGGAATTTTGAGTCCTAAAAAAGTAGAGTATTTCTGAATTATCAGTCTCCATTTAAGGATGTAAGGAACAAGAAATTAGGACAGCTACAGTTTCAGCAGAAAAGTTGCTTGAATTCAGCTCACAGTTATTGTGCTGTCTATAAATATTCAAATTGGTTTGAAACAAAGGACGGATCCTGTCAGCCCTGGTAAACAGATCAATTGAAAGTGATATCCATTCTTTTCTCTATCCAACCAAATACTGACTTCAACTGTCTGGCCTATTATGTATTGTGCTGAAATTAAAAAAAAGATAAGGAATTCATTATTTTGATGACAGAAAAATTAGTACGGTAGACAAAATGTAATCTGTGAATTTAAAACTCTGAGGTTAATTTGAATCTACATTTGAAATGGCTTCTACTTATGTAACTGGTTGAAATAAATTGCTGAAATTGACTGGCTTATCTGCCACAGCCAGAAGTATTTTATATCCCTTAATGCACATGGATGTACTCATGCATCTGCTGCAACTTCCTTACAATGTGTAAGCTTCAAAGTTTATGGAAATCTTTACCCTGTGTGTTCTGTAATACATTTCCACTAGATACAATGCACACCAGACATGTAGAGTAATGAGCTTCATTAAATGGGTTGCACTGATAAATTTATGCAATCCAGAGAGTTCATTCTGCACACTGCTGGCCAGCAAAAGTATTTTAATCATATGATCTGTGTTATTTGGTCAGCATTATGCTGTGATGAAATAACATGTATATATGCAAAAATATAAACAGAAATGACAGTAAACGTTTCATGTACGAAATAGTATTTTAAAATAATTTGCTGTCAGAGGTAATGAAATTAACTGAAATTTGGATTAATGCACCACTGTAGTCCTATGTGTGTGTGTGTGTATATATATATATATATATATATATATATATATATATATATATATATATATATATATATATATATATATATAATGTAACATATACTTGAAGAACAAAGAAAATGTTTTTAGAAAATAAAAATAATAATAAATAATCCATTGCGGTATACATTTCTATGCATTTGATCTGCAGTACAATCTGCATCTCATTTTAGCTTAAAGCGCAATTTACCTCACTATAAGTGCTCTTCATGGTGTGAAAGAGCACAAGATTTTATGTTAAAATTATATATTGATTTTTTTTTTATTACACTAATAACAGCTAAAAATCTGCAGTTTTGGGTCTGTTTACAAACACACTTCTGACTGTCACATGAATGACAACACATGGTGACACAGGCTGTTGCAAGCTCTTTGAACACAAGTTCTCTGCATGTGAACACAAGTTTTCTCTGCATTCCGGAATGTAATCAGCCATCAGTTAACCCACAAGTAACATATCTAATAGTTTCCAGTGTAATTTCCCTGCACAAATTAATTTGTGAAGGCTTAACTATCTTTGTGCTTCTTATCTCTGCATGCAGCTCTTGCTGTCAGTATGCCTGGGGTCTTACCAGAGTCTCATGTTAACAGACACTTCATTTATGATTTTTTTCTATGAAAAAGGCACCTATTTCAAAAATTCAAAAAGTACTTTAATGTGGTGTGCTCCAAGTTGTACTGAATGAAATGGCCCTTTAAACTGATCTACTTCCTGGAGTGGGAGCAGACTCTGAATGCCTTCCTCCCATATCTGAGATATAACTAATCTTGTATGTTTCTGTGGTCAATCAGGTCTCCAGACCTGATCTGTTTTACAACTCCAGAGATAAACTAACTTTAAACTTTATGACTATCTGAGACCAGAGAGAGGATGCCTGGCTGCTCTGAGCCACCATATATCTATATAAATTATTGCGGAAACTCTGGCTTAACCCTTTATTGTCACACTAACAAACATGGGATTCTGAACATAACATGGCAGAAAGTGTACCTCTGTTAGTTACCAGTAAAATAACATTATTACAGTGCAGTAATGAAGGCTGCTACTAGCTTACTCCAGCTAGTTATAGGACAATGCATTATCAGAGCAACCTGTAAATTATGCCAGAAAATACACTGAATACAAGAGTACAGTCTCAGAGTAAGGCTCCTTCATGTACGGGACACTTAATCCATCACTTTGTAGCAATACAGTAATAGCAGTAACCAAACTTCAACTAAGAAACCATAACAAACAGTTAAATGCCCACAAGGTCCTAATGTCCAAAAGTTTTGACAAACATTATAATGTCCAAAACATTGTGACAAACATTTTTATTTTTTTAGAGTTCTGTCAAATTTTTTACAGTACGCTGTTCTTAATTTGTCTTGTAAGTGCTGCTCTTGTGGGAAGTTGAGTTTATACTATGAACATCGGCAGAGCCTTCCTAGAACACCTCACATTATCTGTAAGTACTTAGAGGGGCCTATGTGATTGTAATTCAGAAAGAAACATGTGTATAACATGTCACACATAGTAATCACCCATAAGAGTTCAGATGTAAGGGCTTGTTATGGACAGCATGTGATAGCTATGTTAGGGTTTACATTAGCCCTTTTAATTTCCATGGGATCCATGTAATTGAGTTCATAGATAATTATAACTGAATGGAAACCTTCCCTTACTAATGAACATACACTGTCAGTCTAGCTCATTAGGGAATATATGGCATTGTTTATTAATATTATTATTATTATTATCTTTATTTGTAATACTCCAACATATTCTGTAGCACTTAAAATCTTATATGGAAAGAGCCTTTTCTCAAAGCACTTTCCAAGATTGAAAACTTGCAGACATAGGCCCTCATTCAATTGCAATTTGAACCAATTGAATAAGGTCATAAATAAGCACATAACATTTATTTTTTAAAGTAGTTTTTAGTTAGTAAGCATCTATCCAAAAGCAATGTTTTCACTAACTAAAAACTTCTTTAAAAAAAATATGCTATGTGCTTATTTAGGGTTCTATTCAATTGGCCAAATCGCAATTGAATGAGGGCCATACAATCTAAAGGGAATTGAAGAGGCAGAAACATGGGCAAGAATAGGATTTGCATTGATCAGGATGGAAGTGAAAGGTTAGTTGTGTAAAGTTAGAAAGGTTTTCATTTAGTAGGAGAGGGAGGGGATCTGATAGAAAGTCATTGTTAGGTGAGTAGCTCTAGATTGGAGAATATTATCTCCACTTAGTGGTCAGATAATAAAACCTGCAAGTGGGAATGTCAGGCGTAATTTGACTGTTTATAAAACTACAACAATTTATTGTCCTATCTTACACCTTGATGTTAACCTTTTCAGTCACAATATTACAGCTCTCACACCACACCCGTAAATCCTTCTTTTGCCACAAGAGATTTTATTGTAGCGAGTACTGAAAACCAGCATTATGGATGAGAAACTCTAGTAGCCAATAAAAAATGAGAATGTCAGGATTATAATACTGAGTAAAAACAAGTGCTGTAATTGAAGTAAGGAACTGTAAGACATTTAAATATAAATATATTATATTTTATGACATTATTATAAATGTTGAAATGTCATCCTTTTTAAGTGATTTTTGGTGCTATACTGTCACTTTAACTGCTGCTACAGCCCTCAGCAAAGGTTTTAAAAGCCCATAGTTGTAGAAATGAGTATTCCTTTTCAACAAAACAATGAGAGTTCAGCTGCACCTCACTGACAAGGCCCATAAAGGCCGAAAAGCATCTGTGGTTTGCTGTTTCTCCTGTTCAGGGTAGAATTGCCTGGAATTTTTTGGCTGGGTCACTCTTTTGAGTGAGACCAGACTGATATACTACAGGATATTTCTCCCTGTGAAGGGCACAAGTGAGCTAAAAGAAGTTGCTCTCAGAGTGTGTTATCATGTCCATAAGGCTAACCCATTAAGGGGTTCACATAAACCTGATAGAAAATATAAACACCAACTAAATAAAATGTGGTGGCTCAAGGGGTTAATTATTGTCTAGAACAAAAAAAAATATGGTGTGCACCCAGGGAAAATTATGCACAAGCTATAGAATAATAAAACAAATAACAGGTTGCTTTTTAGGGCACAGCTATATGGCCAGATCTCCTACAGGAGAGAACATTTAAAATGGAACAGACACTGAGAAAAATAGGACTTTTAAATATATAAGTGTGGTTATGATCCACCACAATGAACATCTTGAACTGATAGGTATCATAAACCTGTGTGTTATGGAAAACTAATCCCAATCCTAATTTAAATAGCCATAAAATTGAGCAAACTGGATACATCAAAAACGTGCTAAGTGCTATATAAGTGCTTTAAAGTGTATCAAAAACATATAAAATGTCTCAAGTGGTAATGCTGAAAGATCATTATAAATAACTAGCGACCTGGCCATCAAAAAATTCCGGCAATAACATTTTAAAGCTGGGACTGCTGTTTGCGACACAATGTGAGTGTACTGGGTGGCTCAACTATATAGACCCCTATAGCACACTAATGTACTCATGTAATAACACTATAAGTGGAATGAGGGTCATCCAGGACCCTCATGACACAAAGTGTTTGAAGTATACTATGTTAGCACTGTCTCTTATTGGTGTCTATACAGACCCTAATAAGCCTCTATTTAACTTAATTAGTTCCAAGAGGTTATATAAAGACCCTCATGGGACAGTTCTAAGCCTAAGATTAACCCCATAAGTGCTATAAGTGCTATCCTCCAGGACCCTCATGACACTAAGTACAAACACTACACTACACTATACCACCCCAATAAACCATTAAATGTAAACTAAACCCCCTCTACACTAACCTATTAACATCTACACTAGCTACCTACTCTACCTACCTACCCGCTGATAAACCCCCACCCCCCTAATTACAGAAAATAAAAAAACCTAACTCACAAAAAGTAATAAAACTTAGGTTACAGAAATTAAAAAATGTACATTAAAGAAGATAAAAAAACCTAAGTAACAAAAACAGAAAAAATTACATTACACAAAATTAAAAAAACGAAGTCACCAAAAACAAAAAAAAACATTCTAGAAAATAAAAAACCTACATTACAAAGACCCCCCACACTACAGAAAATACAAAAAAACATTACATACCTGAAAAGGAAATACATACAATATATATACATTACATTACAATAGAAATAAAAATAATATATATACAATACCCCCTATGTAAAATACATTAAATGCTATCTTACATACATACATCCCCTCTATCTATGTAAAATACAATAAATCCTATGTAACATACTTACACCCCCTCTATATAAAATACAATAAATCCTATCTAACATACATAGCCCCTCTATAAAAAATATAATAAATGCTATGTACATACCTAAACTCTAAATGTAAGCAAAAATAGAATAATTAAGACCACTTACCTTTGCAGATCTACCTTCAGATCAGCAACCTAGTAAAAAGGGGAAAAAAAAAGGAGTATAACATATTTACATATAATAAAGAAACATTTTAAATATTCTAAATATTGTACTCAACTTTCCAGCATGTCCCTGTCCTTCTTCATTTCTTCTCCGGCGCAGCCCCTGTTTAAAAAAACATGACATTAATACTAAATACATAGACACACAAAATACAATAAAATATACATAATATACATTGTACTTACCTCCCCTTACCTCCCCGGCCTCCTCCTCTTCTGCCCCGGCTGGTCCCTGGAATAAAAAAAAAACTAATGAGGCTGAATGGAATAGTGGCTTCTGATTGTCAATTAGACTTCAGCCAATCAGAAGGAGCAGATGCCTCCAGCCAATCACATCATGGGGGTGTATCCCATTGAGATTGGCTGAAGGCAATAAAGCATTGTGATTGGTTTAAAAAAGATTGACAGGTGCTTTAGCCAATGAGAATGGGATATGGGGGTGTATCCCATTCTGATTGGCTCACCCCTTGGCACCTTCTGATTGGCTGAAATTTCATTTACAGCATTTTCAGCCAATCAGAAGGCACCATTGCCAATTTTCTTCCGGAAAGTGAGCAGACCTTCGTTTTTTGTTTTTTTTTAGAATATTTAAAATGTTTATATATTATATGTAAATGTTTTGTACTAGTTTATTTTTTCCTTTTTTCCTAGGTTGGTGATCTGAAGGTAGATCTTCAAAGGTAAGTGGTCTTAATTATTGTATTTTAGGTTATATTTAGGGTTTGGTATGTATATAGGATTTCTTTTATTTTAGATAGAGGGGATGTATGTATGTTTAGATTTATTGTATTTTATATGGGGGTATATGGGGTATATACTCTAGTATAAGCCTACCCGAGTATAAGCCGAGGCACCCATTTTACCACAAAATACTGGGTAAATTGAGTGACTCGAGTATAAGCAAAAGGGTGGGAAATGTGCGGCCCCCTGTGTCCCTCTTGTGCCCTCTGTGTCCCCCTCTCTCTCCGTGTCTCTTCTCCCCTCTCTCTTCCCTGTGTCTCTTCTCCCCTCTCCCTTCCCTGTGCCTCTTCCAACCTCTCCCTTCCCTGTGTCTCTTCCCCCCTCCCTTATCACCCTCCTCAACCCCACTCCTCAACCTCCCTCCTCATCCTCAACCTCCCTCCTCATCCTCAACCCCCTCCTCAAACTCTCTCCTCAATCCCCCATCCTCAACCCCCCTTCTCAACCCCTCCTCCTCATCCTCAACCTCCCTCCTCAAGACCACATCCTCATCCTCCCTCCTCAACCCACCATCCTCATCCTCAACCCCCTCCTCAACCTCAACCCCCTGCTCAATCTCAAAAAAACTCGGCTTATACTCGAGTATATACGGTATGTATGTTAGACAGGATTTATTGTATTTTATATAGAGGGGGATGTATGTATGTTATATTGTATTTTAGATAGGAGGTATTGTATTTTTTTTTTATTGTATTGTAATGTAATTATATATATATATATATATTGTATGCCTTTCCTTTTCAGGTGTGTAATGTTGTTTTGTTTTTTTCTTTTTTGTTTTCTGTAATATTTTTTTATTTTTTATGACAGTTTTTTTTTTGTAAAGTAGATTTTTTATTTTCTGTAACTTAGGTTTCATTATTTTTTTGTGAGTTAGGTTATATTATTTTGTGTAATTATTGGGGTGAAGGGGTTTAGTAGTTGGTAGTGTAGGTAGGTAGTGTAGGTGTTAATAGGTTTGTGTAGAGGGGGTTAGTTTAGATTTAATGGTTTATAGGGAGGTATAGTGCAGTGTAGTGTTTGTAGTTAGTGTCATGAGGGTTCTTGAGGACCCTCATGGCACTTATGGGGTTAATGTTAGGGTTGTAACTGCCCCATAATGGTCTTTATATACCCTTATGGGACTGATGGGGTTAAATAGAGGCTTATGAGGGTCTGTATAGACCCACATAACAAATGGGGTTAAATAGGCTTAGATGGGTTTAAATAGGAGCAGTTATGGTTACTTAGGTATTGTTAGGGTTAAATGTGTACTGTTAGTATTAAATAGTCGCAGGGTTGGGTTAATGGGGTATAGTTGGGGTTAATAGTGTAGTGCTTACACTTTGTGTAACGAGGGTCCTGGGTGACCCTCATGGCAGTTATAGTGTTATTACATGTATTAATTAGTGTCTTATAGGGTGAGAGGGTTAATTAAGGGCTTATGGGGGTCTGTATTGACCCCTATGAGTGACAGGATGAAATATTGGCTTATGGGGGTCTGTATTGACCCCCATAAGTTACAGGGTAAATTAAGGGGTTATGGGGGTCCTGATTGACCCTCATGAGTGACAGGGTTAATGAAGGGCTTATGGGGTTCTGTATTGACCCCCATGAGTGAGAGGGTTAATTAAGGGCTTATGGGGGTCTATATTGACCCCTATGAGTGACAGGGTTAATTATTGCCTTTTGGGGTTTGTATTGACCCTCATGAGTTAAAGGGTTAATTAAGGGGTTATGGGGGTCCTGACAGGGTTAATTAATGGTTTATGGGGGTCTGTATTGACCCCCGTGAGTGAGATGATTACTTAGGGGCTCGTGGGTCTCTGTATGGAGCCCCATTAGTGATAGGGTTAATTGTTATTTTTCACGGGTCCTTTAAGGACCTTTACGGTCCTTTAAGGACCCGCAAGGTGGGAAATTCAAATTTAGATTTCAGCGTGGGGGCCCCGATTGCATGTGATTGGGGACCCCCACTGTGAGGGTTAATGTGGGCACCTTAATTTTAGGTGCCGGTGGGGGTAATTACAGTACCCCCCGCTGCCGGCCTTAATGTTTGTGTGCTGCGGGCCCTTTCTGGAGCAATGACAGGAAAATGATAGGTTTTAAATGCAGAGGGGGGACATGATTATGACCCCCATTGCTAGGGTAAAATGTGGGGAAATTGTGGGGGGTCCCCCATGGAGACCCCCAGCATGGGTTTAACGTGGGCACACTTTGGGGGTCCGATCAGACCCCTGCTGCAAGGGGTTAATGTGGGGTCTCGAGCTTATCTCGGATCTCTTGGGAAAGCTTGTAGGTGTTTAGCAGTGTATTTTGCGGTCCTGTGGCGTGGAGCCTCGTTTTCATTTTTTTCGTCCCTCATTTTTTTTGTCAGCCGATTTTCGAGTGGCGAAAGTGGTCAAATTGGGGTTAAATTGGAGTTCAACCTCACTTCCAGACTCACTTACAGACTCACTTCCAGATGTCCTGGGTGATTTTAGAGTTTTTGTGCGTGTTTTGGTGTTTTGTGGTTTTGCACGAAGCGAGGGCTGCAGTTGCGGCGGGCTCGCTATGCAAGCCCACAAAAGGCGGGCTCCCTTTTGCGAGTCCGCAGTTTCACCGTTGCGTTACAAACGGATTTTGGCAAGCGAGGGCTGCTGAGAACTATATATGTGATTCCTATAATGAAAAAGTGCTTGTGTCCAAATGTAAAGTGCTAGAGTAATGGTATAATATTAACAGTATTATAGTTGTGTTAGTGCAATGATAAGGACTAATCTTAGTCTTATCAATTAAAGTGCAGAGGTATTATAAACTTTAATTATTTAATTCCATATGGTTCTTCATAATGTAATTGGTATTCCACCAATATTATCTTAGGTGGTTGTTAACATGAAGGAGATAGAAGGGGAATGGCAATCTTCTCTATAGATACTGAAATACAGCAATGGAAAGTGGTGGGTCATTAAAGTGACTCAAACTTTCCCTATTATGATTTACAAAGATGTAAGTGTAAGTGTTCGTATCACTGAATAAATATATTTGTATCACCATAGCTCCTCTGACTTAGAGTTGTGCTTATTGTTAATTAAAAAGTATCATTTGGAGTCTTTTTCTAAGTTTGCTCCTTTGTTTTCTATTCAGAGGACACTATGAAATTGCTGAAATTGCTATATTATTCAACGTGCCACAACGTTCAGATGCCTCCTAATGATGTCATAAGTGTGTGACACGTTCTACGGCATCTGACCCGACGCACGTTTCTGGATTTCATCAGTGGTCAGCACCATGCATACATGGCGTTTATTTATAGACTATGGTTCCCATGGAAACCGGAATGATTATAAACAGGTAAAAAGTAAAATAAATAAAAAAATGTTTATATAAAAAAGGCTCTCTCCCTGTATTATTTATCTTTATGATAATGTTGTACAGTGTGTTGTATGCATATTTACTTTTTGTATTTTATCGCAACAGCATCAGTTGCATATATTTACTAAAGATAACTCCAAACATAGTTACTTTATAACTACAATAGCAATTACAGTCTGTATCTTTAAACCTCCACGAATACGATTGAGTGAAGATATTATGTAAAACATCTCTATCTTTTATTGTGTATTAACAATTTCCCAATTGACAATACTATAATTATTTGTCAAAAGATAATGACACCATGGTCAAACTTCCACTATGTGTCAAGGATCATAATTATTTGGGCAATTCAATATTTCCTATACTTTTCAAAAGTGCCCACCTATATTGTTGTTTATTCCAATAGTATATTGAACATGAGCTTGGATATGAATATTATCTCTTGTTAAACTAATTATTTCTATTTTTAATTTTATGTCAATTTTTTTTTTCTAATACACCTTGTATCCATATCCATTAAATTAAATTATGAAATCTTGGACACATGAAGACATTTTAATGTTGATTTTAATATATTAAAGACCCATCTCTTTACTTATCTAGATGCTATAACTATATGAGTATGCATCTTCCAAAACACTGATAGTCTTAATGATTACAATTGAAATCTTAATGGCATCAACTATGTATAAAAATGTCCTGAAAAGTGTAAAGATTGCTTGTCACTGACATACACAATGTTTGTTACAGAAATACTTGGAAAGGCTTAGTGATGCAACATTGACCTGATAAAAATGTCAAAGAACATTTACTAAGATATACATCTACTCCTACATGTGTCTACTTGTCTATATATCAAGTGAAATTTGTCTTGCACCTGCCTAACACTAATAATCTGTTGGCTTTCCTTGCTCTCACTCATACTTAAAATTAAAAAGAAAACAATAGCATGCATTTTTTATCTGCTCAAAAAATTCTGATCTATATCCACAACAAGTCCAAGAGAGAACTGTACTCTTTACTATTCAACTAGTCTACATTTTCTTAAGCACTATACTTCCTAATCACTGAAATATGACTCATGTTTCTGCTATAGAGTTTTACCTCTTTTACAATCTTTTTCCTTGACTTTTGTAATCTCCTGCTAGAGTATACAATAGATAATTACCCAACTGCAGATTATAGCTGCTAAAATTATATAACAATCTGTCTTCATAATCACTTATTGTGTATTGTCTTTTTAAATGAGTGATTCAGCTTTTGGGATTGTTTCATACTAAGTTCAAATTTCCCTTTGTGCTTTAGGATGTTGAGCTTATTGAGATAAGATTTTGAGTTTATTGTGAAGAGCAAATTATTCATCCCTGTTACATTTTCATGGATATAGCAGATCTATAGTTGGGCAGTCCTTCAGCCCTGTCCACTCACCAGTCTGGATACCATCAGCGAAATAATGTCATTATTGCAGGAGTCTGACAAGAAAGTGTGAATGAAATGGACAGATACACCAAAGACTGAAGTGTGATAGGATGCTAAAGAGTGAAGAAGAGGGAGTGAAGACAGAGGGTGTATTGGAATGCCCTCTTTATGTAAAAATATATCCA
Source organism: Discoglossus pictus (assembly GCA_027410445.1). Taxonomy (NCBI): domain Eukaryota; kingdom Metazoa; phylum Chordata; class Amphibia; order Anura; family Alytidae; genus Discoglossus; species Discoglossus pictus. The sequence continues at coordinate 351,724,286 of CM050166.1, read as the reverse complement.
ATCCCTTTTTAAAGTTATCTATCAAATCTGCTTGTCAGTAGTGATGTAGCGAACATAAAATTTTCGGTTTGAAAACCACGAACGCGAATTGCCGCAAATGTTCGCGAACCGGCGAATCTGGCGAACCGCCATAGACTTCAATGGGCAGGCGGATTTTAAAACCCAGAGAGACTCTTTCTGGCCACAATAGTGATGGAAAAGTTGTTTTAAGGGAACTAACACCTAGGCCTGTGGCATGCCAGAGGGGGATCCATATCAAAACTCCCACGGAAAATTACATAGTTGATGCAGAGTCTGGTTTTAATCCATAAAGGGCATAAATACCTAACATTCCTAAATTGTTTGGAATAACATGTGTTAAAACATCAGGTATGATGTTGTATTGATCAGGTAGTGTAAGGGTTAGGCCCGCTTCACAGTGACAGACCAAACTCCCCGTTTAACGCACCGCAAACAACCGCAAACAGTCCATTTGCACAACCGCAAACTCCCCATTTGCACAAGGTTGGATACCAAGTTAGCCATGTCCCGTTCCTTGTCCTCACTGATGTCATTGAAGGTCTCTTCCTCCACCCAGCCACGTACAACACCAAGGGTCCCCGAAAGGTGACAACAAGCCCCCTGGGACGCCTGCTGTGTTTGGTCTTCCACCTCCTCAAAGCCACCTTCCTCCTCTGTCTCCTCTTCTTCAGACTTCTCTCATTGCGTTGCCTCTCTCTGCATTATTATAAGGTGTGTTAAGTAGTACTACTCTCATCAGTTTAATATCTGTTACGTCACCTATCAGGGGACGTGTATAAGGCCTGGATTTTTGGAACCGGGAGATGGAAAAAGATGCTTGGTTGGTCCTCCCACTTCAATTTTGGCGCACAGAGCGTGCAATCTAAGGTGCACCAGATAGGAGTGGCGTGTTTGTAAGTACTACTCTTATCAGTTTAATACTTGTTACAGCACAAATCAGGGGGCGTGTATAAGGCCTGGATTTTTGGAAGCAGGAGATGGAAAAAGATGCTTTGTTGGTCGTATCACTTCAATTTTGGGGCACGGCACGTGCAGTCAAAGGTGCCACCAGCTAGGAGTGGCATGTTTGTAAGTACTACTCTTATCAGTGTAATACTTGTTACGTCACCTATCAGGGGACGTGTATAAGGCCTGGATTTTTAGAACCAGGAGATGGAAAATTATGCTTTGTTGGTCGTATCACTTCAATTTTGGGGGAACGGCACGTGCAGTCACAGGTGCCACCAGATAGGAGTGGAGTGTTTGTAAGTACTACTCTTATCAGTTTAATACCTTTTACGTCACCTATCAGAGGGCGTGTATAAGGCCTGGATTTTTGGAACCGGGAGATGGAAAAAGCTGCTTGGTTGGTCCTCCCACTTCAATTTTGGGGCACGGCACGTGCAATCAAAGGTGCCACCAGATAGGAGTGGCGTGTTTGTAAGTACTACTCTTATCAGTTTAATACCTGTTACGTCACCTATCAGGGGGCGTGTATAAGGCCTGGATTTTTAGAACCGGGAGATGGAAAAAAATGCTTTGTTGGTCGTATCACTTCAATTTTGGGAAACGGCACGTGCAATCAAAGGTGCCACCAGTTAGGAGTAGCGTGTTTGTAAGTACTACTCTTATCAGTTTAATACTTGTTACGTCACCTATCAGGGGGCGTGTATAAGGCCTGGATTTTTAGAACCGGGAGATGGAAAAAGATGCTTTGTTGGTCGTATCACTTCAATTTTGGTGCACGGCACGTGCAATCAAAGGTGCCACCAGATATTAGTGGCGTGTTTGTAAGTACTACTCTTATCAGTTTAATACCTGTTACGTCACTTATCAGGGGGCATGTATAAGGCCTGGATTTTTGGAACAGGGAGATGAAAAAAGATGCTTTGTTGGTCGTATCACTTCAATTTTGGGGCACGGCACGTGCAATCAAAGGTGCCACCAGATAGGAGTGGCGTGTTTGTAAGTACTACTCTTATCAGTTTAATACCTGTTACGTCAATTATCAGGGGGCGTGTATAAGGCCTGGATTTTTGGAATCGGGAGATGGAAAAAGATGCTTGGTTGGTCCTCCCACTTCAATTTTGGGGCACAGCGCGTGCAATCTAAGGTGCACCCGATAGGAGTGGAGTGTTTGTAAGTACTACTCTTATCAGTTTAATACTTGTTACGTCACCTATCAGGGGGCGTGTATAAGGCCTGGATTTTTAGAACCGGGAGATGGAAAAAGATGCTTGGTAGTGATGTCGTGAACATAACATTTTCGGTTCGCAAAACGCGAACCGCCGCAAATGTTCGCGAACCGGCGAACCCGGCGAACCGCCATAGACTTCAATGGGCAGGCGGATTTTAAAACCCACAGGGACTCTTTCTGGCCACAATAGTGATGGGAAAGTTGTTTCAAGGGGACTAACACCTGGTCTGTGGCATGCTGGAGGGGGATCCATGGCAAAACTCCCATGGAAAATTACATAGTTGATGCAGAGTCTGGTTTTAAGCCATAAAGGGCATAAATTACCTAACATTCCTAAATTGTTTGGAAAAACGTGCTTTAAAACATCAGGTATGATGTTGTATCGATCAGGTAGTGTAAGGGTTAGGCCCGCTTCACAGTAACAGACCAAACTCCCCGTTTAACGCACCGCGAACAACCGCAAACAGTCCATTTGTACAACCGCAAACTCCCCATTTGCACAAGGTTGGATACCAAGCTAGCCATGTCCCGTTCTTTGTCCTCACTGATGCCATTGAAGGTCTCTTCCTCCACCCAGCCACCAAGGGTCCCCGAAAGGTGACAACAAGCCCCCTGGGATGCCTGCTGTGTTTGGTCTTCCACTTCCTCAAAGCCACCTTCCTCCTCTGACTCCTCTTCTTCAGACTCCTCTCACTGCATTGCCTCTCTCTGCATTATTATAAGGTGTGTTAAGTAGTACTACTTTTATCAGTTTAATATCTGTTACATCACCTATCAGGGGGCGTGTATAAGGCCTGGATTTTTGGAACTGGGAGATGGAAAAAGATGCTTGGTTGGTCCTCCCACTTCAATTTTGGGGCACGGCGCGTGCAATCTAAGGTGCCACCAGATAGGAGTGGCGTGTTTGTAAGTACTACTCTTATCAGTTTAATACCTGTTACGTCACTTATCAGGGGGTGTGTATAAGGCCTGGATTTTTGGAACAGGGAGATGGAAAAAGATGCTTGGTTGGTCCTCCCACTTAAATTTTGGGGCACAGCGCGTGCAATCAAAGGTGCCACTAGATAGGAGTGGCGTGTTTGTAAGTACTACTCTTATCAGTTTAATACCTGTTACGTCACTTATCAGGGGGCGTGTATAAGGCCTGGATTTTTGGAACAGGGAGATGGAAAAAGATACTTGGTTGGTCGTATCACTTCAATTTTGGGGCACGGTGCGTGCAATCTAAGGTGCCACCAGATAGGAGTGGTGTGTTTGTAAGTACTACTCTTATCAGTTTAATACCTGTTCCGTCACTTATGAGGGGGCGTGTATAAGGCCTGGATTTTTGGAACCGGGAGATGGAAAATGATACTTGGTTGGTCGTATCACTTCAATTTTGGGGCACGGCGCGTGCAATCTAAGGTGCCACCAGATAGGAGCGGGGTGTTTGTAAGTACTACTCTTATCAGTTTAATACCTGTTACGTCACCTATCAGGGGGCGTGTATAAGGCCTGGATTTTTGGAACCGGGAGATGGAAAAAGATGCTGGGTCAGTCGTCCTACTGTCACAGGGCCGGGGGGGTACCCCCTCGTCGGACTACCTGGTTGATCCTTCCTCAAAGATTAAGCCATGCACGTTTAAATACACACAGCCGGTACAGTGAAACTGCGAATTGCTCATTTAATCAGTTATAGACTGGTTCCTTTGATCGCTCCATCTGTTACTTTGATAACTGACGGAATTAGAGAGCTGATACATTCCGACGAGCGCTGACTCCCCGGGATGCGTGCACTTAGCAAAAATTAGGTATTGTTGCAGCTGCTGCTGTTGCAGCGACCAGAAAAAATCACGTTTGTTTCCCAGGCAGAAACTGCCCTAAAACATTGCGTCTTGAACCCTAGTTGGTGGCGGATAAGTCACGCAAGTCATGCAGCATTCAAAGATAAAATACTGCAGCTTGTGGACCATTTTTAGCTCAAGGCAGCTCATCTCATCAGCCCTTTTTTAGTCTAATGTATCGCCCAGTGTCAGTCCATTCGGGATCCATCCCTCATTCATCTGTATAACGGTGAGGTAATCTAGACTTTTTTGACCTAGGCGACTTCTCTTTTCAGTGACAATACCTCCTGCTGCACTGAAGGTCCTTTCTGACAGGACACTGGAAGCGGGGCAGGCCAGAAGTTTTATGGCAAATTGGGATAGCTCAGGCCACAGGTCAAGCCTGCACACCTAGTAGTCAAGGGGTTCATCGCTCCTCAGTGTGTCGATATCTGCAGTTAAAGCGAGGTAGTCTGCCACCTGTCGGTCGAGTTGTTCTCTGAGGGTGGATCCCGAAGGGCTGTGGCGATGTGTAGGACTGAAAAAGCTCTGTATGTCCTCCATCAACATTATGTCTTTTAAATGTCCTGTCCTAGCCGGCGTGGTAGGAGGAGGATTATTTTCACCTCTTCCTCTGTTAGATTCCTGTTGTGCTGTGACATCACCCTTATACGCAGTGTAAAGCATACTTTTTAATTTCATTTGGAACTGCTGCATCCTTTCTGCCTTGCGGTAATTCGGTAACATTTCAGGTACTTTCTGCTTATACCGGGGGTCTAGTAGCGTGGACACCCAGTACAGGTCGTACTCCTTCAGCCTTTTTATACGATGGTCCCGCGACAGGCACGACAGAATGAAAGACCCCATTTGCACAAGGTTGGATGCCGAGCTACCCATGTCCCGTTCCTCGTCCTCAGTGATCTCACTGAAGGTATGTTCTTACCCTTAGCCACGTACAACACCACGGGTACCAGATAGGTGACAACGAGCACCCTGGGAGGGCTGTTGTGATTGGTCTTCCTCCTCCCCTCAAAGCCACATTCCTCCTCTGACTCCTCTTCCTCACAATCCTCCTCCAGCGTTGCAGCAGGTCCATCAAGCAATGCTGATAAGGCTGTTTCTGGTGGTGATGGTGACCACAATTCTTCCACTTCTTCATCACGCTCATCTACGGCCTGATCCAACACTCTTCACAGGGCATGCTCCAGGAAGAAAACAAATGGTATGATGTCGCTGATGGTGCCTTCTGTGCGACTGACAAGGTTTGTCACCTCTTAAAAAGGATGCATGAGCCTACAGGCATTGCGCATGAGCGTCCAGTAATGTGGCAAAAAAATTCCCAGCTCCGCAGAGGCTGTCCTAGCACCCCTGTCATACAAATACTCGTTAACGGCTTTCTCTTGTTGGAGCAGGCGGTCGAACATTAAGAGTGTTGAATTCCAACGTGTGGGGCTGTCACAAATCAAGCGCCTCGCTGGCATGTTGTTTCGCAGCTGGATATCTGAAAAGTGCGCCATGGCCGTGTAGGAACGCCTGAAATGGCCACACACCTTCCTGGCCTGCTTCAGGACGTCCTGTAAGCCTGGATACTTATGGACAAAGCATTGTACGATCAGATTACACACATGAACCATGCACGGCACATGTGTCAACTTGCCCAAATTCAATGCCGCCAACAAATTTCTTCCATTGTCCCAAACCACTTTGCCAATCTTCAGTTGGTGCGGAGTCAGCCATTGATCCACCTGTGCGTTCAGGGCGGACAGGAGTGCTGGCCCGGTGTGACTCTCTGCTTTCAGGCAAGTCAACCCCAAGACGGCGTGACACTGCCGTATCCGGTATGTGGAATAGTATCTGGGGAGCTGGAGGGGTGCCGTTGATGTGGAGCAAGACGTAGCAGCAGAAGAGGACTCAGCTGAGGAGGTTATGGAAGAGGATGAAGTAGGAGGAGTAGAGGAGGTGGCAGCAGGCCTGTGTGCAAGTCGTGGCGGTGTCACCAACTCCTCTGCAGAGCCACGCATTCCATGCTTGGCAGGCGTCAGCAGGTTTACCCAATGCGCAGTGTAGGTGATATACCTGCCCTGACCATGCTTTGCAGACCAGGTATCAGTGGTCAGATGGACCCTTGCCCCAACACTGTGTGCCAGAAATGCCATTACTTCCTTTTGCACAATCGAGTACAGGTTGGGGATTGCCTTTTGTGAAAAGAAATTTCGGCCGGGTACCTTCCACTGCGTTGTCCCAATAGCTACAAATGTTTTGAACGCCTCAGACTCCACCAGCTTGTATGGTAAAAGCTGGCGGGCTAAGAGTTCAGACAAGCCAGCTGTCAGATGCCGGACAAGGGGGTGACTTTGTGACATTGGCTTCTTATGCTCAAATATGCCCTTGACAGACACCTGACTGTGGGGAGATGAGCAGGAACAGCTAGAGGCGAGAGACAGAGACGGAGAGACGGAGACGGAGAGACGGAGTGGCGGATGGTTGAGAGGGGGCAAGGAGGACAGCAGTGGTTGACGTGGATGAAGATGCTCCAGGAGGAGGATGGTGGCTTTGAGTTTGTGTGCTGCTTGTACTCAGGTGTTGATCCCATTGGCGTTTGTGATGTGACATCATGTGCCTTCGCAAAGCAGTTGTACCTAGGTGGGTGTTGGACTTCCCACAACTCAGTTTCTTTTGGCACAGGTTGCAAATGGCATCGCTGTTGTCACAGGCAGACACACAAAAAAAGTGCCACACTGCTGAGCTCTGCAGTGACGGCGTTCTGGTGGTGGCAACAGCATGCGTTGATTGGCGTGCTGTCTCCCATCTGAACTTTCCCCCTGTTCTTCTTCTCTTCTAGCCGGCACCCACGTGACATCCACGGACGCATCGTCATCATCATTACCCGCTTCACTTGTATCTGACAACTCAACAAAGGAAGCAGCAGCGGGTACATCATCATCATCATCATCACACCATACGTACATGTATGTAATGCTGCCTGATTGAGACATATCCCTGTTATCTACATCCTCTGGCAATAATAGTTGCGCATCACTCATTTATTCAAACTGATGTGAAAATATTTCTTCTGACTGATCAATTGAAGCGGCTGTGGTACAAGTGTTGGTGGCGGCGGCAGGCGGGCAAGATGTAACTTGAGAGGTGCCCGAAGCTAAGCTGCAGGAGGATGGTGCGTCAATGTTCAGAGCGGAAGCTGTAGAAGATTGGGTGTCCTGTGTTAGCCAGTCAACTATGTCCTCAGAAGTTTTTGAGTTCTGGGTAACTGGCCTCTGAACACTGGGCATTATTGTAGGGCCAAAAGGAATCACAGCACCACGACCACAACGGCTCCTGCTGATTGGCCTGCCTCTGCCTGTCATTTTTTTTGCTATTAGTGGTACTATGTGTGCAAGCTACTGTGACAACAGATATGAGTGGCACTGTGCACTTGCAGAAGTTGGCAGAGTAGACTCTGTAGGCCTGACACACATGCTTGCAGACAAGTAACTGCTATTCAATGTATTACAGACAAAATTGTATTCTTTGTTTAAATGTGGACTACTGACTGTAACACCAGATATGAGTGTTGGCACTGACTGGGCAAGTGGGCACAGTATATACTGTGAGCCTAAGACACAGGCAGGCAAATGAAATTAGAAAAAAGTGTTGATTTTTTTTAAATGTAGACTGCTGGTACACCATCAGATTTGATTGGTTGCACTGGGCACAGTATAAGTTGTGAGCCTGAGAGACACACACACAGACTAGCGGTCAGGCAAATGAACTTAGATGTAACAATATACAATTTTGGGATTTTTAAATGTCGACTGCTGGTACACCACCTGATTAGATTGGTTGCACTGGGCACAGTATCAGTTGTAAACCTGAGACACACACAGACTAGCGGTCAGGCAAATGAACTTCAATTTAACAAAATACAATTTTGGGTTTTTTAAAGGTAGACTGCTGGTACACCACCTGATTGGATTGGTTGCACTGGGCACAGTATCAGTTGTGAGCCTGACACACAAACTGGCTAGTAGGCAGGCAAATTAACTTAGATTAGACAAAATAAAAGTTTTGGTTTTTAAAAGTAGTCTGCTGGTACACCACCAGATTGGATTGATTGCACTGGGCACAGTATCGGTTGTGAGCGTGAGACACACATAGTGTGGGGAATTGATTCTGCTGGGTTTTGAACCCTGGTCCCCTGGCTGCTATACCTCTTCCCTACCACTGCACCAGCCTGCCTTTTGTGAATTCCATTGAGACCTTATAAGCTTGACTCTGCTAGCAATTTTATCAGTACCTAAGTCTCTTCAGCTGTGTCTGGTCAGCTGTCTGGTTCTTGGCCTATATAAGGCACTTCATGTCTCTGTATCCTTGCCAGATTATTGTTGGTTCCTGATCCCTTCAATAAAAGCTTGTTCCTTTTTAACCTACAAGTTGCTGAACTGGATTATTGCTGACCTTGGCTACTGGTCTCCACAACTTTGTGATTCCTATATCATTACACATAGACTAGCGGTCAGGAAAATTAACTTAGATTTAACAAAATACAATTTTGGTTTTTTTAAAGGTAGACTGCTGGTACACCACCAGATTGGATTGATTGCACTGGGCACAGTATAAGTTGTGAGCCTGACACACACACTGGCTAGTAGGCAGGCAAATGAACTTAGATTAGAGAAAATAAAAGTTTTGGTTTTTAAAAGTAGACTGCTGGTACACCGCCAGATTGGATTGATTGCACTGGGCACAGTATAAGTTGTGAGCCTGACACACACACTGGCTAGTAGGCAGGCAAATTAACTTAGATTAGACAGAAAAAAAAACAGACTGATGTTATAGCCCTAAAAAGGGCTTTTTGGGGTGCTGTCCTTGCAGCAGAGATCAAAAGAGTCATCCAGGACTGTATTGGACACTGTGTACAGTAGCCTAGCTATGGTTTTCCCTATTGAATTAGTATCACCTACACTCAGCATCCTCTCAGTAAGACTGCAAGTTAGTTATGATTCCAAAATGGCTGCTGTCCATGAGGTTGAAGGGTCTGGAAGGCAGGGTATGATGCTGATTGGCTGGAATGTGTCTGCTGACTGTGAGGTGAAGGGTCAAAGTTTGTTTAATGATAAAGTATAGGGGGTGGATCGAACATTGCATATGTTCGCAGTTCGCTGAGACGCGAACATGCTATGTTCGCAGGGAACAGTCCGCCGGCGAACTATTCGCAACATCTCTACTTGTCAGTTGAAAACCGCTTGGCACAAAAAGTACACTTGAAAAGCCTTATACTGAATCTGTATATACTTATCATATCATATCCCCTCTTAGATGCTGTTTTTCTAGAGAAAATAATCTTTATCCCCCTAATTAGCTTTGTTGCCCTTCTCTGTACTTTTTTTCCAGCTCTAAAATGTTCTTTTTATGTAGTGGTGCCCTAAATTGTACTCCATATTCCAAATGAGGGCATCCTAGGGATTTGTATAATGGCAGAATTATATTTGCTTTCTTTGCTTCTATACTCTTCTAAATACATGCTAATATATTATTTGCCTTTGCAGATGCTTCTTGGCATTGAGCACTGTTACCTAGGTCATTGTCCATAAGCTCTCCCAAGTCCCTTTCAATATCTGATACCCCTAGATTTGCTCCCTTAATATTATACATTGCATGGTGATTTTTCCTTCCCAAATCCATAACTTCACATTTATTCATATTAAATCTCATCTGCCATTTTGTTGCCAATTTCTCTGATTTATTCAAATCCCCTTTTCTGATTTAATTAATACCTTGCACAACTTAGTGTCATCATCAAAAATGGAGAAAAATATTTTTTGGTCATACTTCTAATGTTCGAGTTGTGTTAGAACCAGATATATTTTTAAACCACTATAAAGAGCCTGATTCAATTCGAAGCCCGCATCTCCCAGTATACAGGTCGTATGTCTGCGGGCCTGCTGCGGGCTTGAACTCTGCTACAAGCCCGCAAGTTAGGGGCCAAAAGCCGACTCCATAAACCATTCACTCGTATGTAGCATTTCAGGGCGGGAACATGATCAATTAAGCAAGGCCGTAACTACCCATTTAGAAACAGCCAATAGAAAATGAGACCCTCATCATTAGGTCAATAAAACATGGCGGTTAAATGTCAATCAATTAGCATTTGGGGGTCCGATATGCGATACAAAATAATAAAAATGAATGTCAAAACTGTTTTAGTCCATGTGGGTGGCCTGATATTTATTAACTCATTGATTCACGAGATTGATATAACCCCCGAAATGAAACATAAAAAGATTCATTTTTTTTTGCCGATTTGAGACTGTTGTGCAATTAATTCTAAGGTCTTTCATCGATTTCCCCATCATTTACTTGCAAGTCCTATCTGGTACTCGTAGGATTTTCTCCTCCATTTGCTGTTTACGGGTGTGAAAACATTTGCGGTCTTGGGGTATTGTAGCAATTGAATATCGATTTGTGGACATGAAAGATAAAAAGATTTGTCTGCATCTCGTCTGCCGGTGCATCTTAGTGACGTCATACACGAGACGCAAGGGAAGGCTGCAGTACAGGAGGAGTGCTGGTAGGAAGCGCGATGGGGTGAGATCAAGATGGGCCAAGGGATGATCATGGATGGGCAGAGGGGAGAATCAAGAGAAGAAAGGGGAGGATCAAGAGGGGCAGGGGGGATCAGGAGGGTCTGGATTGTTACTCTTTACAACAATCAACACACAAACCAGGCACTCACACCATACTGAGGATCGGCAGTAACCGTGAAACAGTACTGTATGTGGTTAAGTGACCTGGTTTGTGAAAAATCCATCCGTTGCTATGTCTAAAACTTTGAAATACAGTAAGCATATGCTTTAAAGGAGCCATGTTTAAAATGGTTTGGATTGACAGAGTGATAGTGCATTATGTGGCCTCATTTGCATGTCCCGCCCAGTTTTTCCAGACTGCAGTGCCTATACTGCCAGCAACTGCGACCCTCGCAAACTTCTCCTCGCAACGCAAACTACACGACACACCAATTACGACACTCGCTAAATTTTACGACCAACGCAAACAACATACGACACACGTTAACACACATTACGACCTCGCAACACTCGGACGCAACTCGCGAACATTACAAAATTAAAAACACAATACATACACACAGCACATACATAAAAAGCTTACCTACAGCAAAGGGGAGCATCCAGGACCTCAAAAATGAAACTTACACCTTCATTTCACTCGAAATAAAAGAGTTTAAACACTAAAAAATTTGCTAAGCGAGAGAAAAAATGGCCGCCGAACAAAACGAAAACGAGGCTACACACGCAAACACCATACGACACACGTTAACAGATATTATGACCTCGCAAACATCGGACGCAACACGCCGACATACAAACATTTAAAACACACTAAATACACACAACACACACATAAAAAGCTTACCTACAGCAAGAGGAACCATCCAGCACCTCAAAAAACCAAGTTACACCTTCATTTAAATAAAAATAAAACACTTTAGACACTAAGAAAATCGCTAAGCGAGAGAAAAAATGGCCGATGAACAAAACGAAAACGAGGCTACAGCACTCTCAACACGTAAAACACCACAACACAATCGCAAAACACCACATGAAACTCGAAAAACACCACGAAGCACCGACGGATAATCCGCAAGGACGCATATCACAGATAACCCGCCATTTTACGCCAATGCAGAAGTACACCACTACGCTAAGGGTTTCGTCTCGCGCACGCACAGTATTACACTGCACACATTCAGCACGCTTACACAGCAGCTCCCCACCACTAATGCTGCAGCAACCTCAAAACACATTGACAGCTCTTCAACACAATGCTTCAAAATAGGTAAAGTATATTCATTTATTAATGTATTATATATTTCATTATTACACACCAAACAGCATTAGATATTCATTTATTAATGTATTAGACCTTTCATTATTATACACCAACCAGCATTAGCTACCTTACAATTTCATTGCCGTCATTTTTTGACGGGCAATTCGCTAGTAACTATATAATAACAAAAGTAATCTACACTGACGTTGGCAATATTACCTTGCATTCAGCCCTTCTGACCACCCATTAAAGACAGACTGATATCTCTTTCTAATGTATAATTATTGCAGTGATTGCCAATTATCTATTGGGGCTTTGAACTATGGTCAGTAAGTCATATGGAAAAGAAAGTAGAGGATTGATCAGCAAGTACTGGGAATCTGTGAAGTTCATGATGGAAGATAGAGAGCGCTACAGAATAGCGTTATAAATAAATGCTAATAATAATAGAGAGAGAGGAAGAGAACATTTTAAAATAGAGAGAAATATTCACACAGTTCACTTGTCACCTGAACACCATAGCAGTCAGTGGAGTTCCTCAATTATAGGATTTCCTTGGCACTGCTTTGCTATCCACTGCTATTGATATGTAAACTGACTACTATTCAATATAAATATTCCATATTTCACAAGTGAATGAGCATTTTCTTGATTATCATTTTTTAGCTATATGTTCTAGAGGTCAAAACTGGACTAACATGTGCCCCTTACTAATTGCACAATCTAGTTCAAAGTCTTTTTAAATTGTATTCTTCAAAAGAGGTGGTTTTATGTTCACAGTGTGTTGAAATACAGTTCATAAGTTTAATTGGTTTTGCAGCTTGCATTAGACGTAGATTGTGAGACAGGAACGTTGTGTTCAAACCACAGCCCACGATGCTCATTTTTGCTCAGTAGGTTACAAATGGGTTTTGCTTGTCTTTTTGTTTAAAAGATCATCCTACACAATGGAAATGCACAATATGAAATGCTTTACATCCCATTTAAGTAGCACTAATCCTCATTAATATTCATTTGTAATTTGGGAGATATCTCCAGTTAAATACTCACTGAGCATATGTATTACTTTGCAAATTCTGAAAAATCTTTAGAATTCGTGACTTTTAAATATAATAAAAAATAATTTAACAATAAATTATTATGCGTGAAAAGTTAATTAAAAACAACTTTTGCCAGAAGAATCATAAGTCTGTATACAATGGAATAATTCACTAAGCTTTCCAGTGGAGATCAGAGGGTTGAGAATGGCTACAGTGGCATTTTCCCCTCCTAGGAAATAGAAATTGCAGCCTTTAGTGACCTGTTTTGAAACCTCTCTGTTGAACAACAGTGGTGGGCAACAGGCAGCTCAGGAGCCTCATTCTCTCCTCGGATACTTCACATGCGGCTCTCAGTCTGTTCTACAGTTTTGGGAGCATGTCTGTCTTTAACAATAGAGTCCATTTCATCTCTCCATAACTAGCATATTACTCTTTTGCACTATAAAACACATAGCCTTATTATCTATAAGTATACTATTAATCCATTTAAGTGATTTTATCATTTTTTACTACATTTAAAATGAAAAGCTAATAAACAAAGTAAGAACCTTTTAAGGACTGTGTGGTCATATACTTCAAGTGCAGAAGGTTGCCCATCACTGCCCTAAAGTTTCTGATCAGTGATATGCAGATGATATTTATACTGTATCATCTTTCTGGTTCTATCCACTTTAAACATGTATTGGTTATCCATATGATATGTTTTTAAACAAAGTCTTTGTTGGTAGTTCCTCAATCTGAGGCTGATATTTAAAAAAAATACATCACATCATGAGTCCTCTTCTTTTGCATTAATATTTAAAGAAACCACTCCTATCCTTTGCTTCCTTCTCTGGTCACCACCCACTCCACTTCCACTTTGCTCTGCCGTGGGTTCATTGACCAGTTACCTTCATACCTGGGAAACCCCCAAAGCCCAAAAAACCTGAAATAACGACATGACACCAATCTGGGTATAAAAACTGGCCACAGCTTCTTTATTAGACTTAACAGGTAAAACCAAAACCAAATTTTAATTAACCAATATACCAACTAGTGCTTGCCCGCCCTACTTAGCCTAATACCCCTCAGGGGACCCCGTGCCCCTAGAGGCTCCTCCTCCTTCACCAACGTAGGAGGGCAAGCACTACCGCCACAAACGCACGTCACGTGCGTTCCGCCACCGAAGCTATGGCCCTTGCAATGCTGTCCTTAATTGCATAAATAAACAAATTCAACCCAATTGGATTTAAGTCCACCCCATCTTTCATAAAATATCCCTCAACGTCAACTATCTCAAAGTCAACGTGCCTTATGGAGATCCCTCCATGCCTCCTAATGAAACTCGACATTGCCTTGTTGACTCGCTTCCTACACCTGTCCATCGTTGCCCCATCCATGGGAGCCCTCCACTTCCTACGCTGTATCATTTCTGACCATACTATCACCAAACCCGGGAAGAGAGCCAACAAGCGCTCTATATCACATTTCATTATCCTGATCAACTCCTTGATTGGCATGTTGCCTAAGTCATTACCCCCCGAGTGAACAAACAACACCTCGGGCCCCTCAAACATTCTGGCATACCCCGCTATATGCTCCACCAGCTTGTGCCACTTAAGCCCTCTAACCCCTAACCACCGGAGTGACACCCAATCTGAAGGGAATCCCAGCTGCAAACCTCCATCCTTGATCCAGCCTCCTTCCTGGTCCAGTAAATATACGAGTGACCCGTAAGCCACACCTGCCAGGTGGGACCTGTCATAAAGAAAGCCTTAATTACGAGTCACTAACTCTGGCCGAATATATGACCTGAAGCTACAGGGAGTGCAGAATTATTAGGCAAGTTGTATTTTTGAGGATTAATTTTATTATTGAAAAACAACCATGTTCTCAATGAACCCAAAAAAACTCATTAATATTAAAGCTGAATATTTTTGGAAGTAGTTTTTAGTTTGTTTTTAGTTTTAGCTATTTTAGGGGGATATCTGTGTGTGCAGGTGACTATTACTGTGCATAATTATTAGGCAACTTAACAAAAAACAAATATATACCCATTTCAATTATTTATTTTTACCAGTGAAACCAATATAACATCTCAACATTCACAAATATACATTTCTGACATTCAAAAACAAAACAAAAACAAATCAGTGACCAATATAGCCACCTTTCTTTGCAAGGACACTCAAAAGCCTGCCATCCATGGATTCTGTCAGTGTTTTGATCTGTTCACCATCAACATTGCATGCAGCAGCAACCACAGCCTCCCAGACACTGTTCAGAGAGGTGTACTGTTTTCCCTCCTTGTAAATCTCACATTTGATGATGGACCACAGGTTCTCAATGGGGTTCAGATCAGGTGAACAAGGAGGCCATGTCATTAGATTTTCTTCTTTTATACCCTTTCTTGCCAGCCACGCTGTGGAGTACTTGGACGCGTGTGATGGAGCATTGTCCTGCATGAAAATCATGTTTTTCTTGAAGGATGCAGACTTCTTCCTGTACCACTGCTTGAAGAAGGTTTCTTCCAGGAACTGGCAGTAGGACTGGGAGTTGAGCTTGACTCCATCCTCAACCCGAAAAGGCCCCACAAGCTCATCTTTGATGATACCAGCCCAAAACAGTACTCCACCTCCACCTTGCTGGCGTCTGAGTCGGACTGGAGCTCTCTGCCCTTTACCAATCCAGCCACGGGCCCATCCATCTGGCCCATCAAGACTCACTCTCATTTCATCAGTCCATAAAACCTTAGAAAAATCAGTCTTGAGATATTTCTTGGCCCAGTCTTGACGTTTCAGCTTGTGTGTCTTGTTCAGTGGTGGTCGTCTTTCAGCCTTTCTTACCTTGGCCATGTCTCTGAGTATTGCACACCTTGTGCTTTTGGGCACTCCAGTGATGTTGCAGCTCTGAAATATGGCCAAACTGGTGGCAAGTGGCATCGTGGCAGCTGCACGCTTGACTTTTCTCAGTTCATGGGCAGTTATTTTGCTCCTTGGTTTTTCCACACGCTTCTTGCGACCCTGTTGACTATTTTGAATGAAACGCTTGATTGTTCGATGATCACGCTTCCGAAGCTTTGCGATTTTAAGAGTGCTGCATCCCTCTGCAAGATATCTCACTATTTTTGACTTTTCTGAGCCTGTCAAGTCCTTCTTTTGACCCATTTTGCCAAAGGAAAGGAAGTTGCCTAATAATTATGCACACCTGATATAGGGTGTTGATGTCATTAGTCCACACCCCTTCTCATTACAGAGATGCACATCACCTAATATGCTTAATTGGTAGTAGGCTTTCGAGCCTATACAGCTTGGAGTAAAACAACATGCATAAAGAGGATGATGTGGTCAAAATACTCATTTGCCTAATAATTCTGCACTCCCTGTATTAGACCCCCATCTACCTATTCTCTTAACCCAGTCATCCCCCATACCTGACCCCGCTGCCTCAGTTGCTGCCCCTATCCTAAACGAATGCGACCCAAACTGCGATGGTGTTAGCCCAATTCTACCCAATGTTAACTTGAGAACTGAAATGAACTGGAACTGAGATAAAGGACTCCCATCTTCGTGCATTAGGAAGGAACCCTGCTTCTTACCTCTAACTACCCTGAAACTAGTTACTAATTTACAAGGGCAGACTGCGAATGAAATAGGATGCAAATAAATGGCAGACCCCTTACCATAAATGTCGGTCTTCGACCGCCTAACCCATATAACCAGGGAATGACCCAAATCTTCTACATCCTGATCCTGAAGACTTCCCATAACTGTCTTGTTCCGGCTTACCAGTTCGCTAATCCGAAACGCCCCAAAGGAAGCGAGCGAAAACGCTGTCTGAAACAATAGCGCCTCGTACTCAGATTTGCAAATTCCCCTTAGCTCGCCATATAAGGATTGCAAAACAAATGATATAGGCCTCCTCACATCCTTTCTTTTGGTCCCCCGTCCCATTCCCTTTAAAGCCTGCCTCACACAGAAATTTTTTGTGACGTCTGGCCTCCCCTGCAGCTTCAACATGAAGGCCAGGGCTGTTATCTTCCTACCTACCACGGACGGGGATATTCCCCGCTCCTGGCACTGCAGCAAGAACGCGATGAGGGTACTCAAATCATTTACCTCACCGCCACTCTTTCTGACTAATTCTTCCCCAAAAGCTTCCCACTCCAGCCACACTTTCTTATTACCCCTCCATGTGGTTGGTGCCAGCGAATTCTTTATCAACTTCCCTAGCTCCACGCTCCCATGTTTCATAAGTGGCGTGGTAACGGGATTCCTGTCTCGGATGCCGATGGAGCCACCTGCCAGAAACGATCCCACTGTGACCGGGACAACGCATCTGCTATCACATTTTGAACCCCAGGTACATGCTTAGCCCTAAAGTTAATGTTACACTGCATGCACCTAAGAACCAACTGTCTGATCAATCTTATCACCGGCAGAGAGGAAGCCGACAGTGAATTGACCGCCTGAACCACCCCCATGTTGTCACAATGAAATATCAGCTGCTGGTCTTTAAGCTGATCCCCCCAAATAAACATTGCGATCACTATAGGAAAGAGTTCTAGGAATGCCAAATTTTTAGTTAGCCCTATTGAAACCCACTCCGGCGGCCACTGCTCAGCGCACCATTGCCCCTTTAAATAGGCCCCGAATCCGACGCTACCGGCTGCATCCATAAAAAGGTCTATTTCCGAGTTGCTGACGGGAAGTAAAGGGATAAAACATCTCCCATTAAAAGAATCCAAGAACCTTAACCACACTTCTAAATCCTCCTTAATATCCATGGTGACCCTAATAAAGTGATGAGGCTGTTTAACCCCAGCAGTCGCCAACGACAAGCGCCTAGAAAATATCCTTCCCAGAGACTGAAGAGCCTTAAGGGTCACTTTCCGGGCTCCCCGTGTTTCCTCCACTCTGGCCCTGAGATCGGTTATTTTATCGTCCGGCAGCCGACACTCCAACCTCCCTGAATCAATTGTAATCCCCAGGAAGCTAAGCACTGTACATGGACCCTCTGTCTTTTCTCTCGCAATAGGGATCCCGAAGTCTTTCCCTACGGACATGAACACGTCCATCAGATCCCCACATACCTGAGAACCCCCCTGTCCGACAAAAAGGAAATCATCTAAATAATGGACTAGGGACTTGGATCCTGACTTGACCTGCACCACCCATTGAACAAAGGAACTGAAAGCTTCAAAATACGTGCATGATATAGAGCATAGTAGATGCTGACTCTCCGCGTTTACCGGAAGCAATCTGAAAGCAGACTCAATGTCTACCTTTGCCAATAGGGCGCCCCTGCCTGCTAACCGAACGAGCTTTAAGGCCTGATCAAATGGGGTGTACCTAACCGCCGACAAGTCCTTATCAATCTCATCATTAACCGACCCCCCCTTGGGGTAAGAAAGGTGATGTATCAGCCTGTACTTGCCAGGCTCCTTTTTTGGAACAACGCCTAATGGCGATAACCTCAAGTTTGGGACGGGTGGCTCCCGAAAGGGGCCAGCCATCCGTCCCAAAGCTAGTTCTTTTGAAATCTTTTCCTTAACGATGCCGGGAAACTGACCTGCCGATTTTAAATTAGGGGGAGCGAACAATAGCTCAGGAAAAGTGTTTAAAAGGAATAACCGCCTTTTTAGCGTGCCCTATTCGCCTACCGTACATTTTTAACCAAGGAAGCATCCTTTTTAGCCTGATCGGCGTTCTCGCCTTTGGAAGCGGGCTCAGACTGCCCTGCAGTTCCGAGCAATTTCTTGAAACACAGGAACAATGGGTGTGGATGCCCGCATTCCGAACACTCGTGCCTGAATCTGCAGGCAGATCCCCATTTGCATGAACTTTCATTGTATAGGAAACAACATCCCTTCTTAACCGAACTGGCGACCTGCTGCTGCCTATTACCGAACCCACGAAAGGACTGAGCCACTCCGAGTGGGGTGACAATCTCTTTATCCATATGCCTACCTCCCTATCATCCCATCTAATTTCCTCCCTAACAGCCATCCTCTGCCTGAACTGTTCGTCGTACGCCCACCAGGCCATCCCCCCGTATGTCCTATGGATGCTGTCTATTTCGTCCTGGTAGCAGAATAGGGCACAGCAATATTCTGGCTTCCTTTCCCCGACTATACTTGCCAAGATTGCGAACGCTTGCAACCAATTCGCGAAGGTTTTTGGGATTCTCCTAAACCTACGCTTCCTCTCATCCTCCTCTTTTTTGCCCTCATCCCGGGATGAGTCCTCCTTAACCTCAAAATACTGATCCAGCGGCAGCAAGGAAAATATTTCTATAAACTCCTGCTTCCATATTCTATCTTTTAGATCCTGAGCTACATGAACTCCCAGAGGGCTTATCCTGCAGAGGGTGGGGGCTGCTAGAGCCATATCCGCTAGCACGATAGATGCCGAGTCACTCTTACCTGTTTTCTGGCTCTCCCCGGCCCTCTCTGCCTGCCCCCTTCCTGCATCTACCAGCGTTGCTGAGACCCATGCCTGCGCCGCTGACTTCCCACCTTCTAACTTAGACAACACAGTCCTCAGGACCTCCACTATAGTGTCTGAGTGCGTTCCTTGTATTGATTGTGCTGTGTGTGTGCATGAGCCGTGTGCAAGGCACTCACCTCCAGAGTTAGGTGTTGCGGCTTTCCTGCGCAACTCCGCCGGGATAGCATCCCACTGTGCGGCAACTGAACTTGATGGGTTGTTGTCGCCACTCTGCCGGCGTGTTGCTGCCGCTCGTGCTGATGACATCTGCGAACCTGTATAAAAGGCAGAGGACCTGTGTGATTGGTACACATGAGACATTCTAGCCTGTAACCCCTTACCGCCTGGCCTTGTTGTGACAGGGTTAACCCGCCCCTCCCCATCAGGTTGTCTGTCCCCCGGGCTCCTCTGGGTGCTGAATAATCCATCTGCCTGGGGGGGTGCCTGCTGCTGGCTCCTAATTCTCTGTTCTAGTCCCCTGGCTCTCCCCCCAGGTAGCTCCCTTCCCAGGCCTATGACCCCCCTGCTCCTAGTGAGCATACCCACCACCCTGGGTTGTGGCTGGTCCACACCCCCAGGTGGCACTGCCTCTTCCTGGGCTTGCTGTCTCTCAGACCCAGCATCAGACCTCACTGCTGCGGCTGACTCAGTGCCTGTGCTGATCACAGACCTCAGATCCCGCGGGACCCGTAACTCACCCTTCCTGTCGTCAGCGCCGTCCCTGCTGGCCTCCGCCGTCCTCCGACGAGCCGCCGGAAGTGACGCTGACGTCACTTCCGGATCGCGCCATTCCTTGCTTTCGGGCCGCCGGAAGTGACGCTGACGTCACTTCCGGTCGAGCCATTTTCATCCCGCTGAGCTTCCAGGAGCCACGTGCCAGCTCCTGCTGCCGGATCACATGTTGTGCCTTCTCAGCAACTCCCAGCCAGGGTACCTTCAGCCCGCTAGATGCTTCACCGGCGTGCCTCTTCGCCCGCGACTTCCCTGCAGGCCCAGCATCTTTCAGACCAGCAGGAGGGACCGGCTGACTCACTGAAGGGGCTGATGGACCAAGGCTCAGTCTTGCCGGAGGCCTGGATCTTCTGGACGGACGATGACAGGCCTCTTGAGGTAGGATTGCCGAGGTGGGGGGGGGGGAGGAGGGAGATAGGTGAAGGAGGGGGGATCCAGGAGGAGGGAAAGGGGGGGAATTGGGATATCAGGGGATGGTTCCCTACTATAAATAGGAGGAGGGGTAGGTGGAACCATAGAGGGAGAACTATCCCTAGCAGGGGTAACTCTGGGGATGGAGGCCACTAATGCTGACAGCCAATCCTGGCCTTTTTCAGCTGCAGCTTTCCTAATCTGACCTAGCAGAGACTCCATGTCTGCAGATGACATTATGGGTAAATGGGGGATATTAGACTGTCACACTACTCACAACTAACCTACAGCTCAGCTTAGGCTCATGTGTGCTCAACTGACACACGCATCCCTTTAAGAAACCTCTGCTGAAACCCCTCCTCTCTCCCCTCTCTACCAATCAGAAACCACTCCTATCCTTTGCTTCCTTCTCTGGTCACCACCCACTCCCCTTCCACTTTGCTCTGCCGTGGGTTCATGATATTTATTATCATGCTATTATTATTTTTACATCACATTCATACTTTGGTTTTGTGACTATGACACTTAGCACAAAGGTATATGAATTTTATATTGGTATTTTGGTTTAGGACATTCATGGTAGATGATTTAGTGTGATATAATTATATTTAACAGGGTATACTTACCCAACTCATTTATGACATTATTATGATGTTTTTTTTAGACCAAATTTTGTACGGGTAGGAAAAGTTTAAGGTAGAACTTGCTTAGCTAAATGTCAGGATGTATATCCTGTTTACTTACCTAGTGGATCTATGTCTGCTTTAGGGATGCTGAGTTACTATTTGAATGCATTGATATTACAGTACCAAAGTATAGTATGGGTTAGAATATGAAGATGCATTTATTTGGCATATTTGAGTATGATAATGGGGTATGATAAGACCCTATTGACTAAACCTCTCCCCACAGGTGTGCCCAGTTCATTTTACCTCTGTACAGCAGGAGGAACTTTCAGCCCTTGGGTTAGATTGAGAGATGGCTGTGGTCTTGTGTAGCATAAAGATCTTTCTAAATTCTAAAAAGAACTTACTTCAGCAATCAGAATTCCAGTATCAATAACGAAATTCACATTTTAATTATGTGAACCAGTTAAGCATAATATTTATTGAAACAACAGACATATTTATACCACACTCTTAGCAACGAAAAGTCAATCAATTTAAATGTGCATCCACGGTTACCCCAATCACCTTCTAGCTCACACTATCAACCATGCCTGAAGGTCTAAGACAATCACCCATTGTTTTCCCTTGGCCCGACTTTATCCTTGGTAGGGGCTAATTATACACAATAGGCATAGAGACACCAGTCTAAGGCTTGTGATAATGGAGAGAGATACTTGTGCCATGTGACTCCTGGGGTTAGTATCTCCCTAATCTAGTTAATAAGGGACAAGTCCAGTACTATAAAATAATGGCCATATACAATATTTCCCTTGTAATTCCTCTCCTCCCCAAAGCACAATATAGACATATAACCCATAACTCTTATCATGTTCCTATGCACACCCCAACTATAAACAATTTCCACTACCCTATGCTTTAAACAGGCATAACACACAAATCACAATGTCCCCAGTGTTAACCCATCTCAGTGGGCACCTTTCCTCCTGCACAATAAGCCTATCTTTTAAGGCTGAGGGCATCAGCCTGTACGGTATTGCACAGCTGGTGCCTTGCCATGCTAGCTACAGCCATGTCAGAAGCTTTTTTGGATAATGCAGTAGCTCGCACATATGTGCACATCTTTGGTTTTCTGCATGTTTATAGTCATCTGTACATCTCTATTTAATATGGATTGGATTCCAGTCCATGTTTTGTTTAATCCCCTGGCATCAAAGGAAATAGGGTATTTAAACCCCAGCAGCCTTATTAAATTGCGATTCGGTAAATTTAAAAGGGCTCTATTTAAACACACAGCATATTTTATTTACAGAAGTTTTTAGTTGGTGAAGACCTTGCTTTTGGATAAAAGTTCACTAACTAAAAACTTCTGTAAAAAAAAATACGCTATGTGCTAAAATAGAGCGCTTTTAAATTTACAGAATCGCAATTTAATAAGGCTGCAGGCTTCTGCAGCGTGGTTCTTAATAGTAACCATGAGCGGGTAAAGCTGCTTTTATGAAGTGATACAGCTGTCAAGTTTAACAGGGTAGAAATGTATATCTGCCTATCCAGGGCACTATTTAGTTGTTTTTTAAGACTAAGTTATCCTAGCTATGCAAGAATACGGCACAAGTTAGATTCTAAGCATTTGTGATTTGTAAGTTGGAGTCAGACAAACCAACTAGGTTAATACCTGATTAGGGTTAAATACTGGAAGTCTGCCTGTTTTTGTTTTTAACAGTGTGGATGATTTTAAAGTTTTTATCAGTTGAGATTTATCACTCCAAAAGGCATATCGATTGTTGTTGTACAGTACTACTTAGTGGAACGGCAAGTTCCACAGAAGTTCTCATCACTTTATTACTTGTTATATGTATGAGTGTGATGTAGCTATCTTGTGAGGCTCCATGCGCTTCAGATAGGTGGATCCATTCAAGGGACACAAGTTTCTTCTCCTCCTATCTTAATTTATACCAACAACTGTCATGATTTAATTGTTTAAGGACTCATATTGCCAATAATGTATGAATATGGCCAAGGGAGCATGACATTGTTGTATTGGGATTATGTGTTATTGTGTGGTTATATGTTGCCTGTACATGGTTATTATATATCCTAGTTATAAGATATTATAAAAGGGAAAATCATATATAGAACATATGTGGAATTGGTAAAAATGCTCTGCATAGAAATTAGCTGCAGGTTATGGCACCCTCACACATACAGGCCTTGGGTCAAGACAGATGTACTGTATTGGTCCGAATATAAGCTGCACCTTTTTTCCGATTTTTGAGTTTGCGAGTTACGGGGGCGGCTTATATTCGCAACCGTAAAAAAAAACACTGCCGATTTGCGAGCTTGAGAGTTATGTGTGCGGCTTCTATTCGCGAACGTAAAATTACTGCCAATTTGCGCGATTGCGAGTTAAGGGTGCCTATTTGCGTGCTTGAGACTGCGGTATTGAATAGCAATTTACGGTTTTAGTGATTCTAACATCCTGTAAGGTCTGTAACCTGCAAAAAAAGCTACAGTGCTAATTTGAAAGTCTGTTTCTTGCAATGGCTGATCACTTGGAGAGTCTTTTTCTCTCCAATTTTAAGGGTGGGGCTTATATTTGAGTACTATCTTTTTTAGATTTTTTCTCCCCTTGAACGGGTGCGGCTTATATGCGGGTGCGGCTTATATTCGGACCAATATGGTATGTACTTCAAGTAGTCCTAAGCAAACACTTGGTTTTTCACTAGCCAGCTATGGATATCTGGTGAATTTGGTCTCAAGAGCTTTGATAGCCCAATGTTGCAAGCCAGATGGGCTGACATCACACATACACAAATGTACACAAGGGTGTGATATTGGAGAGTATAAATATGTTGTTTTGATCATTGAATAAAGGTTGAGAGATAGTTTTCACATATACAAGGTGTGGGACTATTTCTGTTTGTTGTATCCTGACTTGGGGAGTGGTCTTGCCAATGGGCCACTACTAATCTGTATGCAGTATTATCTGCCTGTACCTCTTCATAAGCCATCTTTTGTGCCACAGAGAACAGGAACTACATGATTCTGCTGGTGTAGGTTTAAACTAGGTTTATATTATGTATCTTACTTCTAATTTGAAAAATTAGTGTATAAAACTTGCCATAGTGGGACTCTTACATGATACAGAGGACAGGGACCCTTGGAATTCTTTGTACTTGTTACAAGGATTGATTGACCTTAGTAACAGTGACTGGGCACTTGGAACAATTGGTCTTAATATAAAATTGTGCCTTGAACACTGTCCACAATAGTGGGGGAGGCGCAACATCCTCTGGTGCAGGTCACTTGGATAACAAATATGTGTTTTATATTTCAGAGATGAATAAGATTGGACCCTCACCTTACTGGACCTCAAGGATTTGAGGTACTAGTGTCACTCTTATCTGATCCTTCACTCTGGTCAGGTGTCTAGTGGGTCTCCCAGTTCTCTGTAGTGCTATTCGATATATGTTCTTATTTGTGGTATATCAAGTGTAAAATCACAATCTCTTATATGATTTCAAAGGTATATAGATCAGTAGCTTATTGCTACTAATATACCCCAAATAAGGACACATATTGAATAGCTCTACAGAGAATTGGGAGAGTGAAGGATCAGATGAGTGATTATAATACCTCATATCTTTGAGATCTAGTAAGGGGAGTGTCCAATCTTAGTCATCTCTGAAATACATAACACATATTGGTTATCCAAGTAATCTGCACCAGAGGTTGTTGCACCTTCCCCCTCTCATAAGCTTCTGTTTCTTGTGTTTAGTTATTAAACCATTAAAAATAAAAGCGTAATATAAGACCAATTGGGGAAATAGATAACACATACAGCAATATTTTTTATATTTTATTTTTAACCACAGACTTCCTTTATTGTTTGGCTTTACCTTAATGCTAATATGTATTAGATGTCAGTGAACATAGAAGCACCTTGTTAGTTCTATCACTGATTAATATTGTAGACTATAATGACAAGGGTTTTGAATAGGTGCTATATTTATTAGTATTGCAATTTTCAGGATTGGAGGTATTGTCATCTCACCTTATTAATAACGAATAAATAAACATCTCTACCTCTGAAATATGACATATTCAGGAATAGTTTTCGAGTAGTATTTATTCTCTTTCCTCTATTAAATGCTAATATAGAACAGATTATATATGTATAACTTTGAAATCTGTGCTATACCCAATGCACCCTGTTATAAGTAGACATCCTTGATGGAGCTCTCCTGGCTGAAATACATCACCCCAAGGAACCTACTTTATTATTTTTAACCTAGGCAACATAATTTTTAAAATTTTCTATACCCTTTGTGAATACTTAGGTGGTTTGTGTTCAAAGAAAAGCTTTTTTATCCTGTTGTTAGCTGATACACAGGGTTCTCAAACAATATCTTCACAAATATTTGATATTATTTTTATTCAATTTAAATAAGCAGGATATGATAATAAATATACTTAATAATAGCACATATACCCTTAGAATGTGTGAATAGTTTTTCAATGTTTAGGAAACAATACATTGGGACAAACCAAAACTGCAGGTTTTTCCTTCATTAAAGTCATGTACTTTTGGAGCAAGCTGCTAAGCTCCATAACATATTAAGAAAAAACAATAATAGCTCTTGAAACACATGTAATTTTCTTTTGCTGGAAACTGTTTTAGTATTTTCAGTTTTTGTTATTTTTTTTTCTCTTTTCATGTTTTTTGACAAAATAGAAATACAAGTGGTAAACTACGAGTGCAAGAAAATTTGCATTCCTTCTTTTATTTACTGATATATAATTGCCTAGTATTTCGGGGTTGGATCACATGTTTTGAGTGAAACCAGACTATAATACTACAGGATATTTCTCCCTGTTAAGGGCATAAGTGAGCTAAAAGAGGATGCTCACAGAGTGGATGACCACATCCATAGAACTACCTATTAAGGATAGTTTGTTCTCTGCCTGAGCACTTCTATTGTGTCATTGTATCATTCCCAGGGCCTGACTAGACTGTTCTGGACTATGGTCTGGGCCTGAGATGACACGGGTTACCCTGATTTTTACTCTGGTGTATGTGTTATGCTGGTTATGTGTTAAGGATTATGAAAATATTGTGTGTATTATGGTAATACTTATGTTATATTTTGTATGATGTGACATTGTATGTAACATGTGAGCTTTACTGGGCTGTGGAGCAGTGGAAATAGGGTTAGGAAGATAAGCAAGTCACATAGGCAAATAGATGGAGTGTCTCCAGCACTAGCTAAAGTACCTTGTGAAGTACCACAGGAAGGACACCATATAGGGTTATTCACTCTAATAATTAGGTAAATGTACCACCAGGGTAGATTAAGGGCCTGACATCACTGGATGTAAATGGTCTCCCTGTGGACTGTCAATGTGTCCCCCTTCTGTGTACCCAAGGGGGGGACTCGTTATGATTAACAAGCCTATGGCCAGAAAACTGTGTAAATATGTACGTGAATCAAAATAAAGGTGTGTCAGTTTGGTCTTACATAATTGCATGTGTGAGTGTCATTCTGTGGAATAGTTCCTGTTGACCACCCTGTATTGGTGAGTGGTCACAGTCAGTGGTTAACTGTTCCTGGTCTTCTGGAAGGGCTCCAGTATCATAGGCATTTTGTGACTGATTGCTTGGACCTGTGTTATATCCTTGTTCTTACTGCGTGGGAGTCCCCAATTTTCTGTTGTATACGTATCCTACTGTATATTAAGTAATTGTTTGCTTTCTACTTTGTGTCTGCATAATATAGACATATTACATGTTTTTTTATTTAGTTAGTTTTTAAGCATGTGGAAAGACCTATCTTATTTGTGTTTTCTCCTTTTATAAAACTGATCAACTATGAAATGCCCAACCAAGTGCATTGTTTTCTCCATTTAGTGTTTTATTTTCCAGATGGCTAAATAATAATTTGAAAATGTACAGTGTAGTAACCTTGCTGTACACTGCCTATAATTATGCCATCACACACAGTGTATGGATAATTTGTGTGATTTAGTAATATCACATCCATCAAGAAATGTTATTTTGTCCAAGAAGAATATAGTTTTGAGCAGTATATGCCCACATATGACCTTGCTATATTATGTATTTAACATCCCTTTTCTGAAGTAGTTCCTGAAGGATGAAAAAAAAAAAAACAATTACAGCACTGCAGCTCCAGCTTGTAGAATCTGCAAACCACCACACACTTGCTTACTGTGTCATTACTGCCTTCAGCTGTCACCTTTTTTTCTGATTTGCTTTTCAAAGGAACTTATAATTACTAGTGACAGAACTACACAAAAGACAAAAGTATTGCATCACTTTAACAACTTGGAGGCATTTCTGATTGAATTAGGCAACGCAGAGTCACACAGCTTTCTGAAACAGTAATAATTAAAACTAGATAATAATCCTTAGTATCTCTTAATAATGGACAAATGTAACCTGAATGACAAGGCTAATGTCTCGACTGAAAAAGGAGTTCAGTCTGTGACAATTAATTACGTTTTACCTCATTTAAGGCAGAATAAAGAATAGTTTAGGGGCACATCACAATGATTTAGCTATCACATAAAGGAAACAGAAAAGATCACAGAATATGCAACACAAAAGAAAAGGTGTATTGCCTTGTGCAAACATTACAAGTGATAAAACACAGGGACGAAATGTCTGGCAATTAAAATTTAGCTTTATTGATATTTCAGTTATCTGCTGTCAGTACCAGTAATGTAATATACCCGAACACAAGCCCCCTGAACATATGTTTGACCACTGCTTTACTTTCTAATGTTTAAATCTGTTGCCTGTTGGTGACGCAAGGGATGTAACTCTTCTCTGGTGTTCCTACATTTTATTTGTTCTACAGCTAAACAAGTGTGGTATCAGATAGGTCAGTGTTTTACAGCAGCTTGTGCTGACACTGATGCCAGTTCCTGAGATGTTGTCTGCCAATCCTCAGGGTCAAAGAGGTATCCCTTCCATCTTTCATATAGATAGATTATTGAGGAAATTATATGCAGTAAAAATGGGATCTTAAAATCATTGCAAACCTAAATAAATGTAGTGTTTCATTTGGAGTATCACTCCATTCAAATTATTCTATATTTCAAATGGCTTGTGCATTGTAAAGTGGCAAGGTGAACATCAGATGAAAAGGGTAACAGTAACTGAGTTAGTTAGATGGTACTGTGTATGTGTGCTACTCACTTGGAGCATTGTTGTCCTTTCACTGTGTTTAGTTATGTTAGTCACAGATTTTGTATTATAACTCAGGATTATGGCTCTACTATATTTGTGAACCACAATTGAATCTCATTATGATCTATGATAGTACATGACCATTCTTATCTGGAATTTAACTCTTCTGTGGTGTTCCTACATTGTGTGTGTGCTAACAAGACTGGGGTCATGTGTAATTGTGGGGTGATCATGGTTCATTTAGCTTAACTGCAGTCACGAGGGAAGCTTAAACATGCACTGTGGCCCTTTTGGTGACTCTGTAGTATCCACTAAGCTATTCCTATTCCTATTGGGAGTGTTTTGCATGTTATAAAAATGCTAGGGACGTATGGTATATAGAACTGTAGCTGTTATCAACATTATGATATTGACTGAAAATTTCCTTTTCTAAACTCATGGTGAAGGAGATATCCAACATCACCATGGAAAACTGGTTATATCCATAATTATGACCAATTTTAAAACTCTATACATTCACCAAATCTTTAAGAAAATATGCAGCAAGCCCTTATTATTTAATTATATTTACTGTTTATTATCTACTTTAAATTATAAATGAGGCCACAAGGTAAAATATTTTTCTATTATAATTTGAATCAGGTGGTGGTTGAAAAAAAAAAAACTAAAAACATTATATTATAGAACTATCTCTGAGATGGCAAGGTCCGATAGCTGTTTTGCAGTGAGTATATAGAATGAAAATCCAATATATTCAGTGATGGTGAAATTTTATATGCAATATGTCCCGAATGCTCCACTAACACACTCACAGAGAGGGGGTTAGTGATGAGAGTGTGATCTTTCTAGGGAACCTAGCTTAGTAAACACTGAAGAGGCTTCAAGTGCAGAGATACATGTTTATGCTGCATCACAATTCCAGTAGGGCTTCACAAATCTTGACCAATACGTGTTCCCAATGGCCAACTAACCCTTGCTATTGGTAACAAAAACAATGCTATGGTCAGCATTGCACCAGGTTGGATACCTATCTATAAATGGCTTTTGAGAAGAAAAACTATTTTGCAATACTATATATAGCTCTTTTGTATCAGTGAAATGTATTCTACCTTATTTCTTCACATTAACGATTACTGTTTTTCTCGTACAGTGTAACTACTGTTGAAAAAAAAAGGATGGAGACTTAGAGAGCATTGCGGGTATAAATACAATAAAAAAGTCTTAGTAAACACTATTGTTATTTAAGGCAATCATGTGAGTTCCTTGTGACATTTGTTAGGCTGCGTTAGCCTTTTATGTGATATTGTGCAGAGTAGATGTTGCCAAACTGGTCCACTGATAACAGTGGCCAGTAAGTTTTAATTAAATTCAAATTTTACTCTCAACAGAACAAATTCTGTATAATGTCAGCTACAACAATAATTTGCAGAGCTGATAGATGGAGATAACAAGCTCTTCCCCTTTATGATGCTGGCTATTAAAAGTGTTTTTAAATGTACCTTACCCACATTTATTAAATTCAGATGTCCATGGCATAATATTCATCATGATGGACAATACTTTTCCAAAAATGCATTGAACCAGTGGTCCCTGGATCTCCTCCTGCTGCCATTTTCCTTTTTTATTTTATATTATGTAACAATTAAATAATAGTGACACTTCCTGTTATATTGCTTTTATTACTGTTGTGCCATGGTTTAATGATCAGTTCTTTGACAAAACCAATTTAACAAAACAGAATGTAAATATAAAAAGTAAATACAGACGTTAGATACTCAATTGTATTTTTAATAAGGACAGAGGCTTTACTGTAACAAAATGTGATGTACTACACTTGTTTAAAGGGATATGGAAGGTTTCTGGATATGTATTTAGGGCCTTATTCAATTGCAAACCTGCAGATTGTGTTATACAGGCTGTATGTCTGCGGGCTTGAGATTTGCTACAATTCCAGAGCGATTCAATTGAACAAGCCCGCAAGTCACGGGCTGAAAGGCAAAACTGTAAACCATGCAATTGTATGTAGCATTTTAGAGCATAAGCATGATCAATTAAGCAGAGCAGTAACTCCCGATTTAGAAACAGCCAATAGAAAATTAGGCCGTCATCATTACATCAGTAAAACATGGAGGTTACATGTCAATCAATTAGCGTTTAGGGGTCCGATATGTGATCAGACTCGCAATCCCGCAATGTACAAAATAAAAAAAATAAATGAGGGAAATGTTCTAGTCCATGTGGGTGGCCTGATATGTATTAACTCACTGATTCCCAAGATTGATGTAACACTGAAATGACACATAAAAAAAAATGTGATTTACGAGCTTGAGGCTGTTGTGCAATTAATCCTAACGTCTTTCATCACTTTCCCCATCTTATAAAGTGCAGTATTGATTTACATTTGACATTTAGGGGTGTGAAAATATTTGCAGGCTTGAGGAATTGTAGCAATTGAATAGCGATTTGTGATTTTAGCGATTTTAACTTTTGCAGGCTTGAAAGATCAAAGGTTTAGATGGGTTGTAAGTTCCAATTTTGACAACAGCAGGGATTTTCAGCCTGTAACCCGTAGATAGTTTGCAGCTTTCAAAAAGACACCAATTAAGTGGAAAATTAGTTTACGGGCTACATTATGCGCTACAGTAAAGAATAGCTCAACTGAATCGAGGCCATAATATATCTACGTATCTATTTACTTTTCGGTACCTTTTTTTATTAAGAAGTGCTTACAAGTTCTATTTTATGTCTTAAAATCAAACCAATAACACCTGTTTAGCTCTGGCCTCTGCATCTTATGAAGACACAGCCTATGTAGTAATTGATGTGCAGTACTGGCCAATCAGGGGCAAAGTATCAGTAATATGCAGCAATTTTCGGGTCTATCACGTTGTTTAAGCGCAAACATATTGCCAGCACTGACAGCTGCAGTGCCAGCAAGTAGCCGCTAGATAGCGCCGTCCAAGTTGAGGGAATGCTGTCGCAACTTGACGGTGCTGAATCAACAGCGAGGCCATTGCTATGTTCGGCGCAGGCATTAGGCCCTCAGGCCTCTTCTGTCAGCACGCCTTATATGCATTGTGCAGCACTATTCGCAGAATTGGCAGCGCCATCTAGCGGTTGGCAGTGGCACTGCTGCTGCTAATCTTATGCTAGGGGAAGAGGAAAAGGACCTAATTTTCTGCTGAGAAATGGTCACTGAGTGATTAGTATAAGATACTGCACAACTACTCTACTACAGATTCTGTGTCTTCCTGAGCTGCAGAGTCCAGGGTCAAAAAGGTACTATTTGTTTGATTGTAAGAAGTAAAACAGACCTTATAAACACTTCTTATTAAAATAAAGTATGGAAAACTAAATGGAAATGTAGATGTATTATATACCTTGTAAAAATCTGAAATCTTCCATATGGGTTAAAAAAACAGGCAGACAAGTAGTAATGGAAAAGTGCCAATGTTTTAGAAGACTATGCAAAAGATTATTCTTAGAGTTTCTGAGCTCTCAGAACACTTGAGGTTTATTTTTAATGTGAGGTGAACAAATCTTTGGGTTTTCCAATCTCTTCTGGGTAAGAAACTTTGAATCTCCTTCCCACTATCTCTCCACTACGTTTTAACAAGAAAATAAAAGCCAAATCTTATTATTATTTAGATGTGTTCCTGTGGAAGAGCGTTTATTAGTCTCAAAACTCTGTAACTGTTCTACCAAATGACTCAATACACAACATTTGTTATGAAGACTAAAAGTAACTTGCTTTCTTCATGGGCCAATAAGAGAAAGTTTAATTAGATATGATGTTTTCTATAGCACAGATTTTGGTTCTTATATTTTTACTATGAATAGATTGTAAAAATATATAAATAGGTCTGTCGACATAAAATGGAAATAATTGCTTAGAATAAAGCATAGTATTAAAGCACTAAATTAAAAATAGCATCTTTGAAGGACGTGATTAAGTACATACTTCATACTTTTACATGAGAAAGTTCTGTGACAATCACAATTGTTAAATAGTTTCCCTTAATTTTATCTGTCAGACTTTCAATTTACCTTGCCCAGTCAAATTAAACTATACATTTTTTTCATCAGGGCTGTCAATGTGCATATCATTTACAACATGAAATGACTAAACAGAGTCTGTCATTCCCTAGACCGAGAATGCATTCATGTTTCGCTGTTTGTAGTTCACATGAGTAATTTGTCCTCAGCCTCATTCAAAGCAAATTTCCTTTTTCAACTGCATCTCCATAAACACAAATGTCAGCACATTATGCCATAAACACACTTTATATCTTAAATATTTCACACTTTTACTCTGGAGACGCACATGCAATATAAAGTAAACATCTTTCAGTCACACAAACAGCCAGTGTCAGCTTTGTATCTTAAAAAGAAAGCTGACACAACGAAATGTGTCTTTGTATTGAGGTCTTATTTTTTTTACAAATAACAATGACTTCTCCTTTGAAGGAAACTATGAACTTTCAGAAGGTCCAAGACAGGCATCTTTGCACTTTGTTTATGGGCATACTGGGTCAAGACCCAAAGGAGGGAGGTTCGGATATGGCTTTACTATGAAGTCACACAATTACTTCATGATAATATTCCCTTACATAAACTTAGGCCTGTGAAAGGACCACGTTTTAAATTTAGCCGACTTTGGTTTGTGTCATACTTGGCTGCTAGCCTTCCTATAGCCTGAGGGAAGGGTAAGCCTACTGGAACTTGCTAGTCTATTTAGTTATGTTGTCAAGTGGCTATTAATAGTAGAATTCTTTCAGAAAACTTGAATAGAGATCTTACATAAAAACCACTGTACCTCCTGTTCCTTCAATGTGTCTAATCATGTAAAGAGCAAAAGCAAATTTCTGCTGACATTAAAGCAACATTAAACACACAAGTTAAACATTAAAGACTGCAGTTATTTATCTTAAACTTTCTAAAACAATGTAAGTTCTGCATTCTATAAATATGGAACTTGTGAGGTCCTTTTAGTGATTACTAAGAAATAATGATTTTTATTACCATACCTTTTAATTCAGTGCTCTTAAACTAGCTTTTCTGTACTTCATAGCAGCTATTTAAATATTTGCATATAAGGCAAATATGATAAAAACTGTTGAGTTGTGTAACACTCTGAGCTTGGGGTAAGAAATCATAGCTCTGCACCGTCATATGTTCAGCTTTATTATTTGTGCATCCAAAACAGTTAAACATTTGTAGACATCTTCGAAAGACACTAAATGGAAGTAACAATAATAGATGTACTGATGAAGTATATCTAATTGTAGCTCAAGATACTCTAGAGATAAGTCATATGCTTGATTATTATCACATCTACCAATTTTATTTCTATTGTGCAAGCATATGTATCATCAACTATATAATAACAAACGCTATCAGTGAAAATTGTAACTGTGCTAATGACTCTACTTGCTCTCTGATAAAGAACTGTTGAGCGTTCCCCCATCATCCATTAATCTTTACCCATGACATATTGGACCAAAAAACATGAAAGCCTATTTAGTTTATAACAATAGCACTTTTACAAAGGATCAGTATACAGAAGTATGGCAGACTTACCCAAAGTGACACAGAAAATGTCCCGGTTAGTGGAAAATGAAAAGTTTACGTTTAATTGTTAGTAACATTTTTGAGTAGAATTGAAAAATTACCAGCATAATTAGCTATTTTAAGCATAAATTAATAATACTGACCTTCCCTCTCAAAGTTGAACAATTATTATTTATCAATATGTATCACTTGGAAAACTTCTTTTTATCACCCCCCACCCTGAGAGTAAAATGTTTGACCTAGGTAAAGAGAGCAAGACACTGATAAGAAATTGTAGATATTAAAATCAATAACTTTCGAGTTCTGATATCAACACTTTAAAAAATGTTTTTATATCAAGCAGTTGCAATTAAACAGTTGCAATTATGCAGTTAGCAGTTGCATAAGGCCTGTTCCTCCAGTAAAAAATGGTATTGTAGACTCATAAGTTATAGTACTCCAGGTGTTATTGATTAAAGTGTGCATAATAATTTGGGCCGGGGTAAAAGTTGTAATGGAACCGGCTGGAATAGACCCTTTATAAAAGACATCAATGCCAATATCACTGGGATGTGTTTTTGAGAACAATATTTAAGAACTTAAAACAATTCAGTATAATACTATATTAACCCTGTCATGAGTTTTGGCAATTAATATGGTGATATTATTAATATCAATAACCTTTATTAATATTAATTACAAATTTACATATTTCACATATTTGCATATTTCGACTAATTTCTGAATTCTTACTACACAATATATTAAGAGCATTGGCTTCATGAAATAAAACTGTATTATGTGAGAATATATTTATTATAAATTAATCCAAATACCGTTTATACTCAATATAAGCCGTCCCGAGTATAAGCCGAGGCACCTATTTTACCACAAAATACTGGGTAAAATGAGTGACTCGAGTATAAGCCGAGGGTGGGAAATGTGCTGCCCCCTGTGTCCCTTTTGTGCCCTCTGTGTCCCCCTCTTGTGTCCCCCTCTCTCTCCTGTGTCTCCTCTCCCCCTATCCTCAACTCCATCCTCAACCCCCCATCCTCAACCCCCTCCTCAAACCCCCCATCCTTATCCCTCCATCCTCATCCTCCCTCCTCAACCTCCCTACTCATCCTCAACCTCCCTCCTCAACCCCCATCCTCATCCTCCCTCCTCAACCCCCCATCCTCAACCCCCTCCTCAAATCCCCCCTCCTCAACCCTCCCCTCATCCTCCCTCCTCAACCCCCCCATCCTCATCCTCATCCTCCCTCCTCAACCCCCCATCCTCCCTCCTCAACCCCCCATCCTCATCATCCCTCCTCAACCCCCTCCTCAACCTTAACCCCCCTCCTCAACCTCCCTCCTAAACCCTCCCCTCATCCTCCCTCCTCAACCCCCCATCCTCATCCTCCCTCCTCAACCCCCCATCCTCATCGTCCCTCCTCAACCCCTCCATCCTCATCCTCAACCCCCTCCTCAACCTAAACCCCCCTAAATACCTCCCCCTCTCCCCTCACTTACCTGCTTCTGCTCCGGCCTCCGCTCCTTGACCCGGCTCTCTCTCTAACTCCCCCGTGTCTCTCTAACCCCCCCGTGTCTCTTTCCCTCCCCCCTCCTCATCCTCAACCCCCCTCCTCATTCTAACCCATCAAATACCTCCCCCTCTCCCCTCACTTACCTGCTTCTGCTCCGGCCTCTGCTCCTTCTTGACCCGGCGCGCATGTGATGTCACATGCATGCCGCGTTATTAGCATATACCGGGTGCCGGCACCCGGTATATGCTAATGATGGGACGTCACATGCGCGCCACGCCATTAGCATATACTGGGTGCCGGCAGAGAGACACGGGGGGATTATAGAGACATTGGGGGGGGGGGGGTTAGAGTGACACTGGGGGGACTAGAGAGACACGGGGGGGTAGAGAGACACGGGGGGGTTAGAGAGACACGGCGGGGAGAGTGACTCGAGTATAAGCTGAGGGGGCCCTTTTTAGCCTTAAAAAAAGGGCTGAAAAACTTGGCTTATACTCGAGTATATACGGTAATAATTCAGTATATTTTAATATAACAAGTTGGTATAAACAATTGTAACAGAAATATATATATATATATATATATATATATATATATCACGGTACATCAATTATACATTTTTAGTTATTATTACATTATCCACATAATCATATATAAGACATACATAATTATATATGGTAAACTATGACATCAGAGATGGTTTTGATTATTTTGGTATGTTTACACATATCTATTTATTAAGCTATCATACCCTTTTAATATCATATGATTTTATAGTCGAATTATAGTATTATCTCTAATTCAAAAGAGAAAATATTTTTCATTACAATTAATATCGGATGTATTAAATCGCTAAAAAAGCTGATATTTTGTAGTATTTATAAAATTAACTTACAAATTATACGTTGACTTATAATTCATACGTTATATTATATATCAGATAATATTGATATAGCAATTTATTTGATATTATATTAACAAAATATTTCCATGATTGTAATGAAAAAAAATTATATATATATAAAGAAATGTTATACTTTACTTTGTTCATACCTGTTTTTTGTAGTTGATTTCTTTTGTTTGGTTTCTTCAAATGACTGGAATTCTGGATCTTTTCAGAAGTTCTTGGTATGTAAGTGTGTAGATTCTTTTGCTAGTGGGCTGTGGAAGTTTTTTTGTAGAATGCATGTTTAGTTTTCAATGTGTTTTGGGAAAATATCCCAAATAGTAAGGCCCTCATTCAATTGCAATTTGGCCAATTGAATAGTGCTCTAAATAAGCACATAACATATTTTTTTTTAAATAAGTTTTTAGTTAGTGAAAACCTTGGTTTTGGATAGATGTTTACTAACTAAAAACTTCTTTAAAAAAAATATGTTATGTGCTTATTTAGAGCGCTATTCAATTGGCCAAATTGCAATTGAATGAGGGCCTAAGTGTATAGTATATTCTCTCTAGGCGTTTCAAAGTTTCTCCTTGGGGTGTGTCTGTCCAGGAATTTGTATTTGTTGAGAGGTGTGTGGGTGTCTGTATCTCCCTAGTTGTTCTTGGTCCTCTGTCTTTTTAGCTTTTTCAGATCCCCCTATATGCTGTTTCTACCCTCAATTATACCAACAACGTCATTTCCCTTTCAGAAATTCCAATCAGGCTATGTATTTGGCAACCAATCAGGAATCCTCATGATATCACAAAATATTTAACTCCTAATAGTATATATATTCTTTTTGTATAGAGACAGTGATTCATTGGACCACAAGAGGGTGCTCTTGCACCTTCAAATTACCACTAAATAATTAAAATAAAATATAATATTGAACTTTGACCTTCATCGGTCGTAAATAATACAACAAACAATACATGGTTAGCAGGTTAGTTGATAAGAAGTGTCAATTATGTATACAGAATGTGTGTTCTTGAGAACTAGACATGATGTCTGGTTAAAACATTTTTACATATGGGAATTTGGGGAGTATTTAAATAAAATAAACCTTATTGTTTCAATTAATGGAATAATTTATTTGTTATGTCTGTTATAGAAAACAACTAAGTCAGAGAATGAACCAACCTTGATAGGTTAGTTCTATGGTCATGATAAGCCACTCTGAGAGCAACCTCTTTTAGCACACTTGTGCCCTTCACAGGGAGAAATATCCTGTAGTATCTCAGTCTGGTCCCACTCAAAAGAGTGGCCCCAAAATACCAGGCAATTCTACCCTGAACAGAAGAAACAGCAAACCCCAGATGCGTGTCAGCCTTTATAGGCCTCGTCAGTGAGGTGCAGCTGAACTCGCTAAGGCACAGTGAGCAGAGACGCTTTTACTGTTTCTCCTGTTCAGGGTAGAATTGCCTGGTATTTCGGGGCTGGGTCACTCTTTTGACTGGGACCAGACTGATATACTACAGGTAGTGATGTCGCGAACCTAAAATTTTCGGTTCGCGAGCCGCGAACGCAAACCTCCGCAAATGTTCGCGAACCGGCGAACATCGGCGAACCGCCATAGACTTCAATGGGCAGGCGAATTTTAAAACCCACAGGGACTCTTTCTGGCCACAATAGTGATGGGAAAGTTGTTTCAAGGGGACTAACACCTGGACTGTGGCATGCCGGAGGGGGATCCATGGCAAAACTCCCACGGAAAATTACATAGTTGATACAGAGTCTGGTTTTAAGCCATAAAGGGCATAAATTACCTAACATTCCTAAATTGTTTGGAATAACGTGCTTTAAAACATCAGGTATGATGTTGTATCGATCAGGTAGTGTAAGGGTTACACCTTACATGACTGGGGGTCTATAGGTGACATTAGTACTGACCTTTATCTGACTGGGTGTCTATAGAGTGACATTAGTACTGACCTTTATATGACTGGGGGTCTATAGGTGACATTAGTACTGACCTTTATCTGACTGGGTGTCTATAGAGGGACATTAGTAATGACCTTTATATGACTGGGGGTCTATAGAGGGACATTAGTACGGACCTTTATCTGACTGGGTGTCTATAGAGGGACATTAGTAATGACCTTTATCTGACTGGGTGTCTATAGAGGGACATTAGTACTGACCTTTAGCTGACTGGGTGTCTATAGAGGGACATTAGTAATGACCTTTATCTGACTGGGTGTCTATAGAGGGACATTAGTACTGACCTTTAGCTGACTGGGTGTCTATAGAGGGACATTAGTACTGACCTTTATCTGACTGGGTGTCTATAGAGTGACATTAGTACTGACCTTTATATGACTGGGGGTCTATAGGTGACATTAGTACTGACCTTTATATGACTGGGGGTCTATAGAGGGACATTAGTACTGACCTTTATCTGACTGGGTGTCTATAGAGTGACATTAGTCCTGACCTCCTGCTGCAGTATTATTACTCCCAGTACTCCCAGGCTTGCTACTATTAGATATAATAACCTCAGTTTCGTTTCCTTATCTGTTGGTAACATCAAAATATGATTATTAAATATTTCATATTTGTTTGTGTTTTTCTCCCAAAGTGAACCCCTTTGTGTGTGTCCCACAGATGTGGCGTTTCCGCTCTGCGTATGTTGGATTTGCACCGCTCAAAAAGTATGAAAAGAGACCCCCCCCCCCCTTGAAGCCCATTAATGACATCATCAGTAAATTGTATGTAACAGATTCCAGTGTTTAGGGTTTATGACCCAATACTGCGATCATATCACTTATGACAAAAATCCGTATTTGTCGTATTATTCAGACGCGCGTGCATCTTTGTGTTACATTTCCTGATACTTTTATTATCTTGATCTTTATATATTTACTAGCGACTTGCCCATCAAAAAATGGCGGCAATAAGATTGTAAGGCAGGTAATGGTTTGGACGAGACATTCATTTTGTTGGCGGTCGGAGATCCTTCGGCGCTCATTGCGAGGCTGTTGGTTGTATTTTTTTTCTGATAGGCGCTTTTGCTGTTATTCTTTGGTCGGCGGTGATGTGTTTTTTGCGCTTATTGCAAGGCTTTGTATGCTATGAGCAGCGTTGGCGCTCGTTGTGAGGCGCGCAGTGAATGGCTTTTATGTTTAATTTGATAATGTTTTTTTTGTGTATATATATTTTTGTATGCTAATGAAATAATTACTAAATGAATATACTTTACCTATTTGTAAGTAATATATGCAGGAAGCATTGTGCTGAAGAGCTGACAATCTGTTTTCATGTTCCTGCAGCATACAATGTAGGTTTTCAGTGCTGTGGAGCTGCTGTGTAAGTGTCAGCAATGTGTGCAGTGTGTAGTGTAAATAGGCTGCGTGCGCGAGGGGAAGCTGTTAGGGTAGCTGGGTACTTCCGCATTGTGTAAGTTAGTGTTGTAAAATGGCGGGGAATGTTTATGTGGTACACGGGTGTGGATGATTTAGCGTCCTTGTTAATAGTGTATCTTTACCTCGTACGGCTTTTTAGGAAAATCCGTATGTGTTTTGCGTGTTTAGGGTCCTGTAGCCTAGTTTTCTTTTTTTCAAGGGCCATTTTTTCTCTCACTTAGGTGATTTTCAGGTGTCTAAACTCATGAATTTGGACTTAAATGGAGGTGTAACTTCACTTGCAGAGGTCCTCGGTGCCCGCCTTGCTGTGGGTAAGCTTTTTATGTGTTTGTTGTGTGTATTTATTGTGTTTTTAATAATTTTAAGTGCGTGCGGTTCGGGCGTTAAGGTCGTATTTTTGTGAGCTCGTAATGTTTTTTTTTCTAAGTCCCATATTTTTGGATGGTAAGTCCGTAAATTTGATGGTGTAAGTCCCGCCTGCGGCTCATTGCAGCCGACGTGGGAGCCTTCGGCGCTCCTTGGCAGCAACTCTGGCCCTCGCTTCGCAAGCCCGCAGCGTTAGCAACAACCCGCCTGCTCACAACTATATATGTGATATCTGTAACGTCTTCCCCAGTTGGCACTTGTAAATCGGCTAAGCGACAAAAAAAAATGGCGTCCGGAAAAAATGAAAACGAGGCTACACGACCCCAAACCGCGCAAAAGAACGCCAGCCATGTACGACTTTTACCTAGGAACAGACGAGGTACAAAATACACTATTATAAATAATGGAAACTGCTGGCGAGCCGCGTAACACATACACAATCGCCGTTTTACAACACTAACTTGCAACTAATAACATTACAAATCTAAAATGGCGCGTTACACGACTATACAAGCTGTTTCCCCTCGTGCACTGCGCACATTGCTGACACTTACACCTCGGGTCACCAACAGTCCAAATGTACACTGTAAGCTGCAGGAAAATCAAAACTGATTGTTAGCTCTTCAGGTTATTGATCACTGGATATATTAATTACAAATAGGTAAAGTATTTTAGTAATTAATTAATTCATTATTATTAAAAAATATATATATAAAAAAAATACGCTTAATAGCATATTTTACACTGCGGTTACTTTACATACATTAACGCTTCGCACTTCCTAATACATTTGTTCATTCACAATAGTTATTATCGTGCATTCATTTAATAAGTATTAATTAGTAATAGAAAATAAAAATGTAGACTTTACACTACACTAAAATGTTTTACTTTTTACTCTGCAGTTCTATATCTGGATTACTGCTCATAGGCTGCCAGCGATAGCACTCTCAAAGCAGTTACAAATCTAAATCACTTTATTATGCTCTGAGACCTGAATACATTTTTTAATTTACACTGCACAAAAACAATTATATATTTAACACTGTACTTATATATCTGTCTTTGCAATGAGCGCCGAAGATTGATCGTTGCAAAGCACGAAACATGAAGGACACGAGGGAAGAGGCTCACAATGAGCGCCGAAGGTCCTCAGAGTACAAAAAGCATCACATTGTGTGGCAATCAGCATTGCCATGGCTTCAAACTTTTTTATTTATTATTATTGCCCCCGTCATTTGTGCCAGGCAAGTCGCTAGTGATATAATATAACATAATGCAATACAATATTATACAGTACACATGGGTGTTGGAACTGGGGGGGGGGGGGGTAAGGGGTAACCCCCCCCCCCCCCATATTTCTTATCGTATGTATGTATGCGTATAGAAGCTAACAGGGGAGGAGAGAGGGGGAGGAAACACAGGGGAGAGGGAGAGGAAGACACAGGAGAGGGGAGAGGGGGAGGAAGACACAGTGGAGAGGGGGAGGAAGACACAGGGCAGAGGGGGGAAGAGAAACAGGGTAAGGGAGAGGTGAGGGGAAGAGACACATGAGAGGGGGGAGAGACACAGGAGAGAGTGGGGTGTAGAGACACAGGGGAGAGGGGGGGAGACTAATGGGAAGCAGTGGTGAGGAGACACCGGGGAGAGAAAAGGGGGTAAAGACACAGAGGAGGGGGGAAGAAACACAGGGGAAGGGAGAGGGGGTAGAGACACAGGGGAGAGGGGGGTAGAGACACAGGGGAGAAGGGGGAAGAGACACAGATGAGGGGGGAGAGACACAGGGGAGAGGGAAGGGGGGAAAGACACAGGGGAGGGGGGAAAGAAACACGGGAAGGGAGAGGGGGTAGAGACACAGGGGAGGGGGGAAAGAAACACTGGGGAAGGGAGAGGGGGGTAGAGACACAGGCAAGGGTGGGAGAGACACAGGGGAGAGGGGGGGAGAGAGACACATGGGAGGGAGTGGGGGGGAGACACAGGGGAGAGGGCGGGGAGAGAGACACATGGGAGGGAGTGGGGGGGGAGACACAGGGGAGGTCTTCTGCTTTATTATTATTCTTATTATTATTACTATATAATGTGTAGATGTACCGGCTGGGCATGCTCTTGTGCATTATTATTATTATTATTATTATTATTATTACTATATAATGTGTAGATGTACCGGCTGGGCATGCTCTTCTATATTATTATTATTAGTATTATTATTATTAGTATTATTACTACTATATAATGTGTAGATGTACCGGCTGGGCATGCTCTTGAGCATTATTATTATTATTGTTATTATTATTATTATTATTATTAGTATATAATGTGTAGATGTACCGGCTGGGCATGCTCTTCTACATTATTATTACTATATAATGTGTAGATGTACCGGCTGGGCATGCTCTTGTGTATTATTATTATTATTATTATTATTATTATTATTATTATTACTATATAATGTGTAGATGTACTGACTGGGCATGCTCTTGTGCATTATTATTATTATTATTAGTAGTAGTATTTTACTACTACTAATAATAATAATGCACAAGAGCATGCCCAGCTGGTACATCTACACATTCTATAATAATAATAATAATAATAATAATACTAATAATAATAATGCATGCCCAGCTGGTACATCTACACATTAAATAGTAGTAGTAATAATAATGCACAAGAGTCCTTCAGCACTGCACTGGACACTGAATAAACTTGCCTAGCTATGGTTTTCCCTATTGATGCAGTATCATCCAAACTGTCCCTCCTCTCAGTAAGACTGCAAGTTACTTATGATTCCAAAATGGCTGCTGTCCATGAGGTAGAAGGGTGTGGAAGGGAGTGTATGCTGCTGATTGGCTGGAATGTGTCTGCTGACTGTGACATGCAGGGTCAAAGTTTTCTCAATGATAAAGTATTGGGGGCGGGTTGAATCTCGCATATGTTCGCAGTTCGCCGCGAACGCGAACATGCTATGTTCGCCGAAAAAAGTCCGCCGGCAAACTATTCGCGACATCTCTAACTACAGGATATTTCTCCCTGTGAAGTGCACAAGCTAAAAGAGGTTGCTCTCAGAGTGGCTTATCATGGCCATAGAACTAACCTATTAAGGTTGGTTCGTTCTCTGATGAGCACCTAGGGTAGAAGGCCCATAAAGGCCGAAACGCCAGGATATTTCTCACTGTGAAGGGCATAAGTGAGCTAAAAGAGGTTGCTCTCAGAGTGGCTTATCATGGGCATAGAACTAACCTATTAAGGTTGGTTCATTCTCTGATGAGCACCTCTGACTTAGTCTTATGTCTGTTATAGGACAAAGAAACATTATGAATTCTACTTTCAATAAGAAACTGAAAAGAAACACATCTTTTACATATATATTTTCCAATAAATTGAACTGCATGCATATATACAGTAAACTCCCCGTTATCCAGAACCTACGGGGGCTCCCTATTGCTGGATAAGTGTTGTTTACGGTTAATCGTGAGTCCCCGAATTGAAAGGTCTAAACGACCCTTAAACACACCCAAAGCCCCTCAAAATGCCTTTAAAAAGGCATTAGTGCCTAAACTGGGCCATTTAGGCCCAGAAACAATTATTACAAACAAAGTTAGCATTTTCTTTTTGCAGTCTCGAACTCTGGATAGTGCTGGATAGTGCCGGTTATTCCTGTTTAGCGGGAGTACATTTAAAATGGGGAATTGATGCCAGTGCCGGTTGTTTGAGAGTGCCGGTTGTATAGAGCATAGAAAATATTAATAAATTGGAAATAAAAGAAAGTGTATATAATAGGATTAATTTATTGACTTATAATACCCATATAAGATTGGATTTTATTCGTCAAAAGTTCTGACAACCCTTTGAAACCAAAATATAATCCGAAAAAGGATAGAACAGACTGGAAAGAACTCTTTGTAAAAGGAATTCATGCTTAAATAATTTGGATGTGTTAAATATAATTGAGAACTATATTTAAGAGCCAACCCCCATTTGATAGTATGCTTTATTAACCCTTTAAAAAGAGATTTTTCATAAATGGACCCAGAACAGCAACCTGGCAACCTTCCAGAGAGTCAGAAATCTAAAATTAACCAGACACGCATGACTAGATGGGATTCATGTAATTAGCCTCATAAATTACCCAGAAACTGATTGCAAGTACCCGTTCTGGACCAGAATACAGTATTTCATAAAATGACTAGGAACAGTGACTTTCTAGAGAGTCAAAAATCTAGAACTCAGCAGACAAACATGATTTGATGGGGTTCATGTAATTAGCTTCATAAATTGCACAGAAACTAATTTCAAGTAGTTTCTGGATAATATATGATGCTAATTACATGAATTCTCTCTAGCCATGTGTGCCTGGTGAATTTTGGATTTCTGACTCTCTGGAAAGTTGCTGTTCCGGTTCATTTTATGAAGTATTGTAATCTGGCCCAGAATGGCTACTTGAAATTAGTTTCTGGGTAATATATGGAACTAATTACATGAATCCTATCTAGTCATGGCAAATTTTGTATTTCTGGCTGTCTGAGAAGTTGCTGTTCCGGTTCTTTTTATGAAAAATCATATTCTGGCTTTGTAAAGGGTTAATAAAGCATACTATCAAATTAGTTTTGGCTCTTAACTATAGTTTTTAATTATATTTAACACATCCCAATGATTTATGCAAGAATTCCTTTTATAAAGGGTTTGTTCCGACCTGTTTTATCCTGTTCCGGGTGAAATTTTGTTTTTTGAAGGGTTAATATAGTACTATATTGAATTGTTTTAGGTTCTTAAATATTGTTCTCAAAGACATTTAACACATCCAAGTGATATTGGCATTGACGTCTTTTATAAAGGGCCTGTTCTGGCCTGTTTCATTCCGGCTTTTAC
Organism: Discoglossus pictus; assembly: GCA_027410445.1. Taxonomy (NCBI): domain Eukaryota; kingdom Metazoa; phylum Chordata; class Amphibia; order Anura; family Alytidae; genus Discoglossus; species Discoglossus pictus. The sequence goes on along the minus strand of CM050166.1, from coordinate 351,679,356 downwards.
ACTGTCCTTTATCATTTGCTGTTCATCACAAATGGTTGTGGGGCAAATCACATATTATAGTTGTCGTAATTGTGATTTGCGCACACGCATGCTACTTGTGGCAGGGCGGAGGGTGCGCGCCAGTGCCGGTGGGCGGGAGGCTGGGCGCACAAGCGTGCGCGCACAAGAGTTCGCGTGCAGGAGCGAGGTCAGAGACACGGGAGGGAGAAGAAGGAATGAGAGACACAGGAGGGAGAGGAGGGAGACACAGAGGAGGGGGAGAGACACAGGAGAGGGAGAGGAGGGGAAAGAGAGACACTGGGGAGGGAGAGGAGGGGGAAGAGAGGCACAGGGGAAGGAGCGGAGGGGGAAGAGATACACTGGGGAGGGTGGAAGAGACACAGGGGAGAGAGGAAGGTGGGGAAGATACACAGGGGAGGGAGATGGGGGTTGAAGAGACACAGGGGGGAAATCACAAAGGAGGTAGAGAGACACAGGGGAGGGAGAGGAGGAAGAGAAACAGGAAAGGGAGATGGGGGACGGAGACACAAGGGAGGGAGAGGGGGAAGAGGCACAGAGGAGGGAGGAAGAGACACAGGGGAGGGAGGAGGGGGAAGAGACACATGGGAGGGAGAGGGGGGAGAGACAGAGCGGGAAAGAGACACAGGGAAGGGAGAGAAGGAAGACACAGGGGAGGGAAAGGGATTAGAGGTTGGAGAGGCTCGGAATGAGTGCATCCCGTCAAGTAGAAAGCGCTCATTGTGAGGCCCATGATGAGTGCCGAAGGCGTTCATTGCAAGAACAGTAAAGTAGAGGGAAGGGGAGGCTCGCAATGAGTGCCTCCCGTCAGGTAGAGGGTGGGAGAGGTAGAGGTAAGGAGAGGCTCGCAATGAGCGCCTCCCCTCAAGTAGAGGGTGGGAGAGGTAGAGGGGAGAGGCTTGCAATAGGTGCCAAAGGCGATCATTGCGAGGCCAGTAAAGTAGAAGGGGGGAGAGGCTCACAATGAGCGCCTCCTGTCAAGTAGAGGGTGGGAGAGGTTGAGGGGGAGAGAGGCTCATTGAGCGCCTCGCATTGTGTGGCAACCACCATTGTGTGGCAACCACCATTGCCAGGCTTCAAATGTTATTGCCGTCATTTTTGACAGGCAACTCGCTAATATATTATATAGACTGATTTATTAGGTGATGACAGTGTTAGTATATCATAATGTAATGCATGGATTATTTACACTCCTCAGTGCAAAGACTCATATTGAACCATTTCCAGTACTTTTATAACAAAATATTACATTTTATTCATGTTGTCTCATTACTGTGTATGTGTATGCAATATGTATGATATTTGTGTACATTGCAGCTGTCGCTATGCTTCAGAAATATAAATAAATCCTGTAACATATAATTTTAGTTGGTAAAATATTAGACTGTTCATGAAAAATAACAAACATAAAGGAGATTGAAAATGTAGCAATTGAAGCTTTGTGTGGGAAGAGCTTGGCCATCCTCCTTCTCTTTACTGAAATTTCTTTTCATACGAAAGAATCTGGAACAACCACATCTTTTTTCCTTTATTGTAAAAATGAATTGGTTAAATAAGGTGCCTCTCGAGGAGAAAGATTCAGTATATCCAAATTTTAACATACACGGAAAAACTAGATTTCTCACCTCACAGATAATGTAATATATAGAACTTAAAGGACCACTGAAGTGACATATTCATGGTATGCTCTTATGATGAACCTCACTCCATAACATGCAGAATAATTTAGTTACTTTAGTTAGTTTTTTTAAAAATAATAAATGTTACCTTTTTAATATAAAATATTACTTACTTTAATGGCAGAAGATTTTTTGTTGTGTTCTTGACAGGATTAGAAAACAGGGAGGAATCAGGGGAACTGTTGATTTAGATAATATCTCAGTTCTGTTAAAATACTGCCACTGTAAAAAGGCACTGGACAATGGAGCTAAATAGAAATAAAAGGCCCAATAGGGTAACCCATCTGTCTCATACTACTAGCAGCCTGGCAGTCCATTACACAAACAATGGGGCCTCAAATTTACAAATATGCAATTAAAAAAATATTATTTTTAACGTTATATTGAGAACTGGACTCAAGGGGTTCAGTTAATAGAATACATCTACACATTTTTTTTTTAAAAACACCTTCAGCCAAATTTATGAGTTTGAGGCATTTGTGGGCTTCCAATAGAATAGGGCCCAAAGTCTAATAAACAAATCATCGCTTAAAAATCTTTTATGCTCATGGCTTGCATAGCTTAAATATTGTTAGTTTGGAATATAATTTGGAAAATAATATTGTAATGATAACCCAATGTGACCTTATATACACAGAGCATTCTGACTTTTTTTTTTTGCTCTTATTTTTATCGTTTTATTGTTAAAAGCTGTTTGCAATTTTTTTTATTTTCCATTAGATTCTAGACTTAATGGTCACATGAGTGGGCTGACCCTACCACAGGTTTAGAGCCCTATTATAATCGAGCAACGTAATTTCTATGTAAAATTGGCTGCAGGAGCATGTTTCCCTAACGTTACAGACATATTTGATGTGTTTCACTCACCTGGCATCCGTAAACCAAGCTCTCACCAGTAATATTGAGGGGGCTGGATACCATGACGCTCGCAAACTTGCACCAATCAATGCAATAATACAAATGTTATATCCCTCCTCAATTCCAGGAATCTTATATATCACTCTCATTGGTGGGCAGCATCATATTTGTGACAAATAGGCACAAATGTTAATAAAGCCCCGGGTCCTGATGGAATACATCCACGGGTACTGAGGGAACTGGGTTCTGTAATAGCCAAACCATTATATATAATTTTTCAAGATTCACTCAACACAGGGTCTCTACCAGATAACTGTAGACAAGCAGATGTGATACTTACATTTAAAAATGGAGCAAGAGCAAATCAGGGGAATTATAGACCAGTGAGACTCACTTCTGTAGTGGGGAATTTTTTATAAGGGTTTATATGGGATAATATACAATAATATGTCTATTTGAACAGGATTGTAAGTAGGAGACAACATGGATTTATGAGGGATAGGTCATGTCAAACAAATCTAATTAGTTTCTATGAGGAGGTTAGTAGGAACCTGGATCAAGGCAGCTCAGTGGATGTAGTCTTTTTGGATTTTGCAAAGGCTTTTGATACAGTGCCACATGTGAGACTATTGTACAAGCTAAGAGACAGGAATTGCAGTAAATATCTGCTCATGGATTGAGAGCTTGCTAAAAGACAGGAAGCAAAGGGTTGTTGTAAATGGAACATAGTCTGATTGGACTAATGTGGTAAGTGGGGTTCCTCAGGGTTCAGTATTAGATCCTTTACTTTTTAACATATTTATTAATGACTTAGAGTTGGGACTGGAAAGTAGTGTCTCTATTTTCGCTCATGACACGAAGTTGTGCAAGGTAATTAAATCAGATAATAATGTGCTTTTCCTCCAAACTGATTTACATAAAATTGAGGAATGGGCATCTAAATGGCAGATGAGATTTAATGCAAATAAATGTAAAGTTATGCATCTGGGAAGGAAAAATAGCCATGCAATTTGCGATTTGTTTAATGGAGCAAATCTAGGGGTATCAGATATTGAAAGGGATTTGGGAGTGCTTGTGGACAACCACCTAGGTAACAGTGCTCAATGCCAAGCAGCATCTGCAAAGGCAAGTAGAATATTAGCATGTATTAAGAAGGGTATATAAGCAAGGGAAGCAAATATAATTCTGCCACTATACAAATCTCTAGTACGCCCTCATATGGAATATGGAGTACAATTTGGGGCACCACTTCACAAAAAGGAAATTTTAGAGCTAGAAAGGGTACAGAGGAGGGCAACAAAACTGATAAGGAGAATGGAGGGGCTAAGTTATGAAGAAAGACTAACCAAATTAAACGTATTTTCTCTAGAAAAAAGGCATTTAAGAGGAGATATGATTACCTTATGTTACGCCCGCCAGATTTGGGGAACTATGCTCACCCCAATTCTCTCTCTCTCAATGGGTTGCAACTGTTTGTTCAGATCTCGACACCAGCTGACACTTCAGATGACAGCATCATTTCTGAAGAGCCAGGCACCATCAGACCCCTTTTCTTAGGATCTAAGAATCACACACGTACACATGTACCTTTGATTAGTACAAGCAGACTCCGACACCACCTTTATTTAGTGTGTCCAAAATCAGACTGCCTTTATTTCCCCCCACAAGTTTTACAAATCACCCAAAAAACACACAGTTCCACCCATCCTCTTCAGTCCCACCCTCAACACCTGGGAGCTATGCTTAGATACATTACCATCCCCATATTAGAGATGGGACTGGGCTATGCCAGAAGGTGACTAATGGGCATTGCATCCTGATTTACAAGCTGCGTTTATCAGGACAGATGTAGCTGACTCTGGTATACACATCAAAGAGGCCACATCTCTCAGTATTTAACTAACTATCCTTCCCCCCAAACTCCCAATTCAGTTTTATGGCTTTATGACTCTTTAGCGGGGCCATACATTCCATGAGTTAACCCCTTACAGCCCAGACCATCACACAACATTTTAAAATGGGAAAATTACCCTGCATTCTGTAATAGTGACAGATCGTAGCATACATACATTTTTTAAACGTTATTAATATTTCCTGGGGGAAATGGAGCATTTTAATACTACGCATGGCTGCGTTAACTTTATATTATCTATGCATGGCCTACTATCCGACTTCTAATACAGATCCATTATTTTGATGTTCATTAATGACAGTACTAAATGCACGTATTACATCCATGATATAACTACATGCATGCATTACACCCATGATATAACTTCTAAGCAAGTTGTTTGTACCTTCTAATCACACTTTTAATAACTGATTAACCCGAAACAGTCCAGTGGGCCCTTCTGTTCATAACACCTTATATAAATACATCCAGGTCAGTATAAAGATTTGTCGAGTGAGCTTTTTGTACCAAGAGGTTTTTCAACTGAAAAGAGGACATCCCTTGAGGATAGAAGTAAAAAGATTCCACCTTAAAGAAAGAAAAGGGTTCTTCACAGAAAGGGTGGTTAATCTGTGGAATTCCCTACCAGAGGAGGTGGTGACAGTGGATTCAATAGATAACTTTAAAAGGGGACTGGATTTACTTCTAATAAAAAAGGGAATTCAGGGTTATCCTAGATAATTAGAGAGAGAGTATTGATCCAGGGAGAAATCCGATCGCCAGTATCTGGGGTCAAGAAGGATTTTTTTTCCCCCTTTGAGACGATTGGCTAAGTTTCACTTTTTTTTTTTTTTTGCCTTCCTCTGGATCAATTACTAATTAAAAAAATAAAATAGTTGATTAATAATTAATTAACAACTAATTAATTAATAACTAATCCGCATATTGCAGATCAGAGGAGATCTTAAAAGGTTGAACTTGGTGGACTGAAAGTCTTTTTTCAACCTTAATTACTATGTAACTATGTAACTATATAAAACTATTACTATATGCAGATACTAGCCTATCAGGGAACACGTCTCAGCAACATGCTAAAAAATATTTTTTAGAGATGGTCACTGGTTGGTTAGTATGACACAATGTGAGCATGTTATGCAGAGAATGTATACACATACACAGAGTATGTAAACTGCAGCACAAATCAATATTTTATAATGAGCCAATAACAACCAAGCTCATAATTGAAAATAAATTATCACATCTAGCAAATTATATCTCTACACAATCTTAAATAAGTGAACCATCCAGGTTCAAGATAACACAATGTTAGATAGATAGGAACACACAGCAATCAAATGATCATACATTGTTATTCATCATATACAATTATTTTCTCGTTTCAGCTGGCAGGAGGTGTAGGTCCACACTGCAACCAGAGGTGGGGGCATTGGCTTTGTCTAAGACAGATTTTGGTGTCAGTGCAAATACCCACCATAAACTGTCTCAGGAGAAGGAGGAAAGGAGAGGGCCCTGGATCAGAAGAGGACTCAAGATTTATATGATCAGTGGGGGCCTTGCTGAACCTTCAGCCATACCGGTGGAATTTTACCCCGCTGGCCCACTACTTCCACAAATAGACTCTCCGCCCTGGCCTTCCTACTGGACATACTCACAGTCCTTTCCACCATAACCACCATCACCACTACCTACTCCTCCCACTACTTCAATATGCTGGCTTCCACCACCACCAGGCCCACCACCACCACCCCAGGTATTCCAGTAGGTCCCTTGTACCTTCACATTGAGCTACCACCAACCCTGCCTCCTCCCACAGCCATGCCTGGCTTGTCACGACCTCCATCCCCATGCCCACGTTAGAGACCACCATGGGGTAGATGCTGATCCTGATGCATGCTTAAAGAAATGCTATGCAGGGGTTCCAGGCCAGCCTCTGCTCTCAATAGGCCTCTATGGGCTGCAGCAAGAGGGGGCTCTAATGGGAGGTAGGGAGGCACAATCTCCAGATGGAGACCTACAGGGTCAGGCTTTTTCAGGTGATGCAGATCCAGAGCATGCTCAAACAGCTGAGCATTGACATCATCCAGCGTGCTCTGGTTGCTAGCACTGCCTGCCGTGCACACCCAAAGTCTGTCCCCTCTTCACCTCCTTACATGCATGCACCTCCACAGGTGCTGCTGCCTCGTGGGGGGCTGCCTCCACCTGTAATCGCCCTTGATTTGGGACTAAGCATGGGGGTGGAGTCCTGTGTCCAGGCAAATTAGGAGATAGGGGCTGCACCTGGATTTGACCTTCTCAACAGCACTCCCAAGTGACAATCTATTGGAACAATCTATTGGACCAAAATGACAATCTATTGGACCAAATGTTAACATAATCTAGTCTAACTACAGAGTAGAGGATCATGGCCTATGCAATGGGGATATTTTGTCACCAGGTGGCTACCCACTATCACGTGGTCCATGATTTCTATGTGGACAAGTAGGGTTATGTTTAACATTTCACAAATTGATGATCAATGAGTAATATAAGTAATAGATATTGCTGCTGACCTTTGTCTCTTCTCAGTATTAATGAGTATGTGTTCATATATCATGATATCATTACAGTTATCTGATAACACCTGTATATACCAGATGAATGTGATGTCAATGTGGCTGAACATTGTCATATAGAGATGGTGACAGTACTCTTTGCCCACTCACTGTGGTCACAGCTAAGCATACTTGTGAGAAATATTAATGGCAAGGGATTTCATGACAGATATGTAATGGTTTGAACTGCATGTGGATGGAGATCAGATAAGTTGGATTATTGTTACAGTTACAGTATTTTGCACTGTACTGTACATACACATTTTTTGTAGATATATTTCTTTAGGTTATGATGATTTTTTTGTTTACATTGTTTATTTTCTGAACACACTGTATGTGTTTAATTGAATTGGATTACATTATCCATTTGTTAATGCATATGTGTAATGGAGCAGATTAAGCCATGATATATCTGCTATGCACATTACTGGTTACTTCTGTTATATGGAGTGTTGAATGATGAGATATTTATGTATCTGATTATGGTTACTGTGGTGTAATGACCACATGTGACTCTAGTAGATGCTATGCATCATTATTATTATACAGTATTACCTTTAATTGAATTATGCATGGAGTGTGATGTGATGATGACATATATATTTATATATCCTTCTTTTCATTCCAAAACATTGTTATGTGAGCATTCCAAAACATTCCAGTGACACAAACGTTGTTTACAAGTGAAGGGTTGTTAACCATATGACATGTCTTATTAATAATTAATCACTGCATTACCAGGAGGTGCAATTTCACACCATTATTGTTGGTATACATGTTGCCATATGAACAACAGCAATGATGTAGGACTTGACAGAACAGCTGTATCCATGAATTCTGTTGATGTAGGTAAGATTCCTGGTGCTCCGTGTGCCTCTCCACAGTCTTCTTATGTGTTTGTTGGTGTTCCTGTACAGCTTCAAGAAATGAGTGTAATCCCCCTTGTCATGATATGTCCCTATATGCCCATGTCCCTGTGCCTGTAACACCCTATTCTTTACATGTTCCATGTGAAAATCCAGTACCTGGCCTGTGCTATCTAGTGATATACCTCTGATGTACACTTCCCCCATTTATCCACCATCGGTGTCACCCATTCCTCTGTTTAATGCCTCATGGTGCCCATGAGAAAAAACATGTTTGCTGAAGACAAGCAGACTAAGTACATGGATTACTGGAATCATGTCCTGTGGTCCGATGAAACCAAGATAAATGTATTTGGTTCAGATGGTGTCAAGCGTGTATGGAGGCAACCAGGTGAGGAGTACAAAGACAAGTTTGTCTTGCCCAAAGTCAAGCGTGGTGGTGGGAGTGCCATGGTCTGGGCCTGCATGAGTGCTGCCAGCACTGGGGAGCTACAGTTCATTGAGGGAACCATGAATGCCAACATGTACTGTGACATACTGATGCAGAGCATGATCCCCTCCCTTTGGAGACTGGACCACAGGGCAGTATTCCAACATGATAACAACCCCAAACACCTCCAAGATGACTACTGCTTTGCTAAAGAAGCTGAAGGTAAAGGTAATGGACTGGCCAAGCATGTCTCCAGAACTAAGCCCTATTGAGCATCTGTGGAGCATCCTCAAAAGAAAGGTGGGGGAGCACAAGGTCTCTAACACCACCAGCTCCATGATGTCATTATGGAGGAGTGGAAGAGGACTCCATCCAGTGGCAACCTGTGAAGCTCTGGTGAACTCCATGCCCATGAAGGTTAAGGCAGTGCTGGAAAATAATGGTGGCCACAAAATATTGACACTTTGGGCCCAAATTGGACATTTTCCCTTAAGGTAGTACTAACTTTTGTTGCCAATGGTTTAGACATTAATGTTTTTTTGTCGAGTTATTTTGAGGGGACAGCGAATTTACACTGTTATACAGGCTGTATACTTACTACTTTACATTGTAGCAGAGTGTAATTTCCTGTCACATGAAAGATATAATAAAATATGTACAAAAATATGAGGGGTGTACTTACTTTTGGGAGATACTGTATATTTTTATCTATCTATCTATATATATATATATATATATATATATATATATTTCTTTTTTTTTTCTTTTCTTTCCACATTTGTGCCTCTGTGACGGGAGTTGTATGCTTTTTGATGCTATTTAGTCATGTGCTGTCTGTCACAACCGACTAGGATGATGGTATCTAGAGTTTCCTAGTACTCTTATTTCCAGTAGGTTTAGACCTAAGTTTGGGTGACTCTAGACCTATGGACAGTCTTTGGTGATACAAAGGCATAAGTCCCAGCTGCTTTGGTAGTGTGCCTGGGAGCACCTTGGTAGGGAGTCAGAACGAGCTTCTCTACAAGCATATGCCTCTGGGTCAATAATACATGCTTAGTCAAAGTATGAAAATTAAGAACAACTTTATTTTGGAAACACACAGTATTTAAGAACTTTTCAACATAGTAGAGGGAGGGGCTACCTGAGGTCAGCCCCTAATGGCCTCTGGCCAATCACATAGGGTCATGTCCTGGGAATCGTGAGTCCCCTCCCAGGTCCGCCCACTAGGTGTGGCTAACAGAGTCATTTGGCTTCTGGCCACCAGAGGGGAAGCATGTCTTGCCTCTCTCCTGGGTCTTCTGCTAGGAACTGAGAAGCCCCCTGGGGAGATGGTGCCTCTGTGGCTGTGGGGATCTTATTGTTTATGACTCTTATCCCTTAAGTGTGTGTACACAAGGGATTAGCCTTTGGGGACAGATTTCCCTGACAAGATGTATGTGGCAATGTGTGCATTAGAATTACTCCCTACTGTAAGACATCGTTATATATAGTATTCCACATACTGTCGGTCTGGTCACGTAAAAGCGTAAAAGCGCACCCAACATAAAACCGCCTACTGCCCTCATAGGGTATGGGAGTGGGGTAGGGTTTCCACATCAATCCCTCTCATGCATTAATAACTTTTATTGATGGTGATGGGAACCCTGCTCTTTTCCCTGGACAACAATCATAACAATATACCATTATAACATTATACCAGTGGCTCTGTGAGCTCAAACCCCCAGTTATCATCTCCACTGGCAACAGCCTGTGGCAGACATCAGTCCAAGACTGAGATGGGCGCCGATTGAGCCATGACAATTGCCCCCCCAAGTATAGATGTAGACATCCTGTACTCCAGGATGCCTATCTGGACTGACAGTCAGGGCTCTAGTTGGCGCGACAATCCATCTGCGTTCTGGTGGAATTTCCCTTTGCGGTGTGGTACGGTGAAAGTAAAAGTTTGTAGGGCTAACTCCACCTCAGTAGTCGGCCATTCTCTCCAGCCACTTTAGATAACCAACAAAGAGGGTTATGGTCTGTGGTGACTGTGAACTGTCTTCCGTACAGGTAGTGTTGTAGTTTGCGTAGAGCCCAGACTACTGCTAAATATTCCTTTTCTATAGTTGCATAGGCTGTTTCTCGTTGCAGTAGTTTCCTACTAATGAAGGCCACTGGGTGCTCAACTCCCTGGTTGTCTGGCTGACTCAATACTGCCACTATGCCATACAGGGAGGCATCAGTCTGTACCACGAAAGGGCGGTTATAGTCTGGGGCAGCCAGGACTGGGGAGCAGGTCAGAGCATCCTTCAGTGTTTGGAAAGCCGACTGGCACGCAGAAGTCCAATTCACTTCCCTGGGTAGTTTCTTCTTGGTGAGATCCGTCAGGGGTTTGGCTGTGCTGCTGAAATCGGGGATACATTTTCTGTAATACCCAGTAGTACCTAGGAAAGCCATCACCTGCTTTTTAGTTTTAGGAGTGGGCCAAGCTGCTATTCCCTCTACCTTGGCGGGTTCGGGTCTTAACTTCCCATTCCCCACCCAATGACCTAGGTATTGCACTTCTGCTCTAGCCCATTGGTATTTGTCAGGTCTTATGGTCAACTTAGCTTGGTGAATTGCCTGCATAATTCGGCTAATGTGCCTTATATCGTCCTCCCAAGTCTGGCTAAAAATGGCTATATCATCCAGGTAGGCCTGGGCATAATCTTGGTGCTCTTGCAACAATGTGTCTACTAGTCTCTGGAAGGTAGAAGGAGCATTTTTAATCCCAAATGGCATTATTTTAAACTGGAAGAGTCCAAAGAGGGTGATAAAGGCTGACTTCTCCTTTGCAGTCTCTTCTAAAGGGATCTGCCAATATCCTTTAGAGAGATCTAAAGTGGTTAAATATTTGGCGGTACCTAGCCGTTCCAACAACTCGTCCATGCGTGGAACAGGGTAGGCATCTGTTTTGGTTTTATCGTTCAGCCTACAGTAATCCACGCAAAAACGAGTGGTTCCATCTTTTTTGGGCACCAATACTACTGGAGATGCCCAGGGACTACTGGATTCTTCTATCACTCCCAACTGTCACATAGTGCGTAATTCTGCCTGAATGTTGGCCCTAACTGCCTCCGGTACCCTGTATGGGGGTTGCTTTAAGGGGGCACATTACACGGTTACTACTGGGTGGACAGCTAAGGGGGTACACCCTGGCTTGGTGGTGAACAGGGAGTGGAAGGGTTTTAAGCTGTGGGACTGCTGCTCTTTCTGCTCTGCGTCTAATTCCAGGGTCTGCTGGATACTTTCTCCTACTGTATCCTGGTCTGCTTTGTTTAGCATATCTGGGATCTATCCCTCCTCTGGGTCGTCCTCTGTGGCCCTACAAATAGCTAGGAGGTGAGCTGCTCTCTGAACCTACACCTTAAGTCTGTTGATATGGGCAACTCTGGTGATGGCCCTATCCGGGTCTATCATTAATACATAGGCCTTGTTCCCCACTTTCTGGCTGATTGTGTAAGGCCCTACCCACTGGGACTGTAATTTATTCTGGTGGTGAGGTTCCAGCATAAGCACTGTAACGGATCTACTGGCACCCCGACCGGGTACCTCCGTTGATGGACGCGTCCTAGTTTGCGTCGAGGCCTACAAGCACTGCACCGGACACCTCAACCACCACAGGCTCCACAACCGCCGTAGTTTAGCTGGAGCCGCGCCGTCTTCCTTCCACCCTGTATGAATCTCCAGCATCCAGGACCGTGTGGGGAAGACCTCTCCTTCAAGGATAGTACATCAGGAACAAGCGTTCAGTAGTTACAGCTCAAGGGAGTATGCAAAAGCATAGCAATCCCCAGTATGATAGAGCAATCCCCTCCAAGAACGAGATGAGACTACGTTTTGAAGGGTCAAGTAGAACTAGAACTTTAATGACAGGGGATCTCCTTTTATGCAATGGTGCCCTCTGAAGGGCTACACCCACATAATTATCACAGCCAATTATATACATGGTTCAACCCCCACGTCTCCTCTCCTCAGATAACAGGTAACACAATTAAAACAGACACAATTTTAACCACATTCTGGATGTACCCCAAAAACAGGGGGTACACCTTTAAGTCCAGCACCGTTCAATAGCTCTCACCCAGGGGAACAACATATTAAAAAATGGCATGAATCAGACCAGGGGTTCAAAAGTTAGTAAAAGTATCTTTTACCCATAAAACACAGACATTTCACAGGCAATACATATCCCTCATAGTTGACCACACAATACACATAGAGGGACAATAGGTGGGTCACCTCATTATTCAAGAGTCCCTACCCCCATTGTTCATGGTGCCATCTTGTCTGCTAAAACCCTTTTGTTCTGCTATCTCTTGTGTGGTTTAGCAGATACTATTACTAGGCAGATGGGCAACTCCTGACCAAGTGTATGAGACCAAAGATTTTTGACTGCATACCACACAATACAATATTTTTGACAGATATAACCACAATATATTATAACCCAGAACATATCTGCAGATAGCTTAGGTGTGAGCACACATTATTACTGAATGGCGCTCAGACCACATACATACAGTTCAATGGCCATGGAACCAAAGTCTTTCTGCATAGGAAAATAAAGTATTTAAATGCCGGTCCATAGTCAAAAGGCAGGAGGCTGGCAAACAGTCCTCTCCAAGACAAAGTGGCGAAGGGCACTTCGTCACAAGCACCTTCGTACCCTCCTCCAGAATTCTGTCACTTGTCCCTGCCTTGTAGTATTTCTGATCTCTCTGCTGTGCTTTCCTCATGTTTTGGCTGACTATTCCAGTTAGTCTGGCCATATTCTCTCTGAAGGCTAGCACATAGGTGGCCACTGGTATGGGTTGCTGCCTATACTCCCCTTCCCATGTTTCCCTAATTATGCTTAAGGGTCCTCTCACATGTCTCCCATGCAGGAGTTCAAAGGGGGAGTGCCCTGTAGACTCCTGGGGTACCTCTCTATAGGCGAACAGCAAACATGGCAACAACCGTTCCCAGTCTGGTTCCTGGTCTGTAAAAGTGCGTATCATATGTTTAAGAGTCCCATTGAACCGCTCACAGAGACCATTAGTCTGGGGATGGTAGGGGGAAGAGGTAATATGCTTAACGCCACACATGGCCCATATCTGTTCTGTGACCTTGGCCATAAATTGTGGCCCATGATCGGACAGAATCTCATGGGGAAACCCTGTTCTGGTGAATATAGTCACCAAGGCGTCTGCTACCTTTGGAGCTGTTATATGGGACAAGGCTACTGCCTCAGGGTACCAATTGGCATAATCTACCAGGGTAAGAATATACTGCTTCCCCGTTCTACTGGCTCTAGCTAGGGGCCCAATGATGTCCACAGCTACCTTCTGGAAGGGTTCTTCCATTACTGGGAGTGACTGTAACTTGGCCCTGCTGGTCTTCTTGAGAGGCCTGTTCCTTTGGCAGGCATCACAAGAATGGCAAAACTCCTTTACATCCTTATCCAACCCTGGCCAGAAAAATATCTCTTTCACTCTACTCTGGGTTTTCTTCTCCCCTTAGTGCCCTCCCAGGGGTATTTCATGTGCTATTTGTAGCACCTTATCCCTATATAGCTGGGGAACCACTAATTGTTTCCTGGGTTCTCTGCCTACCTCATTATTTATAGGTACCGTGACCCTATATAACAACCCCTTATCCCATATAACGCTGTATAGGTCATCCACTCCTTTGCCTCGTGCTGCCCTGTCCCTTAAACCAGCCAAAGTCTTGTCTTTCTGCAGAATTGCCCTGATCTCCTCTCCCTTAGCCCATCCTAAAGTTAACGTATTAGCAAGCAATGGACTTACCTCAGGTCTTGGGTATCCCCTCTGCTCCTGGTATGCCTCTCCAGGGTGGTTGCTCTTGGCTTGAGCTCTGGTAATGGGCTGTACATATTGGCTCATCATGTGGCCCAAATCATTGCCCAGTAAAACATCCGCGGGGAGCCCATTCATGACTCCCACTTCCTTGCTTTGGTTTCCCATGCCCCAGTCCAAATTAACGCGAGCCATGGGGATGGTTAACTGTTCTCCTCCTGCTACCATCACCCACATTTCCTTTTGGATAGAATCTGTAGGGCGTACCCATTTGGGTAGGACTACTGTGACTGCTGATCCAGAGTCACGGTAGCCAGTAGCTTGGCGTCCTTGTAGCCACACGGCTTGCCTATGTTGTTCACCAGACAGCTTCTGCGAGTTCCTTACAGTGTAGACCCCTGGATATCCTCCCTCTGCTTCTGGCTCCCAAAGAGCTGCGTTGGAGCTCACCGCCCCCTCAGTCCACTCCCCCAAATAATGTACATGGCGGGGGGGAGGTCCTCTAGAGTTTTTGGGTGCCTGATGACAATCCTTAGCAAAGTGACCTCATTGGTTGCAGTTGTAGCATTCTGAGTTAATTGGTTTGGTCCCCCATTGTGTCCTGGGAGCAGGCTGGGACTTGGTACCCCTGTGGTCAGATGTTTTTACTGGCCATGCCCAGGGCTCATTACGCATCTCAGGAGTTGATCATGCTGGCACCACCTCTCTGGCGCCCCTACAGGCTAGGTTTTGTTCCTTGGGACACTCTTTTGGCCCTGGTGCTGATAAACCGATCTGCGAGCGCAGCTGCTTGGTCTGCAGTGGTTGGTTTTTGATCTTGCAACCAGTCACTGACTTCTAAGGAGTCAGTACCACTTCCAATATCTGTTCAGCTGTGATGGCTCCTTGTGTAGACCACCACTGGGTACAAGCTCACCTTAACCTGCACATAACTTCCACATGAGTGTCTGCGGGTTTTTTGGTGGTGGCCCTGAATCTATCCAAAAATGTCTCAGGCGTCACAGTATATCTGCTCAGCAACACCGTGCACAAATATTTGTAATCCTGGGCGTGTTCCCGTGGAAGGGCTCCACATGCCGCACTGGACCTTCCTGTTAGCTTGTTTAGCAGCAATTTGGCCCATTCTCCATAGGGAATATCTTGGACCCCACATTGCTGCTCAAACTCCTGAAGGAATTCGTCCATATTGTCCATACCATCCTGGAACTTCTTAAAGTTCTGGTATGCCATCTTAACTCGTACTGGCAATTCCTCTGTGCGGCAACCAAGCCTTTGCTGAGCTTGATCCCACTCCCCAGTGCGCTCCAGCCAGATTCTCTGGTAATGCTGGTCCAGTAAGTTGCCCACCTCTTGTGCGGTCATCTCACTGAGGTTGCCCTTTGTATTTGTGCAGGGTTAGTTGGTGCTAACTCTCAGTATTTTAATGACATTAAAATATTTATATATATATATATTTTTTTTTTTTTAAGTAATTACATTTTTTTAGGGATTGCTGTTCACAAGAAATGTAAAGTGTCAAAATCTTTAGGATCTATATGCTAAATATGTTCCCACTGCTCTGAACACATACTTTTATCCAACCTGGGAGAAAACAGCTAAAGTGGAACCAGAGAGAGATTAAGGGACAGTTTGGAAATATGTTGGTGGAATTGTATTGCACAATCTCACACTGCCACTACATAGTTTCATTCATCGTCACTGTTACTACATAAGGTTTTATCATATTCCTCTCATAGGCCATACAATATTTATTTACAGACTTCAGTAATTTACTCCATGTGATAGCATTTGGTGCATCCTATAATGGCATGTTGCTCTTCTCTCTGAACAGCACTCAGAATGCTCTCTGCAATAGGCACCATTACTGTGAGTTTTTAAAGAAAAGAATGTATGTGTATATTCACATATAAATGAGCGTAATCAAATGTAATCTCCTGTACATGTGTGTGTCTATTAATGTATGTGTGTAACAAAGACCCTACATATTTCTTCCTACAATGGAATGGTGAAAAGTTAACCTCATAACAGCGTGTCCAAGCAATCACCTACAATCATTGTTCAAACCCCAAAAGCTATAGTTATGATAAGTCAATTTGTTAAATAACTATCTATGGCATCTTCTGGTAACCCAAAACAATAAATCTCAAGCAAAATTCAAGGATAATTCAACCCCTTACACACTTGTCTATTAGTATCAATCTGTGTACATATCAGTGTGTGTGGTAGTGCATAATAATGTCAGTGTTCCTCTATATTGGTGCCAAATGTTTGTAAATGTGAGTTGTCAAAAACGACTAGGATGATGGGATCTAGAGTATCCTAGTACTCTTATTCCCAGTAGGTTTAGACCTAAGTTTGGGTGACTCTAGACCTATGGACAGTCTTTGTTGATACAAAGGCATAAGTCCCAGCTGCTTTGGTAGTGTACCTGGGAGCACCTTGGTAGGGAGCTCCTCTACAAGCATATGCCTCTGGGTCAATAATACATGCTTAGTCAAAGTATGAAAATTAAGAACAACTTTATTTTGGAAACACACAGTATTTAGGAACTTTTCAACATAGTAGAGGGAGGGGCTACCTGAGGTCAGCCCCTAATGGCCTCTGGCCAATCACATAGGGTCATGTCCTGTCAATTGTGAGTCCCCTCCCAGGTCCGCCCACTAGGTGTGGCTAACAGAGTCATTTGGTTTCTGACTACCAGAGGGGAAGCATGTCTTGACTCTCTCCTGGGTCTTCTGCTAGGAACTTAGAAGCTCCCTGGGGAGATGGGGCCTCTGCTCTGTGGCTGTGGGGATCTTATTGTTTATGACTCTTATCCCTTAAGTGTGTGTACACAAGGGATTAGCCTTTGGGGACAGATTTCCCTGACAAGATGTATGTGGCAATGTGCATTAGAATTACTCCCTACTGTAAGACATTGTTATATATAGTATTCCACATACTGTCGGTCTGGTCACGTAAAAGCGTAAAAGCGCACCCAACATAAAAACGCCTACTGCCCTCATAGGGTATGGGAGTGGGGTAGGGTTTCAACATCAATCCCTCTCATGCATTAATAACTTTTATTGATGGTGATGGGAACCCTGCTCCTTTTCCTGGACAACAATTATAACAATATACCATTATAACATTATACCAGTGGCTCTGTGAGCTCAAACCTCCAGTTATCATCTCCACTGGCAACAGCCTGTGGCAGACATCAGTCCAAGACTGAGATGGGTGCCGATTGAGCCATGACACTGTCTATTTAAAATGTTTTAGCCAGCTGTGAGCACTTTTTCAGTTCCCATATGTATGATAAGTATGTGTGGAAGTTGTAAAATGAAGTTGTTTTTGATTGCACATATGTGCCTATAGCTATGTTAAGCATTCATTTCTAATAATATTGCATGCTTTTTTATTGTTTTTTTTTAGTAATTTACTGTCTCTTCAAGTGCTTTTCCATGTACAGGTCTGCCATAATTTAAGAGTGCTCAGTGAAGTCTGAATTGAATAGGGATTTAGTGGAAAAGCTTGCCATAATTTGTGGCTTTGTCTTGATGTTGTCTTCAGGATTAGGTCTTTTGCAATCATGCTGCGATAGGTGAATAAAATAGCTAGGGAAAGTTACTGGGCACTTATTGCCAGTGTAACTTATGATATAGGGAATTCAATGAGGCCCTTAGAAAGTTTAAAAATACTGAGTTGCAGTAGAATTTGATCTGAACAGTTTAATACAGTCTGCTATCAAACCTGGTAAACCTTTCTCAACACTACTGGACCAGATTAACCTCTATTCCTCTAATAATACAAAACCCAAAACATGTTACCTCTCCAAAGTTTCAAAATCCCAATACAGAATACTCATAATTGTGTGTCAGTTACTGTCATACTCCAAGAAAAAAAAATTGTTGAAAAAATGTATATGTTGCAACCCAATTTATAAAGTAATTTTTATGTTATGGAAATAAGCTAACACAGAAGGAGCAAGATGAAACAATATCATTTGTTCCAGTAGAATGATAAATAGAAAGAGAAGACATAACCTCAAATTGTGATTCATCTTTTAAGCAAAGAAAACTATTTTATTTTATGCTAGAAACTGCAATAAATCTGAACAGTGTCCATCAGTCAATGGAACTTAAAATCACAGATAACACTAGACCCTACATTTTCATTATAATAATACTCTAGTAACTTGCCCTTTATAAATGATGATATCATATAGTATCTTACATTTTTCTGTCTCTCTCAGTGTTGTTTTTCTCTGTGTGCCCTCTGTTTCTCTGTGCACCCTCTCTCTCTGTGCTCCCAACCCTCTGTCCCTCTCTCTCTCCTCCCCTCCCTCTCTTTCTCCCTCTCCCCTCCCTCTCTTTATCTCTCTCTCTCCCTCCCTTTCCCTCCCCTCCCTCTCTCCTCTCTCTCCCCCTCTCTCTCTCCATTCCCCTCTCTCCCCCTCTCTCTCTCTCTCTCCTCTCTCTTCCCTCTTTCCTCCTCTCCTCTCTCTCTCCGCTCTATTTCATTCTCTCTCTCTCCCACTCTCCCTCCCTCTCTCCCTCCCTTGTAGTGCTTAATATTGAAGTATTGAAGTTACCATATTAATGCCAACTGGTAAATGAAAAAAAGTAACAAGGCTTAAGGGCTTTATGGTCATAAACTGCACTAAATATCAGTGAGAACACATTTATTGACTTAAAAAATGAAAAGTATTACATAGTGGATAATAAACCTACACATACTATCAAGTACTATTTCATGATGTAAGTATTCCCACACAAGATACCTTATATCAAAATAGTATAAGCTAACCTTGCTATTAATATAGGATACCTAACAGTGTGTGATTTGCTCACATCCATTGCCAATAATGATCCAGTTAACTCAATAAGGTTAGTACCCAATAAACAAAAGAACTTAATGCTTTTTAACTTAAATAATAAAGTGTTATCTCAATGTGTTGAAAACTCATACACATTATACTGAGTACCATGTGATAACAATATACTATTTCAACATTTTCCTTTAGGTTCCTAAATGTACAATTTACCACCTATTGTATAAGAGGTATGAACAAGCCACACTATTTCTCATTGTCAGATAAAGTAAATTATGCTACCCAATATCAACTATTTATCTAGATAGTATACCAACTATTTATTTAGATACTTACTTATTATCAATACATAAAAACACTCAAAGTTTACTACAAGAGCCCCCGGTTATTACTCTCACTGTCCCTAATGATTCAGACTATCTATGGAGCCAGTTTTTCATGCTCTAACTCATTAGAAGCATTCTAAGATATGACCCCTATATAATGACATCTTCAATGATGAGATCCAATACGCATTTTATCAAAGACTAATATGTTACTCATTAAGATCATATCTCTTAGTGCATGTGCACATGAGAGACTACTAGTGTACATAAGTGCATTAGTAAGGGCACCCTTGCGGATGACAATAGCATGCTGGTATAGAGTGAGGACTACCTTTTAGTCCCATTCCTCGTTGTTCACTTACTGTTGCATTTACCACTCTTTCAGGTACATACTCTTATCTAAGAATCACAAAGACCATATCAACTGTCTTCATAATATTTTTAGGAATATTTGTTTATTATAGTTGATGTGAGAAGCTGACTGTGTTCTTAAGTTTACCATATGCTTTATAATTTTGAATATGTAAACTGAAAACAGATAAAATATAAAAATAAAGAGTTAAAAAAATAAGCACATAGAAGGAAATAAATCAACATGCAGAGACATTCTGGCACACACAAAATCAAATCTAGTGTAAATGTTATGAGGACAACATCTATAATTATATCAAATCTTGCCTTTAAAAGCAATTATCCCTTGTAAAATGATATTTAATGAGATATTCTGAAAACTTGGAATATAACCATACTATTCCAGTGTCTAACTACCTATTAGTGTGCAGTTAAATGTAAATTCTGCAATACCAGGAACTTCCATACTTATAGTCCCATACAGTAAGGATTCAAACATTCCTTAATCAAATATATTTACAAAGTACTATATTTGTTAGTAAGTACTAGACATTTTCTGTTCACTGATTCAAACAGGAAAATTCTCCCACGTAAAGCATCATAACATTGTTATTGAAAAGTGACTCACAAGAAGAGTCTCAAAGGAAGACCAACATCAGATATTTTTCTTGTAATAATGTCTAGATAAGTCTTAATTTTAATAAAGGCAGAGGTCATGTAAAAAATAGGTAAAGGTATGAAAATTAAAAAGTTTCAGAAATTACAATAACAATATACTATGTTAAGTGTTTTAACACATGTAGATAGAAAAAAAATACATGGATAGATCTTTTTTTCCAAAATATAAATTTAGCTCAACAAAGTATGCTAAATATTATTTATTTCTAATGGTAAATGTCTTATTTCGGAGAACTTCAGAAAAAAAAGTATCAAGTTCATAAGTATCCTGGCATTTTGCTGGACATACCGTTACATAAGCCAAAGTACATAGACTGATACATGGTCATAGACATTAAAATGCAATGATACACATTTACACCAACATACAATTACACACAATATCTGAAATACACACACATTACTAATGAAAAATATTCTCATTCACAAACTAGCATATTCACTGATAAGCTACATGACACACTGATTTTCACACACTTCTTAATTCACACATATCTTAATTTCACAGTGCTACAATTGTACACTCACTCATTGATCCACCTTTAGACTCACACACCATTACTCATGTCATGGCTCAATCGGCGCCCATCTCGGTCTTGGACTGATGTCTACCACAGGCTGTTGCCAGTGGAGATGATAACTGGGGGTTTGAGCTCACAGAGCCACTGGTATAATGTTATAATGGTATATTGTTATGATTGTTGTACAGGGAAAGGAGCAGGGTTCCCATCACCATCAATAAAAGTTATTAATGCATGAGAGGGATTGATGTGGAAACCCTACCCCACTCCCATACCCTATGAGGGCAGTAGGCGTTTTTATGTTGGGTGCGTTTTAACGCTTTTACGTGACCAGACCGCCAGTATGTGGAATACTATATATAACGATGTCTTACAGTAGGGAGTAATTCTAATGCACACATTGCCACATACATCTTGTCAGGGAAATCTGTCCCCAAAGGCTAATCCCTTGTGTACACACACTTAAGGGAGAAGAGTCATAAACAATAAGATCCCCACAGCCACAGAGGCACCATCTCCCCAGGGGGCTTCTCAGTTCCTAGCAGAAGACCCAGGAGAGAGTCAAGACATGCTTCCCCTCTGGTGGTCAGAAGCCAAATGACTCTGTTAGCCACACCTAGTGGGCGGACCTGGGAGGGGACTCATGATTCCCAGGACATGACCCTATGTGATTGGCCAGAGGCCATTAGGCACTGACCTCAGGTAGCCCCTCCCTCTACTATGTTGAAAAGTTCTTAAATACTGTGTGTTTCCAAAATAAAGTTTTTCTTAATTTTCATACTTTGACTAAGCATGTATTATTGACCCAGAGGCATATGCTTGTAGAGGAGCTCGTTCTGACTCCCTACCAAGGTGCTCCCAGGTACACTACCAAAGCAGCTGGGACTTATGCCTTTGTATCAACAAAGACTGTCCATAGGTCTAGAGTCACCCAAACTTAGGTCTAAACCTACTGGGAATAAGAGTACTAGGATACTCTAGATCCCATCATCCTAATCGTTTTTGACAACTCATATTTACAAACATTTGGCACCAATATAGAGGAACACTGACATTATTATGCACTACCACACACACTGATATGTACACAGATTGATACTAATAGACAAGTGTGTAAGGGGTTGAATTATCCTTGAATTTTGCTTGAGATTTATTGTTTTCGGTTACCAGAAGATGCCATAGATAGTTATTTATTAAATTGACTTATCATAACTATAGCTTTTGGGGTTTGAACAATGATTGTAGGTGATTGCTTGGACACGCTGTTATGAGGTTAACTTTTCACCATTCCATTGTAGGAAGAAATATGTAGGGTCTTTGTTACACACATACATTAATAGACACACACATGTACAGTAGATTACATTTGATTACGCTCATTTATATGTGAATATACACATACATTCTTTTCTTTAAAAACTCACAGTAATGGTGCCTATTGCAGAGGGCATTCTGAGTGCTGTTCAGAGAGAAGAGCAACATGCCATTATATGATGCACCAAATGCTATCACATGGAGTAAATTACTGAAGTCTGTAAATAAATATTGTATGGCCTATGAGAGGAATATGATAAAACCTTATGTAGTAACAGTGACGATTGAATGAAACTATGTAGTGGCAGTGTGAGATTGTGCAATACAATTCCACCAACATATTTCCAAACTGTCCCTTAATCTCTCTCTGGTTCCACTCTAGCTGTTTTCTCCCAGGTTGGATAAAAGTATGTGTTCAGAGCAGTGGGAACATATTTAGCATATTGATCCTAAAGATTTTGACACTTTACAATTCTTGTGAACAGCAATCCCTAAAAAAAATGTAATTACTTTAAAAAAAAAATATATATATATATAAATATTTTAATGTCATTAAAATACTGAGAGTTAGCACCAACTAACCCTGCACAAATACAAAGGGCAAACAAAAGGAGGGATATGCACATCTGGGAACAGTCGCTACATAAGTAGCCTGCCTGAGGGATAGTGCAGTTTCTTTCTTCTCACTTGTGCCATTACAGAGGAGTAATTTCAGCAATCCCAAGATGTAAGTTTCAGCCTTACAGCCTTTATAAGTGGGAAGCTATTGATCTTCCTAGGCAGAAAGCGAAAGGGCCCAAATCTTATATCTAGGAGAGTTGCGTAGAGCAAATTAAAATAGAGGTACAGTACATGCAACTGAGAAAGGACCAGTGCTAAGTAATATACCCTCTGCTATAGTATCCACCCAGGCAGCAGTATCCTTTTGCTCACATGTGCTATTACAGAGGAGACATTTCCAGAAGAATATCAGTTGGTACCTGCTCATAAGTGCAGGCCAAAACTGAAATGGCAGGCAAGTCTCCTCTGCACGGAAAAAAACAGCAACAAATACAAAGAGAACATGATTTCATCTGCTAAAATTATAGAGAAATATTGTTCATTCATATTCCCCATTCCACAAGGTCAATTCCTAAATACCCATTTCACAACATTTTCAAATTTATCTTGATTGACTTTCAAAAAGTTATTGCATTTAACAAGTTATTGAATTCAATTTGGAACTTGAAATTTAAGCTACATTTTCAGGATTTCCTGAAATTTAAATTCTATGTTGAATTTATGCATTCTGTACAGAAATTACAGAGCAGAAGAAAAGTAAAGTTCCTCTAGCATATGAAGTATGCTTTCCTGCAATAACACAAACTTATAAACAATGCATATTACATGAAATAGATTCTTTAGAGGAGAACATTGAAAGAACTCTGTGAAATCAAATATTTATATCTAAAGTATACAAAAAGTATTATTCAAAAAAGCAGGAAAAGTTGTTATTCTGACAGAAGTAATTTCACAAAATGTCACTGGCATGCGCTAAGGTGTGTGCATTACTTTTTATGTCCTAGAAACAGCTTCTGCAGCTTAGTTTGCATACTATGTCTGAGGTAGTCAGAGGAAAAGACTTTTGAAAACTTGCATTGAATAAACTAATAATTAATATACATGACTGAAAAATGTGAGTCTGCCTAAGCAAAAATAGGCCTTGATTACATTTCTCCCATAGAAAATCTTCCAAGTAAAAATCCAACATAGAAACCAAGGTAGCTATTACATGCTGCCTGTAACAAACCCTTAGATGTAACTCCTTACGAATGGTCTCTAAGTGGGGATTAATTTTCTACTCTACCAATGGTCCAGTAAGAGTATACATAAAATCCTAGGACGATAAAAAATACTCCCTAAAGAAAGACCCCAATAAAAAACATGATGCCTACACATCCTAAAGCACAAGTAAACATTTCAAATAGTCAACCTAGCACTATATTAAATAACAATCAACTAACTTAAAATGTCAGTTACTCACACCATTAAACACTGGCACCCAACTTATGCTTAGTCAAAAATGACCAATACATGCAATGTGTATATCCTGCAATATATTACAATGTAATAGGTGTTCTAATAATAAACCACATTAAAGTGTTTTGATTTATTGTGTGATTCTTAGTATGTTACATAATGGTTAGTGCATTGACAGTATAGTCTGTCTTATGAGTGTCGCTAACAGTCAAGGATTGCAGAAAATGGCTACTTTGTATTCAGGTTCACTCAGGTTGAGCAAGGTGCATCACTACAATGAATGCAGTATAGAAGAGAACATGAATGCAAATGCTGAAACATATTGCAAATGCTTAGTGGTTGACTACACACACAGGACAGACTATGCCATCATTGGTTTAGTGTATGTGCACAGAACAATTTCAATATTAATGAGGTAGACACAGCTAGTTTCAAAATGTTACTGAAAAATATGTAGTGTAAAATAAACACAGTCATCAAAGTAACATCATGATCAATATAATCAGTGTGGTGCAAAATGGCCCCAAAGGGCCAAGAGGCTGAATATGAATAAAAAAAAAAACGTCACTAACCCTAACACTATAAAATAATGCATAACACTTCCATCTATATCATGTCTGGTCAGTACACCAAAATAAATATCATTTAAGAGAAAGGATTCTCCAACAATTGAGTTGCTGAAATGAAACTAATCTGATCGCTACAACAGAATGACTATAACTGAGGAGAAAACCATCCCATTCACCTACACAAAAGTGTCATTGAAAAGTTTAAAATAGTACGACTGCTTTGTGTCGTAAAGAAAGAGGGGGTATAGTGTTCAAAGAAGCAATCCTACCTATTGTTGATCTCCAAGCAGTACTACCAGTGATTTCAATCCTTAAAGTAGTATACTACAATGCATACTGTGTATTACTGATTTGTGATCTCACAATGATACTTTGGGATGAGACTCTAAAGAGCAGTATTTATCCTTAACAATCTCTGTTGTCACTGTAAATTAGAAAGCATTTTGAACTCTTACTATAATCTGTTAAATAATTTGGAAAGCCAAGCAGGCTATGTTATAGAAAAGGAAGAACATGTTATGGTTGACATATATAGTCCTATTTTTGACGTACTATAAGCATTGAGATAACATATTGCAAGGTAAATAACCAGTTAAAACTGTATGAACATTGGCACAATTCATGTGCTTTTATTCCATGTCAAGTGAATTGTGGAGTGAATCATCTGATATTTGATAAGAAGCCTTTGATAATTGCATTAGTTGGATAGTAAGCCTTTTTTGGAGTGACAAGATTAGGAGCTTATGACATAATAAGGCACTTAAAATAGAAATTCTTGCAGACATTGATTCTGTGTTTCCACTGCTTGTTAAAATCTAAACCTATGTTAAAATTGTTCAAAGATCAGTTGTGATTGTGTACATGTATGTTGTTGTGCACATGGTTATCTTACAGTATCAGGTAGCACTGCCTAAATATCGGCATACTGTAATATTCTATTTCAGAGATACCTGAAAGAGAAAAGAAAGAAAAGATAAACAAAAAAGATAACACAAACACCTACTCTTCAATTTTCAGGGCAACTTTATCAGACATCTTTATATTGCAGCTGAGTGGAATAGCATATGCCATGTGATGTAGGTTATATTAGTGAGTAGATGTTTATGTTTTGTGAATATTATTGGTGATAGTGTTGTATGAGCTGAAATGCATGTATTTACCTTGCAGGAGCTAAGAAATGTTGACTACACTGGTGACGGACATCCTGTTCCTCAGCAGTGCCTCTTATTGATTATCCACCACTGCTGGCTCTGGTGCTTGCAACTTCCTCCCCCATTTTCCTCTTCATCATAGCGGTGCTTTATCCCTTGGGTACACAGCCACCACATTGAGCCCTGCTGCACCTCTCTCCGCACCTCTGTCCTCTGATCAGCTCTCACTTTCACCATGGATAATATGAGAGTGGTTATGGACAGATTGAGACAATTGAGGAGTATCAAAAACTGCTTGGAGTAATAAGGGGCCCTGTGCTTCTTGTCACCCTCTTGATTTTCTAACTGTGCCTGGGGATCAGACCCTCTAAGCTCTTCGTCTGAGGCCTGAGGCTCACTCGCACCTCCTACCACTAACCCCAGAGCCCCCCCCCCCCCCGCACACACACTGGCCTACTTCTCATTATTTTACCACACACATATGTAGAACAACATAAGTGTTTATGTATCTGTATATCAAGCCAGAAAGTCATTGGTGCACTTACAGTCAGAATAGTCTCTATGTATTGAAATATCTGTGCTTATTCCATGGCATTGCAACTTCTGGCAGCCTGTTGCCCCCTGAAAATGTGCTGCCTTGAATATTAATAGTGTGGGTTGCAAGATAATGGGTTAATGGGATGTAATATGTAGAGAGGGGATGTGTATGTTGTATTTGGTAGGGCATGATTTAAGAGAGTATGGGTTGTGGGTATTAGTTGGGGAGGGTATGTGTTAGAGTAGGGTTGATAGGTAAGGGATCAAGTAAGGCCTATGAAATATGTGTACATTTTAATAATATGGGGGTATGTAGACTATGGGTCCTATTAAATTCAAATTTTCAGGAGTTATAAAGCGAAATTAATTAAAATGAACAAGGCTGCAACCAAAGCTTTCCCACGTCCACAAGCTGACAGTGGACTGGAATAGATGCGTTCTGCAGTTACAAGCCTCAGAGCCAATGAAATTGGGCTGCCGGCAAATGATTGAAAGGGGGAGAGTATAAAGCTGTGTTCCACACGCCCATGCGTTGACTGTGTTGTAGATTCTTTCAAAGTGGGAATGCAGGTCCCGAAGTTGAAGGTTGGATATAGAGAGAGAGTAGGCGAATTTGGAAAGCAGGATTTTACGGTTTTATTCTTTTTCATTATTCTAAATACTATTTTACACTTAAATTTTGATTACACATATTTACAGATTACACATAATACAAATACACATAGAGTAAATAACACACATAGATACACATATAGCCAGTTCACCACATACACCCCCTTCCTCCCACACACACTATACCCCCCACCCTACACCCCAACAGTTAGCAATTACAAATAAAACATACACTTTTTTAGATCACAAATACATACAGGCATACTTTTTGTTCATTTATCCTTATTTTATTTTTGGGATTGAAATGGAGGAGAAGAGAGGAAGGGAGAGGAATGGAGAGGATGGGAGGAGACGAGGTGAAGAGGAGAGCGAGAAGAAAGAGGTGGCCACGGCGAGTGTTGGAGGTGAAGTGGAGGAGGTGGAGGAGGTGGAGGAGAGTGTAGGAGAGGAGGCGGTGGAGGAGAAGGTGGAGGAGGCGGTGGAGGAGGAGGTGGAGGAGGTTAAGGAGGTGGAGTAGAAGGTGGAGGAGGTTGAGGGGGAGGTGGAGGAGGTTGAGGAGGGGGAGAAGGCAGTGGAGGAATAGGAGGTGGAGGAGGATGAGGAGGTGGGAAGGAGTGTAGAGGGGAGGTGAGTGAGCAGGTGCACATATGGTTAGGCACACCTACAACAGGGTCAGAGCGGGAGGGGTCTGATCCCAGGCGGCATGGAAGCGGGGATGATGGACAGACCTCAGTCACAGTTGAAGGAGGACAGGATCCCCACCCATTGTCTGAAGGGCTTAAGACTGGGGGCAAACACCGGGCCCCAAATTACTCCCCCCCAGGAGATGGTGGTATTCTTGCGTGCCATCCATGAGTGTCCCGCTATCCTTTTAGGGTGTAGAAAGTTAGGCCATAGTAACAGCAGTGAGCACGGTGGAAAGGGATGTGAAGTCTGTGAAGCACAGGGTCCTGGTGAGCAGGAAGATGGCCAAGAAGATGGCCGCAGCTTCAGCAACAAGTGGTGGCCCCAGATTTACCGTCACCTACAATGAGTGGGAGATGTACCTCAAGAACCTTTTAAGCAAGGTCACCGCCGCTGGAGCTTCAGGCCTGGTGGCCCAGTAGGATCCAGCCTCCATGTCAGGTGAATATCACATACACCAACATGCCACATCCCACAGACTACACATGTGCAGGATGACCAACAAGGACACTTACATGTCATTTCCATGGAATTTACAAGGGTCTAGATGGATCAGTCATGAGTCATTAAATCCATGAGGCTGACAAATCCCTTTCTTCAGTGGGCACAACAACATTAATCAACCAATAGACAGTCCATGTATGGGTGTGCCAACTGCAGCGTATGCAGTCACAGACTGCAGCGAGAATAAAGAGAACTTTAGGAGCCAAGAACAATCAAGATCAAGAACCCAACAAAGATCACATCTAGCAAATGATAGCTACTCAGAGTTGCACTCAAAGGGACAGTTACCTCACTATAGGTGAGATTCTATGTTAAAGTGATATATTGCTTCATTGTAATTTCAATAAGAACAGTTAAACATATGCAGCCTAAATTTTGTCTACAATCACAGTGCTGATTAGCAGCCTCTGCCTCAACAAACATTTCACATATTATGGTTTAACTGCTTAAAGGAATGTAATAAGCCAGCAGTTAAACACTCAATTAACATATAATCTTCTGTTCTGTCACACAATGAAGAGCACTGATAATGAGCTCAATGGCCGTGTAAGTGATTCATCCAGGTTCAAGCCTAGATGTCAGATCATTAGGAAAGAACAGAAACCAATGTTTTCTTCATCATGGTTAACACATATTCCTTTCTTTTCTTGTTTCTCTTTTTCAGCATCACGGAGGTCTGGGTCCACTGGTGAGCCAGAGGTGGGACGTTGGCTCTATCGGAGAAGGAGGACATGGAGCAAGCCCCCCGCAGCAGGATCCACACAGGAGGAGGAGGGACCAGCACAAGCCCTGTGACCTGGTGTGGAGGAGGAAGACTTCACCTTGGCAGTCTGGCCACTTGCCAGTGGCTTTCAACCCTACGGTCCCCCTCCTCCAGCAGCTGCAGCTATCACTGGGGCATACACTTTGGAGGGATGATAGGGTAATGCCCCCATTACCATCACAATGGAGCCCGGCCCATGCAAGGCAACAGCCTATCCCCTACAGGACACCACCATCACCTCTGCCACCTCTACACCAATGAGCTTAGCAACTAGACCACCATCCCCACCACCACCATGCCAGGCTGCTCTGGAGGAGATGCTGGCCATGTCAAAGCAGATCCTGGAGTATCTGCAGGGGATCCAGGCCAGTATCTCCTCCAATCACAGCTTATGAGCAGCCTGGCCAGGCGCAATAGGGAGGAGAGGAGGCACTACCTTTCCAGGCTGCTCAGGATGGGGGCATGCCAGAGCGCGTCCCAGCAGGTGACAATAGATACAGTTCACCACGCTCTAGTCCCTAGCTCTGCCTTATCCACCCCGAAGGCGTCGCCCACGCACCCGCTGCCCCTCCTCTCCTCCCATGCCTCCGCCACCTGCACCGCCACTGCTTGTGCCGCTGTCTCACTAGGGATGTTTCCCACTGCCCTCAGCACCTGTGAGACGGTGGCCGCACATGGGGGATTGGAGACCTGATGCTAAGCGGAGGAGGATGTAGGGATGTGTGCATCTCAACAGCACTCCTCGTGACAATCTATTGGTACAAATGTTAACCTGTTAACCTGGCTACAGAGTCTTGGATCTTGGCCTATGTAATGGTGAAATTTTGTACGCAAATGGCTACCTCCCATCACATGGTCCATGATCCCCTTCTCTAATTAACATTTCATCAATTGATGGTCACTGAGGAATGCTGTTGAGAAGAGATGCTGCAGTCCCTATCTTTTTTAAGACCTTATTTTGTAGGTTATTGTTTTATTTAGTTTTAGGCACAATTCAGGTCCATGAATGCATGGTCCATGAATGCATGGTCCATGAATGCTTCTCAACAAACATTGTGAAGGAAATGTATTAAGTGTAAGAGTTTCTCAGCCCCTCTCAGGTGGACATTCCTTCAATGACAGCCCCCTTAACATGTAGCTCCCACAATATTAAAGCTATCATATATCCAGATATGTAAGACAAGATTGTTGTTCGCTTAAATGTAGACTGATACCGCTATGGCGGTGGACTTGCAAAGACTCACAATGGCATTAATACATGCACTAGTGAAGCATGTGATCCTGACCTCAATATCAGTCTGAGAACAGATCATTGAGTATGATGTAAGTAATGTTGAATCTGGCTGCTGACATGGTGTCCTCTCCATATTAATGGGTATTTTCCCCTATTGCTGATACAATAAGTATCCTTTAACATGTGCTAACACCTGTATAGCTGATGGATGTTATATCAATGTTGATTAACAATATCATATTGCGAAGGTGGTGCAACTTGACCACTGACGCTGGTCACACAAGCACATCATTATTAATGGTCATGGCCAGCGAGATACCCTAAGTACTAGCTAATGGCTAGTGATGCTTGTTGATGGAAATCAGGTGAGTTGGTATATTGTTACAGTTACAGTATTTAGCACTGTACTGTACATGGATGTTTTTTTTTTTTTTATCCTCCACCGACTATTTTTTTCCCTCCGACTTTTTTTTTTACTACTTCTTTAAAAAAAAATTCTTTTGGGAGCACACTGTATGTATTAAATTACACAGTCCAGAGTTTTTTGCATCTGTTTCATTGAGCAGATATAGACAAGTTGTAAGTGCTATGCACATTAATGGTTTCTTCGATTAAATGGAGTAATTTCTGATGATCCTTTTTTTCATCAGATTCCAGTTGCAGTGGTGTGGTGATCACATGTGACCCTGGTAGGTACTATGCATCAAGCTTATTCTAGACTAGGACATTTCCCCCTTTAGGTATTCCTCTTTTCCACAAAAGCATCTTGTCCTCCGGGATCCGCTTACACCACACCCATGATATTAATGCACAGTCTTGTACATGTTTGAGTGTGCTCTGTGTATGAAATAAAGCTTTGTTATACCGTTATCACTTTGTCAGTGTGCTTTCAATGGATGGGGTTCTGGGACATCCACATACATCACATTTGTGTCACATTACTATATCTGTAAATCAATGAGCCCTAGTTACTATGCAATAGATTAATACATATAATGATAATAATATTATTTAGATATTAAATAATATATATATATATATATATATATATATATATATATATATATATATATATATACATATATATAATATATAATATATAATAATAGAGGGTTAATACACATGACAGGTCCAATTTGTGATACTGTGGAGTATCAACATTCCTCTGAAGGGCTGATAGGAATATGACAGGTGATAAAGTAAATTGATTGATAGCAAAACACGTGATGGATTTCACCAAATGATAATGGGTATACATCTTGGCACATGGCCAACGACAAGGGAGGTGAGTTGGCTGTTGCTCCACGTGCCTCTGGACAGTCTCCATGTGTGTTTGCAGTCCTTCCTGATGAGTTAGAGTAGATTAGTGTGGTGTATGTTCCCCTTCTGGACCGCTACCTTGTGGGGATGAAGGGGCATGTGTACTTCAATGAAGCTATGAGCAATACTATGTAGGTGGGCAGGTCATAGTAGATAAGTCAGATAAATCGCAGTCCACTGCAGAAGGAACTGGCAACCCACTCCAGTATCTTTGGCATGCAAACCTTGTGGAAAAGCACAGAGACATACTGTAACTGAATGAACTGCAGTTAATAGAGTCACAGAGAGTCGGACACGACTGAAGAGCTGAACAACCAAATCTAAATTGTTCCCCTGGTTCTTGATATATGTCATGTGGTGGTGTAATTTGGCCCCTATTTATTTTTCCAATGTAGATTTGATGAGCAAGATGTATATACAATTATATTTATATTTTAGGGTCCACATGAGAGCCTCTGTGAGTGAGAGAGGGTTAATATGGCAGACAGTTTCATATATTTGTGTTGCAATGTAATCAGGTAAGGCAGTGTGTTTTTAATTGTGTTATGCATGTCGCAGCATGGCTTATTATATTGGCATATACATGACCATTCCAACATATGAATAAAAACAATTTTTTTTTTAAATGCCAATTTTTTATTTGAGGATTGTTGTGAATTTAATTGTAATGCCTTACCATGCTTTCCCCATATTTTCCAGTGGTGTGTTTATATTGTCTTTTACAGTGTTAAGAACTTGTCTGTAAACCCTTTGAGGGTCCTATTTGGAGCCCATAATATTTTTGGCTACATTTGCAGTTTACTGATTTGAACTCAATTTAATAGCGATTTGTGATTTTATCGATCATAACATTTGAAGGCTTGAAAGATCAATGGCTTATCTAGGTCGGAGTTCAGATTTTACAGCCCATAGGGATCTCCAGCCTGTAACCTGTAGATCGTTTGCGGGTAGCTAAAAGAGGCCAATTTATTAGTCGTAACTTTTTTGGGATCCTTTACAGGCTTCTGAAACTACAAATCGGCAAATGTATTTTGGCCCTAAGTGTGTCATTTATGTTTGAATGTACATGTAAAAAAGTGTATGAATATGATGAACCTCATACTCTGCTCTAGTGCCAACTCTTGATTTCTCCCTCACCCAAGACCAAAACATTCACTCCTAGGACCTGTTGGTTAGCTTATTGTTTCAGCAGTACACATGTAGCCTTAAACTCCATGTGGCAATTTTTCTTTACTTCACTATATTTTGCATGAACATTCTATAAATGTAAAGTCACATGTTATTAATTGTTAATATATAGTACTAGCGAATTGCCCGTCAAAAAATGACGGCAATGAAATTGTAAGGTGGCTAAATTAGTAAATGAATATAGTGTACCTATTTTGAAGCATTGTGATGAAGAGCTGGCAATCTGTGTTGATGTTGCTGCAGCATTAGTGGTGTGGAGCTGCTGTGTAAGCGTGATGAACGTGTGTAGTGTAACACTGTGCGTGCGCGAGACCAAACCGTTAGCGTAGTCGTGTACTTCCGCATTGGTGTAAAATGGCGAGTAATGTGTGGTATAGGTCTGTATCGGAATATCCGTAGGTGTTTTGTGGTGTTTTGCGAGTTTAGAGTGCTGTAGCCTCGTTTTCGTTTTGTTCGGCGGCCATTTTTTCTCTCGCTTAGATTTTTTTTTAGTCTCTAAACTGTTTTATTTCGAGTAAAATCGAGGTGTAAGTTGCATTTTTGAGGTCCTGGGTGCTCCCTCTTGGTGTAGGTAATTTTTTTATGTATGTGCTGTGTGTATGTATTGTGTTTTAAATGTTTGTATGTCGGCGTGTTGCGTCCGATGTTTGCGAGGTCGTAATGTGTGGTAACGTGTTTCGTACGTTGTTTGCGTTCCTCATAAAATTTAGCGAGTGTCGTAATTTGTGTGTTGTGTTTTTTGAGTAGCGACGTGAATTTTGCGAGGGTTTGAGGCCCTTGCCCAGTGACCTCGCCAGCAACTGAGTCCCTCGCTTCGCGAGGGGCCTCAGTTGCTGGCATGGAGCGCCTTCGGCGCTCCATGCCAGCAACTGAGGCCCTTGCCCAGTGACCTCGCCAGCAACTGAGGCCCTCGCTTCGCGAGGGGCCTCAGTTGCTGGCATGGAGCGCCTTCGGCGCTCCATGCCAGCAACTGAGGCCCTTGCCCAGTGACCTCGCTACGCGAGGGCCGCGGCTCGCTACGCGAGGGCCGCGGCTCGCTACGCGAGCCCGCAAGCGTGAGCAACGACCCGTACGCTCACAACTATATATGTGATAACCCAGTAATGCAGAGGGCCAAACATACTTAAAGGCAGAGTACTGGACAAACCTTTAAACTCATATGTTATCTGATTGGGCATTTGAAGAAGACTGGACATCTTGCCTAGCTGTTGTGCAAAACTTATATGTTAAACCAGATTCACAAAAAGTAAGTTACACACATTTCTGAGTGAAGAATGCATGGATGAAAATGTTATTTTATAAGGATTTTCACGTTTATTTTGAGACTAATAAATGTGAACATAACCCAGTTTTAATACAGTATCAATAAAAATGTGTTGGGTTTATCATAAACTTGATTTTAATGGAAAAAAATATGCTATTTACTATTAAACAGATAATCAAATGTTATTATGTTTTCAGATAAACTATATTATGTGACTTACATAACCCAAAAAATAAAATAACAGAAAAATATATTCTAGTAAAATAGATTAGTTATACATTACTTGAGAATCTATTTTAAGTGGTTACAACATGTTTTTTTGCTTTATTAGTATTGAGTTTATAATAACTTATTTAGCTATCATTTTGTCTTATCCTTACCATTAGGACCATTATCATGAGAAACACTATGACCTTTTTTTTTATATGCAAATTTCTACCTTTTTAAATCCCATCTAAAGGATAACTTTTAAATTTTAGATGTGATAGTGGTGCCCTCTGGTGACAAAGCAAAGAAATATTTCACTAGGAACTATGCTTTTACTAGACAGTCTCTCAAATAATTAAATCTGCATTGCCCAGTCATTTATATCAGTCATCAAACCTAGAATGATATATTGTAAAACCCGAACATGTCAATAAAAAATGCAAATGTAATGTAAAAACTACCTTTTAACATTGTATACTATATTAATGTAGTTGATAATAAGTAGCTATAGATAGATGTTAAAATGTCATCTTTCTCTGAACAGTGATATTACTATGCCAACAACTTTGGGGTTTTAAATTGCCATTGTGGCCATTCTAATTTTCAGCAAACTGTTTTTTTTCTCCAAATGTATTGAAGATATATATTACAAAAGTAGGGTCACTACACATGGGTTAGATCCAGTGGTGGCTGGTGACCTTCCAAGTTGGGGGTCTGAATACAGAGACCTGGCCCCTCCCATTACATTGACTCCACCCCTTAGTATAGACTCCTCCCCTTCACTCCAGGTTGACCCCTATATATCCCAACCAATTAAATACTATAAGTACCGCCCCAGGCATCTAAAATTAACCCCATTAGTCACGGGGGTCTATACAGACCCTCATGAGCCTCTAATTAACCGCCTAAGTTCCATAAGGGTCTCAGTCCCTATCTCTCTCTCCCTCCCTATCTCTCTCCCTCCCTATCTCTCTCCGTAGCCCCCTTTCCCTATCTCCCCTCTATTCCTCTCCCTGTCCCTCTCTCCCTATCTCCCCCTATCCCTCTCCCTATATCCCTCTTCCTCCCTATCTTTCTCCTCCCTTCCTATCTCTCTCCCTCCCTATCTCTCTCCCTAGCCCCCTTTCCCTATCTCCCCCCGTCCCTTTCCCTATCTCTCTCTCCCTCCCTGGCTCTCTCCCTCCCTACCTCTCTCCTTCCCTATCTCTCTCCCTATCTTCCCCTATATCCTCTTTCCCTATCGCCCCATCCCTCTCCCCTCCCTAACTCCTTCCCTCTCTATCTTTCTCCTCCCTCTCTATCTCTTTCCCTCCTTATCCCCTTATCCCTCTCCCTATATCCCTCTTTCCCTATCTCCCCATCCCTCTCCCTATCCATCTCTCCCTGCCTAAATCTCTCTCTCCCTCCCTACCTACCTCCCGCCCTCCCTACCTCTGTCTCTCCCTATCTCTCTCCCTATCCCTCTCTCCCTATCTTCCCCTATCCCTCTCCCTATATCCCTCTTTCCCTATCCCCCATCCCTCTCCCTATCTCCCTCCTAACTCTCTCCCTCCCTACCTACCCTATCTCGCTCCCTATCTCTCTCCCTATCCCTCTCTCCCTCCCTATCTCTCTCCCTATCTCCCCCTATCCCTCTCCCTATATCCCTCATTCCATATCCCCATCCATTTCCCTATCTCTCTCTATCCCTCCCTCTGCCTCTCTCCCTCCCTATCTCTCTCTCCCTATCCCTCCCTCCCTCACTATCTCTCTCCCTATCTCTCCCTTCCCTCTCCCTATATCCCTCTTTCACTGTCCCCCATCTCTCTCCCTCTCTATCTCTCTCATATCCCTCTCCCTATCCCAATATCTCCACCCTATGCCTCTCCCTATATCCATCTTTCCCTAACTCCCCCATCCCTCTCCCTATCTCCCTCCCCCTCTCTCCCTCCCTGTATACATCTCCATATATCTCTCTCCCCCTCTACATATATCTACCTCACTATCCCTCCCTCTCCCTATCTATCCATCCCTCTCTCTAATACCTCTTCCCCTACCTATCTCTCTATCTTTCCCTTTCTCTCTCTATCTCCTTCTCTATCACTCTGTCTCTAGCTCTCTATCTATGCCTCTCTCTCCCTATATATTCCTCTCCCTCCCTATCTCTCTCCCCCTACCTCTTTCCCTCCCTCTTTCTCTCTCCCTATCTCCCCCTATCCCTCTTTCCCTATCCCCCATCCCTGTTCCTATCTCTCTCTCCCTCCCTCCCTAACTCTCTCCATCTGTATCTTTCTTCTCCCTTCTTATCTCTCTCCCTCCATATCTTCCCATCTCCCCCTATCCCTCTCCCTATATCCCTCTTTCCCTATTCCCCCATCCCTCTCTCTCACTACCTCTCACCCTCCTTACCTCTCTCCTTCTATATCTCTCTCCCTATCCCCCTATATGCCTTTTTCCCTATCCCCCTCCCTATCTCTCTCTCTATCTTTCTCCTCCCTCCCTATCCCTTCCTATCTCCCTATCACCCGCTATCACTCCCCCTATATCCCCCTTTCCCTATCCCCCCTCTCCCTATCTCTTTCTCCCTTGCTACCCCTCTCTCTCCCCCACTCTCTCGCTCCCTCTCCCCCAACTCTCATTTCCACTCCTCTCTCTCTCCCCTCTTCTCTCTCTCTCCCTCCTCTTCTCTCTCTCTCCCCCTCCTCTCACTCTCTCCCCCTCCTCTCCCCCCCTCCTCTCTCACTCCCTTCTCTCTCTCTCACCTCCCCCTCTCTCCCCCCTTCTCTCTCTCT